>CAMAPE010000011.1:2875000-4075000 GCA_945859875.1 Cuscuta europaea | reverse complement strand
GGAACCCAACGGCCATCGGCCCTCGCACAAAACCCTTGATGATAACCCTTTGAAAGCGACCTGCGTCCAAGGGTTCTCCCACAGGGTTACCTTGGTCAGGAAATCGCCAAAGGGTTGGATTCAAGGGCAGTATGAGGATCCCGCTTCGGCCTAGGTTTCAAGCTACTCCTTCATCCCTCAGAAACTCTTCGGCTTGAAAGAGTGGGGGACTGGGGGTTTACACCGCCCTCAAAACGCAAAAATGGAAAGAGTAAAAAATACACAAGTACACAACTACAAACATGATCATATCGGCTATGCATCACAACGGCTTCAAGGTCCCTCTAAGTTCCATCTCCGGCCAGGGCAAAAGCGCAACACGCTCATCGTCCCCAAGACCTTGGGCAACTAACCACCACACACCGCCTCGGCTAAGGGCACAGTAAGTGATCAACGACGGCCAGAAGGAGTGAACAGCGCCCTCAACGGCCACTCAATACAAAGGACGCTCATCGTCCTCCAACAAAGAGATAGCCCCAATGGCCTCCTCGGCCAAAAGTACGAAATTCAATCAACAACGGCCAGAAGGAGTGAACAGCGCCCTCAACGGCCACTCAAGGCAAAGGACGCTCATCGTCCTCAAGCAAGACACAACCGCAGTGGCCTCCTCGGCCCAAAAACAAAATTCAGCCACCGAAGATCGTGAAAAGGGAAGAATGTCCTCATCAGCCACTCATGCCAAAGACACATATCGGCCACTCACAACTGCAGACCTTCACCACCCCCATCAAGCAAGGATATTCATCGTCCTAGAGAGCAAAGAACACTTACCATTCGCATGGCTAGGATCTCTCCCATCCACAACAGGGGACACGCAACGGCCAAGCCTAAAAAGAATATGAATCTACTCTCCTTCACTTCGTCTACATCTCAGCTTAGAGAGTGGGGGACTCCTGATGGAGTATATGGGTTTAGGCCCCAGGACCCACATACTCAGGAAAACAGAAGGCACAGTTGTCACCCAGTGGGACCCTCATCGGCCAGATGACCCTCATCGGCCGGAACGAAGTCAACCCAGAACATGATCCGGAAGCCAGAAGAACCGGGTGACCTCGTCGGCCGGGTCTTCGTCGACCATGCACTCGTCGGCCGGGCCCTCGTCGGTCATTAAGAACTCCCAGAACCGGATTTTACACTTACTCATCTGTATATTCCATCATTTACTTTGTATTCGGCCCAATAGCGGTCCAGTTGTAAATGAGCCTCCCCAAGCCCAAGGCTTGGGAGCCCAACCCATATTTTTCCTATAAATACTTCCTCTAGAGGTAGTTGTAGGGGATGGAAAATCATTTATTGAAGCATTTACTTGCACTTCACTCTCTAGCTCTCACTTCTCTCTAGAAAATAATCTATCATTATCTTTAATAATGCAAAAGCGGGTATTTGTAAATTATCAGCGAATTAATATATTATATTTAAAATAAATAAGTGATGGCAATTTTTAAAAACACTTCACATAAACCAAAGAGGTTTAAAATAAAATTTTAAAATCATACAAAATAAAATAAAATATTGAAATACTTTCTTATGTGAATTAAAAATTTCCAAGTTCGAAAATTATAATTGAGAGTTAATCGCTCTGAGTAGGACTAAATATACTCATTTTTAATGTATAGAGAGCAAATAGCTCAAGGTAGGACTAAAACAAACTCCCTCCATCCCGCTAAGATGATCTCATCTTTCCTTTTCGGTCCGTTCATCAAGATTGTCTCATACTAAATTTTGTATGATTCTAAATCATTCTTACATTATTCTTAGTTTATCAATTCAGTATCAATCTAAATTCACTTATATTGATGATCACACTTGTAACACCGTCCCCAAGTATATTTACTTTTAGTAAATCTTGTAATGAACCTCGAATAATGATTTATGAATTTGCAAGGTTGTAAATTTTTTGTTATCGGGAGCAGGGACCACCCGATAATCCCGGGACCACATATTATATTCATCTTGGTCTAGATAATATTTATATGGTGGTGGATATTTTAGTTGGGTCATAGGAAGGGCATATGGTTGACCCGTTGGTCAAACGAGGTCCAATTACCAGTATTGGTAATTTATCAGATAATAGCCCGAAACGAATTTTGAAGACTTCTAAATTAAAGATGAGGAATGTATATTCATTCTAAGAGTCCATAATGATAGGAAACCTATAATATATTTTATTTGATCCGATAAAAATAAAATATAATTAAAACAGTCCGAAAAATACAACTTTTGGGACCGATTGTGCACCTTGGGAGTTAAAGGGTTGACCTCCCACATGTGTGGGGGCCAACCCACGTTTTTTTAGTCACAAAAGCCAATGATTGGCTGGCTGGAATGAGAGGAAGAGGGGTGAGAGAGGGTGAGGTGAAGGGGATGACATCTAAAGCCTAAAGGACTTGAGATGGACCTCCCATCCACACTCATTTGTCCAATGAGACAAAAGGACCATTCCTACTCCCCTATCCCTTTCATTTTCGACCAAGACTCTGAAAAATTTCATTCCTCCATGTCCAAGTGAGCTCAAGAAGACAAAGTCCAAAGAGGAAGACTTAAGGAAGAAAAAGTGAGGAAAAGGTGTGGTGATTAAGGTAATTACCTTATATTACCTTTTCCTCTACTCTTTAGCTACCATATGGATTATACATCATATGAGGAACCCCTAGGCTTGTTCTACATGTTTAGAAATGTAGAATGAGGGGTTGGAAGGTAGTTCGGCGGTGACTTGGGCCAATACGTGTCTATAACGTTTTCTGTCAGTTGACATTGATTGGAGTCTAATGACTCGTTCAAATTCCTTTTCAGAAATGGAAGGTAGACGTATGCCAACAAGAAACAATCCGAGGGGGCAAACACCAGTAGCTTCTATTGGGGCTAGCCGGGCCACATCTCGGGGCTCAATAGGTGGAAGAGGGGGTCGTTGAGGCCGTGGAAGTCGTGGGGGACATCGAGCCCAAACAGTGAGCGACGGTCATGTCGACTCGGTGTATGAAACTAACATCGAGGAATATGATGCAACCTATGTTTCCGAAACGGGGCATGAGGAGACCCCATATGACGGGGGTGACTTCCACACCGATGAGGAAGATAAAGAGGAGAGTGATGCTCGATTCGCCCAATTGGGTGAACTATTTGAATGGTATCAAAAGGAGAAGCAAAGGAGAGAGAGCTAAGACGCCAAACTAGGCGTGCACCTTCGGGTGGTTCGGGTCAAGGAAGCTGGGGAGCTTCAAAGGCCATTTCAGGGACGTCCCAAGGTGGGCGTGGAGGAGATTTCTGCGTGAGAATCTCCAAATACCTCAAGGAGGCTAGGGCCTTGGGGTGTAAGTCCTTCGACGGCACCAGTGACATTACTGTTGCCGCCGATTGGATAAAGAAGGTGAAGGATGCAACAAGAGACATGCAAATCACACCTGACATGAAGTTGACCATTGCTTCACGCTTGCTTTAAGGGATGGATTCTACGTGGTGGGAAGGCGTGGAAGGGAAATACCGTGGGAACATCTCATGGGAAAACTTTGAGCAAGAGTTCTATGCGCAATACTACTCCGACTTTGAGGTCAACGTAAAGAGGAGAGAGTACACCAACCTTAGACAGAAGGAAGGTGCTACGGTCAAGCAACTTGAGCAGGACTTTAGAACCTTGGCTAGGTTCTTGCCGGAGTATGCGGCCGACGAGGACCGCATGGCCGAACATTTTTTGGATGCCTTACTGTTGGACATCCGTGATCTGGCCACATACTCGGGCCACATGACGTTTAGTGAAGTGGTGGAGCAGGGCATGCTTGGGGAAACCCAATGGAATGAGAGAAAGGAAAGGGACGCCGAGGAGGCGAAAAAGAGGAAATGGAATAATTCGGGGCAACCCGACCATTCTCGGAAGAACAACCACGGCGGTGGTGGTTCATTTAGACCACCGGTGCCGCCGGCAAAGAAGGATAAAGATGAAAGGTGGCATGGACCTAGGCCAAAGAATCCGGGGGCACCTAGATGTCCCAATTGCACTAGACAGCACTATGGGAAATGTAATGAACCACCGAGGTGTTTCAAGTGCGGGAATGCAAGGCATATGAAAGCTAATTGCCCCCAATTGACACAAGGGAATGCACCGGGAGCCGGGGGAGGGGCCATGACGGGGAGGAACCGTGCAAGACCGTCACACGGCGGCACGGGAAGAGGTAGCGCGTCAACAAGCAACGCCGCGTCCGTCAACCAAGGCGGGGCCCGAGCGAGGGTCTATGCCATGACCGAAGCGAATGCACGTGCTAACCCGGACTCTGTTGCAGGCAATACACTAAATTTCGACTGTTTCTAGGCTTATATTGATGATGTAGGTCATAGGGTTTGAGTACGGTCCACCCCGGGGTGTAAACCGGGAGAATTTTGACCAAAACGGGCTTCATATGACCACTGCACACCACACACGCCTACACGCACGCGTGCGTGCTACCGTGCATGGGTGGCAGACGACCTTCAGGGAAAAGTTGTTGGACGCACGGTCGTGCGTGTGGTGACGCACGCGTGCGTCCCTCCGTGCATCCCCCGTGCGTCCCTCTGTGCGTGGTGGGCAGTAGCCCCAGGTGAAAAATCGGAGCCACACACGCCTTGTGTGGCACCCAGACTGTCCAACTTGGGTTTTTTCATGGCGTTTTGCGACGTTAAGACCACTCCTTGATCCCAAACATGTGTATGAACATAATAAACCTTCATAAATGTGTAGTTATGGTAGGAAAGGCATCTTACGTAACTAATAAATGTAGGAACACTAAAGATTAACGGGGGAGATGCAAGAATCCTCATTGATACGGGGGCGCAACGATCATTTGTGAGTGAGTCGTTCGCCAGAGGATTCAACGAGCCGCTTGTACCGATGACTCAAACTCTATTGGTTTCCACACATTTGGGGAATGACATCGAAAGAGATAGCCACTATCCCTCGTGTGAAGTGGAAGTAGAGGGCCAATCCTTGACGTGTGATTTTGTACCCCTGGGTATGATTGAATTCGATGCAATCCTCGGGATGGATTGGCTTGAGAAGTATCATGCCAGGGTCGATTGCTACACAAAGGTCCTCGAACTTGAAGGCGATGAAGGATTGATCCTACGCTTTGAGGGAGATAGGGGCAAGGCCACCGGTTGTATCATATCTGCCTTGAGAGCACGGAAGATGATGAAGAAAGGATGCCACGCGTACCTTGCTTATGTAGTGGATGAGTCAAAGAAAGAAGTCGACATCAATGACGTACGTATCGTGTGTAAGTATCCGGACGTCTTCCCCAAAGACTTACCGGGGCTTCCACCCGATAGGGAAATTGAATTCGTGATCGAAGTAGAGCCGGGAACCAAACCCATTTCGATCCCTCCTTATCGAATGGCACCGGCAGAACTTCAATAGTTGAAGGTCCAACTACAAGAGCTATTGGACAATGGATTCATTAGACCTAGCCATTCACCATGGGGGCACCGGTACTCTTCGTAAAGAAGAAAGATGGTACACTAAGAATGTGTATTGACTACCGACAACTGAACAAGGTCAAGATCAAGAATAGATATCCTTTACCAAGGATTGATGATTTGTTTGACCAACTTCGGGGAGCAATGGTATTCTCAAAGATTGATTTGAGGTCAGGCTATTACCAATTGAAGATCAAGGAAAGTGACATACCCAAGAGTGCATTTCGCACTAGATATACGAGTTTCTAGTGATGTCATTTGGTTTAACCAATGCACCGGAGGCATTCATGGACTTGATGAACCGTGTGTTTGGTGAGTACTTAGATCAGTGTGTGATTGTATTCATTGATGACATCTTGATATACTCGAAGAATGAGGAAGAGCACGAACATCACTTAAAACTTGTACTTGAACGACTAAGGGAAAAACAACTTTTTGCCAAGTTTTCTAAGTGTGAATTTTGGCTCAAGGAGATTGGCTTCCTCGGTCATATCATATCCGGTTCGGGCGTTGCGGTGGACAACGCCAAGATAACAACCATCATTGATTGGGAGAGACCCAAGAATGTGAAAGAGATACGTAGTTTCCTTGGCTTAGCGGGTTACTATCGTAAATTTGTTGAGAAATTCCCCGTGTTGGCGTCACCACTTACAAAGCTCACGAAAAAGGGGGCTAAATTCGTATAATCGTATGGGACGACAAATGCGAGAAAGGGTTTCTTGAGCTAAAGAAACAACTTACTGAGGCGCCACTTCTTGCCCTACCCATACAAGGTATAGGGTATGACATTTATAGTGATGCTAGCATCCAAGGGCTTGGATGTGTACTAATGCAGAATGGCAGGGTGATTGGCTATGCTTCTAGGAAATTGAGGAAGCACGAGGTGAACTACCCTACCCATGACCTGGAGTTGGGGGCGGTAGTGTTCGCACTAAAGATTTGGATGCATTAACTCTACGGGGAGACATGCCACATCTACACCGATCATAAGAGCTTGAAGTATGTATTCACTCAGAAAGAGTTGAATATGAGGCAAAGGAGATGGATGGAGTTGATCAAGGACTATGACTTGATCATCGACTATCACCCCGGGAAGGCCAATGTAGTGGCCGATGCACTGAGCAGGAAGGGTACATCAGGGGCGTTACTCACATGCCTACGAGCGTTACAAGCACATGTGGAGGTGTCCTCGAGCGGGGCACTCATAGCGAGATTTGAGATTAGACATATGTTGCTGAGTGAGATCAGTAGAGATCAAGGCATTGATGAGGAATGTCAGAAGGTCGCGAACGGATCCTTGCGGGACCCGTTAAGGATTTTCGGGTACGTGATGATGGCCTTTTATTGTTCAAAGATCATGTATGCGTACCACAAAATGAGGAGCTCCGGAAATCCATACTTGAGGAGGCTCATTTTTCAGCCTATGCTATGCATCCAGGAGGTACAAAGATGTACCGAGACCTGAAGGAAAGTTATTGGTGATCTGGTATGAAGAGGGACATCGCGGAGTATGTGAGCCGATGCCTTACTTGTCAACAAGTTAAGGCGGAGCATCAGAACCCGGTGGGACTTTTACAGCCATTTACCATTCCAGAATGGAAGTGGGAACATGTGACCATGGACATTGTGGTAGGGTTACCACGGACGGTGAACAATTACGATGCAGTGTGGGTGATGGTTGATAGGCTTACCAAAAGTGCACACTTCTTGCCTATCAACATCACTTATCCTCTTGAACCTTTGGCCAAGTTATACACGGAAGAGATTGTGAGGTTTCATGGGGTTCCAATATCCATTGTCTCGGATAGGGACCCACGATTTACGTCCAGATTTTGGCCAAAGTTTCAAGCATCATTGGGAACCAAACTGAAGTTTAGCACAGCTTTTCACCCACAGACGGATGGGCAGTCCGAGCGGGTGATACAGATTTTGGAGGATATGCTTAGGGCATGTGCTCTGGAGTTCCAAGGAAGTTGGGACAAGCATTTGGCTCTGGTGGAGTTTGCCTATAACAACAGTTATCAGGCGAGTATTGGCATGCCTCCATACGAGTCATTGTATGGGAGGAAATGCAGGACACCATTCTGCTGGGACGAGGTTGGTGAGGCCAAACTCGAGGGCATAGAACTTGTTGAGATCACCAAGGCTAAGGTGAAGGTCATTCGGGATAGGCTTAAGGCTGCCCAAGATAAGCAGAAGAGCTATGCCGATAAATGGCGTAGACCGTTAGAATTTGCAGTTGGTGATGAGGTGTTTCTAAGGATTTCACCTTGGAAAGGTATCATCCGATTCATATCGAGGGGTAAGCTTAACCCCCGATACATTGGTCCATTTGAGTTCCTTGAAAGGATTGGGGCCGTGGCTTATCGGCTCAAGTTGACACCTGAACTTGATAAGATACATGATGTGTTCCATGTATCCATGCTCAAAAAGTATGTACGAGATCCGTCGCATATTTTTGAGAATCCGCCAGTGGAGATTCGTGAGGACTTGCAGTATGCGGTGGAACCGGTGAAGATTGTTGGTCAACGAGTGAAGAAAGTTAGGAACAAGGAGATTCCTATGGTCAAGGTACTTTGGAGGAGTGATCGAGTCGACGAGGAAACTTGGAGACTGAGGTCTCAATCAGAGAGCAATACCCGTTTCTTTTCGATTAGACACGTTGATTTCGAGGATGAAATCCCAAATAAGGGGGGAGAACTTGTAACACCATCCCCAAGTATATTTACTTTTAGTAAATCTTGTAATGAACCTTGAATAATGATTTATGAATTTGCAAGGTTGTAAAATTTTTGTTATCACTTCTGCGTGAATAATGAATTGCACGCGGGACCCGCATCGGGAGCGGGAACCACCTGATAATCCCGGGACCACATATTATATTCATCTTGGTGTAGATAACATTTATATGGTGGTGGATATTTTAGTTGGGTCATAGGAAGGGCATAGGGTTGACCCGTTGGTCAAACGAGGCCCAATTACCAGTATTGGTAATTTATCAGAGAACAGCCCGAAACGGATTTCGGAGACTTCTAAATTAAAAATGAGGAATGTATATTCATTCTAAGTCCATAATTATAGGAAACACATAATATATTTTATTTGATCCGATAAAAATAAAATATAATTAAAACAATCCGAAAAATACAACTTTCAGGACCGATTGTACATCTCGGGAGTTAAAGGGTTGACCTCCCACATGTGTGGGGGCCAACCCACGTTTTTTGGTCACAAAAGATAATGGTTGGCAGGCTGGAATGAGAGGAAGAGGGGTGAGAGAGGGCGAGGTGAAGGGGATGGCATCTAAAGGACATGAGGTGGACCTCCCATCCACACTCATTTGTCTAATGAGACAAAAGGACCATTCCTACTCCCCTATCCCTCTCATTTTCGACCAATGATGTGCACTTGTCGTGAGGTGCACTCAAAATAAATACAATACAACAAATATACGTAGTATATTGAAGTAAGGTTCGTATCCACAGGGAAAGGAATACTTTTCTTTTATATAAATAGTAACAAAGGGAGTTTTAAGTTTGATTTGATTCAATTTAATTAACACTAAGATGAACGACTTATATGAGTTTAATTAATAGAGATGAGGACTTGGTTTTGCTTTTATCCACTTAATGAAATGTTCGTCGATCCCGGTTATATCTTTAACTATCTTCCTCTCGAATACTCAATCGAGGAGTATATCCAGTTCATCGAGGGTAGTTATTAATAACGAGACGCGTTCATTAATAAAACTTACTACCGAGTCAATATAGAACACGCGCCGTATATTAACCCGATAGTAGCAATAAACTTTAGATGAAAACGATTGATATTGATAACCTCAACACAAGCGGTTTATTCGTTTAGTCAATATAATTAATTCCCCTTAGATTATTAACCATGAGACGCATGCATTAATTATATTAGTAACAATTAATATATGAAACAAAACTAGTTGATCCTTTAAGTAATGCTAAAAATATTAATATGGAATATGAATAGAAAATAATTAATATTCAAGGAAGAAGATTAAAGAAAATAACTCACAACTTACAAATTCATTAAGCTTCAAAGTAGCAAAACCAAGATGGAAGAGTTTAGCTCCTCATTTGGAGACTAAACATGAAGAAAATATAAAAAAGGAACTTGCCTAAACTGAGCTAAGAAGTATATGTGAATTGGTAATTTTTGTGGGAAGGAAAGGGGGGTATTTATAGGCTTTTGGAGCATGCAGGGGTGTGTACCCGATCGGGCATCAAGGGCACCCGATCGGGTACCTTCAGTGGCTTCCCAGAAACTCAAAAAGTTGGGCATCCCCGATCGGGTATGTCGGCCACCCGATCGGGTATGACACTCGAACGTGGTCAAATATTTTCCTACATGTTGCCTTGTCCCGGATCCGATCCGATTTGATTTTTCAACAAGGTACCCGATCGGGTATAGGTCATACCCGACCGGGTACAACACCAAAAATCATACTCTTCAACTTGTCTTGAGATTTTTGCACCTTCCTTCCATTTGTGATGTTCACCAATGGTCCCTAGAGTGATCTTGGACCTGTTTAAGCTCAGTATAAACGTAATCTAAACAAATTACAAACATTTTTACAAATTAAACTATTACACCAAAAGTGTGTAATTTCCAAGGTAACAATCAATCTAAACTAATTAAAAACATAAACGTAAACATGGAAATTGCATGAATGTCAACTCCCCCACACTTAGTTTCTTTACTCTACCTTGAGTAAAACCAAATGTTTATACAATGTTCATCAAAAGATCATAAGTTCAAAGATAGTAAGAAATAAGAAACTAAGACCACCAAGTATTGTAAATGAGTTTACAGAACAACATTTCCTTGGGTTTAAGGGTCTTCTATGCTCCTTACTTCTTCTTTTCCTCTTCTCCTTTTCTTCTTCTTCTTCTTCTTCTTCTTCTTCTTCTTCTTCTTCTTCTTCTTCTTTTCTTCAATAGATGATGTCCTGCAAAAACAAATTTCTCTCATCTCTCGTTTTGCCTAGGAGCCTTTTCAGATTTTCATCCTAGCATCTCTTTTCTTTTCCTTTTCTCACCACTCACTCATTATTTTTGTAAGCCCTTCTTGCTTAGATTGACCATTTTTTGGGCTTTCAACCTAACTAGCATTTCATTTCTTTTTTTTTTCTTTTTTTGTGTGTACAACTAGTACAATAAAGTAATGCTTAGCGTAAGGTAATAAGAAAAACAAAACAAAGGGAGTGTACATACCAAGAGATGAATTTCCCTCCCCCACACTTGAATCATGACACTATCCCTAGTGCCCGCCTTCTCCGCCATAATAGCCACCTCCAAAGCCGCTCCCATGTATATCATCACCGTCTCCCATAGTAGTGTCCCCACCGTTGTATCCTCCACCGCCGGAACTAGAGCCACCAAAATTTCCCCAATCGGAGGGGTTATACCAAGAAGGTGCCGGTGGTGGTGAAGTCATAGATGAGAAATTTCCGTGATGGGCTATATATGAGTACATAGGACCATAAGACCTACGATAGTCCTCTTCATAGCTCTTCCATTCTTTGGAAACCCGCCCGTTGCTCCTCTCGGACTTGTGCAAGTTGTTCACCCATGTTTGTGTAGTTGAGGTTCATTGTGTTGAACCTGGCAAGTAGTGCTTGTTGGCCCTCCAAGAGTTGTTGGAAATAGTCGGTTGTAGTAGGGTTGTAAGGAGGATTGGGGATGTCTTGTGGTGGTGGGTTTTGAGGGGGGTCGGGAATATCATGTTGGGCATTTCCCTGGGCTTCTTGATGCTCAATTTGTTCGGGTTGTTCGGCTTGGGCTTGAAAATGTGATGGTATGGCATTAGGAAGTAGGTAATGCGTGATTTCAAAACTTGCCCTTTTATACCTAAGTTTAGGTATTTCTTTGGATGGGATGGGGAAGTAGATGGTTGGTTTGGGTAGGATATGCCACTTGTAGTGGTTTCTCCCGTTGTAGTCTTTGTGGGCGAAGGAGATGCACCCCGTGTTTCCAAGCCAAGTCAAATCCATCAAACAATGATCGGCTATTGGTTCATTATCCACATAGCCGAATTTGGAGGCCAAATGCATAATGACCCCCCCCCCCCCCCCCCCCGATAACAATATTACCCGTTTTGTTGCAAGTTTTCTCCAAATGATCCCACATTAGGGTGCAAAGGTTGAATAGCACGGGTATTGGAAAGAGGGCTAGGGTGAGGATGGCCACGTCCCCCATCCGAGTGTGGTGGTTGTTAGGGCGACCGAGCAAACAATTGGTCAAAAACTTTAGAAAAATTCGGAGAATAGGATGTTGAACGTGACTAATGGAAAGTTTAGACGCGCTCACATTCAATTCTCTGGTCATTTTAACCCATAAAGTGTTGCCATCGATTGTATTTTCCGGTATTCCTCTCTCATGGGCCACGAGGATGCCAAAATGTTGGGCAAACTCACGTCTCGTTATTGTGTATTCATTGTTGAATAAACGAAATGTGAGTGTGTCGTTATTAAACTCCTCCCCTTCCTCACGTTCAACAAACTTAGCCGAGCTCAAGAATTCATATATCACCCTCTCATTACAATTATACATCATATCAAAAATCAAGTTCCTATCCAACTCATGAAACAAATTGCGCATTTTTTTCAACAGGCCTAAAGTAGTGAGAGCATCATGACATAGAAATTTGGAGGGGATTACTTGCCTTTTTATTTGAGCCAAGAACCGTTGCCTTTGATTCCCCGGGCCGAACCGGACGTCCTCAAATCCGGGAACTGGTCCCCTTGCAGTTGAACTCTCAGTCCTGTTGATAAGTCCGTATTACAACATGCATTTGATGCATGTTGGGATCGGTTTTTGATGTTTTACCTAACTTTTAGGTGTCACAAATCTCAATTTTAGCTCAAGTTATGTGTACCAGGCGTCGGTTCGAGTTTTGTGTTATTTGGAGTCAAAATCAGGAATTTAGAGTCCGGAACCGGCGCTTGAAGAGAAATCGGGACAACTTGAGAAGCATTCGAGAGTGAATTGATAGCTTTGGAGGTCACCGGGAGGTTCACCAATGAAGATTTTATGACAAAAGAGCTCTAGGATTGGCTACGGGATCAAAAGAAGACAAATAGAACTTGAAAACGACGTTCAGAATATCCTTATGTCAATCGTTCAAACATATCAATTTGTAGAAGCATCCAAAGGACACGATTCAAATTTCATATGAAAGCAAACTTCAAGGGCTATAAATCATATGAAGACACCATTGCAGGAATCTGAGAGGAAGAAGGTGAAAACAGACGATGAAGTCAGATGATTCCTGTTGCGATTTCAGAATGAGACCTTCCACCATTTTATTCATACCTCTTGATTGGATGATTAAAATACAATTTGGCAAGTTGTGGTGGATAGAGGAATTCATTATCTACAACTTTCATGAAGGAAGTTTTGTCAAATTAGAACTAGGGAAGCCGGAAACTCACCGGCAACCACGCACGCGTGTGTGTGGGGAACGCACGCGTGCGTGGGCGTCGTGCGTGCCCCTGGAGTCCTAATTTCGCCCGAATTGTTCCGTTTTTACTATTTAAACAGCCTGTAAACCCCTGTTTTGAGGGGGGAGCTTAGAGAGAGGTCTAGGGACGAAATTTCTTCTACGTTTCCATCTTGTTCTTCAATTCCCTTGGATTATTTGTAAGTTCCATCTTTTTAATTAATGACAATTAATTATATTCTTCCCAATTCTATTGATTCTTCAATTATGAGTTGTGAGTAGTTTTAATTAGGGATTCGGGATTGATGAAGGGGTTAATCATGATGTATGGCTAGTTTCTTGATGGATTAATTGCATGAATGCCGTTTAATTTGTGTTTGAACAATTTAATTGCTATCTTTTGTAACCTGGAACAACGGCTAGATTTACAATTGCTTGTACAATAAATTAAGAGTGATCTAATTTATTCTAAGACACATTCACACACACTTAATCACTTGCTAAGAGATTAGTAGCGATTAAGGGGCCGTAAGCTCGTTCGTTTTGGCAATAATTTAGGATCCTGTCGCATGAGAGATCAGCCTGGTCCCCTAAATTATTGTACTCTACGCCGCGAGAGCGGTAAGAACTTAGTATTGATTAGCTAGGCTCAATTAAATTAATTTCATGTAATTAAGCCTGATCTGCCAAAAATCTGATTACCCCGGAATCAATCCCGGTTCCCTACTGTCATTAATTAGAAAGAACCCATTAGTTTAATTTCTTTTATTGTAATCATTCTTTCGCATTAGTTAATTTTCCCAATCAATAAAATCTCGCACGACACATTTATTTTATTTATTTTTATTCACTGAATTTATTTAATTCTTAATTCCCTTTTGTTCGTCCCTGTGGAGACGATACTCGTACTTACACCACTATTCTGCAATCTATTTTAAGTGCGAGAAAACTAACATCAGTTTTTGGCGCCATTGCCGGGGACGGTGTCGGTTTTAAGGATTAATTAATTTCAGCGATTTTTTTTAGTTAGATTTTTTTAGTTAGTTTTCCGTAGGATTTTTCTGTGCTAACCTTTCGGGTATTTTTTTCTAAGAAACATGAGATGAACCCATGCAACGAAATTCGTGGAGGAATTCCTTACCCTCAAACCTCCATGGAATATTCATCATTTACGCAATACTCTCCTTACATTCTTCTTCTTCCTCCTCCTCCTCCTCCTCCTCCTCCTCCTCAATATTACACACCTCATCAAAATTACTCTCCTACACCACAAAATTATCAGTTCTCTTATTCATACCCTCCAACCACGCAACCTTGTCTGCCTAAGAATAATATTTGTTCCTTCTGTGGAGGGTGCCACCATATATCCTTTTGCCCCGTTAAACCTCCATATGATCATCCTTACTGGGCAACTGCATACCCCACTTCGTCCTCCCCACAACTTACATACACAAATGTTTCAGCCACTCCTACATACTTCCCGAGTAATGAGCCTCATAATCAACAAGAGGATGCAGATTTAAAGAGACTTTCTAGCTTGGAAGAAGCGCTCAAACAATTAGCGCAAAATCAACTGAGGGCGGACTCAATGATGCAAAACATTGACAATCAATTGGGGCAGATTGCAAAGGCTTTATCTGAGGAGTCTGAGAGATCCCATCCTAGCGACACAGAAGCCCAACCTGAGGAGACCAATAGGGATGATCACGTGAGCGAGTCAGATTACGAAGGTGGGAATATGGTGGATGATACCCTCCCAGATGCTTTTGAAGATCCACCTATTGTTGAACTTGATCAAAATTATAGTAGTCTCGAGTTGTTTTTTCAAGAATACAAGCAAAAGTTTCGAATGGTACAAGCTGTAACCGACGAAGTCACAGATCACTGTGATTTCCATATAGAAACTCCCCAGCCATTTGATTTATCATTAGTCTTAACCCCTGACGAGGAGGGAATGGAGCAGATGAGTCATGACAATGAAGGAGAGTTGGGAAAAGATAATCACGAGCTCCAAGAGAGTGGTATCAAGGTAGATGATCCCCATGATGAAGGATTCCCGCTCCACATGCAAGATTACTCCTCGTACGTTAGTCCAGGTTTGGATTTCATTGATCCATTCCTCGGTGATGATATTTCTTTTTGTGTGGAGAATGATCACAACTGCTTGGAGGATATTAATAAGAAGAGTGATGAAATGAATTGGGATGCATTCATGGAGAGTGATAGCGAGTCAAGAGGAGGTGCTCAGAATTTTCATGGTACATTCGAACAAAGAAAGGAGGCATTTGTGATATATTTTGAACAAGAGGATGAAAGTTTCATCCTTCACTTCTGTGCTGACGAGGGTTATGAAGACCATGCGCTTCCTAAGTGTTTTCAAGAATTTAAGAATCTGCGTCACTTAATGGCATTTGTTGAGAGGAAGCTGGAGACGTTGATTATTAGTGCACCACTGCAGTCTTTGCTATTTGAGAGCATATGAGGTATCGTCGGGCAAACGACGTTAAAAATAGCGCTTCTTGGGAGGCAACCCAAGTTTAATTCTTCACTTTTGTCTTTGTTTGTTTGCTTTCAAAAAAAAACCCAGAAAAAAAGAAAACAAATCCGGGGTGTTTTCTGTTTTTGTTTTTGTGTTTGTGTGTTTTGTTTTTGCAGCTCAGGGTCTTATTTTGGGGATGATGTGCCGAGGATCACTTGACTCAGTTTAGTTTTGCACCGACCAGCGCCTTAGGGAAGTTTCTGCAACTCTTATAATCGCCTATTTGTAATGTTGACTTGAGTTTAGATTGAGCACACATGACCCTTTCCTCTTTACCCCTTGTGCATAGTGCATTTTTTGTCATCGAGGGTGATGCCAAAGTTTAAGTGTGGGGGGTGAATTGGGCATTCGGGCAGTAGTTGTCACATGGGATTACTAGAGTTAGCATGCACAGGTGTTAGTTGTATATTCATAGAAAAGTCATGTAAAAAATTTTGAAATTTTTTCCTTAAACTGTGTCTTTGTGAGCTGGCTAGCCTGTTGACTATGCATTTAGAACATCTTTGAATTGTTTAGGCTTAAATTGCTTGCACTATAACCTAGTTTTTGAGGATGAAGGCATTAGTTACCCATTGAATCGTTTCACAAATCATCCACCTGACCTGAATAAGTCCTTTAGGAGAAGCCATTTTGAGCCTGACCGTTTATTCTTTAACCAATCAATTAAGCTCAATAGCCAAATGGCCCGTGTTTCCTTACCTGTGAATTTTTCTGACATAGTCTTGGTGTTTAGGGAACTAGGGGATGAATTTGCTAAGTTTAGGGAATTTTTGTAGAAGCCACCATTGGCACTGTTCCTATGCCCCAAGTCGGGTAAGAACAGTCACTTTTTAGGAATTTGATATTTTCGAGGATTGCATTGTAGGCATGGATTCACGTTGAATAATTAAACCTTAATTGCTAATTTTCCTTGGTGAGGCCGAGATTAGAATGGGGTAATGTCTAGTGAAAATCTGAAACTTGAAAAAAAATTAATTGAATAGCTAGACCTCTTACCTTGCAAAAAAGAGAACGGGAGACCCGGTCAAAAAGTGTAAGTGTTCTACACAATAAGATGAGACTTGGGGATCTTTCGAAAGAAATGACGTTCTCGTACCAACATGACAAGGAAACCTGATCTTAATTAATTGAACTTGGAGGCTATTGCAAAAATTAGCATTAGTCCTTCGCGTACTTCAAGTATACGTCAAAGCACCAATGTGCCACGGCGGTTTAGCTTAGTTGTACACCATGTCTACTCTTTGCATACGTTTAAGTAATAGTTCCTGATTTGTGGTCTACTAAATTCCCTGATCCTAAGAATAGCCCTGAAATTCCTGAATGCATTAAGTCCTTGTCAGGTTGTTCCAAAACTCTCAAATAAAGGGATTGATTATTCATTCACCATTCATCACCACCTTCACAAGTCCTTCTAATCAGTAGCTAGTTTATTAGTGTGCGCTGCCATAATTTTGAGGATGTTGTGAATAATTTTGTCATTAGTTTTAGCTACATTACAAAGATGTAGTTTAGGGGAGATTTTTTTTGGTTTTATCTCTATGTTCTGTGAGTATCCTTGTAACTACCTATGCATGCTAATTGTTTTAATTTCGTGTGGTGATTATCGTAAGTCCCGTTGTTTAGTTTGCTTGAGGACAAGCAAAGGCTTAAGTGTGGGGGAATCTGATAAGTCCGTATTACAACACGCATTTGATGCATGTTGGGATCGGTTTTTGATGTTTTACCTAACTTTTAGGTGTCACAAATCTCAATTTTATCTCAAGTTATGTGTACCAGGCGTCGGTTCGAGTTTTGTGTTATTTGGAGTCAAAATTAGGAATTTAGAGATCGGCACCGGCGCTTGAAGAGAAATCGGGACAACTTGAGAAGCATTCGAGAGTGAATTGATAGCTTTGGAGGTCACCGGGAGGTTCACCAATGAAGATTTTATGACAAAAGAGCTCTAGGATTGGCTACGGGATCAAAAGAAGACAAATAGAGCTTGAAAACGACGTTCAGAATGTCCTTATGTCAATCGTTCAAACATATATCTTTGTAGAAGCATCTAAAGGACACGATTCAAATATCATATGAAAGCCAACTTCAAGGGCTATAAATCATATGAAGACACCATTGCAAGAATCTGAGAGGAAGAAGGTGAAAACAGACGATGAAGTCAGATGATCCCTGTTGCGATTTCAGAATGAGACCTTCCACCATTTTATTCATATCTCTTGATTGGATGATTCAAATCCAATTCGGCAAGTTGTGGTGGATAGAGGATTTCATTATATACAACCTTCATGAAGGAAGTTTTGTCAAATTCGAACTAGAGAAGTCGGACAATTCACTGGAAGCCACGCACGCGTGGGGGGGGGGGGGGGGGGGGGGGACGCACGCGTGCGTCCAATGTTTTTTACGCGCAAGTCTGTCGGACGCATGGATGCCACGCACGCGTGCGTGGGCGCCGTGCGTGCCCCCTGGAGTCCTAATTTCGCCCGAATTGCTCCGTTTTTACTATTTAAACAGCTTGTAAACCCCTGTTTTGAGGGGGGAGCTTAGAGAGAGGCCTAGGGACGAAATTTCTTCTACTTTTCCATCTTGTTCTTCAATTCCCTTGGATTATTTGTAAGTTCCATCTTTTTAGTTAATTACAATTAATTCTATTCTTCCCAATTCTATTGATTCTTCAATTATGAGTTGTGAGTAGTTTTAATTAGGGATTTGGGATTGATGAAGGGGTTAATCATGATGTATGGCTAGTTTCTTGATGGATTAATTGCATGAATGCCGTTTAATTTGTGTTTGAACAATTTAATTGCTATCTTTTGTAACCTGGAACCACGGCTAGATTTACAATTGCTTGTAGAATAAATTAAGAGAGATCTAATTTATTCTGAGACACATTCACACACACTTAATCGCTTGCTAAGAGATTAGTAGCGATTAATGGGCCGTAAGCTCGCTCGTTTTGGCAATAATTTAGGATCCTGTCGCATGAGAGAGCAGTCTGGTCCCCTAAATTATTGTACTCTACGCCGTGAGAGCGGTAAGAACTTAGTATTGATTAGCTAGGCTCAATTATATTAATTTCATGTAATTAAGCCGGATCTGCCAAAAATCTGATTACCCCGGAATCAATCCCTGTTCCCTACTGTCATTAATTGGAAAAAACCCATTAGTTTAATTTCTTTTATTTTAATTGTTCATTCGCATTAGTTAATTTTCCCAATCAATCAAATCTCACACGACGCATTTATTTTATTTATTTTTAATCGCTGAATTTATTTAATTCTTAATTGCCTTTTGTCCGTCCGTGTGGAGACGATACTCGTACTTACACCACTATTCTACAATCTATTTTAAGTGCGAGAAAACTAACATCACCTGTCTCTTTTGGGTCCCATTGGTGTGCTTGTTGAAGCTTGATTTTCGGAGAAGGGGTGAAATGGGTAGGGTTTCGGGTTTTGTGGTATATGGAGAGAGAGAGATGGTTTTGTGGGTATGAGGTTGTAGAGGAGAGTGAGGGGAAGATTTTGGTTGTTGTATGAGGCGATTTGGGTGAGAGATGAGGGAGGAATTGAAGAAAGAAGGTTCGAAAATGGTGGGTTTGGGAGAGGGGTTTCGTATTTGGGAAGTTGGAGAAGACGAAGTGGTCGATTTTGGGGTCTGATTTGGGTTAAACGTAGGTGTACCCGATCGGGAGGCCCGACATACCCGATCGGGTATGCGTGTATTTGTTCAAAATCCGGGATCCTACCCGATCGAGTTGGGGTATACTCGATCGAGCGATTTGGTGCGAACTAATTCCCAGAAGAAAAAAATTAATTTACCCGACCGGGTGTATGGGTGTACCCGATTGGGTACTTTGCCACGAACTAAATCATCCTTTTTCAAAATACACCCGACCGGGTACATGTGTACACCCGATCGGATATGTGTTTGTTTTATTAAATTCAGCCCAGGGGTTGATACTCGATCGAATAGGCCGGGTACTCGATCGGGTAAGTTGCTACGAGATTTTTTTTTGAATTTTTTGAACAATACCCGACCGGGTGGGTAGTGGTACCCGATCAGGTACGTTATTATTTTCAACCCATGAGCCGATCGAGTATGGGTTACCCGATCCAGGCCTATTTCAATATTTTTGCCTATACCCGACCGGGTAGAGAGTGTTGCCCGATCGGGTATCATGCCCTGGATCTCTTTTTTTTTTTGAAAATGTAAGAACACACACAAAAATGAATGAAAATAAACAAAATATAAACTTGGGTTGCCTCCCAAGAAGCGCCTTATTTAACGTCGCGGCACGACGTTATTCACTTTTTTTTTGTGTTTTATGTGGGATCATGAGCATCCCTTGTTTCATTTTTCAAGGCCCTATTTGGCCATTTTTCATTTTATTTTTCGTCCTTTTCCAGTAAGGCTGAACTTTCGTTCTTGTCAACATCTCAACCAACGATGACTTTCTATGCTCAATTTTCTCCTCTTCTTGAAAAATTGGGATTTTATAAGATTTCTCCAAAAATATCGGTTCCTGTGGTTCAAAAATATTTAAAGAGCACATAGAGTGATCTTTAATTTGGTCTTTCGTAGAGTCAAAGATATTGAACTCTACTTTTTGATCATTGAATTTTAAGGTTAATGAACCACTAGACACGTCAATTTTAGTTTTTGAGGTCTTTAAGAAGGGTCTACCCAACAGGATAGGTGTAATTTGATCATCATTTCCCATTTCGAGGACATAGAAGTCGAATGGGAAAACCATATTTTCCACTTCTACTAGCACATCTTCTATCACACCCTTCGGGTAAGTACTAGAACGATCCGCTAGTTGAATTACTACACCGGTTTGATGTAGTGGGCTAAGTTGTAGAGATTTATAAACGGAATAAGGAATGACAATTATTGATGCCCCTAAATCCAACAAGGCCCTAGAAAATGTGGTGCCCCCTATCGTGCAAGGAATAGTGAACATGCCTGGGTCGCTACATTTTTCGGGGAGTTTATTTTGGAAAATAGCTGAGACATGTTCACTAACCTTAACCTCTTGTTTCTCTTTCAATTTATTTTTCCTTTTTGTTTTGCATAATTCTTTTAAAAATTTAGCAAAACGAGGAACACTTTAAATTGAGTTAAGGAGCGGAATGTTTACCTCACACTTGGCGAAAGTCTCATAGATGTCAGAATCTTTCTCCAGCTTCTTTGTCTCTCTCAGTGCCTCAGAAAACGGGGCTCCTGGTTCATATGATGAAAGTGGAGGGAACTTGGCTGTTGTGACCCCCTCCTCCAGCTGAACTTCTTCTTCAGGGTCCACCTCCTCAATTTCTTGATATACCTCCTTCCATGTCGCCTCACTTCTCAACATGATGGCATTCACATGTTGTCTCAGGTTTTGCTCCGTTTGAGATGGGAGTTTACCCGAGTCCTTCGTTTCAAGTCGGTTCACGGCATTTGCAATTTGACTAACTTGAGTTTCCAAATTGTTAATGCTTGACCTTGTCTCATGTTGAAATTGTCCCATGTTTTGTTGCATGGTAACCATGTTTGAGGTCAAAGTCCGGATCATGTCATCAGTTGACATACTAGATTGAGAAGATGAGTTGGATTGTTGAGGGTTTCCATACCTCAAGTTAGCATGATCCCGCAATCCAGGGTTGTAAGAATTTGAGAATGGATCATACCTCTTCTGTTGATGGCCTTGGAAACCCAAGGCGTTGACTTGTTCTTCTTGGAGGGATGGGCACGAATCAGTGGGGTGTCCGGTTGCTGTGCAAATGCCACAAGCTTTGACCTCCTGAGTCTTTGGTTTCAGAAGAAGTTCTTTGACCAGAGAAGTCAAACCGGCAACTTGGCTTTCCAACGAGGTGTTGGATTCTGCTGCGGCAACCCTTCGAGTTGAGGGTCGCCCACTGTAATGTCTGGAGTTCTCGACCAACTCCGAGATGAGATTCCTTGCTTGAGAAGGGGTTTTGTTAACAAATCCCCCTCCACATGCCGCAATCACCATGCGCCTATCTTGATCCGCAAGACCATCATAAAAATAGAGGATGAGGTCTTGCTCGGTGTACCCATGATATGGGCAACTAGCACACAACTTTTTGAAACGCTCCCAATATTCATACAATGTTTCATCTTCTTTTTGCTCAATATTGCTTATTTGTTTTTTAAAGAAGATGAGATGGAGGCGGGATAGTACCTATCCAAGAAACATTTTTTCATTTCCGCCCATGTGTTTATACTTCCTGAAGGAAGATAGAATAGTCAATCATTTGCAGTGTCTTTGAGGGAGAATGGAAAAGCCCTCAATTTGATTTGTTCTTCCGAGACACCACTGGGGCACATGCTTGTGCACACAATATGGAACTCCGAAAGGTGTTTGTTCGGATCTTCTCCTCTTAGGCCATGAAATGATGGAAGTAGATGTATGAGCCAAGATTTTAGCTCAAATGTATTACCTTCATCGAGTGTAGGGAAGGTAATACACAATGGTTGTTGATTGAGATTTGGAGAAGTTAGCTCCCGTAGTGTTCTTGTCTCAAGAGCCATGGTTATTGACTCTTTGGTCTCGCTAGAATGAGAACTAGCGCTGGATGAATCTCTGATAGATGATTCATCCGAGTCGGTATTAGAAAATTTACTTCTCAACCGCTCGAAAGTTTGTTCTATTTCTGGGTTTGTTTGATAGGTGATATCGTTTATAGAACAGTGTTTAACCATATACTTCACCAAGCTCAGAAATAGAGAAAGTAAGAACTCTTTAAACCCTTTTTTTATATATATTTTATTTTTTATTTTTCTTGAAATACAATAAAAGAAAAATTATTGCCTTTCCCCGGCAACGGTGCCAAATTTGACGTGCACTTGTCGTGAGGTTCACTCAAAATAAATACAATACAACAAATATACATAGTATATTGAAGTAAGGTTCGTATCCACAGGGAAAGGAATACTTTTCTTTTATATAAATAGTAACAAAGGGAGTTTTAAGTTTGATTTGATCCAATTTAATTAACACTGAGATGAACGACTTATATGAGTTTAATTAATAGAGATGAGGACTTGGTTTTGCTTTTATCCACTTAATGAAATGTTCGTCGATCCCGGTTATATCTTTAACTATCTTTCTCTCGAATACTCAATCGAGGAGTATATCCAGTTCATCGAGGGTAGTTATTAATAACGAGACGCGTTCATTAATAAAACTTACTACCGAGTCAATATAGAACACGCGTCGTATATTAACCCGATAGTAGCAATAAACTTTAGATGAAAACGATTGAGATTGATAACCTCAACACAAGCGGTTTATTGGTTTAGTCAATATAATTAATTCCCCTTAGATTATTTACCATGAGACGCATGCATTAATAATCCAAGTTTTACTACCGTTGAAAGAACCGAATTAATAACAAGTGTATTAATCGATTGATTCTAGTAACAATTAATATATGAAACAAAACTAGTTGATCCTTTAAGTAATGCTCAAAATATTAATATGGAATATGAATAGGAAATATTTAATATTCAAGGAAGAAGATTAAATAAAATAACTCACAACTTACAAATTCATTAAGCTTCAAAGTAGCAAAACCATGATGGAAGAGTTTAGCTCCTCATTTGGAGACTAAACATGAAGAAAATATAAAAAAAGGAACTTGTCTAAACTGAGCTAAGAAGTATATGTGAATTGGTGATTTTTGTGGGAAGGAAAGGGGGGTATTTATAGACTTTTGGAGCATGCAGGGGTGTGTACCCGATCGGGCATCAAGGGCACCCGATCGGATACCTTCAGTGGCTTCCCGGAAGCTCGAAAAGTTGGGCATACCCGATCGGGTATGTCGGTCACCCGATCGGGTATGACACTCGAACGTGGTCAAATATTTTCCTACATGTTGCCTTGTCCCGGATCCGACCCGATTTGATTTTTCAACAAGGTACCTGATCGGGTATAGGTCATACCCGACCGGGTACAACACCAAAAATCATACTCTTCAATTTGTCTTGAGATTTTTGCACCTTCCTTCCATTTTTGATGTTCACCAATGGTCCCCTAGAGTGATCTTGGACCTGTTTGAGCTCAGTAAAAACCTAATCTAAACAAATTACAAACATTTTTACAAATTAAACTATTACATCAAAAGTGTGTAATTTCCAAGGTAACAATCAATCTAAACTAATTAAAAACATAAACGTTAACATGGAAATTACATGAATGTCAACCAAGCCTCTAAAGGGAAGAGAAAAACCTCTGAAAAACTCCATTCCTCCATAGCCAAGTGAGCTCAAGAAGACAAAGTCCAAGGAGGAAGACTTAAGGAAGAAAAGGTGAGGAAAAAGTGTGGTGATTAAGGTAATGACCTTATATTAACTTTTTCTCTACTCTTTAGCTACCATATGGATTATACATCATATGAGGAACCCCTAGGCTTGTTCTACATGTTTAGAAATGTAGAATGAGGGGTTGGAAGGTAGTTCTAAGTCCAAGAACGGACTTAAAAGCCGAAACGACCGGTTCGCCGGAAAATAACCTTTTAGAGGTTATTTGTATTGATATGCGTTTTGTGATGATAAAACCATATTAGGAGCTTAGCTCAAGTGTTACTAGAGTTCGCCGGAGTTTTCGCCGGAGTTCGTCGGAGTCTCACCGGACTTCAACTAAGGAGAGTTGAAATTTCTTAAAGCTCATTTGAGGTGAGTGGATGACTTAATGTCTTGTAACTTTTGGGTTAAGCATGACATTACCTAAGTAAATGTTATATGTGTTCATAAATATGTTTAAATGAGATTAAACATGTGATTAGCCAAAGTGATTAGGCTTGTATGAAATGAACTATTGATATATGCATGATTTGTGATATGAAAATGTTTATAAAAACATATGTGACATGTTTAGAGATAAATGGTGCGTAATATGGTTGTTTATAACTTAATACATGCTTTGATTAGGTTTGACACATTTTGGATTCGAAATAGCGGATCAACCGAGAGTTGACCGGTTGTCCAAGGGCAATCGGCGCCGGTCATGCATAGAACCGGCGCCGGTTTGAGCGGGTTTAGCCCGGTTCATATTATTTAACTATGAATCGGCACCATTCAGATTTGAACCGGCGCCGGTTTGGCCTTATATTGCCCATACGTTAATTTTAAATGCATGAATTGCATGGATGATTTGCTTAGGCCTTAAGACTTGGTTTAGTCTTGTTTATTGATTATGATATAGACCCTATCTAGTATGATATGTGGTAGATCATAGGTCGGGTGGAGTACCCAAGGATCGGGAGGTATCCTCAAAACTCGGTTATGACGGGTGGAGTACCCAAGGATCGGGAGGTATCCTCTAAACTCGGTTATGTCGGGTGGAGTACCCAAGGATCGGGAGGTATCCTCAAAACTCGGTTATGTCAGGTGGACTACCCAAGGATCGGGCGATATCCTCAAAACTCGGTTATATAGGGTGGAGTACCCAAGGATCGGGAGGTATCCTCAAAACTCATAGATTACTATTTAGTAATTCAGGACTGGGCGGTGTCCTTATGATTATTTGATTTGGACAGGAGGAGTCCTATACACTCATAGGTCTATGGGTAGGTTGGGGTTTTATCTCAAGGACATTGACTACTACTATTTTCCCCAAATAAACAATGACCTACGGGTCGGGTATTTCCAAGTGTATATAAGTACCGATACGTATTTTTGTAACTTGGGGTAAAGATGTATAAGTATATGTATCACCCTATGTTTGGGTCTTATACTTGAAACGTTAGTTACTCTACATTTAGCTTGCTACTCGCTCGGTACTTGTACTAACCCCTTCGGGGGGCACCATTTCAGGTCAAAGCTATAGCTTGTTGTCTACACCTTTGCACGGGTGAAAGGAATCTAGAGGAAGACGTGGTTCGTGCTTCCTTTACTGTTTAAAATCATAAACTATGCTCATGGATACTTTTGTAATATTACTTTGTTTTGGCCTGCGAGCCTACGTTTTGCCATATGTGGTTTATGTTTGACCGATGAATATTTTCCGCTATTCATTCAATCTATGATGTGATGTTGTTATGTATGTTTACTTACTGAGTATGGTATGATCGATGTTCATGAACGCCTTGTGTGATTAAGTGAGGTTGACTTGCGAGTGACGTCACTTGATCACACGGCGGTTGTACACGTGCTTGGATGCGGTCCGAGGCGTGACAACACTACCTCCTCATATCCCAATGTTAGTGGGACGGAGGTAGTAACATTTTTTCAAAAATAGGATCATATATTTGGTTTTCCTTAAAACTAATCATTCAATTTCCACCCTTAATTTCATTAACTATTTAATTAATTAATTAACCTAATTAATTGCTCCCCTAGTTCCCTTTCGTAATCAATGTCAGTCTGTTGGTGGAAACAAACTTTGGTGTCGGAATCCAATGGCAACGTAGAATTCTGGCGGCGGCAGAATTCTTACACATCGTCTGAGGAATTCTTGGAAAAAATTTCAGTGTGTAACACCAATTAATATTTATATCCTAGATAATTTACGAATGCAGATAATTGTTTGTGTTCTTCCAAATAGACAAATCATTTGTATTTTGGAATGCTATGAGTTTTTTATTTGGCTTAGCCTATTGGCTACCTATTGTATTATGTATAGGTTTAGGCATATGAACATTTGTCGGCCCTCGGAGAGAGATTTGCTAAACGTGTTGGTACTGGTCGTGTTGCCTGATTGAGCTGTGCGACATATGAAATCTTTCATGCTACCAAGATGAAAGAGTTGATTTTCAAAGATGATGGAGATGTAATCCTCTTATTAATTTATAAAAATATGTTAATTTTATGATAAATTCATAGTGTTTCCATATATGTATATTCCGTTTGTAGGAAGAAGAAAATTCAGAAGACCATGATTAAGAAGATTAAGAAGCGGCAAAAAGGGTGATGAATGACGAGAATGTAAGAGGCTTCTGAATCAAAGTTATGGAAGAGGTGCATATTTGGGATCACACGTTGAAACTCTTGAAAGGATGTTGAAGGTGATGGAAGACAGACCAACTACACAAAGGAGTGTGACCGAGCATGAGATAGACAATCTCCATTTTTGTTAATTATTATGAGTAAACCTTTGAGTGTTAATTAATTACATGTTTTGTGTAGGTTGATGAACAACATTATAATGAATCTAAGGACACAGATGTTTATGACGATGCACGTGAAAGACAAGGAGCTCACGAAAGAGCCGAACAACATGAGATTGAAGATTAACAAAACCAAGATAATACTAATATTTTTGTGTGATAAAACAGAAACTGGAAGAGATAATATCACAAATGTGGTTAATGAAGTAAGTGTAATGACAATATATTACATTTACTCATGGTAACATACATATACATATGCACATACTACCTCATGTATAGCGGACATTGTGTAATATTTATGTATTAGCCCTCCCAGTTTTTAAATAGATTCTTCATGGTGTACCATAGACACCAATGTTGCCTTGTATTTGGAAATACAATTTGGATAACATTTTGCATTGCGTGATCTTGGTAAGTCATAATTTCACTCGGAGCACAACCGTCCATACAATTAAGCCAAGATGTAAAAAGCTATACAAATGTTTGTGCATCTTCACTCGAGATTAATTCATTTTCTAACAAGTTTGTTTGTTTGTGGTGATTTACTCCACAAAGGGGCAAATGTCACGTCATATCGATTTGTAAGAAGAGTTGTGTCAAATATGACAACAACAACATCCAAGCCTTAATCCCAAAAGAATTTGGGGTCGGCTAACATGAATCAATCTATGATATCGATGCCAACACTACTACAAGAATGACATACAACGTCACCCATTTAATGTCGGTTTTTAAAAAATAGTCGTGGTAAAACTATTTAACGTCGGTTTCTGCGAAAACCGACGTTGTATATTTTTTTAATATTTTTATTTATTTTATTTAACGATGGTTGCTAACTTTAAACCGACTTAAAAATGTATCTGCTTTTCTAACTTTAAACGCCAGTTGCTTTACTTTTTCCCGAACTAAAATTCCATCATCTTCTTCTTCTTTCTCTGCGCGCTAACCCTTCTCCGCTCGATTTCGCATGAACCCTTCTCTGTCTCGATCTGCGCATTCCTCTGCTAAATTCCTTCAATCTCATGTGAAAACAATATGAGTATTCCTCTTCCGTTCAGACTGAGATGATCTAGGTATGGTTAGCGTCTAAAAACCTTCATATCAGCCGAGAGAAGCTCGTTGGTGCAGAAACGAAATTGGGAAGATTTATTCAACATTTTTAAAGGCTTTCCAAGAAAGAAGAATGTTGCACAACATGAATCGGCTAAACGTGCAATACTAAGGCCTGCGGAGGAGAAGCGCGCTCGAATTCAGGATGGTGACGATGCAGATACTAGGTCGTGAGAAGGTCGTCTTTGCGTCAACAATCATTCGTCAACAAGTATGAATTTGTATATATTTCTTGTGGGTATAATATTTTCATGTTTTTTTTTGTGTGTGTGAAAGATCCGAAAACTAGGGTTTTCTAAAAAAAGTTAATTTGGGACTTCAATTTGACTTAATTATTGTCATGTTGATGGCTATTTCCCCATGAATTAACTTTGTTGTCTCTAAAATGTGTGAACTACGAAATTTAACCTTAGGATGTTAGCTTTCTCTCTGACATTTCAAGCGAAGTAGTGTGTATTAAGGCCACCAATGGTTTTTTACAGAAAAGGCCTGCTGCATTGCCTAGCAGACAAAATATCTATACGACCAAGTTTTACGACCAAGCTTTAAAAGAAATATAAAGTTTCTTATCTGATTATGGACTTCTTATATTTGTTTTGCAGATTAAGGTACAACCTTTCTGACTCTCAACATTTACAGAGTATCAAATACTGTTTGTAGAGCTGGTGTTACAAAGATAAATTGTAGTTTTTGACGGAAGCAACCTCTTATTATTTTAGTAGATATCACAACTTTTCAAGTTTGATTTCACGTAAGCTACTAATGACTTGAATATTCGTTTAGGCGTTTGAGAACCTTTGCAGCTCACAAATATAAACTTTATGTGGTGACTTGTCAGGAATCAAGGAAAGGGATTACAAAGATTTTATGTAAAAATATATCATGACCGAGTAACGTTGTATATTTAAGGGCGAAGTGTACACAATTGTTTTTTGCTTAGACAACATTTCATGTTTTTGTTTAGGATGCGGTAGTACACAAGTGTACATCCTGGTACATTAGAAGTTAGAATTCGCTGGTTAATTGTTAGCCGACATTTCCTTAAACTGTATCATCCTTTATTCATTTTTCTTTTCTATTCTTGTTGAATTCTTTGATAATGAAAATTGTAAGCGGATAAGGAAGCTGAATAAAAGGCTATATGATTGCAACTTCATTGGACTCCATTACAAGTTGAGGTAGCCCCATTTGAAAGAGCAATTTCTAGAAAGCAGCTTAGTTGATGGAAAATGCAATCATGTGCTCTAGGTGACTACGGACTTCTCATTACATGTAAACGGAAATGGTGTGCCATCTGAAGTTTCTGGGGACCAAGAAGGGAATGCACAAAAAATTGAATTTCCTCTATCTCTTATGTTGTCTACTTTTCTTAAAGGAGTCTAAGAAACTATGTAGCCTGTTATGTCACTTGTGTTTATCTGTGCTAGTAATGCGGTTAAGGAGAGAGCAATGGGGTGAGGCTGTGACTCTGTAAGGAATGTGTGTGTGTGTGTGTGTTTTCCCCTGGACTTCAAGTTAATTGTCAGTCAAGGCAACATTTTATAGTATGGTATACAACCTACCTTTTTTCACTCCAAAGTCTAATTATTACCTTGCGTTTGACATTTATGTTTATTCCTGTGTGCAGCTTCCTTAGACTCATATCCATCACCAGCTCCCTTAAACTAATGGTGCACATTTTATATTCTACTTTGAATCTCCTATACAAAAACCTCCAAAAAACTAATGGTATCATTTTATTTTATTTTCTGAATTTTGAATATTTTTTTACTGTAAGTGCATAGTCATGCAATAGTATTACATGCATTAGTTAGTTGGTTCTTAAGAGTTTGAATTTTGACTAGCTTCCAGATTCTAGATTTCTAAGTCTAGGTTGAAGTGAAGTATGAGTTGCTGAAATATGAATTGCAAACTAAGTTGCTAAACCATGTGTATTCCATTTGTCATTGTTGATGTGTTGTTTCAAACTAACCTCTGCAAACTAGCCTGTCAATTTTATTTGGGGAATAATTAAACACTAAAACTGTGAAGTTGTAACACGATTGTACCATAGAATTATATATTAAAGAACATGGATACCCTCCCTTTAATTATATGTCTATCATATGTAGTTCAAGTGTATTTTTTCTACCAACTTTATATTATTTGTGTTTATTTGTTCAAAAGAAAAAGTTGATGATCTGAGTGTATTTTTTCTATGGTATATAGTTTATGAGCATATTTATTTCATCTTCAAAAAGTAAAAGCTAAGTTCAAACTAAATGTCTTTATTTTAGGTATTTTGCGTAAAGTCATTTTTTGTTTACTTATGTTGCTGTACATAAAGACTAGAAGCTAAAATCTATGAACATGTTCAAGAGGTTTTTCATTTCTTTGTCCTTTTGCATGGTGAAACTGAACTTCTGAAAGTACCTTATGTTTTTTATTTATTACAATGTTCTACTGGATTGGAGCAAGTTTCATCATTCAATGACTTGTGTCTTTTTTTCCAATTCATATTGCTATTCTTTTGCAGTTGTTCAAGATTGATTCCGAAGGAAAGACAAGGAAGGTGGTCGGTTCCTCGTGTGTTGTTGTGGAGGTACCTATTCTTTTGAGAATTTTATTTCAGCCTTTGAAATAGGTGTGTGGTGATATTATTGGAAGGTAGGTGTGGTGTATAATTTTCTGTTTTTTCTCTAAAACTTGCTTATATATTTTACGTAGTATATTTTTTGCAGGTCTTTAAGAACCATTTTCAGTGATATAATAAGTGTATCTCGTTGCAAAGATATAACTTGAGGGATTCCAGCCGAACTTTAAGAAGAACCCATTTAATTGTGTTTAGTGTTGAATGTCGTTTTTGTAGGCATATTGATTCGATTAAATTTTTTTGCTAGTCTTTACGTTATCTGTAAATGTTTTTGTATTTAGTTTCGTTGAATGTATTTTGATATTCTTAATGTATACCTTTTTGGAAACAAAGTATAATACACTGGTGGTTAATTGAATGAACCAACCTAGTGCGTCTGTATATTTTCTTTTTTATAAAAAAAAACTACTTACAACGTCGGTTTTATTTGAAAACCAATGTAATATGTATTTTTTTTGTGCCCATACGTTTAACGTCGGTTCCGGGAGACGACCGACGTAATAAGTATTTTTTTTATTTTTTGAAGTTGTATTCGACGTGGTAGGTTATATTCATTTTTTAAAGCACACTTTTTACGTCAGTTTTATAACCGACAGGGTCTAACCTATAACGTCTCTCACTTACACGTCGGTTCCAAAACCGACTTTAAAAGTATATGTTGAAGTTAATTCGCCGCAGCCCGGAAGTTCAACACCCATTCCAGGAGGGTTTCATGGCTATCGGATAATAATAAAATATAAACAATGATTTTTACGTGGAAACCCGGAAAGGGAGAAAACCACGGGACTGTTTAGGTTAATGTCCAAGCCCGCTCCTTTTATTACTGCTCTCCTCACCAATACATTATACAAGCTCCATTAATGGAGGAGTCAAGCTAACTATAGAGAAGGAGGAAGAAAAGGGAGAAAAGGGAATCCTTCCTAAGGAGGGAACTCCTCTTATTTATAGATAAAGGGGGGAGGGGGGCTCTCCACCCTAATGGGCCGGATGTGCGGAAAAGGGCCTCTTGGGCCTAGGTGGGCCGAAAGGGCAGAAATGGGCCCGAAGGCCGAAACAGGCCTGATAGGCTAAAATGGGCCTTACTGATTGGGCTCCGTACTACGTAAAGTCTTGGGCTCCTGAACAGTAACAGGCCGGGATGATATATCCCAACACAAGTCCCCCAGTTTCTTGAGTAGTGAGTGTGCGAATCTGCTCGAGAAAATATACTCTTGCCTGCGCTCTTCCTCTGTCTTGCTGGAAACTGTGTCTTCGAATAATCATAATATATGAGTGGGTGTCTACCCCTCTGAATATACCCTGCCAGTAAGGCGCTCCCCTCCCGACGGGGTCGGGCAAGGGATGCTCTTCCCCGGACACTCTCCCCCTGAATGTATCAGGCGGGATTAGAGGACTCTGACTCGAGCTTCCCGATGGAGAAACGTAGAGGTCCCTGCACAATATAAGCTGACGACGCAGAACTATCTCAATATGATGTACATATGTGTATGGATGTATGAGAGATGATGCATGAATGTATGAATGCATGTGATGTATGAGTGCAATGTATGAGAGAGGGCATGTAAGATGTGATACAAAGCGGTGAATGTTATCGGTAAACCGGGCACGATGGCGCTGAGGGGGCGAGCGTGCTGCATATAGACGTTCGTTGTCACGGTGTGGTCTTACGTCGAATGTGAACTAGACATGATGGCGCTGAGGGGCCGATCGTGCTGCATAAGACGATGGTCCCCATCCTGGAAGGAATGGGTGAGCCGACCATGAACTGGATACGATGGCGTTGAGGGGCCGATCGTACTGCATAAGACGGTGATCCCCATCCTGGAAGGATGGGTGAGCCGACTGTGAACTGGATGCGATGGTGCTGAGGGGTCGATCGTACTGCATAAGACGGTGGTCCCCATCCTGGAAGGAATGGGTGAGCCGACCGTGAACTGGATACGATGGCGCTGAGGGGCCGATCGTACTGCATAAGACGGTGGTCCCCATCCTGGAAGGAATGGGTGAGCCGACCGTGAATTGGATATGATGGCGCTGAGGGGCCGATCATAATGCATAAGACGGTGGTCCCCATCCTGGAAGGTTATCAACTGAGACGCCCGAACCCGATATCACATGCTCGAGAAAACCGATCTCCTCAAGTCAAAATTCACATTTAGAGAATTTGGCAAAGAGTTGCTTATCTCGTAGCGTCTCAAGCACAAGCCTTAGGTGTCTCTCATGATCTTCTTCATTCTTCGAATACACCAAGATGTCATCAATGAATACTATGACAAATTGATCCAAGTATTGATGAAATACTCGGTTCATAAGGTCCATGAATGCCGCAGGGGCATTGGTGAGCCCAAACGACATCACTAGAAATTCATAGTGACCATACCTTGTACGGAATGCACTCTTGGGTATGTCACTCTCCTTGATCTTCAATTGATGGTAACCCGACCTCAAATCGATCTTAGAGAACACTTTTGCCCCTGTAGTTGATCAAACAAGTCATCAATCCTTGACAAAGAATATTTGTTCTTTATCGTGACCTTGTTCAACTGACGGTAATCAATACACATTCTGAGTGTACCATCCTTCATCTTTACAAAGAGTACAGGTGCTCCCCAGGGTGAATGACTCGGCCTAATGAATCCGTTATCCATTAGTTCTTCTAATTGAACCTTCAACTCTTGAAGTTCAGCCGGTGCCATTCGGTATGGAGGAATCAAGATGGGTTTTGTGCCCGGTTCTACTTCAATCACAAACTCAATCTCTCGATCGGGTGGAAGTCCTGGGAGTTCTTCAGGGAACACCTCCGGATACTGTCACCACCCTCACTTCTGTGAGACTCTTTCCCTTGCCTTCCTTGCCTATGACATAGGCTAAGTAAGCTTGACATCCCTTCCTCATCATACGCCTTGCTCTTATGGCCGATATGATGCAAGGGTTGAATTTTCCTCTATCTCCCTCGAAACATAGAGTATTTCCTTCATCATCCTTGAGTTCTAACACTTAAGTATAGAAATCTACCTTTGCATGGTGTTTTTCAAGCCAGTCCATGCCAAGTATGGCATCAAACTCAAGCATATCTAACGGTACAAAGTCACCCGTTAGATGGTGCTCCTCTATCTCCACATCACATGAAGGATAGTTGTCATTCCATTCAATGTCATCCCCTAGAGGCGTAGATACCAAAAGGGTTTGTGTCATTGGTATTAAAGGTGTGCCTAATCCCATGGCAAACACCTCACTAACGAATGAACGTTGCGCTCCCGTATCGATAAGGATCCTCGCATCCTTTCCATTAATCTTTAGTGTTCCTACATTTATAAGCCATGTAAGGTACTTCCTATACCAAAATTGAGCCATAGGCCCCTGAAAATGTCCGTAGTTTAAGACATACTGCGATACTCGGTCGGGTAAATTTCTATACCCGGTCGGGTATTTGTTCCAAAAGCAATCCTCCTCCTTTACCCGGTCTGGTAGCACATGCGGGTATAGAAATTCAGCATACCCAGTCGGGTAACATACTGTACCCGGTCGGGTATCTGTTCCAGAAGCAAATCTTTTCCTTTACCCGGTCTGGTAACACATGCGGGTATAGAAAATATATCATACTCGGTCGGGTAACATACTATACCCGGTCGGGTACCTATTCCAGAGGGTTTACCATGCCAAAATTCCAGCATACCCGGTTGGGCAATCTCCTATACCGGGTCGGGTATCAACCCGATTTCGCTCAATTTCCCTTGATTCGGCCCTAAGTCTGTTTGCACCTGACCCCTAGGACTTATAACTTCAATACAAGCCTAGAAACATATAAAATTTAGTGCATTACCTGCGACAGAGTCCGGGTTCGCTCGCGCATCTGCCTTGGTCATTGCATACACTCGTGTCTGGGTCCTCCCTTGGTTAACGGACACGGCGTTGCTAGCCGTGGGTCCACCCCTTCCCGTGTCGGTCTGTGATGGCCCCGCACGTCCCCACTAGTCGTAGGTCCTTCCATAGCCCTCGATTGTAACACCCCGGCCTCGCAGGACCCGAGGTAGCTACTCTAGACCAATAGTACTGTCCTCACAAACCACCACGAGCCTTTACCGCGCACTTTGTCCTCTCTCATGCGCGCCCTGAGAAACTTCCCAGGGGGTCACCCATCCGAAGACTACTCTCGTGCAAGCACGCTTAACTTTGGAGTTCTTGGGTGATGAGCTCCCTTAAAAGGAGATGCATCTCTGTTGGTATGAGTAATACTATTAATTCGTTTAAATTAAATCTCAAGTATTACAATCACCCCCACTTAGGAACGCAACGTCCTCGTTGCGCCCATAAACCAATCTCAATCATATCCCATAATCTTTTCCCCTGCTAAGTGTCTGCCCGATATCCAACGGATCAACACACTGTCGCATGATTGCTCTGATACCATTTCTAACACCCCGACCTCGCAGGACCCGAGGTAGCTACTCTAGACCAATAGTACTGTCCTCACAAACCACCACGAGCCTTTACCGTGCACTTTGTCTTCTCTCATGCGCGCCCTGAGAAACTTCCCAGGGGGGTCACCCATCCCAAGACTACTCTCGTGCAAGCACGCTTAACTTTGGAGTTCTTGAGTGATGAGCTCCCTTAAAAGGAGATGCACCTCTGTTGGTATGAGTAATACTATTAATCCGTTTAAATTAAATCTCAAGTATTACATCGATGGTCCCCCTCCATTCAACATTGGGCAAGAGGGTTTGAGATGGCTCGCGCTACCGCATTTGTAACACAGGGGTGGTTCATTGCACTTCCCCGCATGATTCTTGTCACAATTTGCGCACCTCGGTGGCCACACACTCCCTGGTTTGGACCCTTGCTCTCCTAGGCCCTTATTCTTTTTCGTCGGTGGTGCCGGCGCCCTGAATGAATTCCTACCCCTGCGTGATGCTTCTGGAAGTGGTCTTGGGGTCCAGAGTTTCCCCATCTTCTCTTCTTCGTGTCCTCGGCGTCTCTCACCTTCCTTTCATTCCATTGGGTTCCCCAAGGAGCCCTTGGTCAACAATTTGGCTAAACGTCATGTCATGATGGTAAGTAGCCCGATCACAGATGTCCAATTGTAGTACATCCCAAAAGTGATTGGCCATACGATTCTCATCCAAAGAGTACTCTGGTATGAATCGTGCCAAGTCCCGGAACCTCTGTTCCAATTGCCTCATCGAGCAACCATCCTCTTGTTTCAAATTCGTGTACTCTCTCCTCTTGAGATTGACTTCAAAAGTTGTGTAGTATTGATTATAGAACTCCACTTCAAATTTCTCCCAAGTGGCCTCACCGTGGAACTTTCCTTCCACGCCTTCCCACCATACTGCATCTACTCCATCGTGGAACTTTCCTTCCACGCCTTCACCGTGGAACTTTCCTTCCACGCCTAGTGGCAACCCCCAACTTCACGTCGAGTCCAATCTGCATATCCCTAGAAGCATTATGCAGCTTCTCCCAAATGACTTGCACCCCAAGGCCCTAGCCTCCTTGAGGTACTTGGAGATACGCACCATCGTGTATCCCCCGAATGCCCCAGATGGAGCGCTAGAAGCACCCCGGCTTCCTTGCCCCATGGTTTGCCTAGCCAGTCTAGCTTGGCATTGTTGTTCTCTCTTTGCTTTGTTCTCAAGGTACCATTCTAGTACCTCGCTCATATGGTCGTAATGAGGATCATCATCCTCATCATCTTCATCAAAGTCCTCCCCGTTGTATGGGGTCTCCTCTTGCTCCGTGCTTGGAGCGTAGGTCAAATCGTTCGGTTCGGTGGCCCAAGACGGGTGCACAGAACCGACTCGTGTACTACTTGCCGTCGGCATTGTAAAACGCCCATGACCCCTGCCTCGACCTCCTCCTCGGCCTTGGCCCCGACCTGTACCCCTAGAGGTCCGTGATTCAGCCCGTGTGTCGTGCCTAGTGGCCCCCCGGTACACGACCCGTTGGGTTCCTCCTAGTAATCCTGCGTCCACCCTCCATTTCTGAAGGAAATCAGGAATGAGCCATTAGACTCGTTTCAATGTCGATTGATGGAATAGTACAAAAGACACCACTTGGTCCAACATTATGGCCAACAAACTGTTAAGGGTACTGTCTTAACAATAAGAGGTCAATAACTTGGTTTCCAACGGTTCCTTAGGTACAAAAACTTTTTGCTCATGGTTTTGTTCAAAAAATTTTGATGATAAAATATTGAGAGGTTTATTGTATAGTTTAGAAACCGATGGCTCTGATACCATTTAATTGTCACGCCCCGGACCGCATCCGTGCCACGTAGACAACCGCCATACAACCTAATAAGAATAACAATAGTTCATCCTTATTGAATTATACAAGGCGTCCGATAGATTCTATTGCCAAACCGATTAGTAAACACATACAATCAACATCAATATCATAATCAAACAAATGCGGAAATAATATATGTTTGATACTTAGCCACACGTGGCAAACACGAGCACGCAGGCCCCCAAATGTTTTAATAGAAACATTGTTTGAAGTATCCATGAGCAAGTTCCATGTTTGAAAATAATAATGGAAGCACGAACCAAGTCTCCCTTATTTGATGATCACCCTAGGCGAAGGTGCAGGAAGTAGGACTCTAGCCTCAACCTGAAAAATAGTGAGGCCCCCGGAGGGGTCAGTACTTCACAGAAAAAAGTACTAGTGACAAGCACGCTATATGAGGAATAACTAATGTTTCAGACACGAGACCCAAAAATAGGGTGATACATATATATAGATGTAACTCATCCACCCGATGATACATACTATATATATACTTGTAAAATACTTAACCCATAGGTCATTTACATTTAAAGAGTATTTTAGAGATAAAGTCCTTAATTACCCGACCTTTCTCACCTTTGTCCCGAATGTCTAGCTCACTAGCTATATTCCACATTCGTACTATACTACCGAGTGTTTTAGGATCGATCATTTACCGTCCAAGGCATTCAACCCAACCTATAGTATTTTGGATCATTTACCGTCCAAGGGTACTCAACCCCAACCTGGAGTATTCTGGATCATTTACCGTCCAAGGGTACTCGCCCCAACCTGGAGTATTCTGGATCATTTACCGCCCAAGCGTACTCGGCCCCACTTGGAGTATTCTGGATCATTTACCGCCCAAGGGTACTCGGCCCCACCTGGAGTATTCTGGATCATTTACCGCCCAAGGGTACTCAGTCCCCAGTCTAATCTCTACCAAATCCTAACCTGGATATGGTTATCATTTCATTTCTTCGACTATGGACAATACCTAGCCCTATAGTCATATAATAATCCTCAGTAACCAACGTGGACGGGTCCCACCTGAACGACCCACGTTAACCTACTCAAAAACTGTCCATTTTGAGTATAACCCAATACCCGGTTCGGTATCCAACCATACCCGGTCGGGTATAATGAGGCAGTAGCCTCTGGGGCTGTTTTTAACTAATACCCGATCGGGTATTACCGGTCGGGTATAGCCTTTGACTTGGCGGTCAAAGCTCATTTAACCGCCCAAACGAAGTCCGATTAACGTGAAATTTTATACACATGTATTTCTTGATGTCCTTAATCCGAAAATACCATTTTGGATCCTTAAAACATCATACATAATATTTTATCACATTTTAGTCATCAAACATATATAACATGCTTTTCAACTATGTTTTATATATAATCATGGCATAACAAATACTTGATTATCTTTACTCATTCCATAAACATATTCTTAATTACTTTAGGTAATCTCATGCCTCATGCAAAAGTTATAAAGCATAAAGTCGTCTTCTCACCTTAGTGAAGCCTTTAAGAAGTTATACCCTCCCGGTTGAACTCCGGCGAAACTCCGACGAACTTTGTCTAGCTCCGACGATTATTCCGGCGACCCTTTCAACTCCGTGAAAGCTCTAGAAATACCTTAGACAAGTTCCTAATAAGGTCTCATCATCATAAAACCCATATTAATACAAATAATCTTCAAAAGGTTATTTTTCCGGCGAACCGGTTACTTTGGCTTCTAAATCCGTTCTTGGACTTAGAACTATCTATCAACCACTCCTTCTACATTCCCAAACATGCAGAACAAGACTAGGATATGAAATTATGATTAAAGAGAAGAAGTGGGATTAATGGAGTCATTACCTTGCTAAACACAAATTTTCCCACCTAAACTCCCCTTTTCTCTTATCTTTTCCCTTCATTCTTCATCCCCTTGCTTTGTGCGAAAATGGTGGATGAAAATGGAGTATTTGCAGACCTTATCTCTCTTCCTTGGGTGGGTTGGAAGATCTGATTGAGTTGGGGTGATTGAGAATGCCTTTTTGGCATTTATCACCGAAATAATATGGGAGGGGTCCCATTCCCTTGATTTGTTTGATCCCAATCAATTCACACCCCCTTCTCCCATTTCCTTGTGCGGCTCCCCTTCTCATTTGCAAGACCAAAACGTGGGTTGGCCCCCACTTATGTGGGAGGTCAACCCTTTGTGTCTCCGAGTGTACAATCGGTTCCGAAAGTTGTATTTTCCTGACTGTTTTAATTATATTTTATTTTATCGGGTCAAATAAAATATAACACATGTTCTCAATCCTTATTGGGCCTTAGAATGAATATACTTTTCCCAACATTAATTTAGAAGTCCTCGAAATTCATTTTCGGGTTAATATCTAATAAATTGCCGATACTGATAATTGGGCCTCGTTTGACCAACCGGTCAACCCCATGTTTTTGCTACGGTCCAACTAGGATATCCACCTCCATATACATATTATCTAGACCAAGATGAATATAATATGTCATCTCGAAAATATCGGACGGCCCCCATTCCCGATGTGGGCCCTGCGTGCAATTTGCTATTCACGCAAAAGAACTAGGGAATTTTTTTTAGCCCCCTGAGGTTATATCGCAATTATTAATGCAGCCTTTCATTTTCAAAAATCAATTAGTTACCCCCTATGTTTTGATCATTCTCACTATATACCCCCTCACATTAATATTTGTTAAATTAAACTTAATATACCTCTTAAATTCAATGAAAGTTGTACATAAAATTAATTTTTAAAATATAATACAATTTATTATCATAAATTCATAATTATAAGTCATTGTTGATGATCATTTGTTTTTCTACTTAACATACTACTCGATCGTGGAGTAACTATTAATGAGAGTATGTAGTTAAGGGGAGGACTCACGAGTAATATTCATGGGATACATAAAAAAATTGTTTCTAAAATGTGATCAAAATTTTAGGCATTTCTTCATTATAAATATAAAAGTCTTATTTGTAATTTATTAGTTGAATTAATCACAATGACATTTCTTTCGTGTGTAGGAAAGAATATATATGGAGATTTTTTTTATCATCCCATGATCTGAAAGACAGGTTTAGTATCAATAAAGGACTTAAAAGATAAAATATGTGATGATTTTGATTATTCTAATTATTCCATGATCTGAATAATTCAAAGTTATCAATCCAAGACCTAAAATATAATAGATTTTAAATTATTTAAATTTTTTATTAACTCTGTTACTAATTTGTGATGATTTTATCTTCACAAAAGTTTTTTTGAATGTAAAAAGTTTATTAGTTTTATAAGATGAAATGATATTTAATTTTTTAAAATAAAAATATTAAAATTCATGATATTTTTCTATCTTATTCGTGAGTATTTTCTCTTAATTACTCTCAATAATATTTATTCCACGATAGAGTAGCTAAGTAGAAAAATAAAGACTTATAACTATGATAATAATTTACATTTAAAATCAATTTTATAGACACTTTTCATTGAATTTAATAATTATATTAAATTTAAATTTAACAAATATTAACGTGAGGGGCAAAGAATGAGAATGATCCAAACTCAGGGGGTAGCTAATTGATTATCGAAAACGTAAGGTTGCATTAATAATTATGACATAACCTGAAGGGGTTAATAGTAAATTTCCAAAAAAAATTACAACCACGTAAATTCATAAATCAACTCATTCAAGGTTTATTACATTATTTACTAAAAAGTAAATATACTTGGGGACGGTGTTACATTTATCATACAGAGTACTATTTGTCAAGTTGAGGATGTGTGTGAAATTGGAATAATAAAAATTATGTGATTGATATTTGTGCAGAGGATAGAGAAATAAATAAAACCACAAATTCATTGCTTTTAAAGGAATGTGACAAATTTTTTTAAGACAAACAAAAAAGGAAACTTGGTAAAGTCCAGTAGGACGAAGTGAGTACCACGTATAATATGTCAATTCCTATTATATAAAGTGTTTTTGCCTAGGGCCTCCTCAACTCTCAAGACGGCCCTGCGAAGAGGAATTGGTTGTGCTGTTCGCCATTGTTCGTCAAAGTCGTCGGAAAAAGAGATGAACGTTATTCGTTTAACACTGTTCTGATAGCAAAATAAACTGGTATGTGCGGAATATTTTTCGTTGGTTATTCAATGATCAAAGTGTACAGTTTATACATTGCATATACCGAAGCTACGCTATTCTCTTGTTACATGTGAGAGTCCATCTCGTGTCCAACATTGACTAAGAAAAAAGTAAAAGAATGTTAGACACACAAAATTCTCCAAAAAGAGAAATAAGATTTTTTTTTGAATTATCCGAAAATGATAAGTGAAAAGAATTTTATAAAAGAAGTTAAAAAGAGTTGATATGGCATAGGACAAGTAATTAGGTTAGTGGTGTGCCCAGGTATTTTTCATGTTTTTACATTTTATGGGCAAAAAGGTCTACAGTTGACTTTATTTCATTGAATAATACTGTAGTGAATACACAAAGTCTCAAACCGTTGAAAATGTTTCCAAAAAAGTACCGTAAAATCTAGGAAGCTAATCACCGGTTCCACCTCCCCGAGAGTCAACAATCGCGTGGTTCTCCGATGCATCGGAGACTCAGACTTTAAGCTGATCGCAGTTAATAGTAAATTAACAAAACTCCAATCTTTCAAGCGAAGGCGTTACTATATTTTCAAGCTTAAGAAATGGCTTCTGAAATCGAATTCGCGCCGGACGCCAAAGATCAGAAGAGCTCTACTGGTCAACAAAACCCTAACCAAGTAGTCGTGGTCGATGTACACACTGCTTCTGCTTATGGAGACTTCCAGAAGCTTCGCAAGTTCGTTGAGAACGACGGCGTTTCTCTAGCTCATCCGGATGAAAATGGCTACTATCCCCTTCAGTGGGCTGCGCTTAACAACTTCGCCGATATTGTGCAGTACATTATTGAGGTATCCCTATTCGTTATAAGACGTTAGCTGCAGGTTGAACGAAGCGAAATCGTTAGTCTTTATGCTTTAATAGTTCAAACTTCCTGTGTTTTGTTATAGCATGGAGGAAATGTGCATGCCAATGATAATACAGGGGAGACGGCATTGCATTGGTCTGCTGTGCGTGGTTCGATTGCGGCTGCAGATGTATTGTTGCAGAATGGGGCACAGGTCGAGGTGGCTGATTCTAATGGCTACCGGGTAAGTTAGTTAGTAAGTTTCTCTTGATCATATTTCAGATGTTACTGCTTTGAGTGATGATTTGGATTTCAAACCATCGTGTTTTTGTATTGCTCTCTGCAAACTACAGGCAGTTCACATAGCTGCACAGTGTGGACAAACAGCTTTTATTTATCACATAGTTACAAAATATCAAGCAGACTTTGATGTACCGGATAATGATGGAAGAAGCCCTCTTCACTGGTACCTTTATTTCCCCTTATGTCATATATTGAGCATGTTTTGTTTACATTATTGTTTGCAAAATTTAGAATGTTTTAATTTTTCATGTTATTTTTATGTTAATAAAGAATATATTAAAAATATTTAAAACTAAAAAAGAATCTTAAATCTTGATTTTTAAAGTCTTGGAGTGATAGTTGCAATCGCTCATGTCCTTGGTTGATAGTTTTGATCTTTCAATCTTGAATTGATAGAAATAACCCCTTAATTGAATTGATATTCTTGCATGATGAAAATCTTCAATTGATACCTATCTCTCTGGTCCTGAACTGACAAAGCTCCTTGATTAAATACGTTCTTATACCCTTCATTTTCAAATTCTGACCAGGGCTGCATATAAGGGATTTACTGATACCATCCAGTTACTGCTGTTTAGGGATGCCTACCAAGGTAGACAAGATAAAGATGGTATGCTAGCTCTTTACTTTTCTGTTTAATATTCTAGTGGTCAGTTTCAAGTCTTGTGTATCCCTAAAATGTTGTTAAAATTTGCTGGAAGTAGTAGGTTACTAACAAGAGGAAGCTTCCACATTTTATTTTAGTGTTTAATTATTCCTGCTGACTTGCAAATTATAATACATTTTCCCAATTTGATGTTTCATAGAATAGTACACTTTAGAGGTGCTCCATTTAACATCGGTTTGTAGTAAACCACAATAATTGCAGATTATGAAAGACTCTATCTGATGAGCCGCGACACTGTGAAACATTTATTACTAGTATTAATTATTATAATCATTAGGTTTTTAATAAGTAATACTGTAGTCGGAACTCGGAAGTAATTATAGCATAGGGAGAATTCCTCAAATAGGACTAAATGAAACTTTAATTGCCAAAATAGGACCATCACTTAAAAGTTCCCTAAATAGGACTAGCTTTCCCATTCTACCCTTGCTTTGTTATAATACAATTCATATTTCATTAATAATTAACATATAAAAGTAATAACATAACTTTATTTATAACAAAACTGTAAAAAAATTAAAAAAACGAAATAAATATTAAATAAAATTATAAAAAATAAAAAAAAACGAAAAAAAATTTTTTTTAAAAAAATATTAAAAAAATTAAAATAAAATAAATAAAAAATGAAAAAAGATAAAAAAATATGTAGTCCTATCCTGCCACCTCAATAACCTCCTAGCACCATCAGCTCCGATCACTGAAAAAAAATGCCAACATTTGTCAGAAATGCAATCTTAATGGAAGTTTTCGAGAAAATTTTGACATTTTCAAATAGTAGAAATGTCATCTTTATGGCATTTTCAGAGAACAAATGGCAGTTTCTTCACAAAGTGGCATTTTTTAGCCGATCAGGGGAAACTTGGGTGGGCAGTGGGCGACACTGTGGGAAAGGCCTCCATAATTTTTTTGTATTTTTAAGGTGTTTTATCTATTTTTTATTTATTTTTAAAGTTTTTAATCTTTTTTAAAAATTAACTTTTTTTATTATTATTTTCGTATTTTTCAAAAGTATATCAGAATTTTTTTTATGTTTTTACGATTTTTTGTATTATTTTTGTATTTATTACAAATTAAAATATCATTATCCTATTAAGTTATGTAAGGGTATAATAGGAAGATAGGGTATACTTTAGTCGTATTTTGGGAAGATAAATAATATGGTCCTATTTGTGCATTCAAGGATTAGTTTAGTCGTTATTATCTCTTAGAATTATTATTGTTGTTGTTGTTATTGTTATATTTATTTCCATTGTTCTTCTTGTTGTTGGTTGGTTATTAGGGATGTTTTTACTTGGACTGAAATTTGCTGGTGTGGTCTGATTTGGTCTGGTTTGAACTGGTCTGGTCTGTAAACGTTTGGTCCCTGTGTATTTTATAACTATCCAAGTCTAGTCTGGTCTTATCTGGTCTGGTTTGGTCTAAGACTGAAAACAGTCCAAGTAAAAACATCCTAGATGTAGTGGATTTGGTAAATGGCTCGTTTATAAGTAGTGGGCTAGTCAATATGTTAGACTTAATATGGGTGTGTGTGTGTTATCAAAGGATTATAAATAGAAAGCTTCCCCCTGTGCTATTCTTCTTCTCCCTATACATCTTTCTTGAGAAATTCTGCATTTCACTCTTATTAAGTTCTTCACGAACTAGCGTACACATTCATTGTAGACTTGTAGCTCCATGAATATTGTTGTTTGTTGCATAGGTTTTTAATTGAGCAATTTTGGTATACCACATAGTTTAGTACTCTGTACTCCATAAGTTGTTCAACTCGTTAATGGATCAAATCATACGACCAGATCTTCATGAACTTTGTTTTTACTTTTAGTTCACACATCTGCTATAGCTCCAATGCTCCATGAATACTCTTGTTTGTTTCAAAGATTTTTAAATGAGCATGTTTGTTACTCGCATAGTTTAGTACTCCATAACTTGTTAATGGATCAAATCATATAACCAATCTTCAAAAGAGCATGTTTAAGAATTTTGTTTTTTCTTAAATTGGTGTAGGATGCACTCCTTTGCATTGGGCTGTATTAAGAGGAAATTTAGAGGCATGCAATTTGCTGTTACATGCTGGCACAAAGCAAGAATTGACGGTAAAAGATAGGGAAGGCTACACACCTGCAAAACTTGCAACCGACAAAGGGTATCAGCAAATTGCCCTTTTGCTTGTAAGTCATTCATGTATTGCAATTGTCTACAAATATGTTTGTTCATATTATTGTCTTTAAACTTGAGGGGTTGGTGTTCCACAGTTTATGTTATTGTGCCAGAGAAGCCAAAATTATCGTCCTTGGCGGTTTCACTGATTTTCTTTTTTCTGTGAATTCATGGATTTAGTTAGTCAAGCCTAGTGTTAGGATGCAACGTAAAACATGTGTAAAAAATGTTACCGGTAGAGCTTCATGCAACAGAAAGTATCTTATGGCTGCTTGATGAACATTCTCTGGACTTCCTGACCGGAAGCGCCATCCGGCCGCCGCCATTTGAGGTGGTTCCCACTGAAGTTTTTTGATGAAATTTTGTGAGCATGTTCTTCATGGAGTGTGGATTTTGTTCACAAAATTTCAGCTCAAAGTTCAAATGGGAAGTCAATTATATATATATATATATATTGGCGCAATGCTTTTCAATAATTTATTTAACTGACTTCCGGATCGATTTTTAACTGAAATACTTCATGAAGAACATGCTCACATTATTTCATCAAAAACCTCCACCGGAAAGTCGGGAACCACCTCAAATGGCGGCGTCCGAACGGCGGTTCTGCTCAGGAAGTCTTGACTTGAAGATTACTCATATATATATATATATATATATATATAGGAAAAAGATCCTGTCCAGCCGGAGGGACAGGACCCGCCGTCCAGCCGCCACCGTTTGGACCGGTTTCCGGTGGAATTTTTTGATGAATTTTTTTGAGCATGTTCCTCATCAAGTCTAGTTTGTCCACACAAAAATTCAGCTAAAAATTTAATCAGGAAGACAGTCAAATGAAATTTGAAAAATAACTGTGTTTTTATATGTATATTTTGGTGCAGTTATGTTCACGAATTTATTTGACTGCCTTCCCGATTGAATTTTAGCTGAAATATTTTGTGGATAAACTAGACTTGATGAGGAACATGCTCAAAACGGCAGCGGCCGGACGGCGGGTCCTGTCCCTCCGGCTAGACAAGATCATTCCTCTCTCTCTCTCTCTCTATATATATATATATATATATATATATATATATATATATATATATAGTCTTAGCGTAAGTTCTAGTCTTGTTAGTAACCCAAATGTTCATAATGGATGGAAGATGTGATGAGTTGCACATGCCAAAAAAATTGAGGGCAAACTAGGCATTTCCATTACATCAGTTTCTCTCTTCAACCAAATTACAACAAACAAACAAGAAGGGGAAACTGTCGAGTCTTGTTGCCAGATCGAGATCCTATTTCCATAGTCCATTCCCCTGGCCACGGTCCATAGGTTGATAATGTGGAGTAATTCAATTACAGAAATGTCTACTGTTTCCTCAAACTTTTGACACATGCCACACATATTACCTCTTCCATACATTTTTAATGGTTAAATTGATGAGAGGACCAGACGTGGTCAATTTATATTTTTGGTGAAGTGCAGTTCTGCAAAATCCAATTTGAAAGGTATGAAAGCATTGAAGTGCCGCTATGTGACCAAACAATGTTATTATCTGTTAATAAGAACTGATTTTGTTTTAGTTTATACAGTTAGCTACGTACATGATTTGACGCGAATTATATCGAGGATGTCGAGTTCCATTTCACCATAACCATTGGTTATTCGATCCTCTGATGTTGAGTTTCATTTCACCATAACCATTGGTTATTTGATCCTCTGCAGTCTAATGCCGAAAGCGCACACAGCCAGCAAGGGAAAGCCAAATTTTGTCCAAGAATAGGAGGGGCTAATGGTTATGCCCCAATCTTATTCAGCGTAGTTGTTATTAATATCATTCTATTCATCAGTTCTGTTCTTCTTGGTAAGTGGTCTGAAACTTATGGACTCTCCCCCCCCCCCCCCCCCCCCCCCTCTCTCTCCCTCTCCCTCTCCCTCTGTCGCTCTCGTGTGGGGAAATGCCTTTCGGCACAAAAATGCGGCAATGCCTTTCCGCACAGCAGCGGAATTATGCCTTTGCGAAGGTGAGATACTAATTGTATCTTTATTGCCGCTTGTGCTAGCTCCTAATCTTCCAAAGCCCACTGCTGTTGTTGCACTTTCCGGATGGATTGGTGTTTCCGTTGGAGTTGCATCTCTCCTAATGCTTGTTCGGTGTAGCAGGTAACTGTTCCTATATTTGCTTACCCGGCTATCCCCTCTGCCTCGTTTTGTAGGATCCCATTGCTTTCTGCATGGATACAAAGGAAACAAATTATATGTGATCAATTATCCAAATTTGTAGGATCCAATTGCTTTCTGCATGAATATTAAGGAAAAAAATTATATGTGCCAATATTACCCTCATCCAAATCATAAAACGTTGTGCATATGTGTCAAAAGTCAATTCAAAATAAATACCACAACAACAACATCCAAGCCGTATTCCCAAAAGATTTTGGGTTAAAAGAGCCAAAAGAGAAGAAAGATATGTAAAATAAATAGATAAGGTAAGATAAAATGGATAAGATAAAAATAACACAAGAGCATAAGAAAGATAAAAAGATAAAAGAACATAAAAAAGATAAAATATAAAAATAACATAAGAACATAGAAAGATAAAGAAGATAAAATATAAAAGAAAAAGAGAGAGGGAGAAAAGAGAGAAAAGAGATCTATTCAAAATACTATAAAAGGTTAAAATGCGAAAAAAAGGAAAAAAGTTAGCGGTGTTTAGAAAAAAGAAAGTGGACATAATTATGGAACTAATGAAAACAGAAGCGGGACTTGTGACATGGAACAGAGGGAGTATGTGTTTTCTTTAAAAAATAGATATATCCCGGGGACACATTAATACTTTAACCTATGTTGGCTCTGACCACTGTATACGGTATACCATGATTTGTGCTTGCCTATTTCAAGTTACTACTCCATTATGTAGGCAGGAAGCTGCCCAAAGTTTTCTATATTCTGTTTCTGATATGAATGTTTGATATTTGTTGTTTGCAGTAAAGATCCAGGTTATCTTAAGACTGGGACTAGTAAACATTCTGATTCAGAAGTACTTAAACTTCCATCTTGAACTTGAATTCAAGTGCTTTTTTTTTTTTAATTTCATTGGGGCTACTTGCATTATTAACTGACAAGGTTACCAAATCTCCAGGATACTTCGTTGAATATAGATCTGAGTAATTCTTCTGTTTGGACTGGGAATTGGTCTCAACTCTGCCCTCCATGCCAGGTTCCTCATCAACTTAGTATCTTACCGAATGAGATGCAATATTGTATATATTTTTCTAAAGCTTTAAAGTTTCTTTCACTGAAGATAATAAGGCCGCTTCGCTCCAAGCACTGCAAGACATGCAACCGCTGTGTGGAACAGTTTGACCATCACTGCCCCTGGATATCAAATTGTGTGGGAAAGGTATAAGCCACATTGATACCAAGTGAAATTGTACACATGCTAGCAGTAATTTGGGGGGTGGGGGGGACACTCCCCTGTTGACCTTTCGTTTAGGCTTTATTTGGTAGATGTAGAGGAAGTAGGTAGAAGAGAAAAGAAAAGAAGTGAAATGGAGAGACATAACGTTTGCTTGGTTGGTTTAAAAAATTAAACAAGCAAATGAACTTAATGTAGCGAAATCAAGAGGACACTAATAGCCAAGGCAACAATTTCTTCTCTATTTCACCCCTCTCAAACTCACAAATGTTATTGAAACTTATGATTCCCCTCTCCAATTCTCTCCCTCTAAAGTCTAAACACACACTTAGGGTGATATACTCATTACTGCGTGTGATGGATTCGATACCGATCTGTGAAAAATGGTAATGAGTGGAATTTAGTAAATAGAATGTGGATGTATTTGATTTTCTTAGTGAATTTCAGAATTTGTTATGGACCACAAATGGCATAGTGGACTATGATATTCCAGGCATTAAAAATCTAATAAAATTCATCCCATACTATTTCACCTCTAGTCTAAATGTCATATAAACCTATACAGAACATAACTTTTGCATTTTTTGGAAGGTAACAAGAATGTTAAACATCTACCAGTATTGTTATTGCTTTGATATAACTTTTGCTTCGATCTTGATCTACCTGAACTTTACAGAGGAATAGGAGAGACTTTTTCATTTTCCTTTGCATGGGTACTATGACATCACTAATCGGGGCTGTTGTTGCCATACATAGTATGTAAAATGTCCAGCTCATAATACTTCCTATGTTTAAAATTCATTCAAGGCTTTATGGTTATAATAATAACCTAAATTCCTAATAAATCAATTCATTGTTGAAGGAATCTGGATCCCTGTACCTGCATTAGGAGATGATGATGGTATATGGGTGCATCATTTGGTATTTGATCATCCTCTTGTATTCGCTTTTCTTTTTATGGATGGGGTTATTCTCTTTGCTACGTTCACTTTACTCACTGTCCAAGCATTTCAGGTATATGATTGTTATCTGTGTCTCTTCCCTTGATGGTTTTTAGTCTTCCGTAGTCATTATTTAAGCCCTTGTTTGGATGGGGGGGAGCTCGGAGCAAGGTGATATTAATTTATTATAATAAACAATTTGATGCTTGATAAGAAAGTTAAGATGCAAAAGTGTATAGAAATACATGATTTGATTATAGAGAAAATTTTGAAGGAAGGCTATGGGGGAGGGTGTTGCTTCATGCTCAATGTATCAATTTTGATTATCTGTCCAAATTCATTTTATTAGTTTGATAACATAGAGATTAAGAATTCTAGTACATGTAAAAATGTAGAAAGTTTTAACTGAATTTGATGCTCCATATTTTTCAAGTAACAACCAAACATAGAGTGCCTGTTTTGACTAGAAATTGCTACGGAAAAGAATAGGAAGGAAAATGGATTAGGAAATATTTGGGTGAGAATAAAAGCCACGCTCAAACTCGAAAAATCTAGTTTTCATATCTGTTCAAACTTATTTAGTTTTTTTTTTAAATTAAAACTAAGAAGCCTAAAGGTTTGTAAAAGATTTGAAAAAATAGTCGTATCTCATCTTCCTTTTTTCCATGTAAAACCACTAAAAAGAAAATAACTTATGTTGGCACTTTTTTTTACCTTCCCTTAGTATTTTCTGAGATCCGAACATGGCTTTAAGAAGCCTTAGTATTATTTCCTTTCCCTACAACTTTCTGAGTTCCAAACATAGCCTTTGTGTGTAGGATCTTAGGCATACCTGCTTTGTGACTATGGAACCTGGAAATTCACTATACCCTATGATTTTCTCTTTTCCTGTTATGTAGATTGCACGGAATATAACAACGAATGAGTATGCTAATGCTGTCCGGTATGGATATCTTCGTGATCCTGATGGGCGTTTTCACAACCCCAATGACCGTGGTTGTCACAAGAATTGCTCAGATTTCCTGATCCAAGGTTTTCTTAATGATAATGAGATTGCTTGGCCGCCTTTATCCAAGGCTGTCCAGAAGATTTGACCTTTTTTCATATAGGAGATACATATGCTTGATGCCCCACATTGCCTATGCTTGTGTGATGTGTGCAAGCAATACATTTATCTGCTCCAATCATTCTTCTCTCACTTTGTACCTTCACAGAAATACACGTTAAAATAGTGGACTATAACCGATGTGCATTTTTTTTGCCCGTGACATCGTAATCTTGTTGTAATCTGAAGTAGGGAGCTAAGGTTTGGTTTCACCTTGGGGTTCTGCTCGTTCTTGTTGTTTCTATTTTTGAGGGTAGAATCACAACATCTTATTGTCCGGTAAAGAGAAAGTATAGGCATCAGTGGATGGCTTGGCAAATGTATGATTTGAATTGTATACTCTCTAATTCTCTATTGGAATTAATTTTTTAAATGGCTGAGAATCCTGAGATAAAGGATGAATCTAAGAATGTTTGACATTGATATTGTTGATTGAAATAGAATAAACATCCAAGCCTTTTTCCCAAAGGATTTTGGGATTGATTAACATTAATCCATTCATGATAGGGGTGGACCGGGCTGGGCTCCGGGCCCGGCCTAAGCGGGCTTTTTTTCAAATAGTTGGGCCCGGAACCGGCCTGGGCATAAACTGGGTCCGGTCCTGGCCCGGTTCTATGTTTTTTTTTGCTTTCTAATTAATCCCCGACCCCCCCCCCCCTCACCCCCCAAAACACCTAGCCCTAATCAAGAAAAACAAAAAAAATTGAAAAAGCAAAAAAATAAATAAAGCCCGGGCCGGGCCGGTTCAAGAAATACAGGGCTCGAGCCCGGCCCGCCCGACCCGCCCCAACCGGGTAAAAGCCCGGGCCGGCACAGTAGCGGGCTGAACTGCTTGGGTATATCCCTAATTCATGATATCAGCGTCAAAAAGAGAAGAAAGACAAGAAAAAAAATGAGGTAATATAAAATGGAAAGATAAAAAAGAAAAAGATAAAAGAAAGAAATAAGATAAAATGGAAAGGTAATTCTGTTATGCCACACATCCAATGCAACATGCACATCTATGTTGAAATTGATCTAATTTCTTGGTGGTTTACCCAAGACTTGTCACTTCACCTATCGTTTTTTAGCTTCTATGTATACACGTTTGTTTTTTTTTTCAACCAAACAAGGAAATGAATTAAATTGATGAGAAAATAATGTTGCTAAATATTCTAAATAAAATATAAAAACAACAAAACAAAACTTGAGCATAACATTATAACCAACTCCAACATAAGCAAACAATAAGCTAATTCAGGCCTAGCCATGATGAAATCAAGGTAGCAAATTTTAACCAAAGAGATCGAGGCCCATGTTCTCATCGGACTCTTCCTCGGGCGCTTCTTTCTTCTTCTCTTCAGAAGCAACTGCAGGAGTGGAACCAGCAGCGGTTGAGGAAATAGAAGCAGTAGCAACAACAAACTTAGAAGGGTCCTTAAGATATTCCTTCACTTTATCACCCATTGAGAAAGAATAATCAGTCTCAACAGCAATAGAAAGGACATTCTTGTATCCATTGTGAGAATGTGAGGAGCAGCCGCCAATGTTGGGTAAGAGATACCTCGTGAAAGTGATGTGACCATAGAAACACCCAAAGTAAACTTTTCGATCAGATCGTCTTCAGTCAAATCAAGGACCTCTGGGTTAAAGACAGAACCATTTTCATACACAGAATTCACAACAAGGCCATATGAAAACGACCTAATCCCAAGCTTTGCGAGAAGGGTAGCCTCAGAAGATCCTTCTTTTTGTACATGTCTGTTATCTGTGTGTACTTATGTCTGTTTGTACATTGATGTTATTTTGGCCAAAATATGTGGATTCATGAGGCTTTAACCCATAACATCCCGCAGTATTCTCAGGACGACGTACCTGGGGTTTACGTAACGTCTGTGCTAGGAATTGCCTTTGATGTACAATTGACGGTTTTTCGTATTGTTGTCTCCATCAATTTCATGCACATCAAGAATTTATCAAAGTCGGCCATTGGCTTGAGGCCAAAGTTCCTCCGATGGTCAAGTTAGTAAACTCATATTTACTAAATATTATGAACAAAAGATTGATTTATTAAAAATGAAAAGGTTTTAAGTGTACCACATTCTAGCTCCTAGGAACTTGTTTATCGTCAAGAGACTCTAGTTGATATATCCCATGTCTGACAACTTAAATGATTATGTAGGGACCTTCCCAATTATGGTTGAACTTACCAATTGTCTCGTTGCCAAATGCTCTTCTAAGGACTCAATCGCCTCTTTTGAATACTTTGGCTCGAACATTCTTATTGTAACTCCTTGCCAGCATCCGTTGATATGCTTGCATTTAGACTTTGGCATTCTCTCATAACTCCTCAATAGTATCTAAGTCATGTATTAACTCCACATTGTTCCCTTCCTTAGTTATAAGTCTTTATCTTGATAAAGGAACCTCAATCTCGACTGGGGTGACCGCCTCACACCCATAGACTAAGGAGAAAGGAGTCTGTCTGGTAGCATTTTTTGGGGTCATCCTGTCTGCCCATAACATAAGTGGCAACTCGTCAACCCATCTTCCTTGTGCTCTTTCTAGTCTTTTCTTCAAATTGGACATGATGATCATATTACTAGTTTAAGCTTGTCCATTTGATTGGTTATATCTTGGCGTTGACGTTTCCATTTTTATATTATATTTGTGGCAAAATCGTCTTGTCTGGATTGCTGATAAACCGTGATCCGTTGTCGCTACACAATCACTGACGGAATGCCAAATCGACACAAGATGTTTCTTTTAATGAACGATATCACCTGATCTCTAGTACGTGATGGAATGGTTCTGCTTCGACCTATTTTGAAAAGTAATCTGTCATTGCCAGCATGTATACTCTCTGAATGGGTGCTTCTGATAACATACCAACGATATTCGTGCCCCATTTCATGAACGACCAAGGTGATAATACTGGATGCAAGGATTCTCACGGCTGATGACGAATCGGTCCATGCTTTTGACAAGGTTCACAATTTTAAGTAGAAACAATTGCATCATGCTTCATCATCGCCCAATAATATCCAAACCTCGAAGCCTTGTTAGACAGACTTCTTCCAGCACCATGGTTTCCACATTCTCCTTCATGGAGGTTTTTAATATCTTAGTGGCTTCTTGTGGCGTCAGGCACCTCTGATACGAATCTGCTTTGGAATGCTTAAACAATACAGCGTCAATAATTATAAACTTAGTTACCTTGGATAGAAGCGCATTTGCCTCTCTCTTGTCATATGAGAGTGTATTGTGCTTTAAGTAATCTAGGTAGGGTTACATCCAGGTATCTTCAGCTCAAGCTTTGATGAGGTTGACAGTTTCAATCTTGTATATAGCCGAACTCTTCAAATCCACGAACGAGATGTAGTCATTGTGCTCCGATCCCAAGCATGACCTGATTGCTGCCAGAGAGTCTGCTTGAGTTTTTTCCTTCCTCATAAATTGCTAGATGGTGATCTCGTCAAATGAACTCGTCAACGCCGTGACGAATTGCAAATAAGATGTCACTTTTGGGTCTTTGGTTGCATATATTCCGTTAGTTTGATTAATAATTAAGCGAGAGTCACACTTTACCTTAAGTAGTTTCACACCCAAGTTCTTTGCTATGGTAAGTCTGACAATCAATGCTTCATATTCAGCTTCGTTTTTCGTAGCTTTGAAATTATAGTGGACTGCTTGGAGTATGGAACCCCCCTGTGGCGACTTCGGTACAACATCAAGTCTTGCTCTGTTCACATTTGACGCTCCATCAGTATGCAAAGTCCACTTCTGCCGCGACAATCCGTCCATCAGAAGGCATGTTTCTTTTTATACTTCCGTATGAACTTTGGGGCTGAAGTGCCCCACAAAATCAGCTAAGGATTGTGACTGCAGAGCAATCCTTGGCTCATACCTAATGTCATATGCCCCCAGTTGAATTGACTACTTAGTCATTTGTCCAGACAGTTTGGGTTTCCTCATGATTGACTTCATGGGATAGTTAGTTCGTACACAAATAGTATGTGATTCATAATAAGGAGCAATTTAATAGAGGTTGTAATTAAAGATAGAACTGGTTTTTCTAACAAAGCATACCTCGGTTCTATACCGTTCAAAGACATACTTACATAGTAGACTGGAGATTGTTGTCCGTCTCCCTCCCTGGTCAAGATGACACTGGCAACATGTTCCAATACAGATTGGTAGAGTTGGAGCACTTCGTCATCTTTCTGTTTGGTCAGGAGAGGTGGAGTCGCCATATAGTTTTTCAACTGTTGTAAAGCCATTTCATGTTGCTCAATCCACTCAAATTTCTTATTCTTTCGTAGGACGTCATAAAATAGACAACACTTATCTAACGACTTGGATATGAAACGGTTTAAGGACGCAACTCATCCTGTCAACCTTTGGACGTCTTTGACGAATTGGGGTGACCTAATGTCGAGAACTGTCTTAACATGTTCAGGGCTTGCTTCGATTCACCTTTCACTGAAGATATAACCATAAAATCCCTCGATGACACTCCCAAGGCACATTTTTTCGGGTTAAGCTTTAAGTTGTACTCCCTTAGCTTTTCGAACGAAGTCGGCTGATGACTGACGTGGTCAACTGCCACCTTAGATTTCACGAGCATGTCGTCAATGTAGACTTCCATCTTCTTCCCCAATTGATCCTTGAGCATCATAGTGACTAGTCTCTACATAGTTGCACCGACATTTTTTTAACCAAAAGGCATGACAATATAGCAATAAGTCTTTGTTTCAGTGATGAAGGCTGTCTTCTCCTGATCGTAAGGGTGCAGTTGAATTTGGTGGTACCCGCTGAAAGCGTGCATGAAAGACAACATTTCATGCCCTGTTGTTGCGTCGACCAAGCCGTCAATATGCGACACGGGGAATAAGTCCTTTGGACATGCCTTGTTCAAATCTGTGAAGTCGACGCAGACTCGTCATTTTGCCTTTTGCTTATCTTTTTCTTCTTCTTTCGACCAACCACGACATTGGCAAGCCAGTCCGGGTATTTGACCACCCTGACCTTTCATGTTTTCTATAGTATCTCGACCTCCTAGTTAACGATCTCGTTTCGTTCTAGAGCGAATCAGCTTCTTTTCAGACGGACATGTTTATATGATGGGTTGGCATTCAGGGGTGGAACTACCTCGGTGCCTGGGGGTGCCTGGGCCCATGCAACGTTTTTTCCTTTTTTAAATATACATATATTTATTAATATATTATTAATCAGCCCCTGCAGTCTAGAGACTGAGCCCACACAAAGTCAGAACACAACAGCCCGTCAGCCCCTCTCTTGATCCATCTACGGATCTACATCGTCCCAAACTCTCAGCCCGAGCAACATCTACCGATCTACGGATAGAAGCGGCTAGCGATCCGGTTCCCAAAGGTAGTAAAGGGCCAAACATTGGTGGTTCTTCATCAAATAATTTAACTTTTTCATCAGATAATGTCATTCCTAATACCAAAAAAAATGGTAAAACCCCATTATTCTCCTTCATTTGATTCATCCATTGATAATCAAAGTATGCTTTTCAGATTATGGCGTCCTGAAAATGTTTTTAAGAAAGATGTTTTTGTTAAAATTGAGAATGAAGTCATAATAAGGCAATTTCGGAGTATGGCATTTCGAAAACAAAGATTGCCACCTCCCTATTATTCCCCTTCATTTGATGCGTTTGTTGCTAATCAAAATTAAGGTATTCTTTAAATAGTTTTATTTAAATTTTTATTTCTTGGTTTATTATCCGTCATTATGTTTTCTTTTGTTAATGTGCCCCCGCAAGCTACTTGACTGGTTCCGCCATTGTTGACATTTAGTTTGTGCGTGATGATTTTCAGGCCGATTCCTGTCGGATCCTCGTGGCTCCAAGCAAAACAGTCCTTATGCTCTTTAAAAAACTCAATAAATTTTTTTATGAGTTCCGTCAGCAGGTTCTCCCAATGCAGATGAACTGTTCTGGATGGCAGGGATCAATGACGATTTCCTTTGTTTTCTCGTCATCTTCATCTTCCAGAGCCGGATCACCCTTTAGTTGCTATGTCGATGTGGTTTGGATTGTCGTCGGCTTCAAGGCGGCTTGATAACAAGATTTAGCCTTTGCTTTGTTTCCTTTGATAGCTTGCACCCCCAAGGCATCGGAAATTTGACAACGTGATGGAAAGTTGACGATATTGCTCCCATTTGGTGAAGCTAAGGAGTGCCTAAGATCGTGTTGTATGCTGGCAATTTTTGGACCACATCAAACTTCACCTGGATGTTAAAACCCGACAAATGTGGATCCCGTCTTCGATATATCCTCCTTGAATCCCATTTCACTGAGCATCCCCATTGTAGTGATATTTGTCGTACTTCCATTATATATGAGAACTCGTCTAACCATACAGTTCGCCACTCGCACAGATATAACCAAAGCGTCACGGTGGGAATCTGACGATTCAGGCATATCAGTCTTATCGAAGGATATGGGGACATTTTTCCAGTCATCTTGTCTCATCATGATCCTGCAAACCTGCAGTGGCTTGTCTCGAGAATATTCCCGAGCATACCTCTTTATTGCAGAATAAATTAGTCTGCATAAATCTGAACCACCGTTAATAAAGTTAATCACCTTTGTTCAGTGGATGTCGAGTTCTGATCTTGTCGAAGAAGAGATTTGATGTGTTTTGACATTATTTCACTCAGGTATCTGTTTCTTAGAAAATATGCAACCTCTTCCTCAATACTACGCAATCCTCAATATTGTGCCTGATGTCGTCATGAAAATAACATCTTTTGCTTGGATCCTGTCGTCCGGTGGTCTGATCCTACTTCTTCAGCCACCAAACCTTTTCTCCCAACTTTTCTAAGGAATGATGAGTCCTGATATGTTCACATTGAAACAATACTCCTGAATAATTGGTGGCAGAACCAGGTCATCTAGTCAACTTGTCACTATGGCGACGGGTCAGTCTTCGGTTTTGGTGTATAGCTTTACCGTCCTATAATCATGCTTCTGGGACAAGTTGGACTTCCGCTGCCCCCATCACAACTGTCATGACGATGCCGAGATTGTTGATCCTCTTCAAGTTGGATAAAGTCGGTGTCTTGGCCTGAACATCTTCGAAGGTGTGGCATGGATATTTAGTCAATTCTCAATATAACTTGAAATCTTCAAGTAGTCCCTTTCTGGAGGCCTCTACCGCAGTAGGAATGTCACATTTTGAGATGGGCACCTTCTCCTTGTTGAAACGGTGTAGGTAATCCCTCAATGATTCACCTCAGCGTTGGATGACTCAGTACAAGTCACAAGTTTGTTACTCGAGGACTTTGCTGCTTGCAAATTGCTGATTGAACAAGTTGACGAGTTACGCAAACAAGCTGATCCCCTCATTTGGTAAATCGATGAACCACGTCGGAGCATGTCTTGTCAATGTCGCACTGAAGGCTCTACACATACAAGCCTCTCATTGTTTTGGTCTGACTGAAACGGCTAGCATTCGCTGCTTGTATTGTGTTACGTGTTCCAATGGATCCGAGGTCCCGTCGAACATCTTCATAGACATAATGGCAAACTTTCTGGGGATCTCGACATCTATGATCTGGCGGCTGAAAGGAGAGTTAACATAGCATGTCTGTGAAGCTAAATCCAAACAAGGCTTCACTCTAGGGATACCATTGATCTTGTCTTGAACCTACCGCAGTTGAACAAGTATCATAGCCATCATATCCACCAAGTTTGTTGGAGCTAAACCCACCATTAATACCATAGGACCGGCCATTTAGGCAGATTCTAATCGGGTTGGTGACAGAATAACTATCACTTGCGGATCTCGTCGTCTTTGGGTCGGTCTAGTCGAAGTGACAAGTTCATGGACTCGTCGGATCTTAGACTCTGGGAACAAGTTGTCCGGTACATTTCGTCTGGGGTTACGAACAACTAAAAAGGGTTGGACGATTCTACGTTTCCAAAAATTCTGGTATTTTCATGGGGGATGAAATGATCTAGTGGGGCTGATGTGATAGTCGGCATCAACAGGCTTTGGGTGATAGAATGCAAACCTGTCGATCTAGGCCTAACTCACAACGATTCCGGGAAATAACAAGCTGAAACACAGGGGATAGGCATTGTTTCTGGGATAAATGGTGTATACAGTATGACTTGGGAAGTCACTGTTACCGGGGATTCCGATTGATTGGAAGATGACAGACCTAGTGTTAACGAGATGGTCTCAGAGTCACTGGTAGGTGGTTCCGTTGCAGCAGGGATGGGAACAAATTCTAATCTTGTCGGTGCTGTCAGCGCGTTGCTTCTCCTTTTGAGTATGGAGTTCGAGGCTATGGATGTTGCAGACTCGACTTGAGACCTCATCAAATCCTTCACCCTTTGGATACATGAAACTAAGTCATCTCCCGTCGGATTTCCTCCTTGGCGGCTTCCAATTGCATGTTAAACTTGGTCATCATTGAATCGCTAGTTCCAGCCATGATTGATCACTTTCTTACACGATGCCCCACGATGGGTGCCAAATTGTTTATGCAGAAAATATCTAATCTAGACAAATATATGAAAGGGATATCGTACCAGTATGAAGATATTATAACTAGAACAAGAACAAGAATTAATCGGATTAATGAAAATTGAGAGCTTCGATTACAAAGTATAAGGTGGGTGACTTGATCTAATTGATCGTGCCCTTTTTGTAGCATAACCCAATCTATTCATAAATCAAAAGTTTCGTGCTTGCTTCCAGGGCGGACCCAGGAAAGTCATCTTGGGGGGCGAAAATATTTTTGGGGGGTTCAAAATACTTTTGGGAGAGCAAAAATTATTTTTCGTATATATATACACTAAAAAATATTTTGTTGAGGGGGCGGTAGCCCCCCTGGGTCTCTACTACGGTCCGCCTCTGCTTGCTTCACCTTAACCGCCAACTAACTTTTACTCCTTTCCCTTTGCATGCGATGAACGGTTGGAAACTGTTACTCGTTATCTCCTTAGTGACGTGTGTGCCAATCCATCTGCCTCTCCTTCCAGATTGGGCTTTATTTATTTGCTTCATGCCTTGGGCGAAACTTAACTTTTTTATCCACTCGCACAACCTGGGCCCAACATAGATGTTGACTCTTCTTTGTTCCATCACCACCATCAAGGCCGTTGTAGAATTTCAACGCAACGGCCGCGTCCGTCTTCATCAACATCAGAGTTGTTCTTCGACGTGCCCCCATGCCAACTGTTCTTCATAGCCATCCACCCCTTAATCCAAGCAGGCCCGCCCCCGTCTTCTGTCATCCATCATTCAAGTTTCAACATTGACAACTATTGACAAAAATAAACTTTGCAAATCTGAAATTGAAACAATTAAGTACGAATTTGAGGTGCAAACTTGAGAACGAAACTGAAAGCAGGAACGAGATTTACTTATGCAATTGAGGGGAGCACAAAAGAAGAGAAAAGAAAATTATAAAAAGGAGAAAGTGTGAATCCTGGATGTTAGAGATGAAGGAAGCAAGAATAGTTCAGGTGAAGATGAAGAATCGGGTTGTTCAGTTTTCTCTCTCTTTTTCTTTAATTATTTTTATCGGTTGAGCAAGTCAGAGTAATATAGTGTAGTGTAATGTAGTGTAGTGGAGTGGAGTGCAGTGAAGTGTAGTGCAGTATAGTATAGTATAGTATAGTATAGTATAGTATAGTATAGTATAGTATAGTATAGTATAGTATAGTATAGTATAGTTTAGTGTAGTGTAGTGTAGTGTAGTGTAGTGTAGTGTAGTGTAGTGTAGTGTAGTGTAGTGTAGTGTAGTGTAGTGTAGTGTAGTGTAGTGTAGTGTAGTGTAGTGTAGTGTAGTGTAGTGTAGTGTAGTGTAGTGTAGTGTAGTGTAGTGTAGTGTAGTGTAGTGTAGTGTAGTGTAGTGTAGTGTAGTGTAGTGTAGTGTAGTGTAGTGTAGTGTAGTGTAGTGTAGTGTAGTGTAGTGTAGTGTAGTGTAGTGTAGTGTAGTGTAGTGTAGTGTAGTGTAGTGTAGTGTAGTGTAGTGTAGTGTAGTGTAGTGTAGTGTAGTGTAGTGTAGTGTAGTGTAGTGTAGTGTAGTGTAGTGTAGTGTAGTGTAGTGTAGTGTAGTGTAGTGTAGTGTAGTGTAGTGTAGTGTAGTGTAGTGTAGTGTAGTGTAGTGTAGTGTAGTGTAGTGTAGTGTAGTGTAGTGTAGTGTAGTGTAGTGTAGTGTAGTGTAGTGTAGTGTAGTGTAGTGTAGTGTAGTGTAGTGTAGTGTAGTGTAGTGTAGTGTAGTGTAGTGTAGTGTAGTGTAGTGTAGTGTAGTGTAGTGTAGTGTAGTGTAGTGTAGTGTAGTGTAGTGTAGTGTAGTGTAGTGTAGTGTAGTGTAGTGTAGTGTAGTGTAGTGTAGTGTAGTGTAGTGTAGTGTAGTGTAGTGTAGTGTAGTGTAGTGTAGTGTAGTGTAGTGTAGTGTAGTGTAGTGTAGTGTAGTGTAGTGTAGTGTAGTGTAGTGTAGTGTAGTGTAGTGTAGTGTAGTGTAGTGTAGTGTAGTGTAGTGTAGTGTAGTGTAGTGTAGTGTAGTGTAGTGTAGTGTAGTGTAGTGTAGTGTAGTGTAGTGTAGTGTAGTGTAGTGTAGTGTAGTGTAGTGTAGTGTAGTGTAGTGTAGTGTAGTGTAGTGTAGTGTAGTGTAGTGTAGTGTAGTGTAGTGTAGTGTAGTGTAGTGTAGTGTAGTGTAGTGTAGTGTAGTGTAGTGTAGTGTAGTGTAGTGTAGTGTAGTGTAGTGTAGTGTAGTGTAGTGTAGTGTAGTGTAGTGTAGTGTAGTGTAGTGTAGTGTAGTGTAGTGTAGTGTAGTGTAGTGTAGTGTAGTGTAGTGTAGTGTAGTGTAGTGTAGTGTAGTGTAGTGTAGTGTAGTGTAGTGTAGTGTAGTGTAGTGTAGTGTAGTGTAGTGTAGTGTAGTGTAGTGTAGTGTAGTGTAGTGTAGTGTAGTGTAGTGTAGTGTAGTGTAGTGTAGTGTAGTGTAGTGTAGTGTAGTGTAGTGTAGTGTAGTGTAGTGTAGTGTACTTTCTCCATCTAGTAACAATATTACAAAGGAAGTTTGGGCTCCCAAACAGGGCAAGAAACTTACAAGGGAAGAAAAAGGAAAAGATAAGGTTTCAGACATAATTTCTAATAAGCAATCTACTTCTAAGGTTGTTTTAGAGGAGATTCTCTCAGAAGAGGAAGAGGAGATTTTCTTGGATCCTGTAGAGCAACCTGCACAAGAAGTCAAGAACCATATTAGAGAGCTGCTTCAATCAGAGATCCCAGGTGTTATACAATCAGATCCTAAGGCTTTACAAGGGATTAAAGATGATTTTGCTATCAAGGAGATGGTCAAAGCAATAGGGTGGATATACCATTGGTGCAAAGGGACTACTGGTCTGATGGGGAACAGGAGAAAGCTGTTAACCCTAGTTCTTTCATGGACTCCTGGTCAGACATCTGTGAAAAAATTGATGCTATTGTTAAGCAAAAAGATAAAGTTAATGAAAACAAGCAGACAGATATTTCAGAAAACCAGCCTTCATATGAGCATACCAAGGAGGCTGCTCATTCTTGTAATTCAGATGGTCACAGTTCCTCCTACACCTCAAATGAAATTGAGGAGGAAGGTTTCTCCAAAGTAAATAAGAAGACAGGCAGAAAGAAGACATCAGAAGATGTTCAGACTAAAAGAAATACAAGAAGTGTGGCTAAGGGGCAGGCTGCCCTCCCGGGGGCTCAATGAATCTCCTACTTTGGAATACTAGGGGCCTGGAATCCTCCAGTTCCATGCTTCGTTCCCTAGTTAATCAATGGATAATTAATATGCTTATCATTATTGAACCAACGGTGGATATATCTAAAGTTGATTTATACAAGAAAAACTTTGGTTTTGATGTTGCAGCTTATTCAGATATTAATAAAGTCTGGCTTTTTGGGACTCAGGCATGATCACTCTTACTGACTTTACCTGGCATACTCAATTTACTCACTGCAAAATTCAGAGCAATATTTTTTCAGGCTGGATAACAGGAGTTTATGGGAAACATAGTTATATTGTTAGAAGAAATCTTTGGGAGTCACTTTCTAATCTCTCTGCCAATATTAATGAGCCATGGGTTATGGGAGGGGATTTTAATGAGGTTTCTAAATACAGTGAACATCAAGTATCCTCTTTTTTTTGGATAAAATGTAAGTATATATATCCAGAAAAATAGCATATTACAATGCATCAAAAAGACCTATCTAAGCTAGCATGCTAACCTAAAATAGTATCTACCGTATCTGCCCCCCCCCCCCCCCCCACTTTGCGGTAGGGGTAGGGAGAGAGAGATTTTTTAAGTCCAAAACATCACAAAACAGTCCAAGAATGGCACGGGACAGACCCCGGCTCACTCATCAAAAGTCAAAAAGACATCAATTAACCAAGCTAGACAGACCCAAAAGTGTCAGCCCAGTAACGAGTCAATCCCTTTCGTAAGCCAGCAAAGAGTAATCAAACCAGACCCAAAAGGCCATCAAAAACAGGCCCAGGTTTGGACCCCTAAAAGCCCATCGCCTGGGCTGTGATCAGAACCAGCGAAGGAGCCCTCCGCATGCAGTCTCAGCGGTTTCTTCCAAAGCTCTTCTCTCCATTCCAGGGCCCAAATCTCCTAGCAGTCCAGCGGCCCATCAAGGATTAGGGCAGCAGCCCGTCCTCTATCGCTTCAGAAGATCCTCAGCAGGCTGGGCGCCAAATCCAATTGCGCCGCACCAGTATGTCGTACACGTCAGTCAACAGACTGACCAGTCAGAACGGTCAAACAGCCCCCCCCCCCCCGAACCCCCCCACCTGGTACCGTCGCCTACTAGGCTTTCCGGCAGCCGGAGAACGGAGGCAAAACCAAATTACCCAGACGGAGACGTAACAAAGCCAAACACGGTAATCCCCCCTCCACCCTCCACCCCCGTTTGACTCCGGCGACCCCAAAGTACCCTCTTTACATGTTCTCAGGGGGGTCAATGACTTCACAGATTGCATTGCTTCTTGTGGAATGGTGGATCTTCCATATGATGGTACAAAGTACACTTGGACATGTAACAAATCAAATGGTAGAGTTTGGAGGAGGTTAGATAGGGTTCTTTTCAATAATCAGTTACGTTCTTGGCCAGATTTGATTCTATTAGAATTTCTATATTGAACAAGACTCCCTCTGACCACAACCCTATTCTCATTCAATGCTCTAATCAAAGTATCACTTGACCTAAATCTTTTAGGTTCCAGAACATGTGGTTTAAACATCCCTCATTTATGGACTTTGTGGCTGACAAGTGGAATTCTGTGAAGACAGAAGGTGGGATGAGGGGACTAGTTACTAAACTGCAATATCTTAAAAAGGAGCTTAGAAGCTGGAGTAAGGAGGTTTTTGGTAACATTTTTTAAGACATCAAAAAATGTGAAGATGAGGTTATACTGGCAGAAAAGGAGTTTGAGGAGTGTCCTTCCGATTCATCTAGAGCCAATTGGTCCCATAAAAGAAGCCTTTTAATCCAAAAATACAACTTGGAGAAAAAATTTTGGAAACAAAAGGCTCATCTCAAATGGCTCAAAGAAAGAGACAATAACACTCATTTTTATCACTCATATGTTCAAATAAGAAAGAGGAAACAAGCTATTACCTCAATTAAGAATCAGGATGGAGAAGTGGTTTCTTCCATTCCTCTTATTGGGGAGGTTGCTGTTAACTTCTTCTCAGATTTATATTCTGCAAAACATACAAACATTAGCCATGAATTAATGCATCATATTCCTCAAATTATAGATCAGGCAGATAACAATATGCTTATCAATCTTCCTACTGCAGAGGAGGTCAAACAAGCTGTGTGGGATCTTGATCCTAATAGTGCTCCGGGGCCTGATGGTTACCATGGTAAGTATTACAGAAAGTGCTAGACAATAGTTGGGATGGATGTGACAAGGGCTGTTCAAGATTTCTTCATGGGTCATCACATTCCTAAGGGTGTTTCTAACACTCTAATTGTTCTTATCCCCAAAAATGATAACCCCTCATCATATAGTGAATTTAGACCTATCTGCTTATCTACCTTCATCAGTAAAATCTGCACTAAGGTGATGGTAACAAGACTGAAATCAGTGCTTCCTAAAATCATTTCAAAGCAACATGCTGGTTTTATGGCTAATAGAGATATTGCAGATCAGGTACTCATAGCTCAAGAACTGATGCATAATATAGATAAGAAAGTTAGAGGGTCTAACTTTGTGGTCAAGCTAGATATGTCAAAGACTTTTGACAAGGTATCTTGGCACTTCCTTTCTCTCATGCTCCTTAAATTTGGTTTTTGCCATCAGTTTGTTCAATTAATTATGAATCACCTACAAGCAACCTTTCTGTCAGTGTTGGTCAATGGTTCTCCTCAAGGTTTCTTTAAGCCTTTTAGAGGAGTGAAACAAGGAGATCCTTTGTCTCCTTTTCTTTTTATCATTGCTTCAGAGGCTTTTAGCAGAGGTCTTCACTGGATGATGCAAGAAGGCAGAATCCAGCCTTTTTGGATGGGTGGTAATGGTATTACTATATCTCACTTGGGATTTGCATATGATTTGCTTGTTTTTCTTAATGGAGAGTCCAGGTCTTTGCTTAATTTTAAAGCCTTTCTCAGCTCATATGAGGGTGCTTCTGATCAGGAAATTAATTTGGATAAAAGCTCTATCTTGCGTGGTAAAGCTGCTTCTTATAGGAAGGCAAGGATCAAGAATTTATTAGGGATGAAGTTGACTGATCTCCCTGTTAAATATCTTGGAGTCAATCTTCATAAAAGAATTAATAGATTTCAATTTTGTGGCAATCTTATAAAACAGTTTGAAAATAAGCTCACCCCTTGGAAACAAAAAAACTTGACCCATGGGGGTAGGCTTATTCTCATTAAACATGTTTTAAGTTCTCTCCCACTTCATATTTTGGCTGTGGACTTGCTGCCTAAAAAGGTAATCAATGTACTCAACAGGAAGTTGGCCTCTTTTTTCTTGGGATCCAATAATGACAGGAAAAAAGCACATTGGATTACTTGGGCTAAACTATGCTATCCTACTGTGGAGGGAGGCTTGGGGATCAGGTCTTTGACGGATTTAGAGAAGGCCTTCATTCTAAAATTGTGGTGGAAATGGAAAACAGGAGATTCACTCTGGGCTAGATTCATTCAAGCAAGATATAACAGAAATGAGAACATGATACCAAAAGTGGCAGATTCTCCAGTTTGGAGAAGGATTTGTTGTGTACATGAAATGGCTTCCTCATTAATTTCTACAGATGCAGGTGGTATTGTTACCTGGAATGAAGAAGAAAATGGTCAATTCACATTCAAATCAGCTTTTGAAGAAGTCAGAGATCTTTCTTTTAGCTCAATCATTTATCAACAGATATGGGATTCTCAACTTGAGCTCAAAATGAAGATTTTTCAGTGGAAAATTGTAAAAGGGATAGTCCCAATTATTGACAAGTTACAGAGATTTAATAAAATTCTCAGTCCCTCAATGTGCCCTATGTGAAGATGCCATAGTGATACAATGAATCATTTACGTGATAAAATTCTCAATCCCTCAATGAATCATTTACGTGAATAGTAAAAATTCACGTGGGGCCCACACCGGAAGTGGGGGCCGCCCGATATTATCATGACCAAATATTATATTCATATGGGCCTAGATAATATGTATATGGTGGTGGATATCCTAATTGGGCCGTGAAAAGGCATAGGGTTGACCGGTTGGTCAAACGAGGTCCCATTTATCAGTATCGGCAATTTATCAGATAACAGCCCGAAAAGGAATTTCAAAGACTTCTAAATTAAAGTTTGGAAATGTATATTCATTCTAAGGTCCAATAAGGATTGAGAACATGTGTTATATTTTATCTGACCCGATAAAATAAAATATAATTAAAACAGTCTGGAAAATACAACTTTCAGGATCGATTGTACACTCGGGGACACAAAGGGTTGACCTCCCACATAAGTGGGGGCCAACCCACGTTTTTCTCTTTCAAGATAGAAGGGGAGCCGCACAATGGCATGGGGAAGCAAGGAGGAAATTGATTGGTAGACCAATCAATAGAAAAAAATGGAACTCACCTTTGGTATTATTGTGAGAAATGCCAAAAAGCATTCTCAATCACTCCAACCCAATCAGCTCGACCAAGCCACTTCCTTTTTGGTGAGAGAAGCTCCGAAAATCATCATTTCATCTACCATACACGCACAAAGCAAGAAGAGGAAAAAGGAAGGAAAAAGAGAAGAGAAAAGAGGAGTTTAGGTGGGAAAACTTGTGGTTCACAAGGTAATGACTCCATTAATCCCATTTCTTATCTTTAATCATAATTTCATACCCCTAGTATTTTTTTACACATTTAAAAGTGTAGAATGGGGGTTGATAGGTAGTTCTAAGTCCAAGAGCGGACTTAGGAGCCAAAGCGACCAGTTCGCCAGAAAATAACCTTTTAGAGGTTATTTGTATTAATATGAGTTTTTTTTATTATAAAACCTTGTTAGGAACTTGTATAAGGTGTTCCTAGTATTTCCACGGAATTGGAATAGTTTGCCGGAGTTTCGCCGGAGTTCAACAAAGCTCGTCGGAGTTTCGCCGGAGTTCAATCAAGAAGGGTAGAACACATTAAAGCTTCATTTAAGGTGAGAAGATGACTATATGCTTTATAACTTTTGCGTGAGGCATGAGATTACCTAAATTAATCAAGTATATGCTTTATGAATTGAATAATGATATTAAACTATGTGCTATGTCATGTTAAGGAATATAACATAGTTGAAAAGCATGATTTATAGGTTTGATTAGTGAAATTATTATAAATTAATATGTATCATGTTCCAAGGACCCAAATAAGAATATTTGGATTAAGGACGTCAAGGAGTACTTCCATGTAAAATTTTACGTTAATCGGACTCTGTTTGGGCGGTCAAACGGGCGTTGACTGCCAAGTCAATTGTTATACCCGCCCGGGTATTGGCAAATACCCGACCGGGTATTTGCTGAGAATTTGCCAGAGGGGCTGCTGCCTCCCATACCCGACCGGGTATTGGCAAATACCCAACCGAGTATTTGCTGAAAATTTGCCCCAGGGGCTGCTTCCTCTTATACCCGACCGGGTATAGGTTGGTACTCGACCGGGTATTGGGTTTTTACACCCAAACGGTCAGTTTTGAATGAGTATAACGTGGGGCATTCGGGTGAGAACCGTCCATGTTGATTACTAAGGATTGTTATATGACTATAGGGCTAGGTGTTGTCCACAGTTAGAGGAATGAAAGGTTAGTCATATCCAAGATAGGGTTTGGTAAGGAATAAGGTTGGGTTTGAGTATCCCCGGGACGGTAAATGATCCTGAAACTCGGTTGGGGTTGAGTATCCACGAGACGGTAAATGATCCTGAAACTCGGTTGGGGTTGAGTATCCCCGGGACGGTAAATGATCCTGAAACTCGGTTGGGGTTGAGTATCCCCGGGACGGTAAATGATCCTGAAACTCGGTAGGATATTACGAATGTAGAATGTAGCTTGTGAGCTAGGTGTCCGGGAAAGGAGTGAGATAAGTCAGGTAAGAACTTTATCTCTAAAGGACTCTTTAAGGTAAATGACCTACGGGTTAATTATTTTACGAGTATATATACAGTATGTATCATCGGGTGGATGAGAGACACCTATATATATGTATCACCCTTTTTTGGGTCTCGTGTCTGAAACATTAGTTATTCCTCATATAGCCTACTTGTCACTAGTACTTTCTATAGAGTACTGGCCCCTTTGGGGGCCTCACATTTTTCAGGTTAAGGCTAGAGTCCTATTCCTGCACCTTTGCCTAGGGTGATCATCAAATAAGGAAGACGTGGTTCGTGCTTCCATCCTTATTGAAACTAAGTGATTGCTCATGGACATTTGAATAGTGTTTTTCTTCAAAAACAGTTGGGAGCCTGTGTGCTCGTGTTTGCCACGTGTGGCTAATTATCAAACATATTATATTTTCTGCATTTGTTCGATTATGATATTGATGTTGATTGTATGTGTTTACTAATCGGTTTGGCAATAGAATCTATCTGACGCGCTGTATAATTCAATAAGAATGAACTGTTGTTGTTCTTATTGGGTTGTACGGTGGTTGTCTACGTGGCACGGATGCGGTCCGGGGCGTGACAAATGCTCCCCGGCATTAACCCCACTGATTTTGGTGGTTTGCCTTTCCGGGGTAAAAAAAATATGGTATGGTATGGTATGGTATGGTATGGTATGGTATGGTATGGTATGGTATGGTATGGTTGTTAGTATATATGTCCTAGCGACAATCACTTTTTAGAGATATATGTACTTGATCACATTCAGTTTTATATATTTGATATATACGGTATTACACATTGACGATTAAGTATTTCAATTGTCAATATCTTATTCATAATTGTGTTCCCTTGGACTTATGTTGTCAATAAGTAAGTGGGAGCTTATATGATATAACATAAGGTCCTAAAATAGCCCCAATCAATGATCATCAAGAATGGGATATTGATGATATGCGATAAGATTGGTATGTGGACTGCATCATACTTTTAGAAAGTATAGTTGATCTCACGACTATGAGTTCCTGTAATTCATGACGGTCACATAGATATTTTAGAGAATATTGGCATACCCACCGAGAAACCATTTGATAAGTTCTATTCATGTGTCTATGGTATTATCGGCGTATAGAGTAGTGTAATAGTCCTCCGACTTGAGGTCAATACGTACTACATGTGCGGAGTGATGTACTTTGACCATGACCAACGCTTGCACTCCAATCGGGGTAGATACGGCATGTGTTGGGTGCATCACGAAGCACATGGAGTAGTAGTTGAGCCAAGAAAGAATTCATTCCTCATAATAGATTAAGAGAGAACATTCTACTTCTCATATCTAGATGGATCATAAAGTCATTGGCCAATGCAAAGATATATTCGTTTTGGATATCGAATATGATCATTATGGATCATCTAGAAAGATTGAGAGATAGAGACTAAGTTATTGGAATAGACACAATATCAAGTTCTAGACTTAGTTGAATGTTCGCTGAATGAAAGGACTGTATCACTATGAGCTCTATATTACAGGGAGTTTGAATAGTCCTCGCAAACGTCCTTATATATTAAGTTTGTCTGGAGAATCGTCTAGGGATTCGCTGAGACCTTAATTTGATTAGTGCTTAATATATAAGGCCATATGGGTCACACAACAAGTGATTATACCTTCCGATTGAATTGTTAAAAGTAATTAAATATTATTAATTGGATTAAATAATATTTAATTCATAATACTGAAAATGGATTAAATATTATCTAGATTAGACATATTTAATTCATGAAGTTGAAGGAGAGTTCTGTTTGATAGAATCAATTAAGTCAGATAAATTAGATTTATCATACTTAATTAAGATGTATTTATTATTAAATAAAGTTGATATTTTCTTGGATGCAATTTAGAATTAAAGAGTATTCAAGAAAAGGTTAAATAAATAATAATAACAAAAATGTATTAAGAGAATGAGGGTGGCGGCTGCCCCCATCCTCTTTGCTATGTACGGATGGTTTATTATTATTATTTATTATTATTATATCTTTATTTGTTAATAAATGGTAATGGTTATAGTTAGACTAGAACTCATTAATTAGAAAGACTTTCATTGTCATTCAGAAACTAGTTTAGAACTAGTATAAATACATCCACCTCCTTCATAATTAGATACAAGATTTTAGATTCAGTATTACCAGTTTATTTCCCCGCGAAGAGATTTCCTAGCCTTTCTCTTAGGGAGATCTAACCGTTCTTTCAGAAAGGAGAAATCACGTGGACACCAAAAAGGTCAAGGATTATCACCGCTAGGCTGGAAGATCTGTAAGTTCTGACTCGGATCTGTTATTATTGTTTTATTCGTTGATTTGTCATAACCAGGGAAGATCTATTTGGGAAAAGTTTAAACTTCCGCTGCTGTACTTTCGAGGTACGTTACATCAATTTCCTAACAATGGTATGGTATGGTATCGTATCGTATCGTATCATATCGTATAGTATAGTATAGTATAATATAGTACAGTACAGTACAGTATAGTACAGTACAGTACAGTACAGTACAGTACAGTACAGTACAGCACAACACAGTACAGTACAGTACAGCACAGTACAGTACAGTACAGTACAGTACAGTACAGTATAGTAGTACAGTACACTTTGCAACTTCACTGTCTGAAGGTACACTTTGCCAGAAATCACTTCTCTTACTGAACCAGGTGGCTCAGCAGTTCCCTGGTTTCACTCAACTGCTGAGACCTCTACTTAGGCAAAAACACCTTAAAATTCTCAAGCTCAGTATCCAATCAGGAAGCCCTCATCACACTATACAAGGTCACATAATCACTAGAAGAGTCGCTCTTTCAAATTCCAGGAACTCACTCTTCAAGTATAGCAGAGACCTCGGCAGTCCCCTGGTGACCACACAACTGCTGAGCCCTCTGCTTATACAAACTTACTTCCTGTGAGCATCTCAAGTATCATCACAGTCTCATAACATCTCTAGTAAGAAGGCAGTCTGAGCCAAGCTACGAATCCCAGTTTATAATACAAGCAGGTGACTCATCAGTTACCTCAGTACCACCCAACTGCTGAGACCACTGTTGAAATACAGCTGTAGCTTCCTTTCAACTAAAGGATATTGTCCTACTGCCTTCAGCATTCTAAACAATATTCCATCATCATCTTTATCATAAAGTATGTATTTGTCTAGCAGTTGCCTCAGCAGTTCCCTACTACATAGCCAACTGCTAAGCCAACTGCTAGCTATCTAAGTCCAATCTTCCTCAGATCAGAAAGTGGTTAAAACACTCATAATATAAAGGGTAAAGACTTCCGCTGTGCATCTATTAATCTCTCAAAAGATTATAGATCAACTCCTCTAGAGGGAAATCTTTGTAAAGGTCAAAAAGATTTAAAAGTCTATTCACCCCCCCCCCCCCTCTAGACTTTTACCCTATCCGGGATCATCAAGTGGTATCAGAGCAGAGTGTTCCTAGAGTCAGTTCCTGACTAATTTGAACTAAAGATCCAAACCACTCAACTTCCCAAACACTTTCTGAAATGGACAAACGGTTGGCAACAGATTCTTTGCCTAACCAAAACATGTATGATGACTGGAGAACCAAGGATGTCTGGGATGAGCTCTCAATGACTCAATCAGTTGATGATCAAAAAGGCTCAAGTGATAAAAGCAGTTCATCAGGAGATGAAGAAGAGACCCTGATTTGTCTCTATGGAATGCACCATGTTGAAAACTTCTCCAATGACTGTTCTATGGCCGGAACTACAAGCAATGATAACGATGAGGTATTATCTAGTTCTTCAAACAACTCATTTCACTCTAGCTGCTCCAGTGTTGACATGGAAGCTCTACTCCTTCAATTTGAAAACTTTCAAAAGGATCACCTTCTTTTAATGAACGAAAACTGTAGACTTCAAGTTAATCTAATAGTAGCCCAAGCTCAAATGGGTGAAGTGATAAAGAGAAATGATTTTCTTGAACTCGAAAACTTCAGTTTAAAAGAAAGGTTGAGCTCCCTCACTACCCCTATTAGTGAGGAAATCCATCACAACTGGAAGAACACAAGATTGGGATTCACACCCTTATCCAAGCCATTTGAAGACTCTCCCAAATACTCTCCTATCACAAAACCCACCACAGATCCACAAGACACAAGGAATTCAAACCACCAACAACCTCACTCCCAAACTCTGTCAAAGAAAAGGACTCAGTCCTCCTCCAGACCAAAATCCAAACTTCCCTACAATTTCAACTTCCTGAATAACCAACCAAATCAAAGACTTGATTGGCAACCAATCAATAAGACCAACAACTTATCTCAGAAAAAGCTGATCACTTCTAATGCTCATATTCCTTCACCCCCTCACACAAGGAATAATGATCACAAACATATAGCCTTTTCTAATGGAAACATAAATCCAAATGGCTACAGACCCATCAGCTCAAACTCAAATGGTCCAAAATTGGTATGGATGCCCAAACGCATTCAAGGGAAGATGCCCACAAACTTGTGGGCTGTTACTCAAAACCAATGAAAATGGGAAGGTGTTGGAGTAGTCAACATTGAAAAGATTTATCTTCAAGCTACTCCATGCACATGATAGTTAGCAGGGGGCTACTATCAAGTTATGAGATCTGGAAGAAGGACCCAATTTTACAAATTGGGAATGGGAAGAAAAAGGAGAAACAAAAAGAGCTGGAAAATCCAAATCAAATGCTAACTTTCAATCCAACCTAGGATTGAAGTTCAAATTCAAGAAGCACAAGCCAGCTCCAAGATAATGTTCACACTATGACATTCTCCATGGACATCTGTTTAGATGCCCAGAACAAAGTTGTGCCAACTGGTAAAGGAATAAGAAGAAGCATGGTATTGATTGGAGTTTACAAAAGAAGGAATCTGCTCTCCAAAAGCAGATTCATACATGAGTTGAAAATGGCACCACATCATAGCCATCTCAAGCTCAAAAACCATCAAGTGGTACCATCAGGTGGTATCATCAAGTGATATCTCCATCTCAATTACAGAACTCAATAAGTAATTGAGCAAACCATGCAAGGGACTTTTCTTGGAGATCACTGGAAAGGCTCCAAGCTGCCCTCCCAGACAAGAAGCTAAAAGACTACTCAACTCTGGAATCAGCAGTTGACTCAAGTAAGCAGACCACTGCCAGCAGAGGACTACAATGGGAGATCACTGCCAGCAGTTGACTCATTTTAAATCAACTGTCCAGACGTTTCAACTAAACTAAGCACAAAGGCTTAAAAGATCCCAATCTTCACTCTACCAGATGATAAAGGAGGATGAGCAGGTATCTCAAATAAACCACATTGTTTGAACCTACATCCTGCTCAGAAAATTATTGATAACTAGAGAAGCCCTACAGAACTCTGACTACACACAAGCTATGAAAGAAGTACTCAAAGAACATTTCCTGAAAGCTTGTGTCCAAATCCTATCATCATCAAGTGATAGGAACAAAAAGGGTCTCCAAAAATGAAGGAAGGCATCATTGTTGAGGATAAAGCAAAACTCGTGGCCAAAGGGTACTACAAAGAAGGACTAGATTTTGATTAAACCCCTGCCCAAAGTTGCCCCAGTAACGTCCTACTATCAGAATAAGAGTTGCTTCTCTATCTGACCTTAAGACCCAAGAAGATCTCTGTTCAAAGCTCTCTGATAAGGTTCTCTGATGAGGCTCTCTGATCAAGGTTCTCTGATGAGGCTCTCTGTTCAAGGTTTTCTGATAAAGTTCTCTGATAAGGTACTCTGGTCTCATCACAAATGCACCAACTCTAACTAGCACTGGAAGTGCTCAACGTATTCTGGTCCATTACAACATCATTTGCACAACATCCTTAACAATGTGTTGCCCATAAGGAAATTCACATACTGAATGTGCCTTCCTCAAAACGGTCTACTAGAAAAAGAGGACTACGTGGAGCAGTCCCCTTGATTTTGATAAGAGATGAAGTATTCATACCTAAATCATTCTCTGGAGTCAGGCAAACTCCAAATGAAGGGTATGATACACTCTCTAAGCATAGGGTGAAATATGAGTTCATCGAAGGCAACTAGATAAGACATTATTGAAGAAGGTCCCCACACACTCCTTAAAACTTTCAACTCTCAAGCCTACTTTGAAGAGAGCCTAAAAAGAGAGTTGAACTATCTCTTGGGACTACATATGACTCCACAAGATTTCCACATCAAACCAAGCAAGTGAGTGAAGCAAGATTCAAAACATCTTGACAAGAGCTTGGAATAATGATCAAAGAAGAGGAATTGCCCTGTACCCATTCAGGGGGAACATAACTCATAAATTGAGGGGGAATTCCTAGGCATCTGCTGAGGGGGAACACATACCCCAACTTTTATGAACAGTCACTTGCTCATCTACTCAAATTCCGAGCAACAAACTAAGCAGGCGACTGACTTTCACCACAGCAGGTGACTGCCCACAAGCCCACTGCTACAACTTCTTGAAATATTTCTGTAACTCGGCAGGATGAATACCAAACGAGCCCACAGGATAATTAGGCTACAAAGAAATGATTTCTGAAATACTACTTATTCTCCCAAGAGTATTCTATGCGTCACTTGGAAACTAGTTAACCCCAAATGAAAAAATCTTGAAACCAGATGACTTGACTAACTCTGAGGATCAGGTGGGATTTGTTCAATAAAAACAAATCAATATGGCAGAGACCGGTCAAAGTTCTGGATAACAGAAGGAGACGTTCAAGAGGAGGATTAGTCATGAATGACCAGAAACTCTAGAAAGAAGAAAAGGAGTAAGTATTCGAGCAAATGGCTCAGCAGGTGACTGGCTACCAGCCTACTGCTACTTATAAAGGTAGGAATTGGATACATATACTTTTTCAAAAAGGAGAGAAAGGACTAGAAAGAAGGAAAGCAAACGGAGGTAAAGACACTGGTTCAAGATTTCATGCAGGTGACTGCCAGCAGGTGACTGCCTCTGGAGCAGGCCCCTGCCTCAGACCAGCAGTTGGCTCAATTTCTGACAAATGAACAAGGAATCTCAGCCCACAGCTTATATCATCTTGATCACCTCATATCAAGGATTCCAGAAAGGTGCCTATTGTTCTCAGAAATCATCAAAAATCTACTCAGAAATGAGCCCCCTGCTACCTGTGTGAACACAGTTAATGCTGAAAGGCCAGCCGTATTCTCCAACAGCTATATTCCAACGGCTAGTTCCCGATAGCCTATAAATTCGTCCTCCGTACAATTCCTCTCACTTTTCACATTGCAATCTCTCTCTTACTCTTTCTAACTTGTTCTAAAGCTCTCAAATCACTCTAAAAAGCCTTCACCACTTCTACTCAAATACTCCTTCCCAACTCACCACTCAAGAACAAATGGCCTCCCTCGTACAAATTGCCAAGTCCATTTTCACCGGTTCAATCCTAAACACCCCGAAAATCATTGAAAAAGCTGAGAACACTTACCTCATGAAGGAGCTCCTAAGGAAGCTAAATACAACGGGGCTTATGAAAATGGCTACCTACCGGTACACCTGCTACTATCCCGAAATAGTAGCATAGTTCTACATCAATTCCACATCCAAGACACTAAAATCCATTGTGCTTGGAGTCGAAGTGGAGATCAAAGAGGAAGACATCAGGCAACTGCTATCTGTTCCTGGAGATGAAGCCCCAGAGGTACCGGACCTCATAACAGACGAGGAAGGCTTCAAGGAAACAGTGTTCCTCCCAGAAGCTCAAACCCTCAACACTCCAAGGTCAAAAAGAAACTGATGGTCACAGAATATGCACTTCTCATGGACATCATCTACAAATGCATTGACAACCGAACAACTGCATTGGACGAAATGAACGCACAAAGGGCACCTGCAATGGCCGCGATCATCTCTGGGACGCCACACAACTGGACCAGGTACGTTTTCAAAGAACTTGTGAGATATGTCAACAAATCTCACAAGGATAGAAAGGAAGATGGTACCCTACCATTGCTAGGGTATGGGTTCCTAATTGAGGAAATTCTCAAAAGAAAGGGGATCATAGGAAAAGTCAAAGAAGAAACCATCTGGAGGAAATTCCTACATCAAACCTCAAAGGCAGGAGCCCCCGTGATTCAAAAAGAAGACCCCACTCTTCACTCTCATCAACCTCTCCAAATGGAATTCACAAGGATCAAAACCAAGCTAGCTAAAAGACCACGCTCTGGGTGTCTAGAAGCCAAATCTAAGCGGCCAAAAACAGCTACAAGAAATCTCCCGGTAGAACTAGAAGAGGCAGCCTCATCGTTTCATCCTGAGGAAGCAGTTGCCTCATCCTTAGCCATAGTTCAAGAGGAAGCAGAGGCCTCTGCCGGTTCCTCAAATGGAAGCAACAACTCTGCACTCCCACTTTCCATACACATTCCAAGCATAACTCAACAAGAAGAGCAAGTGGCTCTCTTACTAGAGCAGGTGGCTCACCTACAAACTGAACAAACCACTCATCAAGAGAGCATGTGGCTCCCCCAGAGCCAGAGCAGAGTCCTCCTTCACCAGCAGTGGAGTCACTTAGAATGACTCCCTTAGAGCAATTGGATGCAGATTTTGCAAGGGTCAAAGCATGGCGCTCCTGGAAGCTATCGAGGATCCTTCTTCAAGCAGACACATTCTCTCATTTCATAGAGGAAGAGGACTTCGTTGTGGAGTGGATTGGCACTGAGGACATGGCTGAGGCTACAAGACTTCACACGATCAACCAAGTGTACGCATTAAAGAAAAAGAACCTCACAGCCAAAGATACGATCGAAGACTCAGATAATGATGACCTGGATGATGATAATGATGATAATGGTGACAACGCACCCAAGGGACCGCCAAAATCAAGAGGTAAGCAAACCGTTCACTCCTCCTCTAGTGATAAACAACTCGGACAGACTCTTGAGAAATCAAGGTTGGAGACTAAAGGAGGTGGGGAATCCTCTAAGGCACCCCAGAAACTGTTGGTTGCTACTATCCAACAGGGGACTGCTATGATAGATCTCAACTTGGAACCCCACCAAGATACAATTCCTGAGAAGCCTGCCACGTCCAACGAAATTAAAAACCAAATTCAGCATGAGGATGAAGAAGACACTCCAACACTAGCAGAAGTCTTCATCAATGAAAGAAGAGCAACCACAAAATTCATTAGCAATGCTGAGGTACGCCTCCACAAGAGACTGATCAAAATGAAGAAGCATTTTGATGAGCTGCTAGAAATGAGGTTCGCTGAAGTACACTGCCATCTAAAAAGCAATTTGATGATACAACAAGTATTCAACTCAGAGCAGAAAGCTCAGCTCAACATTCACCTCTCAAACCAACCAGCACAGATGGAGGCACTTCACAACGAACTTGAAGCCTTGAAAGCCCGGGATGAAGAGCTGGAAAATCAGATTGTTCACTCACTGAAGGAGCTAAGGGAAAAAGAACTAGCAGTGGCCTCCCAAGCAGCAGAGCCCTCGGCCCAGGTACCTCCTACCATTTCTTTACCTCCTAACCTTGAGCAGGCCCTTAAGACCATTCAAGACCATGAGGAATTCATCCAAAACATAAAAACAAAGGAGCTTCCAGCAATGCTCAAGCTCTCTCAGACGGTTGTAACAAAGCAAATCGAGCACTCAAATGCCATTGGACAAACTCGAGCAGACATGGCATCCAACCTCAACTCCCTACACCAAACAACTCAAAAGGAATTCCTACAGCATGGAAGTGACCTTCAGAGACTGGGACAAAACTTGGAAACCACTCACCAACGGCTTCAAAACCTGGAAAATGAAGTCAGGGATGAAGTAAAGACTGACATTTTGGACATCAACAATCACATCAAGGCCCTATCCATTCAAGTCTATGGACTCAATCCAATAAGGAGAACAGCTGATGACATTGATGATGACATTGAGGATCTTTTTGATGAAAGCTACATCCCTGATGCTGCCAAAAAGGGGGGAAACACAACACAAGCAGGCACCTCTTCTACAAAGTCTCTGGCAGCCAAGAAAGCAGCTGAAACCAGGAAGAAGAACAAGCTCTACAAGGAAGAAGCAGAAATCAGAAAAAGAAAAGCAGAAGAGGCCAAAGCCAAGGAAGAAGCCAAGAAGAAACAAGAAGACAAGCAAGAGTAGGCTAGATATTAAAAGTCCGAAAAAGACTATAAACTATTGTACTCTAGAAAGTAGAGCAATGTACAAAAATTTCAAAGAAAATCAATAAAAATATTTGTTACTTGTGTTGTATAGTTTTGGCATCATCAAAAAGGGGGAAATTGTTAGTACCCAATTTTGATAAGATTTTGATGATGCCACTATACTTAGCACGTGTACATTGTGCCTCATTTTATTCTAGTATTTACGTGACAAATTAAATGTACAACTTTTGAGTCTAAGAAATATTACCGGAAAAGTAAAAATGCAATAAGGTAAATTCTCTTTACCTTTATATGATAGTTGAATCCTACCGGCAAATACTATTTGACTCAAAAAGTTTTCGTATGTCACATTTTTAGATAAAAGAAATGTATCAAGTGAATGATTGAGAGACAAACATTGACCGGCAATCAATGCCATAAACGTACTGGGTCCACGACATGGGACGCACAATGAAACTGTGGAGAGAAAAACTTCAGCGGGTGAATTATTCAAAGACAAATGCATCAGCCTGAATTAAAGCTCCAGCACAAAAAGACGGAAGTACAATTTGTCTTTGCCAGAAGTTCAACGGTAGAGATCAATTTATCCTAACCAACGGATAAGATTGATCAGCCAAAAAGCCTATAAATAGAGGCTGAAACGAAAGTTTCTAACCAAGCCTGAGCATCCTAAGTAGAGAGATATTTCACTGAGCAAGAAGTGCTATTCTATCCACGACTCTCTGCTTAGTCTCTTGCTTCACTAAACTTCTCAGTATCAAGTCTTCATTGCCAAAATCATAGAAGTTTAGTTCCTAGTTGGACGTTAGAACTTTCTTGTAATCACAACCAGAAATTGTTGTAAACACTTCAGGAGGACAATTGTTCCCGGCCTGAGTGTGGTTAGATAGGTTAGGAGTACCTTTTGATCCCCACTGGATCAATTGAGAAAAACCTAAAGGATTGAGTAGCTTGGAGTGGTGTTGTACTCCTCGTGAAACACCTTCAATCTAGGCCAGAGTTGTCAAGGCTAGATTGGCGCTAAGTGTATTGGGCTTAATACATTAGTGAAATCCATTTGAAATAGGATGGGACTGGATGTAGGAGGATTACACCACCTCTGAACCAGGATATATCGTGTGTTGATTTCCTTAGTCAACAAAGCACACACCCAACACTTCTCGTATAAGAAATTGTAGTTTGCCAACAGCATTTTAAGCAGTTGTCTTAACTCACCCAACTGCTTATCCTACTGCTTAATCACTCACCTTTTCTTGAGATAACCCTTTCACAAGAGCTTCGCAGCATCACTATCTGAAGGCACACTTTGCCGGAAATCACTTCTCTTACTGAACCAGGTGGCTCAGCAGTTCCCTGGTTTCACTCAACTGCTGAGACCTCTACTTAGGCAAAAACACCTTAAAATTCTCAAGCTCAGTATCCAATCAGGAAGCCCTCATCACACTATACAAGGTCACATAATCACTAGAAGAGTCGCTCTTTCAAATTCCAGGAACTCACTCTTCAAGTATAGCAGAGACCTCGGCAGTCCCCTGGTGACCACACAACTGCTGAGCCCTCTGCTTATACAAACTTACTTCCTGTGAACATCTCAAGTATCATCACAGTCTCATAACATCTCTAGTAAGAAGGCAGTCTGAGCCAAGCTACGAATCCCAGTTTATAATACAAGCAGGTGACTCATCAGTTACCTCAGTACCACCCAACTGCTGAGACCACTGTTGAAATACAGCTGTAGCTTCCTTTCAACTAAAGGATATTGTCCTACTGCCTTCAGCATTCTAAACAATATTCCATCATCATCTTTATCATAAAGTATGTATTTGTCTAGCAGTTGCCTCAGCAGTTCCCTACTACATAGCCAACTGCTAAGCCAACTGCCAAGCCAACTGCTAGCTATCTAAGTCCAATCTTCCTCAGATCAGAAAGTGGTTAAAACACTCATTATATAAAGGGTAAAGACTTCCTCTGTGCATCTATTAATCTCTCAAAAGATTATAGATCAACTCCTCTAGAGGGAAATCTTTGTAAAGGTCAAAAAGATTTAAAAGTCTATTCACCCCCCCCCCCCCCCCTCTAGACTTTTACCCTATCCGGGACCATCAGTACGGTACAGTACAATACAGTACAGTACAATACAGTATAGTATAGTATAGTACGCTACTTATCTTCCGACCTTTCAGTCCCACCCCTGGCCGGCCTCTTAAACGTGCAACAGGTCTTCCCCCTTCGATCTGGTATCCATCTGGGCAACACTCCGTCGATAACAATGAGTGGGGTCACCGGCATTTCTTCTCCTTCTCATTTCTCGCCCTGTCCTCCGCCGCCGCACTGTCGCCATCGCTCCTCTTCTCCTCCATCGTTGGAGCTGAAATCGATTAGCGACACATATTTGTCCTCCATGGCCGTCGTGTTGTCTGCATCGTTCCTTCTCAGATTCAATCTCAAAATCGCTAAAATCAGATTGAAAGGGCGATATTGGGGAAGAATGAAATCCTAGTGATAGAGTATTTATTCTAGAGAGAAGGGAGAGCTAGAGAGAGAAGTGAGTTGTATTAATGATTTTTTGAACCCTTTACATGGCTCCCAAGGGGAGTATTTATAGGAAAAAGTGGGATGAGCTCCCAAGTCTTGGACTTGAGAGGCCCATTACAATATAAGGTCTCTATTTGGCCGATTACAAAGTATGTAGAAATAGCTAAGTATGGAAGTCTGGCTCTGTGAGTGCATGGTCCTCGGCTGTCCCTCTTTTATTTATGGGGATTTCGTCGAGGCCAGCGAGTGCACTGTCCTCGTCTGTCCTTCTTTTATTTGTAGGGATTTTGTTGAGGTCGGCGAGTGCACGGTCCTTCGACTTTCCCTCTTTTATTTCTTCCTCTACTGCTTTGAGTGAGGAGTGGGTGGTCCTTCTTTCAGGCTCGACCGATGGGGTTGCTATTCCCTTGACCGATAGGGAGTCCAGGAGGGCAGCTGTCCGGCCACTAGCGCTGGATCGTCCCTTGATCTTGGGGGGTCTCGTCGTCTATTTACGGCGCGGGCTAGGCTTTTGGTCGGTTAGTGACGGCTGCCGTTTCCCAACCCCAAGTGTGGGGATTTTGTCATCTCGGCCATTCTTTCAGGCCTATCGTAATGCGATTTAGCGCGAGGACGACGCGATGAGCTTCCCGTTTCAAGACATGGGCTATTTTGCAGGCCCCTCGTCCTGGGACACCGTCGACCATGCCTAAGCGTTTTGCTCTAAGGGGCCAAGACTGTAACACTTGAGATTTAATTTAAACGGATTAATAGTACTACTCATACCAACAAGATGCATCTCCTCTTAAGGGAGCTCATCACCTAAGAACTCCAAAGTTAAGTGTGCTTGCACGGGAGTAGTCTTGGGATGGGTGACCCCCTGGGAAGTTTCTCAGGGCGCGCACGAGTGAGGACAAAGTGCGCGGAAAAGGCTAGTGGCGGTTTGTGAGGACAGTACTAGAGGTCAGAAGTAACTACCTCGGGGCCTACGGGGCCGGAGTGTTACAAATGGTATCAGAGCAACCCTGCGACAGTGTGCTGATCCGTTGGATATCGGGCGGACACTTAGCAGGGGAAAAGATTCTGGGATATGATTGAGATTGGTTTATGGGCGCAATGAGGACGTTGCGTTCCTAAGTGGGGGTGATTGTAACACTTGAGATTTAATTTAAACGGATTAATAGTACTACTCATACTAACAAGATGCATCTCCTTTTAAGGGAGCTCATCACCTAAGAACTCCAAAGTTAAGCGTGCTTGCACGGGAGTAGTCTTGGGATGGGTGACCCCCTGGGAAGTTTCTCAAGGCACGCACAAGTGAGGACAAAGTGCGCGGAAAAGGTTAGTGGCGGTTTTTGAGGACAGTACTAGAGGTCAGAAGTAACTACCTCAAGGCACGCGTGCTTGCACGGGAGTAGTCTTGGGATGGGTGACCCCCTGGGAAGTTTCTCAAGGCACGCACAAGTGAGGACAAAGTGCGCGGAAAAGGTTAGTGGCGGTTTTTGAGGACAGTACTAGAGGTCAGAAGTAACTACCTCGGGGCCTACGGGGTCGGGGTGTTACAAAGACGATGTGCTGTTTTGTGTGGCGTCGTCGGCCATACCTGAGTGTTTCGCTCGAAGGGGCCTATGCGACGTGCTTTGTTTTGTGGCATCCTTTACTTAAACTTTACAAGAAATAAGCGAAATACAACAGGTGTGTTTATATAAGTGGCTCATGGCCGAGGGTGGTAATCTTCTTAACAATCCGTATAGGAGTTAGCTTCTCAATGAGCTTCTGACCTTGGGGTGGGGGCTCCGCCGTCTGTGCCCTCTTCGGATTGCTGATAGAACTTCACCGAGATGTAGAGCCCTTTGTATTTTGAGGGATGAGCCATCCGTCGGCTTGCTGGCTCAGCCATCCGTCGGCTTGCTGGTAGAACTTCACCATGGAGGTCGAGCCGTCGGCCGTGCGTCCCTTCGAAGAAGGACACAGTCAGCGGATGTGACGCTTCTTCAGTTGGGGCTCCTCGAAGTCCTCGTCGTCGCTGAGCCTCCCAATTTCATGCTTCTTCGTCGAGGTGTCCCCTTCCTGATTGCCGGTGGAGTTCCTTAGGATACCTTTGACAAATTGGCGGAGTTCACCCCGTTGAATCAAGAGCTCAATGGCTTTCTTCAACGCGACACAATCGTCTGTATTGTGGGAGGTGTTCTTGTGGTAACGACAATAAGTGCCGCCCTGGTGGACGGCGTAGACTTCCGTGGCTGACCGGGGATCTCTGGAGATGAGACCTTGCTCCTCCGCATAGTCGAGGATGGTATCCACCGAGTGCGTTAGTGGAGTCCTTGGGATGTCCCTCCTCGGCTGCCATGGGCGCTCCTTCCGGTTTTGGCGGGCATGGCCTTCGGCCGAGGATGCGTGATGCACACTAATTAGTAGTGCATAATTATATGTTTTTATGTTTGATTTATGTTGATTGTTTGACATTTTATTTAGTTTGTAAACATTTATGTAATTTCAGTTGTAATTGTATTTTATTCTTTATTTATAAGTTGTAAAGTATAGTTAGGATTTGTGGTGTTGGAAAGGAAGACTTTGAAGAGAAGAAAACAAGAAATTTGACTGCCTAGGAGTGAAATCCGACCGGGTAGAAACCCCCACCCGGTCGGGTAGGATTTAACAGACGAAATTGCCAAGAAAGTCACTGGATCCGGCGGGTCCCCTACTTGACCCGGTCGGGTCAGATGTGACCCGGGACAAAACAACGTGCGAAGATCACCAGAACGTGGCGGATTGTCTGATTTTGACCGGACCCGGTCGGGTAAGTACTTGACCTGGTCGGGTACCCGGCCAAAGGTGTTGAAAAACACCTATAAATAGCACACTTTTTCTTCTCTAAAAAGCATCCCTTCTTCCATACTCCTAAGCTCAGTTTAGAATAACATTTCTTTATATTTTTCTAGCTATGTTTAGTCTCCAAATGAGGAACTAAACTTCCATTCTTGGTGTTGCTCTTGAAGCTTGTTGATTATTAAAGTTGTGAGTTATTTTCTTAACTTCTTTCCTTGAATATTAATTAATAGTTCTTTCCTTAATATCATCTCTATATTAATGTTGGGGAGTGTTGCTAAGATGACAATTAGTTAACATCTTGACATTAGTTAGAATGGCATTTTCTTCCTCTATATTAATGTTGGGGAGTGTTGCTAAGATGACAATTAGTTAACATCTTGATATCAATTATAGTAGGATTCATCTTCTTTAATAATATTCTTCCTTGAATATTAATTAATTCCTACTCATATTTCATATTAATATTTTGAACATTACTTAAAGGATCAACTAGTTTTGTTTCATATATTAATTACTACTAGAAACGATCAACGAACCGATGGTTAATCGTTGGTGCTTTCACAAGTAAGTAATTTCGGTTTATTAATGCACGGTCGTGGTTAATAAACTTAAGAGGGATCAATTTTGTTGGTTAAACCAAAACCGTTGTGTCGAGGTTATCAATCTCAATTGATTTCATCAAGGAGTTAGAAAGATTAAATGCTACTATTAAATCGGTATAAGGCGTTGTTCTATATTTGATTAATAGTAAGGGTTATTAATGAATGGTCGTTGTTAATAACTACCCTCGATGAAGTGGATATACTCCCTGATTGAGTATTCGAGAGGGAATAAGTTATAGATATAACAATGATCGACTAAAATATATCAACAAGTGGAAAGTAGCAATGTCAAGTCCTTTTTATCTTTGAATTAAACACATATAGGTTGTTCATCTTGGTTCTTAATTAAATTAAATAACTCAATCCAAATCCCCCCTTTATTTACTAAGTTTCATAAAAAGAGAATTATTCCTTTCCCTGTGGATACGAACTCTACTACGCTATACTACGTATAAGTGTTGGTATTGAAAATTATTTTGACGCACCGTGACAAAGTGCTCGTCAAATTTGGCGTCGTTGCCGGGGAAAGGCAATTACTTTTCTTTTTATTTTATCTCATAAAAATAAAAAACAAAAAAAAATATATATAAAAAAAATCTTGCTCTTCTATTTTCTGAGCTCACATGAGTTATGAGTATATGGATACCAACACTTCATCCTTAGAGAGTCAAATTTCCTTCTTGACTTCTCTAATAAAGGAATCTATCTTTAACTCAAAAGCTCAAGATGCCAAGACATGCAACATTTGCATGTCTCACAGACATCTTACGGACTTCTGCCCAAAGCTCCAAGAAGAATACCTTGCACAAATTGATGATGTACATCACATTAGGTATGATCCATTCTCCAACTCTAATATGTCCACAGAGGACATGGTTCGGGCTCTTACTAACAGTCTGACCGCCATGCAACAAAACATGGTGCAATTCCAAAATGAGACCAAGTCTAGCATTTTGAACTTGGAAACTCAAATGAGTCAAATAGTCAGAGTCGTAAGTAGGCTTGAAGCAAGGGATTCAGAAAAACCTCCTTCTCAACTAGAATGTGATCCTAGACAGCAAACTTTCGCAATCACATTGATAAATGAAGAGGACATGCAAAAGGAGATCCAGAATCCAGGAGAAGTAGAGGAAGAAAAAGACACGGAGCTCCAACTAGTCAAAGAAGAGGATAATCTGAGCTTCAAGGTTAAATATCTATACTTGTCATCTTTTGAGGTACCCCCATCAATTCTAAAAATTTTGAGGGAAACTCATAAACTTGGAAAGCACAATGACATTTCTGAAATCCTCTTCAAAATTGAGGGATCGAAAAACTTTTCATTGACCATAGTAAATGATAATTTCTTCTCTTTCCTCCCACCGCATGAATCAATGACAATCTGGATATTTGATCCTGGAAAAATTCCCAAATTGAAGAGTCGAGAAGTTGAGCACTCCTATGAACGTCCTAGGAGTGAAAGTGTGAAAAAGATAAACTATCATGATCCAAGTTTGAATGACTGAACACAATGATGGTGTCGTACCGCGACGTTAAATAAGGCGCTTCTTGGGAGGCAACCCATGCAAGGTACGTTTACTTGTTTTATTTTATTTTTACACATTTCAAAAAAAAAACAAAAAAAAAAGAAAATGACCTGGGATTGAACCCGGCCGGGTATAAAACCCTACCCGGTCGGGTTACCTCTTAAAACACAGCACCCCGCCAACCGCCCGGGCGAGGCAGATGAAGAACAAAGAATAAATCAACCGCCCGACCGGGTAGACCCCTATACCCGGCCAGGCAACCCAGCAAAAAACTCTCTGCCTCGGGTGAACAGCTTACGCCCGACCGGGTCAGTCACTATACCCGGTCGGGTGGTCAGGCAAAAGCCCGATAAGGGTGCGGGCGGGCAGCTTTTCTTCCCCATTTTCTTTTCTTCCCATTCGAACCACACCCCAAATTTCCCTTATTTCCAAAAGTCAAAAGCTTCATATCTCCTACATCCATCCACCAATTAAACACATTTCATTCATCACCTCTTCACCCTTTTCATCTCCACACCCACGAATCACCAACAAAACCTCCCAAAAAGTAACCGAAAAAAAAACATTCATCGCAGACACAAGCACTAGGGACAGTGCTTTGATTAGCTCGGGGAGAGTTTTATGGGATACTCACATTCATACTCTTTATTCTTGTAAAAAAATATTATTATAAAAGCTTGTTAAGTTGAAAACCTGAAAGGGCAACTTAAGCAAAAATAAAGCAAAAATAAGAGTGAGTTGTGAGGATTAAAACAGAAAAATGTGGGAAGCTGGGATAAAAACCCGAAAGGGCACTTAGGCAAAATGAGAGAACGAGAGAAAGTATTTTCTTTTATTTCTGCAAGATCCTAAGGGTAACGGAAAAAAAAGTTGAGGTTGATAAAGAAATATGGAGTTGAAGACCCTCTTTACTGTTATATTTTTGGGGATATACTTTATGTGTTTCTAAAAACACTCGTGGATGTGTGTGTTGATATTCTTGTCATTTTAAGGACTTCTTGGACCGGATTTGATTTACTCGAGACGAGTAAAAGTTTAAGTGTGGGGGTGTTTGATGCACACTAATTAGTAGTGCATAATTGCACGTTTTTATGTTTGATTTATGTTGATGGTTTGACATTTTATTTAGTTTGTAAACATTTATGTAATTTCAGTTGTAATTGTATTTTATTCTTTATTTATAAGTTGTAAAGTATAGTTAGGATTTGTGGTGTTGGAAAAGGAAGACTTTGAAGAGAAGAAAACAAGAAATTTGACTGCCCAGGAGTGAAATCCGACCGGGTAGAAACCCCCACCCGGTCGGGTAGGATTTAACAGACGAAATTGCCAAGAAAGTCACTGGACCCGGTCGGGTCCCCTACTTGACCCGGTCGGGTCAGATGTGATCCGGGACAAAACGACGTGCGAAGATCACCAGAACGTGGCGGATTATCTGATTTTGACCGGACCCGATCGGGTACCCGGCCAAAGGTGTTGAAAAACACCTATAAATAGCACACTTTTTCTTCTCTAAAAAGCATCCCTTTTTCCATACTCCTAAGCTCAGTTTAGAATAACATTTCTTTATATTTTTCTAGCTATGTTTAGTCTCCAAATGAGGAGCTAAACTTCCATTCTTGGTGTTGCTCTTGAAGCTTGTTGATTATTAAAGTTGTGAGTTATTTTCTTAACTTCTTTCCTTGAATATCAATTAATAGTTCTTCCCTTAATACCATCTCTATATTAATGTTGGGGAGTGTTGCTAAGATGACAATTAGTTAACATCTCGACATTAGTTAAAATGGTATTTTCTTCCTCTATATTAATGTTGAGGAGTGTTGCTAAGACGACAATTAGTAAACATCTTGATATTAATTATAGTAGGATTCATCTTCTTTAATAATATTCTTCCTTGAATATTAATTAATTCCTACTCATATTTCATATTAATATTTTGAACATTACTTAAAGGATAAACTAGTTTTGTTTCATATATTAATTACTACTAGAAACGATCAACGAACCGATGGTTGGAGCCGACACATTGAAAGGGGGACAACTGGGAGGTAACCGGTTGGATGGGGGGATTGAAGTATTTAATTTGGTTGGCGGGTTGGATCGGAGCTTTTTTGGGGTTGGGGTGCCAATTGAGCAATTCGTATACGTTCAGGGGCCTATTTGACCCTTTAGCCTTAATATAATAATATATACCATTATAATTCATGTTAAGAGATAGACACTATAGGGGTATGCCCGAGTGTTAGTATGTTCTCTTTTGGACTGTTTTTAGTCCCAAACCAGAACAGACCAGATTTAAACAGACTTAAATAAACTAGATCAGATCATATCAGACTTGGACAATTATAAAATACACAGAGACCAGACATTTATCAAACTAGATCAAACCAATTCAGACCAGAGCAAAACAAACTTAAACAGGCCAGATCAGACCAGACCAACAAATTTCAGTCTAAAAGAAAACATCCGGTACGGAGTATTACTAGTTATTGAGTAATGAATCCTTGTACATAATTGCTTTGGCATGTGGGCTCAAATTATCATTCGACGCATGGATTCAAGCCCAACTCTAGTTCTTGCTATAATGACTCCACCCTAGCCTCTTTATGCTGCTCTCGCTGTCCTCTGACCCCTCTCTCCTATATTCTACAACTTCACCATTCGGTAGGGAGAGATATGGGGAAGAAGAGAGTGGTAGAAGCCGGAGAGGAATTGCATAATCCAAGCACGAACTCTTTAGATTCCGAGTTTTCAGCAAAGAAGAAGAAATCAGAGGATGAGATGGAGGGGACCGATGCTCCTTCTACCACAACAAAGAAGAGGTCTGCCAATCCCATGGAGAACAAAAAGGAAAAACGAAGGAAGGACAAAAACAGGCACCAACAGGAGGAATCCGAGACCGCGGAGCCAGAGCCTGAAAAGATAGCTTTGCAAATAAAAAATTACGTGAACATGCAAACTTCACCTAGCAGTAGTGGCTGCGTTCATTTGCCTGAGTTTCATATTGGTGTGTTCAAGGACCTAGGAACTGCCGATTCTTCTCTCAGAGAAGCTGCAGCTGAAATGCTGGTTACTGAGTTGCAGGAGGTGCAGAAGGCATATGATCAGCTAGAGAATAAGGAAGCTGTTGATGGGCAGTTGAAGTTAGAAGCTTATAAGGGTGACGGGTTGGATAAATGTGCTCCATCCTTGAGGTACGCAGTTCGGAGGCTTATTAGAGGAGTTTCTTCTTCCAGAGAGGTGAGTTTCTAGTATCATTGTCTATAAATCCTTTCTACCTGCATATTCTTTACTCTAGTTGCTATCGTTAAATTTACGTTGCTATGAAATATAATGTTCTCTTCTAACATATATATTGTTGGTCTGCTTATTTGCTACTAAAAGACATAGCCTGACAACCAAAACATTGACTCAGATCAAACTGACCGCGGTAACTCCATAGCATAGTGTGGATTTCATTGTACACTAAATAATATCAAGTATATTGAGAATATATGCATTATGCAATGTAAAGTAGTCATGTATATTTCCTTATCATGAAAGAGTAAATTGGGACACCAAACCTCATATGATCTCTCTTTAGAAGAATACTCTAGTTATTATAAGAATAACTCCACAATACGCCCACAAAGGTTTGATTTCCTCATTGCACTTAATTTATCTTACAAAACCTTCACTGAGCTTCTCCTACGTTATACTCTCAACTGTTACTCCCTTACATTTGTTTGGTGAGACAGTGTCGTCGATTAAATGGCTTTAAGTATGTCAATCACATGGTTATATTCACATGATAAATCACATCCCTAGGTCATTAAGTGGTGTGGGAATCAATGATGCTTCGTAAATGTTTCTGTGAACGAAAGCCACCTGGTAGTGATACTAGGAACTACATAAATCTTGACTATTGAATGCCAATCAGTCAATCACACATTAGCTGTGGTCTGTGAGTGAGCAAAGGATATTCAGGATATAGACCTATTGATGGGATATGCAGAATTTGAAGACCTAATTGCTGAATGCCTGCGTGAGTTGCCACCAAATCAGCACAATAGCACACCTATCTAGTATCCACCGATGTATGCATATGACAACTTAGACTTTGCCATCCCCTAAAAGTGGTCTCTTTGAACTATGAACTATGTGGTAACATAATCTCATAAGGATTATTTTCTCAAAGAAGTTCATCGTATTGGTATTTTGCAACAGACCCATCATGAAACCACACAATGAAAAAAGTGATATGTTATGGGCTCGGTTAGCAAATGTAGAGCTAAAAGATTAAAAGCACTACATTAAAAACTTCCCTCTCTTGGCAAGGAAAGGTGGCGTTCAATCCTGTCAAGACTTCAGATAATTAACTCCAAAGTTGTTCATGATCTTATTATCAATATTTGTACTAGTTTGTACTAGTTCAGAGTCTTGTTGAACCAACATCAGAATAATTCTATCATGGAATTTGATTGATGTCGGCACACTATTTAAGGATGAAATAGTAGGGTAATGAATAATATATAAAAAGTAGGAGAGATGGCGAGGAAGTATGAAAGAGAAGATAAGTAGAAAAAGTAAGCATAATTGAGTATTTTTAAAGGAAAAACATACTAAAAAGGGAAAGTGTAGCAAACCTTTAAATACATCTAAAAAAGGAAATTGTAGCAAACTTTAAAATACGTAGGGAGTATAAAACGAATGTTACCAAATATGGTTTGCTACACTTTCCCTTTTTAGTATGTTTTTCCTAAACCGACCGGAACCGAAACTCTGCCTAAAACGACCGGAATCGAAACTCTGCCTATCAAAAGAACCCCAAGAATCTAAACATCCAAACCAAACCTACTCGGACCAAAATAAAAACATGTATACTAAAGAGAAAATAATATTGAAATAAAGTCTTTCCACAAAACTCTTCCTGGTACAGAGGTGGTTTCGAAGGAGGACGAGCTCTTGCAATATGAGTGAATACTAACTCCACCACCGTCGAAACGGCCGACCAAGGCTGCACTATGTTGCATCGATACGAACTCCCAGCCACAACCTGTTCATCCGCCAACGTTATATCCTCCGACGTAGCTGCAATCCCAAGTGTTAGAACACTTAAAATCAGTATAATCTGCCGCTGCAGCCCCATATCGATAGGGGCGGTGGAAAATCTCAAACCCTACAAAGAGGGGAGACAACCGCTATGTTTTTGCTCTAGAGCGTTTAGGGCTTCCCCAGCCCACTATGACTGATATAATATAACATAATACAACACAACAACACACAACACACAATAATATAATATAATATAATATTATATAACCTTAATCCCAAAAGAATTTGGGGTCGGCTAACATGAATCGATCTATGATATCGATGCCAAACAGAGAGATGAACAAGGAGGGGGGAAAGAAGTAAGATAAAACGGATAAAATAAAGATAAATAAATATAGGATAACAATATAATACAATACAGTACAATAAAGTAAAGTAATGGCAAGACTCCTTGCTGAATATCGTTTCACGTGGACTTGAACACGAGACACACGTTAGAATATTCACCAGTTAGATACCATGATGTATGAATGGGTTTTTGTATTTCAGCAGTTGGTAATATTATGATTGTCCCAGTTTTTACAAAGAATGTACATTGGCACTTTGGTTTTCATCAGAATTTTCATTTTTATTCTTACATATGAATACCTGATTTTTTGTCCCTCTGGATTATATGGGGCACCTCACATCAGAGTTTTCGCCACTCCGATATTATGATGTATGAGTTGTTGTTTTTTGTGCTTCAGCAGTTGGTAATATTTTGATTGTCTCCTTTTTGACAAAGAATGCATATCATCACTGCAGTACTTAATCAGAAATTCCATTTATCCTTTTAAGTATGGATACCTGATTTTTTATCCCCCTGAATTTTACCAATTGAAGTGTGCAAGACAAGGGTTTGCATTGGGCTTGAGTATTTTAGTCAGCACAGTTCCTAGCATAAAGATGGACTCACTGTTGAAGCTAATTGTTGAATTGGTCGAGGTTACTTCTTCGATGAAGGGACGGGTGAGCAAATCCAAGTAACTACTGTCATGTGTTTAGGCTTTGTTTGATTGCAGGAAATTGTTTTACTAGAAATTGGTTTTTTATTTTCCTGAAGAATGTTTTCCTTGGGCTTGTGCATTTTTTTGGAGGATGACTTCCTATTTTTATAAGAAGTCATTGTCTTGAAGTGATTTTATTTACTGTGTTTTTGTAAATTTGAAACTGCATTATTCATAAAAAATTTGTAATAATGTGAATTGCCAACAATCAAACATAACTTTAGTAAGATTTTTTATTTTACTTTTTTTAGATCGCCTTGTCTTTTTATATGCTATGTTTGTCATTTAGGACGTAAGAGACTCCCTTTTAGGACGCTTGTTTGCTTATGGAGCTATATCAAGATCAGGAAGACTAACAGAAGAGTTGATTAGAGATAAAGATACTCCATACATCAAAGAATTTATTGGCACTGTACTCTCACTAGCAAATAAGAAGCGGTATTTACAGGAACCTGCTGTCTCAGTTATATGGGAATTGGTTGAAAAGGTACTTTATTCTGTAATAAATGTTTCGTAAGGCATTTAGTCAAAGATCTACTGGTTGCAGTTATATTTTCTGACTTGTGCCCTATGAATTGAGCATTTGAGCACAAATTATATGACTGATAGTGATAACTTATCAAGACCATCTACATCTATATTGTGAGATGCTAAGTTATACTAACTCCGGGCTCCGCCCCTTAAACAACTTCCTAGTTTGTATATCACACTTTAAGGAAATAAACTTTTCTTTGACCTCATGAAATACCCTTTTTACCGAGTTTAAATACTCCCTCTGTATTTTAATGTTCACTACATTAGGTTGGACACATTATTTAAGGTGTAAAGTAGTAGGGGTAGTGAATAGTGTAGAAAAAGTAGGAGAGAGTGTGTAAAAGTATGAAAGAGTGTGTAAAAGTATAAAAAGTAGATAAAGTAAGGGTAGTTGAGTATTTTATAAAGGGTAAACTTACCAAAAATGGAAGTGTAGGGAACTTTTAAATACAACCCAAAAAGGAAAGTGTAGGGAACTTTGAAATACAGAGGGAGTATTATTGTAGTGTACACTGTTTTGACGCTGTTTGACACTATACAATCTTATTACTTAAGGGTAGTGGAGTAAATTGAAAGGAACTCACTTACCAAATAAGGAAATGGGACTTTATTTAGGGAAGCCCCCAAAATGAAAGTATGAAGTTCTATAAGGGACAGATGGAGTATATCAACGGTCTACTGGTTTCAATTATGTCTTCTGACTTGTGCCCCATGAATTATGCACAAAGTATATGACTATTAGTGATAGCATTTAAAGACCATCTACACCTCATGTAGTGGGATGCTATGCCATATGTCAGTTGAATAAATCCATTACGACTACATTTTGTGACCTTAGGAGGGAGATAATTATTATCTTGTTCTCCCATGTGCCTCTGTGTGTCTTCATCTTTATAGTGCTCCACTTTAACGTTACGTTTTCTGTTAATCCAGTTACCTGTTGAAGCATTGCCAAGTCATTTTTTTGAAGCTCCTGGCCTTCAGGAGTGGTTTGGGAGTGCAACTGAAAATGGAAATCCTGATGCCTTGCTTTTGGCTCTCAAAATACGAGATAAAGTTGGAGTTGATGATATCATGTTTAGGAAGCTTCTACCTTCTCCATTTAGCCCAAGCAGCCTTTTTTCTGCTGATCATCTATCCTCTATTGCGGCGTGCTTAAAGGTGATATTTTTATCCCTCATCATATATTCTTCCTTCTGCAAGTGTTGCTAAAGAGAGGATTATGTTTTAACTTAAAACTTTTATTTATGAAATACATAGGAATCTAACTTCTGTCAGCCACGAATTCATAGTGTATGGCCCGCCTTGCTGAATATTCTCTTGCCTGATGGTGTTTTGCTAGATGCTGATCCTGCATCAGTTTTGAACTCCTCAAAGAAGCACAAAAAAAGCCGTAGGGGAGAAGATGATATCGAGAAAAATCTTAGAAACTTTTGTGAGGTCATTCTTGAAGGATCACTTCTCTCATCATCTCATGATCGCAAAAATTTGGTGTTTGACGTTCTGCTTTTGCTCCTTCCAAAGCTACCTGCACATTATATTAACTTTGTGTTATCTCACAAACTTATCCAGTGCTTGATGGATGTTCTTTCAACTAAAAATACCTGGCTTTTTAAAGTTGCAGAGCATTTTTTGATAGAATTGTCTGAATGGGCAAGAAGTGATGATGTTAAAAGAGTTGCTGTTATTGTGGCATTGCAACGACACAGCAATGGAAAATTTGACGGCATGACTAGGACCAAAACTGTTAAGATGTTAATGATGGAGATTAAGAGTGAATCTGGCTGCATGCATTTATTACAGGAATTGATGAGCATGTTTCTGGATGAAGTGCATGCTTCAGAAGAACCTTCAGATCAAAGCCAAACAACTGATGAAAATTCAGAAATTGGTTATAAAGAGGATAAAGGTTCTAATGGGTCATTGGGATTTTCTGATATTCTGAAAAGCTGGATCATAGAGTCTCTTCCCGGTGCTCTAAAGCATTTGGAACTTGACCCAAACACAAGGTTCAAAGTGCAAAGGGAGATCATGAAGTTTTTGGTTGTTCAAGGTCTCTTTTCTTCAACTTTGGGGTCTGAAGTTACATCTTTTGATTTGCATGAAAAGTTTAAGTGGCCAAAGTCAGCCATCTCAAGTGCTTTGTGTAGGATGTGCATTGAACAGCTACAGTCATTGCTTTCAAGTGCGCAAAAGACAGAGGGATCTCATGCGTTGGCAGTTGGTACTGAAGCTAATGATCTGGGATCTTACTTCATGCGTTTTGTTAATACATTAAGAAGTATTCCTTCGGTTTCACTATATAGATCTTTGAATGATGCTGATGATGAAGCATTCAAAAAATTGCACAAAATGGAAGCATTGCTTGCAAGAGAGGTTTGCCATTTGCTCCCAACATTTGCGAATTCAGTTTTCCCCATTCATTAACTCTCTTACATTCACGTGAGAAATAACAAGTAACATTGGATAATACTATCGATAGATCTAAAGGTTAAAAAATGACGTTGCAATTTTCTAACTAGATGCAATGTTTGTACCTGGAAAATGCAGTATGTATAATGTATAAGGTGCACAGTTTACTACACAAAATGAAGTAATGTATTGCCTCCATATCTTTACACGGGGAACCTATCTTCATAAGATCCTTACCCGATATATATGTGTGTATGTGTGTGTGGGTGCTTGTACAATAAAATCTCTATATAAAAACATCATTGGGACCAAACTAATTTTATTCTGGTTGAGAGGTTATAAATAAACGAAATATATGTACAAAAAAGTTGAAAGCTGGGACCAAAATGATAAGCTGTCCTTTTTATATTCATTCTATCCTTCTTCACCCGTTCCAACATTATCTTCATTTTCCTTTAAGGAAATCATTATGTGCTTGATATGTTCTTTCTCCCTTTTAAGCAAATTTCAACCACAAAGTTTTCAGTTTCTTAAAATTGTGTGCTCAAACGACGAGATTAAGAAAGGGTGGATAAAGTACAACAACAACCACAAAAACATCTAAGCCTCCCAACAATAGATTTTGGGGTTAGCTAACATGAATCGATCCATGATATCAGAGCCAAAAGAGAAGAAAGATAAGAAAAATAAAAAGATAAAGTAAGATAAAATGGATAAGATAAAGATAAATACTCCCTCCGTCCCTATTTAATGTTCCCACTTCAAAATGTACACATTAAGAGAGTGACATCGTTTGGCACTGTTTTATTTACCAAATAAGGAAAGAAGACCTTTGTAAAGGACGTCCAAAAAAGGAAAGTGTGAACATTAAACAGGGACAAAGGGAGTATAAGATAAAATAACACAAGAAAGATAAAAGATAAAAAGATAAAAGAACATAAGAAAGATAAAAAGATAGAAATAACATAAGAACATAGAAAGATAAAAATGATAAAAGATAAAAGAAAAAGAGAGGGAAAAGAGAAAAAAGAGATCAATCGTCCACACGATATATGTTCTCCACTTTGCTCTCTCCAAAGCCATACTTTCATCCAACCCAAGAAGAAGCATATCAGTTCTGACTTCTGATTCATCTAATCCAAGTCTGTCAGTTCTGATTCCTCTAATCCAAGTCTGTTTGGGTCTTTCTTTCCCTCTCCTCCCCGCCTCTTCTCCTCACCTCTCAAGTCGTCTAAAAGGGGGGTGGGTAGAGTATAATAGAAAATGTTATTCTTGTATAGAATGTGTGCGTGCATGCATGTATGTATGATGTGTGTGCGTGCATGCATGTATGTATGATGTGTGTGTGTGTATGCAATATGTATGATGTGTGTGTGTGCAGTATGTATGCATGTATGAATGTTCTGTAATACATAGACAGTGAGTGGGTATCCCATTTTCTTTTGTTGGTTTTATGGTTTACATTTTTGGTGAGTTGAACTGTAGAAGGCGTTGCATTGTCTTATTTGTAAATTCAAAAATAATTGATTTCTAATTTTGAGTATCCTTGATCATCACTTTCTTTTGTTAGTTATGCAAGCTTATATTGTTTCTTTTAACCTGAAGCATTGGCAGGAGAGAAATTATGCTTCAAGTGTGGATTTGAACAAGTGTCGTGCCTTGAGGTACTTGCTCATCCAACTTCTGCTCCAAATCCTACTACGACCAGGGGAATTCTCTGAAGCTGCCTCTGAGCTTGTTATGTGTTGCAAGGAAACATTGGGTCCCTGTGACCTTCTTGGGTCCTCAGGCGAGGATGAACCAAATGAAGATAGTACACTTCATGTAATGGATGTGCTTGTGGATACCATGCTTTCTCTTCTGCCGCAGTCATCAGCTCCCATGAGGGCAGCCATTGAGCAGGTGAATGTTTAGAAAACAAAAAAGGAATTTCATGATGTTTTTTCTTCAACTTTATTTTTTAAAGCATTCTTGTATAAGTAAAATTGAAAATAATCCTCTTGTTTGGTATGATCCTATTTTCCACTTTTATTCATACCGATTCATGATATTATGCTTCCCTTTAGTCAGATGTTGCATTTGGCTGGGATCTGGTTTTATCTGGTGCTTGAGGGGACATGCCTATTACTCCCTTTGCAAAAATAACCCCAACTAGTTAACTGTTTTACAAAAATAAACTGAGTGCTAATGGTGCTGAGTTTTCCGTTATTTTTTTTTTAAATTTAAATATATTGAAGCAAAAATATACTACCACCGTCCCGGTGGACTTTGCCAAGTGCAAAGTAGGTGAGAAATAAGAATAGTAAAAACTATGTGGTTGAGATTTGTGCAGAGGAGAGAGAAATGTGCAGAACCACAAATTAATTGCTTTAATAGGAAAGTAGCAAAGTTTTTTGGGACAACCAAAAAGAGAAAGTTGGCAAAGTCCAATGGGACGGAGGGAGTATATAGACATTGACAATATTATATTTGAGTAATTCAGTTTACTCTTGTTTCTACTAAAAATTTAATTTAATATTCAATATGTTTTTATAAAACATAATAGAAATATTTGAACACTACATAGTACATGCACTTCAAATTCTTTATTCTCTATCATTCCATATCCATATTTTATTTATATAATTTTTGGTTATTCATTAGAATAGAGATTTCAAAGTAGTTTTGGTCAAACTACATTAAATATTAATACAAATTATGTAAATTATTTAATATAATTATTTCTATTATACATTATCAAAATTATTAAATCTTAAATTAAATTTATTGTAGAAAAAAATTAAACTCAAATATAATATCATTAATTTTTAAACATGTTTTTGCATTGATATATTTAAAGTTAAAAATAGTAACGGAAAAATTAAAGCCGTTAGCAGCCGGATTATTTTTCTGAATCAGTTAACTAGTAGGGATTATTTTTGTGAAATTCATGAGTAGGGATTATTTATGTAAAATTTGTAAAAGTAGGGATTATTGGTGTCAATATCGCCTTCGCTTTATCCCACATGTATGTCCATTTCCCGTTTTTTGAATTCCACCATTTTTTAATTTTTCCTTCTCACACTTATGGTTTCCAAAACTCTTATAAAAGTTATCCTCCTTTCAATGGATAGAATAGAAATTGTGATTACATATAGTTTGTTTATCTAATATCCATGCGAAAAGAAATTGGGATGTTACGAACCAGCTCTATGGACTAAATATGTGTGCGTTAACATGGGACTTGTAAATTGGAGAGGTACTATCACATAAATTACTCCCTCCATCCCTGAGTTATATTTTTACTTCCTTTTCTGTTTGTCCCCAACTTATCTCCCTGTTTTTCTTTAGGAAATAATTGTGCAGGTGGAAAATTTATCTTTCCTTTCTAAATAATTCAAATGACAATTAATATTTCATTTTCTTAATGAATGTGCCGGAATCAAGTTGAGATAAAAGGATGGAGGGAGTGCTAAAAATTACAAAAATTAAATTGTAATTAGAAAAAAATGGATATGGGAGTATATTTATGAATCTATACATTTCTTAACAATAGCAGTGCTTGATTAGTGGATAAATATAATTTTGTTATATGCTTACGACTACTGACTTCTTCAAACACAACTATACCCTAATTCAGACTTTCAAGTATTTCTGTAAAGATATCACGGATGATGGGTTGGTTCGCATGTTACGGATCATCAAGAGAGATCTTAAACCGGGTAGACATCATGATAATGATACTGAAGACGATGATGATAATGACATTCTTGATATTGAAGAAGCATCGGAATCCGATGAAGATGGGAATGCTGATAGTGATGACCAGATTGATGACTCTGAGGCAGTAGTGGTTGGAGCAGAGGCAGAAAGCACAGAGCTTCCGAATTATAATGATGACTCTGATGAGGGAATGGACGATGATGCGATGTTCCGGATGGATTCATATCTTGCACGAATTTTCAAGGAACGGAAGAACCAAGTTGGTGGTGAAACTGCTCAATCACAGCTCATTCTGTTTAAACTCCGTGTTCTCTCCTTACTAGAGATCTATCTTCATGAAAATCCAGGCAAATCTTTGATCCTCTATGAAGTTCATATAATTACCTTGAGCATATTTATGTTTAACGTTTCTCCCAAATGTATTACCTTTGCAAAATTTGGAAGTTGTACCTTGACCAATAAAGGCCTTTTGGGATGGATGTAGTATCTATCTAGTGTTACATTAGTTTGTTAGAGGGGAGGTGATAAAGTGATAAGTTGCACAGAGAAATGAAATATATGATTTAACTAATGAGATGCTCCCTCAGTCCCGATTCACCACTACATTAATTTGCTGCATTTTGTTCCTTTTGTATCTGTTCTATCTACAGAAATGTGTTCTAACGTGTTACACAACTATGCAGGTAATCCGCAGGTGTTGAAAATCTTCCAAAGTTTGGCTCAAGCATTTATAAACCCAAACGCGACCGAAGGCAGCGAGCAGCTTGGTCAACGTATGTGGGGGATACTACAAAAGAAGATATTCAAAGCTAAAGATTTCCCGAGAGGGGAATCCGTCGAACTCCCTTTACTTGAATCCATCTTGGAAAAGTTCTTGAAATTGGCTTCCAGGCCTTTCAAGAAGAAGAAATTCGCTTCAAACCTCTCAAAAAAGAAGCAATCCATCTCCTGGAACCGACACAAGATGATCAATTCACTCGCACAGAATTCCACATTTTGGGTCTTGAAGATAATCGATTCTAGAAGCTTCTCAAAGGACAAACTCAGGACAACCTATGAGATTATCAAGGGCGTTTTGGGGGACTATTTCGATCGTAAGAAGTCTCAGATGAAATCTGATTTTTTGAAGGAAATTTTCAAGAGGAGACCGTGGGTGGGCCACTACCTCTTTGACTTCCTCTTAGAGAGATGTAGCGGTGCGAAACTTGCTTTTAGGCAGGTTGAGGGTCTTGAGTTGGTTCTGGAGATACTTAAATCTTTCGTGCCCACCGCAGAGTCTGGTAGGGACTCAGTTAAGAAAACAATGGAGAGTCTGGTTCCAAAGCTGTGCCATCTGGTTAAGGTGCTCGTAACCAACATGCCTGACAAACAGTCCCGACGGGCAGATGTGAGGAAATTTTGCAGCAAAGTGTTTGGAATTTTATCAAGCCTTGACCTGACCGGGCTGTTCCTGAAAGGGTTGGATCCCGATAGTCACACTGCTTGTGAATCCCAGCTTGGTGATGCCTTTCTTGCTCTGAAGAAGCAAGATTGCTAGGTTTTATTAATGATAAATTAATTGGATATTTGTATGGCAATACATGTAGTAATAATAATATTTATTATTATTATTACTCGTTATGATTACAAGAGGATTTCATTTCATGCATTTTTTAGTTACGATTCGATGAAGATTGTGATACTGGTTTGGCTCTAGTTTCTTGGTTGCTGCTGGTCTATACTATAAGCCTATAAGGCATGAGTTGGAGCTGTGGTAGGGATGGACTCGGGCTGGGTGGCCCGACCCGGAACCGGCCCGGGACCGGTACTGTTCCGGCCCGGCCCGACCCGGTGGCCCAGTCAGTGACCGGTCCGGGTAGGCCCGGCCCGTGGGTTTTCCGGTCCGGGCTCGGGTCACCCAAAACAAGGCCCGACCCGGCCGGGCCAAAACCTATTTTTTTTTTCAATTTTTTTTAAATTTTCGGGTTGGGCTGTGTATTTTGGGCCATTTGGGGTGGTTTGGGGGGTTGGGGGTGGGAGGGGGGTTAATTAGGAAGAGGAAAACAAAAAAAATGATAATGGGCTTGGCCCGGACCCGGACCGGACCCGGTGGTTACCCGGGCCGGTCCCGGGTCCACCATTTCTGAACCGCCGGCCCGCTTGGGCCTAGGCTCGACCCCGATCCGGCCCGGACTCGAGTCCATCCCTAAGCTGTGGATTGAGCTGATAAAATTGTTTTTTGTACTCTAGATGTTTGAAAATGTTAATCGTACACACTTCCTTACACACCTTTAAATACCCACCTTTTTATTTTTATTTTTTTGCGTCACACACGTGTGCACCCTTTTCGCCTCGACTATTTTTGGATCTCATACTCAGTTATCGTCATTCTTCAAAGTTCAAACTGACAAGGGAGCTGAGTGACGGACTCCACTTTCAATGGAGTTCGATGCGGCAAACATGTGTGAAGCGAGTGATGCCCAAATTCCTATGGCCACGATAGAGGAAGAAAGTGTTGGAAACTGCATATGTGGTAGTGACACGGTGATGGAGAAGAACACACAACAGAGTATATGGATGTCATTGATGAGCAAGGTAGGTGCTTACATTGTCACCCTTCTTGTATTTGATTGAAATGAATTCAACATGTGTAATGTACAAGTTCATTGTGAACATACATATAACTACTATCTGTAGTCCTTGCGCGTTTAAAATTTGTATTCTAGTTGGGATAAACAAAGAAGCAATGTTGAAGTTCAATATAAGTCATTTGTCTGTGATCAAACAATTATTGTCTGTATTTATTGAAAATTATGTGTGTATGGACAAGTAACATATTCATGTTGTGGACAAGCTTTTAAAGTGCTTATGTTATGATGTTTGAAATTTGTTTTTTTTTTTGCTTTGAAGTTGAAACTATTTATAAACAAGTAATGCATAGACGTGTTAATGTGTGTATGCACACAATAGTGTCTGTATGCATATAATCCTGTCTGTATGACTGTACGTGCATTCTATTGTGTGCATGGACTTTTTATTGTCTGCATGGACACATTAGTAATGTATATAGCAATGACAAGTAACGTATAACATATTTAGGAGGACATAAAAAGCAAGGAGAAATTGGGTGTGTTCAAGCTCTAGAATTGGGCATGAAGTTTGATAACATAGAAGCGTTTTTTTTACAAGACATAGGGCAGGAGTTTAGGATTTCTGTTACAAAAAAGAACTTCAACCAAAGATAAAAGTGGAGAAGATGTAGTGAAAGTTGTATTTGAGTGTTCACGTGCGGGAAGTAGATTAACATGACATAAAATGCTTTGAAGCCTAAAGCTTCAATGCAATTGGGTAACTTAGTTTGCATAAAAGCACATACAACTTATGTCGGTTCCTGAGAAATTTGTAAAGTGCACTTACTTTACAACCATCCAATGAGTTCGACAAAGTCTAGAATATTTCGGTGAAATAAGAAGTTGACACCACAAAGGCACAAATGAAGAGCCAACTAGAAATTAATGATGTTGCAGGGATACCACTTCACAAAGCTTCAACTCGGCCGTTGTTGAAGCGGGGGGATATGATGAGTTTCTTTTATTGAAAAGGATTGTTGGAACTACATAGACAAAATCCAGCTACTTAGGTTAGGAAGTGGCAATGCAATGGCTTTCCAATATTTTTTTGGTAGAATGCAAGCTTAGTGCCCCAATTTTTTCTTATCGTTGACTCAGATGAAGAGCCACAGTTGAAGAATGTTTTCTGGGCCGACAACAGGTGACGATATGCTTATAAAGATTTTGGAGATGTTATCACATTTGACACAACTATCTTACAAATCGGTACAACATGCCATTTGCTTCCTTTGTGGGCGTTAATCATCAAAGGATATCGATGTTGCTTGGATTAATCTCTAATGAAGATACACAAATTTTTGTATGGCTCTTTAAAGTGTGACTTGATTGTATGCATGGTTGTGCTCCGAAGGGGATTATAATAGTCCCGTTGGTGTTATGCAAAAATGCAATTCAAATTGTCTTCCCAAATATGAGGCATCGTTGGTGTTTATGACAAAAATGAAGAAGCTGCCTGAAAAATGAGAGTTCTGGCGGATAAAGACCACATAATGTACAATACACATGACCTAGTGTATGACTCACAACACCATTCGGTGATGTGTATAATGAAATGTCTGTGGCGGTTTACGCATTAAACATATATGCATAACGTCTGCGCATTACATGATGAATTTCCTATGCAGTATATACGTTCTCTGTCCAGGCATAAAACATATATGTATAACGTCTATGCACTACATGATGAATTGCCCGCGCAGTGTATAAGTTCCCTGTTGACGCATGAAACGTTTTTGTATAACGTTTGTGCACTACATGATAAATTGCCTATGCAGCGTATAAGTTGTCGGTTCACACATAAAACATTTTTGTATACTGTTTGTGCACTACATGATCAATTGTCTGTAAAGTGTATAAGTCGTCTGTTCACACAAATTTTCACTTCAAAATGATGAATGATTTGGGGTGATGTTCAATGAAAGACACCGTTGGATGCCATGTTACTAGAAGCCTATGTTTTGGACATGTATGTCTACCACGCAACGAAGTGAAAGCATGAAAGATGTGAACACATGATCCCTTATGTTAGGACATATTTTATTGTGTTCAATTTAATTATTTTTATCTTTGTTAATTAGAATTAGTTATTGGGCTTTTAATTAATATTCTGGGCTTTCCTTTTGTATTTAGATGTTCAACTACCACGCCTATAAATAAGGACGTAGGCAGCGAACAATCAAAGGGGTTTAGAACGATCATAGCCGCATTCATCATTATCATAACCACTACTACTGTAGTGTTAGTTGTCGAGATCATATAGCTTCGTAGAATACTCTGTACTGTTTATTCATCATCATTATCATCAGGCAGGGAATCGTACCACTCCCGGGCTGGCCCGTCTAGTGTCACTGAGAATCCTCTACATCTGATCACATCATTATATCCCATCATGACCATGTGGCCATGTACCTAGAGACATGATGTTGGGGGTCGGTCTTCCCCTGGTAGGCCTCAATGTTACAAGGTTTATACCCTTGTGGCAACAGGGCATCCATGATCTGGCGGATAAATGGCATCCAACGAGGTTAACCCGACCATCTATCTCTCTCCTGAGCTCGTCCAGTCTCCTCCTGAGGTCGTCATCATCACGGCCTGTCTGAGCACGGGGTGGAGAAGGGCGATATCCGCGGGCCCGCCAGTTTGCGTTGATCTCGTTCCGAAGATCTCCCCCACGCGCACTGTGCCAGTGGGAAGAGACAGCCACAAAGGACGCTTCCTCACTCCGTGTCGCCCGGGAAGAGAGCCTGTCATGCACAGAGACCCTCCGTCCTCCAATCCTATTCATCATTGAGGTCCTTAATGATTGCTTGGAATGGTGAGACCGCTGAGACCTTGCTGGTGGCGAATTCCTTTGCCTTTGTGCAGATATCTCCTCGTTCCGCAGGGGAATAGATGGAGCCCGACGCGGAGACGGAGGTCTTCTGTTGGCATCGAGAACGATTCCTTGGAAAGCAGTGGTTAATGTTTCCACGACCCTTTGGAACGTAACAAAACTCACCAAAGTTTGTGCCAGATCCACGTTTGGGATGAGATTCCCGGTAGTCGACGTCTGGAACTGCGGGAGACGCGTCGCCGGGAGCCTGGAACTTCCAATCCCTTGAAGCTGGTTCCTAATATCACCCAGGGTCACCACGTTATCGTTTCTCCTCCGGAAATTGCTTCGCCGTGACCTAGAACCTTCATCCTCAATCATGACTTGATCGTAACGTGCACCACCTTGATTGCTACCAACACGGTTGTGACTACGTGATCCAACCATTGTCGCCGTAGATCATTCTCTCAACGAGAGCACCAAATGATGGAGTTTAATCCAACTACGAGAGCTATATCTACGAGAGCAGGTGAAAATATTGGCATCGTAAGGCAGTATTCTTATTCCGGAATCTGGTCCTTTGGTAGGACGAGTACAAGAAGTATTTATAGAGCTTGAGAACTAGTATTTTAAGAGGAAAATAATACATTAAATGCTATTAATTACATAAGAGTCGTGTAACGTTTTGGCCGTTGTGCAATGATTGCTTCCTCTAGGTCCACGTTTTTTCTGTTACTCCTGTCTGCTGCCAGATAGCTGTGCACGAATGATAGTTTGCCACGTAAGCCCTAGGTAGAGCCCGACCTCGCTAGAACTCCGCCTAGGCTCGAGGTCTGCTGTCCAGCCCGGCCTGGCTGTGGGTTCCTTTCGCAGGTAGGATTCCTAGCTAGGCTCAGCGACTAATTAACACTAATCCCGTTTATCGGCTGATTCCGTTGAGGGGCTAATCCCGTTAAGGGCTAATCTCGTTCATGGGCTTTTATTGTAATTACACATTTAATGCACCTCTCATTTATTACTAGTATAAATATCTCCCTTGCGGCAGTTGTAAAGGGTTTGGTTCTCATTAAATACACATTTACTTTCTCTCTCTACTCGTAACTCTCCTTCCCCTCTACAATATAATTAACGGTTTACTGGTGAGCTATCAGTTGTTAAACTCGCTAGTGCCTTGGCGGGGTCCATGCCCGGAACGGGACCTCCACCAGTAGGAGTCCGCATCTGTGATGTACGAGTTGCAGCCTCACAAGGTTCCTTGAACTTCCTACGCCATTCAAACGATTTCTCAATTCGTCTGTTTTTAGCATGTCATTTTGTCTTCAGGGGATCTCTCTGACGTGAACGAGATCCTTCGTCCTCAATCAGGACTTGGTTTGCCCTAGCGTCGCCATGGTTGTTGTCAAGATAGTTGTTGCTCCGCGATCCAACCATCCTTCAATATGGTAAAAAGATCAAATATCAGTTCTCAATGAAAATGTCAAATGATAGAGTGTAACTGCAAGGGCTAATTTATTGTTGCGTAATGTAGTACGATTTTTCAAGAGCACTATCCAATATCCATCTTCGGGTTATTTATAAGGAGTATTTATAGGCGTAGAGTTATACAATTAGAAGTCATAATTGATAGAAGGGAAAACTATCAAATAAGCCCCCGTACTATACCGAAAAAGTCGATTAGGCCCTCGTACTTTACAAACACTCAATTAAGTCCTCGAACTATTAAAAAACGTTCAATTAAGACCTTTTGGTGGGTAAGTAACCGATTTCCCGGTTAAATGACGATGATGGCGACGATGTGCTCGAACCCCAGCAACGGCGGCTTCCGGGAAACAGGTTACATTTAACCGGGAAACCGGTTACTTACCGACTGAAAGGGCTCAATTGAACGTTTTTTAATAGTTTGAGGACTTAATTGAGTGTTTGTAAAGTACGAGGGTCTAATCGACTTTTTCGGTATAGTACGAGGGCTTATTTGATAGTTTTCCCATGATAGAACTAATGACTTTAATCATAAATAGAATTCATATAATGTTTCTCCCATAACTTCTGTATCTAATGTCTCCTTGGTGTCCACATATCCTTAGGTGATTTATTGCCGCTGCTAGTGACTAATATTTGTTACGGATCGGATGCCACATAATCCCTAGGAAGAGTCCGACCTCAACGGAGTTCTCACCAGGCCTGAAACTTGCCATCTAAATTGGCTTGGGAAACTTTCACAAATAGACAAAAATTGAAATTAATATCACTTTTTTCACCCTTCAATTTTTTTTTCAAAAATAGACTTGCTAATACTTTCTTTTCACAAATAAACTATACGGAATATAAAACATCCGTTACTTGATTCTCCGTACTATGGAGGGTTGCTGCTCTCAACAAATACTCGGTGCATTAATACAGAGGTCTATTAATGCATTAACACTTTGATTCTCCGCCGGACTTGTTACTCTCTTTCCATTGCATTTGTTTTAGAATAAAAAGATGTAAGATTTCATGGAAAATCCAAAAGGTGATAATAAATAGAAAAATAATAAAAGTAGAAATAGTAAATAATTTTAAAAAACTCAAAGTAAAGCTATAAAATTAAAAAAACATAATAATAGTTGAAAAATTGTAAGTTAGATATTAAAATTATATGAATTTGATATTTATAAAATAAATTACAAAAACATAAAATAACCTTATAAAATAAATTAGAAAAAAATAAAATAACCTTATAAAATAAATTAGAAAAAACATAAAATAACCTTATAAAATAAATTAGAAAAACATAAATAGTTTAAAGTGTCAAAAATATAAAAAAATCAGAAGTGTAGTAAAAAGTTTTAAAACGTTAACAAAAAAGAAGAATGTTAAATTTATAAACAAAATTCGTAAATAAGATAAAAATGTTTTGAAGCTAGTAAGCGATTTCAAAAGTCAATATAAACTTTTGTGAAGGAGTGGTTATTTAAAATAAAAATTGAAAAATATGCACTTTAGAAGAATAAAAATAATATTAATATACAAATATTTCAAAAATTCAAATAAATCAAATTAATTTTATAAAAATTAAAAAATTAAAATATTCAAAACATTATAAAAACCCAGATAATTAATGTAACCTAACGAGTGTAATATTAAAAACTCAGTAAAAAAGAATGCAAAAAGTTAAAATAATGAACTTGAAAGAATTTAAAAAAATTAAAAATATATGAATTTTGTAATGTAATGTTTCACAAAGAAATTAATCTTTCAATTATGATTATTATATTATTGTTAGTTTTTGTTTCATATTGTTTCTTCTTGTTTATAACTCTGAACTTTATATTTTTTTATTGTTTTTTTCTGTTTCTAGTTATTTAATTTCATAAATCAAAATTTATCATTTTTGTGTTTGTATATAAAACTATATAGATTTTTTTAAAGGAGTAGAAAAGATAAATTGAAACCTAGATAAACATAAACAATCTATTTCAACAATAAACAATAATAAGCAACATAGTGCAACAAAAAACAACATGATGCAACAACATGCAACACGATGCAACAAAAAACAATACAAGTGATGCAACCAAAAGCAACAAAAACCCATATATAAAGGTATCACACCAAATGATCCACTATAAAGTCACAAAAATGCTAGTTCACAGGTTTGGTTTCCACCAATAAACCCACTCATGTGTACAAAAACACAACCAGGAAGCCCCCGCCTCCTTTGAAAGCTCAGCATCTCTAAGACCTCTCCACTGTAACGGTAATGGCCTACGGCTCTCAAATCTGTCGGAGAGACAACCACTGTCTGTACTCTCCAGCCTTCACTTATATCATCCTCATGAAGAACATATTTGGTTGGTGTATCAATCCTCAACTCCTCCTCAAGCTCAAACTAGTGAAGCTTCATGGACAAAATCTTTTTAAAACCATAATTTATCCACTGGGATCAACGTCCTTTCTTGAAGCATGACACCAAAACAATTGATCTGGCAGGCAACCATGATTTTGCATAATAATGAACACTATCCATAAACTCAATGCCAGCTAAGGTGTCCATGCAATGTAATCCATAAACTCCTACAATAATCTAAGGTGTCCATTCCTCTTCCAAAGCCACACTCCTGTGAAAATGTATCTTTAGGTGAACACGCAATGTAATTCATTCTGATAACACATCAATCAGTCCAATTTTAATTCGATATGCCTTATGCAAAAATGTATCTACGCATACTAAAACACCCATCACCTAACTATATAGAAAACACAAGAGCCAGAAAGTAAATAGCAATATGAGTTGGAAGGTATCAACTAAAAGTTGAAAGTAAATTGTAGAATAAAATTGACTTTCAAAAGAGAGATAATATCGGGATTCATATTATACTTGGTTCATAAGAAAGTAGGCAGAACAATAACAGTTTATCCTTTTGAATTCCTTTCACCACATGTATTTAAATTAAGAAGATTGAATATCATTATATCATGATTCATAAAGTTTTTCATTTATATATGAATACCCTGTGACGGATAGTGTACCCGGGGGGTAGCTTATCCGAGGGGTTATTACGGGGAATAACTAGAGAGAAGTCAGAGCAAATGAGTATAGAGAGAGGAAGTATATTAGAAAGTGTTCAACGTTTTTAGCGTGGTTTACAACGGGGAAATGGGGTGCTATTTATAGTAGCAATAAATGCCGGACAGGGACACGTGTCAAGCACCCATTGGCCGGGGGGTCACCTCAACTGGTTGGCGCTGGCAACCGCATGTGGCCGCATTTAATGCGGCTGTTGGATGTGATGTCGTACCGGGTACGGTGATCTATACGCATGTGGAGCGGATATCATGTCGTAGAAGGTGCCCTCGGTTGTAGATGACTAGCCGAGGGCTCTGAGTACAGGGGACCCCCTTAGTGCCGAGGGCTCCAATTGCTGAGGGCTACTGATTTTCGCCGTTCTTCCCAGTAACTTTGTTTTCCTGTCTTGGTTGGCCCTTCTGTGAGAGTTAGAGCCTTCGGCCAGGGGGCCGAAGGCACCCCTGGTGCGCATTGTGGGCTGCTTGGTACCCTGGGCACTGTGATTTGGGCCTGTTGTGCTTTATGGGCCTGTTGGGCCTTCATTGGAGTAGTAGGAGTCTGTGGGACGGGGGTTTCCGGGCCATATACTCCATCAGGAGTCCCTCACTCCTTTTTCCGAAAGGTACTTGAGGGAAAAGGAGTAATTGTGTTTGTCCTCTGTCGTTGATCCGTTGTAGTTTGTGGTGTTGTGGGTAGTTTGCTGTTTGTTTATTCTGCCGAGGGGAATCCCTCAGTTACCCACATGTCGGGACTTGAGGGGTGATGTTTGTGATTTTTGTGATTTTTCCCGAGGGGGTTCTCCAGTCCCCCACTCCTTGAGCCACTTGTAGAGTGGTGAAAAGGAGTAGAGTAGTCATGTTGCTGTTTTGGGCCGAAGGCTCACGCTTTTCGTTTCATTTTGGGGGGATGCCTCGTTAAAAACCTCATTAGGAAAAACCCTGTGGGAAAAAATCCTAATGAGGGAAAAAGAGTGCATCGAATTCCCCCAAGGATGAATCAAAAATGTGTAGCCCTGGTTTGAAACGAAGTACAACGCTGATGCCGAAGGCTGTCCTTGTTCTGAGGGCGCATGCGTTGATCTGCCGGAGGCTTGCTGTTGATATCTTGGGAGGTGCCGAAGGGGAGTCCCTCAATCTGGGGATCGAGGGCGTAATGAATGCGAGTAATAGTTGAAGTGTTACCGGGGTGTCCCCTGTTTGTTGATTAGTTGGTGAGGAGGGTATCCGAGGGGTCCCGTTACCTGTGTGCCGTAGGCTGTCCGTCAATGAGGCGTACTCCCCGGGGGCTACCCCACCCTCAAAGTGCTGAGGGGGGATCCCCGAGGGGTGGGCCTGTTATGAAGCCGTGGGCTTCTGAAGGAGTGAGCCCGAAGGCATTTGTTATGTAGTGTGTGGGGCACAAACCGGGAACGTCTCTGGGTAAGTGTACCCGGGGGCTCTTCTTGATGAAGTGGAGTGAAGTAAAAAGCCCCGGGGCTAGTTTCTTGGTTGATGAAGGAGCGGGCTGCTAAATATTGCCGGAGGCTCCCAAAATATAGCCGTTGGAATATAGTCGTTGGAATATCTAACGTCGAATTATAGCCGTTGGGGGTGGCTGCCACGTGGTGCGCGCTCGTTGGCTGCCCGTGGGCGGGTGTCACCGATTGGGTGAAACCACGGTTTGTAATGATGGCAGTCCAACCGGAGGCCCGGTTTCCAGGCCCAAGCCCGGATCCAGGTGCCTATAAATACCCCATGGCCGGCTTCACTTCCCTTGTGCGATATCATTGTAGCGAAGCTCTGCCCAAATTCCTAGAGAGAGAAACAGCTGCCTTCGGTCTAGCTCCCGTTACAAGGTCAGTTCCTCACTTGTCCTCCACCCTTGTCACCTAGTTGTGCTTAGCGGCCTTAGGGACCTATACTTAGGAATTTTAGCTTAGAGCACTTAGCATATTTGAGCCCTCGAACTAGCACATACGATGTCTTCACAAAGCGACTCTCAAGACATCTCGGGGGCGCCCTCGACGGAGGAGGAAGTCATCTCGGACGTGGAGTCCACAAGCGAACAGCCCTCGGTGGGACAGGATGCCGTCATCGCGATGGAGCTGCAGAAAGCCCTCGTTGCCGAGGCGGAAGCCGAGGGCTTCGAACAAGAATGCGAAGACGAAGAGCTGGCCCTCGCCTTCGAGCAGCACCGCCGTCTGGTCCTCACCCTCCTTCCTCTCGCCCTCGCCTACCTCATATGACACCAATCGCACAACCTGCCTCGTACCCGTCTTCGATGCCATAATGTCAAGGGCGAAGAGACGCATTGGTCCATGGACGGTCTCAGCTTCAACCACCACCGCCTTCAAGGTTGGATCCTCAATGAAGATGCAACAGCCCTCCCTGCCATCGTGTTGTTGACCATGGGCGCCAGAGGTCTTGCCTTCCAGACAGTAGCGACCAGCCGTCCGGCCACACGAGTTCCTTCTACAACGATGGTTTTTGGTTAATCAAGATTAGGGTTTGTGGGCTTCTTAATTTCGTGTTTTCTGAAATTATGGTTTATAGGCATTGAACATGTGCATTGAACATGCGCAGTGAAAATGAACACTGAAGTTTATAATAATGTTGCTGAGTATGTGAGTTTACATGGCAATAATTAATGTTATACATGGACAATGAATAAATGCATTGAAAAAGTGTTATGTGCAGTGATTCGAAGGCAATAGATAATGGTACAACATTGGCGGGAATTGCAGTGAATATACATGGTAATAGGCATGTTGTACAAGAAAGTGAATGAATGCATTAAGAAATTTTGTTATGTAGTGATTATGACCAGAATTGCAGTAGCCTAGAGCAGAAATATCATCATGAAATGTAATATACTTAATTAGACGTAAAATAATACAATTATTTAATCTAAAAAACAAAAATTAAAAAATAAATTCCTCAAATGAATGAGAAGAGAATTAATTTTGGCGGAAGTGCAGTAATAATTATCGGATGTGCAGTAAAATCTGCATTAATGTTGCGCATTAACGACACTATAAAGTGCAGTAATTTTAATTGGACGAAATCAGTGCAAAATGAACATAATTTAAATAAGGATATTTTCGTCATTCAACCTTTATATATAAACGATTTTTTTTTTTGGATTTTTGGTCATAGAAAAGTAGAAAAACTAGTTAGGTCATAGATTTGGAAACTCATTCAGTTTTAGTAATATCTTAGGAAATTTTCCAACCAAAATATACCTGTCTGTTATGAAATGGAAGGAAATAAGCAGAAGATCAGGGAGAGAAAATATAGTATGAAGACTTATGTTATTGATAGTATTAGAGAGTGTGATAATAGTGTAATCAAAGTCTATTTACAATGAAGCAAAGAGTCTCTATTTATAGGCTAAACAAGTGATTAGCTCAAGATGAGGGATTAATATTAGCCACATAATCATTATCTAGAAATCATAATTGTGATTTTCTAGATTATCTTGATAATGATAATAATGACTTATTAATCATGAATAGTTAGGAGATGACTAATTCATTATATTTCAACACCCCCCCTTGAATGGTCATCTTCCAATTATTCATGTGTATTAGTTTCATAGTATTATAATGTACTGTCTCGTTAAAAACCTTTGTCAGGAAAAATCCAGTGGGATAAAAACTCGACGAAGGGAAAAAGAGTGCAGTGCATTATATTACTCCCCCTCAATTTAACATATATCTCGAAGACGACACATTCCAATTTTGTGGACCAGTTCTTCAAATTTCTTCGGTGCCAATGACTTTGTGAATAAATCAGCAGGGTTGTCGCAGGACTTGATTTGTTTGACATCAACTGTTCCTTCTTTCTCAAGATCATGTGTGGAGAAAAGTTTTGGTGCTATATGCTTTGTTCTATCCCCTTTGATGTAACCTCCTTTGATCTGAGCTATACATGCTGTGTTATCTTCATAAATCACAGTAGGATTACAAGTAAAAGATTTTATACCGCATTCATTTTGTATGTGTTGGATCATTGATCTCAACCAGACACATTCTCGACCTGCTTCATAAAGAGCAATTAATTTTGCATGATTTGATGATGTGGCAGTTAATGTTTGCTTCATCGATCTCTATGAGATAGCGGTATCACCATAGGTGAATACATATCCTGTTTGTGATTTTGCCTTTTGTGGATCAGACAAGTATCCTGCATCGGCATAGCCAATTAAAGTGGCATTTGCACCATTCTTGAAATACAATCCAAGTTCGATTGTACCATTGAGATAGCGGAATATATGTTTGACGTCATTCCAATGTCTTCTTGTCGGAGAAGAACTGTACCTGGCTAATAAATTTACAGAAAAAGCAATATCTGGTCGTGTATTATTAGCCAAATACATTAACGCTCCAATAGCACTCAAATATGGTCTTTCGGGACAACGGATTTCTTCATCATCTTCACAAGGTCGAAAAGCATCATCATGCACATTGAGAGATCGAACCACCATCGGGGAATTGAGTGGGTGTGCTTTTTCCATGTAAAATCGCTTCAAAAGTTTCTCGGTATAATTTGACTTGTGGATAAAAATACCATTTCTCAAATGTTCAATTTGAATGCCGAGACAAAATTTTGTTCTCCCAAGGTCTTTCATTTCAAATTCATTCATGAGATATTTAGCAGTATTTTCAATTTCATTGGGAGTTCCGATTATATTCAAATCATCAACATATACTGCAATTATGGCGAATCCTGATTCAGATCGCTGAATGAAAACACATGGACTAATAGGATCATTTTTGTATCCTTCTTTAATCAAATATTCACTTAGACGGTTATACCACATGCGTCCAGATTATTTTAATCCATATAATGACTTTTGCAATTTTATGGAAAATAAATCTCGAGATTTCGAGCTATAAGCATCAGGTATTTTAAAGCCTCCAGGAATTCTCACATATATATCTGTATCGAGTGAACCATATAAATATGCGGTCACTACATCCATTAGCCGCATTTGCAGCCTTTCAAAAACAGACATGCCAATTAAAAATCGTAAAGTAGTAGCATCAACTACTGGAAAATACGTCTCATCATAATCGATTCCTGGCATTTGAGAAAAACCTTGGGCAACAAGTCGGGCTTCATATCTAACGATTTCATTTTTATCATTGCGTTTACGCACAAACACCTATTTAAAACCTACAGGTTTTACGCCTTTTGGCGTGTGGACAATTGGTCCAAAAACATTACGCTTTTCTAGCGATTTTAGTTCTACCTGAATTGCTTCATTCCATTTTGGCCAATCGTTTCTACGACGACATTCGTCAATAGATTTAGGCTCATTGTCATCGTGTTCATTCATTATATCTGTGGCGATGGCATATGAAAATATATCGTTAACATCAATATCTTTTCTATTCCATTGCATTCTGGAATATTTCAAAATATTTACCTCTTCTGAAACGTAATTGATTGAAATTTCAAAATTATCAACGTTTCTATCTGTATCTGGAATATTTACCTCTTCAAAGGTGATTGGATCCTCTTTTGAGGTATCCTTATTATTGATGTTATCTTCAATGCCGATATTATCATAATGTTCATTTTCTTCTTGAGAAGGTTGAACTTCTTTGGCATCACAAACTACATCTTGCTTTTTAAATTTTCTTGGTTTCAAATCTCTTGAACCAAGTGGTCTACCACGTTTTTTACGTATCATAGATTCATTAGCAAGAGTTCTTTCGCTAATCTCCACAGGAATTTCTATTCGAGAAGGAGTATTCATAGCTGGAGTATGTGACTTTGTCACTTTCTTTGAGTCTGTGAAAGCATCAGGCAATTGGTTTGCAACACTTTGTAAATGAATGATCTTTTGAATTTCTTGTTCACAAGCATTTGTGCGAGAATCAAGAAAAGATAAATCTGTTGCATTCCAAGTAATATCTTTCGTACGTGGGTCCATTTCTTTATTATCTCCCCCTAAGGCTGGGAATAAGTCACGAGTCATAGGTTCTAGATAATTAATAATTGAGGGAGATTTAAAACCAACATAAATTCTCAGCCTTCTTTGAGGACCCATTTTAGTACGATAAGGTGGAGCAATTGGTACATACACAGAACAACCAAATATTTTTATGTGTGATATATTTGGTTCTTTACCAGATATTAATTGCAATGGGGAAAATTTATGATATGCAGTTGGCCTGAGCCGAATTAAATTTGCAGCATGCATTATAGCATATCCCCATGCAGATGATGGTAATCTGGATTTCATCAATAATGGTCTAGCAATTAATTGTAATCGCTTAATTAAAGATTCAACAAGACCATTTTGTGTATGCACATGTGAAACTGGATGTTCCACATCAATCCCAATTGACATGCAATAGTCATTAAAAGATTGGGATGTAAATTCCCTTGCATTATCAAGTCGGATTTTCTTTATTGAAAAATCCGGAAATTGTGATCTCAAACGAATAATTTGAGCAAGGAGATTTGCAAATGCAAAATTTCTAGTCGATAAAAGACTGACGTGTGACCAACGTGTTGATGCATCAATGAGCACCATAAAGTATCGAAAGGGCCCACACGGAGGGGCAATTGGCCCACAAATATCTCCTTGAATTCTTTCTAAAAATGCAGGAGATTCAACTCCAATTTTGTATAAAGATGGCCTGATAATTAATTTGCCAAGAGAACAGGCTGTGCATGAGAAATCACTTGATTGTGGAATTTTGACATTATTTAATGAATGTCCAAGTGAATTTTGAATAATTTTGTGCATCATAGTGCTGCCTGGATGACCTAAACGGTCATGCTACAAGATAAAGGAATTGTGGTCATTAATTTTAAATACCACATTTATCTCAATTGGACTGATATATGTATAATATAGTCCGGAGGAATATGCTGGCATTTTTTCTGAAATGTATTTATTGCCAGATCTATTTGTCGTTAGACATAAATATTCCTTTTGATTTTCAGACATGGTTTCAATGTGAAAACCATTTAGACGCATATCTTTGAAACTCAAAAGATTTCTCCGTGATTTACTGGAGTATAAAGCGTCTTTAATTATTAATTTTGTCCCTTTTGGGAGAATTACACAGGCTATTCCAGAACCTTCAATGAGTTTAGCAACACCTGAGATTGTATTGACATTAGCATCAACTAATGTCATATGAGAAAAATAATCTCTATGTCTTAAAATGGTGTGCGTTGTGGCACTGTCTATTAAACATTGTTCAAAGCCATTTGGAGAAATTTCAGTTAACTCCATATCTTTAAAAAGATAAAAATGAACAAATATTAGTTCAATATTGCAATATAAACAAGAATTTATTCATTAAAATGTACATAACTTTTACAACCGAAACAAGCACATCAAATAAAAATTACAATACAACAAACTTTTATTGTAGAATATATTACATAACAGAATAATTTCATTTTTATTATTATTATTTTTCACCCATGACGATGTCAGTGTTCATCTCATTATTATCCATATAGAAATCAGACATATTAAATGTGGGCATTGGTGGAACGTTTTCGTTGACGTAATTAGTTTCCACATTCTTTCCTTTTAGAGATGATTTATATAAGTCAACCAAATGTGTAGGTGTGTCGCACTTATTTGCCCAATATCCCGACGTGCCACATTTAAAACAAGTGACTTTAGCCTTTTCTGAAGATTTCGTCGGGCCTCTTGTTTGATGGGGTTTTTGCTTTCCCTTGCCTTTGTAAGAGCTACTACTCTGTTTGTTTCCCCGGCTAGGTCCATTATAACGACCAATACCACGACCACGTTTGAAATGTCCACGAGCACCACTATGGGTTGCATTTGATTCATGTTTTGAACCATGATTTTGTGGACCAAAACTAAAAGGGCTACAACCCGTGGGTCTCATATTGTGGTTTCTCATCAAAATGTCATTATTCGTCTCAGCAAGTAGTAATACTGATATTAAATCAGAATACTTTTGAAAGTGCTTTTGTCTATATTGCTCTTGTAAAAGCATATTTGAAAGATGCATATTGGATAGAGTTTTTCCAACATTTCGGCATCAGTGACTTTTTGTCCGCATAACTTCAATTTTGATGTTATTTGGAACAAGGCAGAATTGTAGTCACTTATAGATTTGTAATCCTGGAATCATAAATTGATCCAGTCATATTGAGCTTTTGGTAAAATGACCTTTTGTTGATGGCCATACCTTTCTTCGAGATTATCCCATAATTCTTTAGGGTCATCTACCAATAAATACTCAGACTTCAAACTTTCGTGAAGATGGTGACGAAGAAAGATAATGGCTTTTGCCTTATTTTGGGGAGTAGCTGAATTATTTTCAGCAATTGTGTTTTCGAGGGCATTTGCTTTTAAATGTGCCAAAGCGTCAACTTTCCATTCCAAGTACTTTTGACCAGATAAATCAAGGACGTCGAACTCTCTTTTGCTAATATTAGCCATGGATGAACTACACCATAATTAATTTAAAATTAATTAGTTAATGGTTTGCATAGATAATACGATCAGATATCCGTAATATGTTTATATAATAAATACTATATTAATAACTACTACGTACGATAATAATAATTATATGCATCACGTTTACACATGTATAAATAACTGTAATAGTCCGTGACTTAACTTATATACTTAGATAAGCCCATGCCTAATACAAATAAAAGAACAAACAAACTTTCGTGAGGCACTAGAGGCATACATTGACTAATGATTATGTATATTCATAATATAAAAAAATTGTATAAAAAATTTAGTTTACTACTCCGTATTAGTTATCAATAGTATGAAATCTTAGTTAATGTTTTCACCCAAATTAGATAGATGCCTCATGTCACGGAATCAATTATAATTAGACAGAAGAAATATCTTCTGATATACGTAGTACATAGTATCATTATTAGAGCTCAATAATAATATGACAGTCTTGACAAAGATAATAATAGCTTTTATTTTACTATTATTATTATTATTATTATTATTATTATTATTATTATTATTATTATTATTATTTTGTAAGTACATATGAAGTACTATATGTTATTCTGCATCCGTATTATTTGTGTAGTCCATGTTTTTTTTAAACAATCAACTTGAACATAAAGAGGTGCATGATTTTATTACTCCCTATTAACTACGTGTGTAGTACTACGTATAGTTACGTACTATATGTATCACATTTATGAAGGTAGGCCTCTAAATTATTTTCTTGCTGCATTTTAATTCAAAGCCAACTAATAATGTCTGCAACTTGAGCCCACATTAGACAATTCAAAAAAATGGCAGAAAAAATCACATGCCATACATACAACTGTAGTTCACATTTATGGACCTATTTGTAAAGAAATGTTAAGTAGTTCATATACGTACTCTGCCCAATATTTGTTTATCAATCTCCTTTTCTCACTTTGAGCATGTATGAAGCATAGAGGAAGATTTACGGCCATAGTTTTATCGAAGCTCCATGAAAAAGAAAAAATTGCCGACATGCTTATTGTCAAGCACAAGTGATGGTTTTTTTTAAAGAAGAGTAGATTTTATTTCAAGAACATATTACGGAGTACGGTAAAGGCTAAAGGTAAGTCCTTCTTCTATCTTCTTCAATTTCTTTTATACAAAATATATCTATAATTTTATGATATGGAGGATCCCAACGGTTGGGCAACCATAGAGCATACTTCTTATAGTTTTGAATATATCTATACATGTTTATATTTCTCATCCTCTGTTTTTTTTCCATATAAGTTGATAAATTCGTAGAAATATATACCTGCTGGGAAGATGATGATATCAGGGATTTGGAGCAAATTCGTGCTGATAACGTGTTATGAAATGGAAGGAAATAAGCAGAAGATCAGGGAGAGAAAATATAGTATGAAGACTTATGTTATTGAGAGTATTAGAGAATGTGATAATAGTGTAATCAAAGTCTATTTACAATGAAGCAAAGAGTCTCTATTTATAGGCTAAACAAGTGATTAGCTCAAGATGAGGGATTAATATTAGCCACATAATCATTATCTAGAAATCATAATTGTGATTTTCTAGATTATCTTGATAATGATAATAATGACTTATTAATCATGAATAGTTAGGAGATGACTAATTCATTATATTTCAACATTGTCTGATTTTCAATTTATATTTTTCTCGCGGTTCTGGTTCCTGTTCTGATCCCGGTCTGGTTTTGAACCCTCTGCACAAGAGGGTACGATATATAATTATAGTTGCTGGTTGGTTTGCGTAACCCTAATACGATTCTCCTGCCTGCCGCTTGTTTCCGTCCATCTCTTCTCTAGCTTACGCCGCCTCCATCTTTCAAAAGAGTGTGAACATGGCTCGCCGGAGCTCTGGTATTCCCGATCCCCTTTTCTTTTCATTTGCACTATAAATCTTCACTTTGTATACTTCCGTATCTGTTTTTTGTTCCGGACACTTCTTTTAATTTTAAATTTTATTGTGGAAAATTAAAACCGAAACCGCTGCATGTCTTGAATTGGTTGAGGGTTTGAATTGATTATTGATCTTCATTCTTTGGGAAAATCGCATAGATATAGTGAATTAAAGTCCTTCATCTTCTCGAGGATAACGAGGATAGAATGGCTTCGTGGTTAATAAGAATTTTTGGTGCTGGGATACTCTTTCTGTTGAATCTGCTATCTCGATTTTATTTTTGGGGAAACAGAAACGTATTTTTATCTTGTCATTCATTGTTAAAACTAGTTTGCCGTACCGATAAATTTTAGCCAGGACTTAATGTGTCGTTGAGTTGCTTCATGTTTTGATTTGTGATTCAGGAAGATCTACTCGACCTATTCCTTCTCGCCGAGCTCCAGCACCAGCTCCTGGTATTACATTGATCTATATTTGTCTCAGTCATCCATTTCCTATTAACTCTTTCATCTGAATTAATTTTTCTTGACTGAGAGAACATTATCTTTTCTCATTGAGGTCATAAGGTTTCCACAAATATTCGGAGTTGTAAACTATTCGTGTTTTGTTGGTTCTTTAAGACATTTACGTAGCATCAGATGTTGAATGAAGGATACGTAGAGGAAAAATATTACATGTAGAATACCAACAATCTGCAATGTCTTTATATTGTAAAGACATTTACGTAGTATCAGGTGTTGAATGAAGGAAATATAGATGACAAATATATCTATAACAACTATCTGCAATATCATTTGAATTCAAAAGCTTGGTGATGTACTACTATTTTTAGCATTTCTTATGACATCGACTCTTTCTTGCTATTGCAGTAAAGAGTGCACCTCCTGCAGCACCCATGCAAAGCAGTGGTGGGGGGTCTATGTTGGGAAACATTGGGTCTACCATCGCTCAAGGTGATTCTATACAGTTCAATTTATCTTGTGATTTTTATTTTACTTTTATTTGGTTACGGTTTCAAGCATATCAGTAAAAGTGAGGAGAACACATTATAACATAAAGATGGTGTTTTTTGTAAATCGTATGACCTGTACTGTATACTGATTTTTTTATGAAATATAAAGGTAACCAATTTGAACATTAAATTAGTTTAATAAGCTGAATATTCAATATATGTACTAGAGCGTCACTACCAAGCTTATGCATACATTTATTTGAAAAAACAAAAAATGAAGCCTGGATGGGCTTACTAATGAAGCAGTCTGTGCCCGTCCTCTTTCGTTCATCTATTGGGGAGTATAAGCCTATGCGATTTTATTAAAATGGATGCGTGTCAAGCCATGAAGAAAAATATACAAGGGATACTTTTGTTGATATTACAAACCAGGCAACAATAAACCAGTAACACTTCTAGTATGTCTAAATCTACTAATTGGAGACAATGAGCATGTGGATGTAATGAAAGAGTTAATACCAAACCTGTTACCATTTTTCTCTCCTCTCCTCTCCTCTCCTCTCCTCCCCTCTCCTCCCCTCTCCTCCCCTCCCCTCCCCTCCCCTCCCCTCTCCTCTCCTGCAACAGTAAAAGACAAGGCTATGAGGTTTTGTCGGAAAAGAAGGTTTTCCAACTTCCAAGCAATGAAGAAAAAACAAGAGATCCTTTTGTAGATCAAACATTTGAGCAACAATACACTAAGGGTATGTTTGGGAGTTTGGAGGGAAGGGAAGGTGAAGGCTTTGGAGGTATGTTGTTGGAGGGAAAGGGAGGTGAGGGTGAGGAAGCCCTTCTTTGTATTTGGGAGTAATAAAATTAGAAGGAGATAGTTTTTGAAGGAATTATAATTAAAATCACTTTGAGATATGACGAATTCAAATCATTGAGCTGATATCCGTTTCTAATTTAGCTTAAATTACCATCTTGTTAATTATCCTCCAAATTGGGGGAACTTAAAAATTAAGCATTTGGAGGGTTTTGAAATGTTACAAAAGCCCTCCAAATCCACCCCCTCCAATTTTTTAAACTCCCAAAAATGAAAAGGAAGGTCATTAACCCCCATTAACCTTCCCCTCCCCTCCAAAACCCAACTCCCAAACACACCCTAACAAATTAACCACACCTTTCTTTCTATGCCCTTTCTTTCATTTATTGGAAAGATTAAAATGGTATGCCCTTCTACTCTTTCTAAATCTTGTAGTTCTATTGATGTGGTAATACCAAACCATTTATTCCTCCCTTTCTAAATCTACTTATTAGAGACCATACATGTAAGGTCTAGTCTGGTAAAAAACATGAGAAAACTCAAAATGAGTAAGCCAAGCCTCACAAACAACCCCATCTCCTTCCTCCTTTTGGCTGTCTATCTGCCTTTTTCTTAACTTTCTTTTTAACAAACAAACCAAAATATCCTTTATTGCAGACTACATGTGTTTTCCAATTTTTCACAGGTATGGCTTTCGGTACCGGAAGTGCTGTGGCTCATCGGGCTGTAGATGCTGTAATGGGTCCACGCACGGTTCAGCATGAAATGGCTGTGGCTCCAACACCTGAGACTCAAGTGTCATCTGTATCCAACAGCTTTGGTGGCTCTGAGGCTTGCAATACACACTCTAAGGCTTTCCAAGATGTAAGTTAATACCACCTCCGTCCCACTAATATTGGGATGGAAGGAAGTGACACAGTTATTAAGAAAAGTGAGTTCATGTGGTTGATATTAATTGATAAAGTAAAAATAAAGTAAGAATGATTTAGACCCCCCAATCTTTACCAAATTAGGTATGAGACAATTTTAGTGTGCTTCCCCAAAAAGGTAAAATGAGACGATATTAGTGGGATGTATGTAATACAATTTTCTGTTGTTTTTTCAGATAGGTAAATTTCATTGCTTGCAATATTCCATTTTCTCATATAAGCGGTGACAGAAAAAGTTTAGGTCTCTTTCAATATCTAATTTTATATACCAAAATGTTATTATATTCAAATTTGGTTTGTGCAGTTCAGTCAGACAGTGTAATTTGACTGTAAAATATTCTAAAACGATTGCTAATCTGAAATATTATGTTTTAAAAACTTGACTCAAATATTTTACTTTGATAATGGGCTCTCTAAACACTGCTTCATTCGGCTATCCTCTGCAGTGCTTGAATGCCTCTGGAAATGACATCAGCAAGTGCCAATTCTACATGGATATGCTGTCCGAGTGCCGCAGGAATGCAATGCTAAATGCGTAGTCATTCGGCTATTGTGTTGTTTGCTCTATGAAATGCTCTTGAAGCTTTTACTTTTTAATATTGGTGTCTAACTGCACCATTTGAATGGTTGGGGATTTGATCTGAACACGGGTTTCAAATAAACATTTTAATAGTTCTATCCCATTCTGGGTCTTGCGTTTCATTTGCACTAGGCTTGTTTTCCGATTGCATTATAGTTCTTCTAAAAGCTGATGCATGTAACATTTATAAATTTTTCTGTCAGCTTAAACCTGATCCATGAAAATATCTATTAATTTGATCTTAATTAACTTAATGATGTGATCCTAAATATTAGCGAAAACTGTCAAATAGATCCATGTAGGCAGGGATGGACTAAACCGACCCGGAACCGGCCCGGCCTGTTACTGTTTGGGCCCGGACCGGACCGGGACTGGTTAACCGGTTCTCGGCTTTTAGCCCGTTTGGGCGGGTCGGGTGGGCCGGGCTCGGGCCCAACTTTTGGTGAATCGGCTCATGCGGTTCGGGCCGGGCCTGGTTCATTTTTTTGTTTTTTCAATTTTTTTTGCTTTTCTAGGTTAGGGTTGGGTGTTTTGGTGGGGTTTGGGGGGTGGGGGTGAAGGGTGGAGGGGGGGGGGGTCGGGTGTTAATTAGAAACCAAAAAAAAATTGAACTTGACCCGGGCCCGGCCTGGCCCGGTTAGGCCCGGACCCGGTATCAACCCGGGCTGGTTTTGGGCCCAACATTTTGCAAAAAAAGCCCGCCTGGGCCTGGCCCGGAACCGGACTGGCCCGGGTCCATCCCTACATGTATGGATGGAATGTGCCTGTTTGGACTGACCTTGTACCTGGCTCGGACTGTGCATGTGCGGTACCAGCCTGGCTCACCAGGACCGGGCTTTGGGGCGTCCTTTTAGTGAACCGGCCTGGTTGGTCCGGGACCGGTTTGGGCCAATTTTATTTATTAGTTTTTTGGCATTAAGCTGCTGCTAGGTGAGTTGGGTGGGTGTTTTGGTCGGGTTTGGGGGTGGGGGGTGTGGGGGTAGGAATAGATTAGAAAAGACTTTTTTTTGAGTTGGGTGGGTGTTTTAGTGGGGTGTGGCCGTGTGGGGGTAGGAATAAATTAGAAAAGATTATTTTTTTAATTTTTTTTACGCGACCTGGTCCCTGTCCGGTCTCGGTTCAAACTCGACCCGGCTCCGGTCTTCAGCCCAAATCCCCAGTCCCGACCAATCCTTGCCCGGCCTGACTCGGGTCTTGTCCAATCCTAGGCCCACAAAGTTTCTAAAAACAACCAAATCAACTATTTGATGGGTAATCCACTGGTGTTACCTAGTCAATCGCCTATGTGGATATTCCAATCGTTTTTATTCCTCCGTATTTTTTTAACTTTCCGTTTCTTTTCCTCCCCCTTATTAGTCCTACCATTTTCCTCCAATTACTCAATTTTTGCTGCTTGTGCCTCCTCCCATTTGGGGGTGGGTTGGGTTGGGACGGGCTCGAGATTGGACGGGCTTCGGGACTATGGAATTCAGGTGATACCGGCCTGGGCATGCTACGAGATCGGAACCGGGTTGGTACAACCCATTTACTTAAAAAGTTGTTCTATAAAATAGTGCACTTGAGCTTAGACTGGTCTCGGGCCCGGTCAGGACCAAAAAGTCGAGTCCAACGCCCGCTCTTTATAACTACTGATCCGGGCCCACTCCCGTTGGACCGACCACCGCCGCACAACCTCCATTGCCACCACTCATTTCCTGTAGTCGTACTTATTTCCCCCTTTCAAGTTCCTGATGTTTTGGCTATTTTGCTCCGGCTCTTGATCGAATCTCGAAGGATCGTGTTGATGGAGATTGAATAGTATGCTAGTACCTATTTTCCGATGAGCTTTGGCGCATCCGTTTGACCGCTTCAAGCTTTGTCGCAAAAGAGTTAACAACGTAAAGTGAACGGAAGGGAAATTGAAAGTGTCAGTGACATTTTTTCAGAGCGTCGAAAATCTCCGAGTAGCTATTGTGGTCATTTGTGGAACTCCAAAATCAGCTTCTCGCGGTGGTGGGAGAGCGGAAAGAGGGTGATGACCGGTTCTATTGAGGCGGTGGATATGGAGGTAAGGGTTGTGCAAAATTGAGGTAAGGGCAATGAGAGTGGAAATGTATGGCGTTTCCCCCATCATCCTCGAGTTCTAAGACCTTGGTGTAGCAATCAACTCGAGCATGATGCTTCTCGAGCCAATCCATCCCTAGGATCGCATCAAACTCCAACATACTTAGAGGTACGAAATCACAAGTCAAAGGTTGACCCATCACTTCTACCTCACACGATGGATAATAGTGGTCTCTCTCCACATCATCTCCTAACGGCGTGGAGACTAATAAGGTCTGAGTCAACGACGTCAATGGCACGTCAAGACCTTCGGCAAATGCTTCGCTCACACAAGAACGTTGCGCCCCGGTATCAATGAGAATTCTTGCGTTTCTTCCATTGATCAAGAGTGTTCCTACATTTAAAGATGATGTAAGACACACTACCCGAAGTACCGGATAAAAAACGAGCTAATTTTTTTTAAAATTGAACTTGTCCGACGCTAGTTGTGGGTCTGACCGGCGCCGGTTGAGCCGGAAATTAATTATATTTTTTTGTTTTTTTTTTTGTTTTTGACGTCGGAAAAGTAATCGCAATGACCGACGCCGGTTGATCAATGACCGGTGCCGGTTGGGTGCAAAAAATGAACCGATTCGAGAAAATGCACCGGTTGTTGAAGCGCCGGTGCAAAACAGAGAATTAGATGCTACGACCGGCGCCGGTTGGCTAGGGACCGGCGCTGGTTGCCCCCTGGGCAGCCTCCTTTTTGCTCATTTTGGCTAGAAACAAGCCGGTAACAACCCCGACCGGCCCGTACAAGACCGTTATCACTTTTATCACATTATCACATGTTTTTTTTCAAGCGTTAACAAGGGATTACCTGCAACAGAGTCGGGGTTGGCCTGAGCATCGGCCTCGGTCATCGCGTAGACCCTTTCTTGGGCCCCACCTTGGTTGACGGACGCGGCGTTGCTTGTTGACGCGCTGCCCCTTCCCGTGCTGCCGTTTGACGGTCCTGCACGGTTCCTCCCCGTCATGGCCCCTCCTCCGGCTCCGGATGCATTTCCTTGTGTCAATTGAGGGCAATTGGCCTTCATATGGCCATCATTCCCGCACTTGAAGCACCCCAGTGGTTCATTGCACTTCCCAAAGTGTTGTTTAGTGCAATTGGGACATCTAGGTGCCCCCGAATTCTGTGGTCTAGGTCCGTGCCACCTTGCATCTTTATTCTTCTTTTCCGGCGGCGCCGGGGGTCTAAATGAACCACCACCACCGTGGTTATTCTTCCGAGAATGATCGGGTTGCCCCAAATTGTTCCATTTCCTCTTCTTCGCCTCCTCGGCATCTCTTGCCTTTCTCTCATTCCATTGGGTTTCCCCAAGAAGTCGCTGCTCTACCACCTCGCTAAAGGTCATATGGCGAGAGTACGTAGCTCGATCACGAATGTCTAAGAGTAAGGCATCCCAAAAATGCTCCGTCATGCGGTCCTCATCGGCCGCGTACTCCGGTAAGAACCTAGCCAAGGTTCTAAATTCTTGCTCCAATTGTTTAACAGTGGCACCCTCCTTTTGCTTGAGGTTCGTATACTCCCTCCGCTTCACGTTTACCTCATAGTCGGAGTAGTATTGAGCATAGAACTCATGTTCAAAGTTCTCCCATGAGATAGTCCCACGATATTTTCCTTCTACACTCTCCCACCATGTAGAAGCTATCCCCTCAAGCAAACGTGAAGCCACAGTCAACTTCACATCGGGAGTGGTTTGCATATCCCTCGATGCATGTTTCAGCTTCTTAATCCAATCGGCGGCAACGGTGATGTCTCCGGTGCCGTCAAAGGATTTTCACCCCAAAGCCCTTGCTTCTTTGAGGTATTTGGAGATTCTAACACAAAAATCCCCACCGTGTCCACCTTAGGACACCCCTGAAGCGGCCCTTGAAGCTCCCCGGCTCCCTTGACCTGAACCTCCTCGAGCGGCACAACTAGCTTGGTATCTCAGCTCTCTCCTTCACGTCTCCTTTTGATACCATTCAAACATTTCACCCATTTGGACGAATCGGACATCACACTCTCATCATTGTTCTCCTCATCAGTGTGGAAGTCACCTCCGTCATACGGGGTCTCCTCATGTTTCGTTTCTGGAACAAAGGTTGAGTCATAGTTCTCGGTGTTAGTTTCATGCACCAAGCTTACATGACCATCGCTCACAGTTTAAGCTCGATGGCCCCCACGACCTCCACGACCTCCTCTTCCACCTCTTGAGCCTCAAGATGCGGCCCGACTAGACCCAATAGAAACTATCGGTGTTCCCCCCCTTAGATTATTTCTTAATGGCATACGCCGACCTTCCATTTCTGAAAAGGAATTTGAACGAGTCATTAGACTCCAATCAATGTCAACTGATAGAATACGTTATAGACACATATTGGCCCAAGTCACCGCTATACCAGTTGTTAAGGGTACCATCTTAATAATCAGAGACCTTGCAACTTAGGTGACAATCGTTCTATAAACGCCAAAATACAATGCTCATGGTTTTCGGTAAAACTCTTTTGTAAAATCTCATGTGAGAGGTTGACTACATAGTTTAGAAACTGAGATGGCTGTGATACCACTTAATTATCACGCCCCAAAGTGCATCTAAGCGCGTGTACATCCGCCGTGTGATCAAGTGACGTCACTCGCAAGTCAACCTCACTTAATCACACAAGGCGTTCATGAACATCGTTCACACCATACTCAGTAAGTAAACATATATAACAATATCACATCACAACTTGAATGAATAGCGGAAAATATTCAACGGTCAATCATAAGCCACATATGACAAAATGTAGGCACGCATGCCTAAAACAAAGTAATATTACAAAAAATATCCATGGGCATAATTTATGATTTAAAATAATAAAGGAAGCACGAACCACGTCTTCCTCTAGATTCTTTCCACCCGTGCAAAGGTGTAGACAACAGGCTCTAGCTTCAACCTGAAACGGTGCCCCCCGAAGGGGTCAGTACAAGTACCGAGCGAGTAGCAAGCTAAATGTAGAGTAACTAACGTATTTCAAAAGTGTGTAACTTTAGAATTTTTCTTACGTAGAAGGCCTGTGAAGCTGGCGTGGATACACACACATTGAAAATTTTATTTGTGCTCCAATGCAATCCTGAATTTAAAGAATGAGTTCCCTATTCACGCCGTTTGAGAAACTGTCATAGGCTATTACGGAGCATAACTCTTCTTTTAAATGTCTTCATCTTCAAAGGAAGAAAGAGATCAACAAACATATTTGTGTCGCTCCATATATATATATATATATATATATATATATATATATATATATATATATATATATATATATATATATATATATATATATATATATATATATATATATATATATATATATATATATATAGTCATCTACGATTATACGAAGTATGGATGTGAAATTGGGTTTAGATGTGTAGATTTCCTAAATTGAACTTTTGTGAATGAAGTGGAATTGGCTTTAGCCGTTTAATTACTTATCAAATTAAAAAGAATGAGTTAAAAAAGTATACCTGGATGCTTCAATTCGAGCTTTGAAGAAAGTTGCAGAGAAATTTTTGGCATACGGGTTTCCTTCTTCAAGATAGAAGTTAGCGGAGAAATCTTTGGCATGCGAAAAGTAATTAGTTTTTGCTGAGTCACCATGTCTAAGAGACCCGCTAGAATGAGAAAGAGCAATAGACAATGTCAACTTTTTTCATTTCCAACTCAGCACCACTACACAAATAGACATTGCCATTAGAGATGATTTTTTTATCCCAGTGTCTATTTAAATTACGTGGCTTTGCATTTTGACGAATTCATAGCACCGTTAAAGATGCTCTTAGAGCATCTTTAACGCTCTGCCGTCAACATTAAAAAAAATTGGACACATGTCATTAAATGAGTGGATTGTCAAACCACGTAGGAGAGATGTGCAAACCTAAAAACTCTAACCTCGTGATCCGAATGCAATGCACACTTTCAAGTTTCAACCTACAATTCTTTCAGTTATTTGAACTTGAAAAAACAATTGATTCGGCCATTTTTTATCCACCTAGCTAACGGCAATCTCATTTTTCTAACAAATTGCTTCAGCTTTTCCCGTTTCTTAATATTTTAAAAATCCAGTTTCGTAATATTTTAAAAAACATTGATTTTAAAAATAATTATATATATATATATATATTAATTCATGTAGAATTCATCTTTCTTTCACAAATTCAATTGTAAATATTATTTGTTCTTCCGAGGTTGGAGACGCTTGCTCAAGGTAATATTATTTCAATTTGTTGAGATGGAGATGGAGATGGAACAAGTTATGTAGAATAACGGAGATAGATTGGCGCTACTTTTCGACGGTGGTTGCGCCATTTTTTCCCGCACATCTTGAAACCCGCCTATCTCCCACGATGAGCCTTAATTCGCTGAGTCAGCCAGTTCAACTGGCTTTTCAGTTTAAGAAAGTATGGTTCACGATGTCGACAACTATTTTGTACACCTCAGCGCATGAAAGAGCCCATTGAAGTTGAAAAAAAACAAATACTTTATAAAGTTGTGATGTGGCCCGAATTTTTTAAAGTTTAAAGTGGAGCATTAGAGATGCTTTTAGTATTATATTGGGAACCAAATTATACCCTGGTATTAACGAACAAAAACAAATGCCATGCCACAGAGATCAACATAGTTGAATTTAAGACCTAAAATTATAAGAATTTCCTAGAATAGAGAAATGCAGCGCTTGATAGCAATCGTTTTATTTCACCTTAAATTAGTGTGCGACCCTATAGGTTTATATTTCTTTGGTAGTATAATTAAATACTCTTTTAATTATACAAATAAAAAGCGGTCTCTAGTAAGACATTATTATTATCCAAAGGATATAAAATTCAAAACGACACAAGTTATAAATATATTATGTCACATATATATTCCTTTTGCCAAACGATATCTAGATTGAACACAAGACTAGGCGAGTGTCATTCTTGTATAGTTCAATCATTGTATCTTGATTTCCAAGTATATTTAATACAAATGACACCTCATTTGTGCATGGCCATGCTATAATTAAATATACTTATCAAGGGGCCCAAAGATATCTTCTCTCAATATATGAAAGTGACAAATCTCATCTTAACCAACCACATACCTCTATATATTTCATAATACATTTGATCATTATCTTTATAGTTACTCATTTAGGAGTAACGTTTGATAATGTCTAATGTATTAATCCTTATATCGGTAACCATGGCGATCTCAGGTCCGAGGACAATATGATTTCACTAAAGGGAACATCACTGATGACATTTATAACATTTCCTTGCAGTGTTCCCAAAACGGATCGGTCCAATATTTGTTCACCAACAAGTATTAGTGTGTTTAGCTTGATATCACCATATCCATGACTTGTGGAACATAGTCATCAGCTAACCCACACTCTAATCAATATGTCTATGTAATCCTAGATTATAGAGATATGATTAGGGACATAGTATATTTTATGAAACGACTAGTATTCCACAACCAAGTCACATACTTGGTGAACTAGTAATAATAATATACTATATTTAAGAATATAAGGTGAAATAAAATAAACCTTATTAATAAGCATAAGATATCCAACTATAAGTCATACACATATATGAATAGTTCCAGGGCATATCTCTTTCAGTATCCCATTTGCACTAGGACCATTCATTCATGAAACGAATTCCCATTGCACTGATATGTCTATCATGTTTGGATTGAGAAAGCGGTTTGGTCAAAGGATCGGCAACGTTCTCATCCGTGGGAACTTTGCACATCTTTACCTCACCATTACTTATAAACCCACGTATCAGGTGATAACGTCTTTGAATATGCTTAGACTTGTGGTGTGAACTTGGCTCTTTAGCCTGAGCAATTGCTCCATTGTTGTTACAATACAAATCTATTGGATCGGTGCTACTAGGAATGACACCAAGCTCAGTGATAAACTTTTTTATCCATACTGCTTCCTTTGCTGCTTCTGAAGCAGCAACATATTCAGCTTCCGTTGTAGAATCAGTAACCGTGTCTTGCTTAGAACTCTTCCAACTCACAGCTCCACCGTTTAGACAAAATACAAAACCGGATTGCGATTTGAAGTTATCCTTGTCTGACTGAAAACCCGAATTAGTGTAACCACTTACAACCAATTCTTCCTGTCCGCCATAGACCAAAAACATTGCCTTAGTTCTTTTTAAGTACTTTAGAATATTCTTGACAGCGGTCCAGTGGCCCTCACCAGGGTCTGACTGGTATCTGCTAGTCACACTCAGTGCATGTGCTATATCAGGACGAGTACATAACATGGCATACATGATAGATCCTATAGCCGAAGCATATGGGATTCTATCCACGCGATCTCGCTCATCTTGTGTTTGAGGACACCGAGTCTTGCTGAGTGTTCTGCCATGTGTCATTGGCAAGAATCCCCTCTTAGAGTTTTGCATGCAAAACCTATTTAAGATTTTGTCAATGTATGTACTTTGGCTTAATCCTTTTAGTTTTCTTGATCTATCCCTATAGACCTTGATCCCTAATATATAGGTTGCCTCGCCCAAGTCTTTCATTGAAAAACAATTTTCCAGCCAAGTCTTAACAGATTGAAGCATGGGAATATCATTTCCAATGAGTAGTATGTCATCTACATACAATACCAAAAAGATTATTGCGCTCCCACTGACCTTGTATACACAAGGTTCTTCGTTTTTCATGAAACCAAACTCTTTGACAACCTCATTAAAACGAAGATTCCAACTCCGAGATGCTTGCTTAAGACCATATATGGATCTCTTAAGCTTGCATACTTTATTAGCATTTATCGGATCGACAAAACCTTCAGGTTGTGTCATGTACACATCCTCTTCAAGGTATCCATTTAGGAAAGCAGTTTTGACATCCATTTGTCATATCTCATAGTCATAATACGCGACGATGCTTAAAAGTATCCTGATTGATTTAAACATGACAACTGGAGAAAATGATTCATCATAGTCAATACCATGAATTTGTCGATATCCTTTTACAACCAATCGAGCCTTATATACATCGATCTTGCCATCCTTATCAAGCTTTATTTTGAAAATCCATTTGCATTCTATGGCTCTATAGCCATCTGGCAAGTCAACCAAGTCCCATACTTGATTGTCGTACATGGATTTCATTTCGGATCTCATGGCTTCTTGCCATTCTTTGGAACTAGAACTCTCCATTGCTTCCTTGAAAGTGAGTGGCTCATTGTTGTCTAACAAAAACACGTCTTTCTCATTCGAGACGATAAATGAATATCTCTCAGGTTCTCGACGTGGCCTACTTGACCTTCGTAAGGTTGTCATTTCTTCTGGAGCCTGTGAACCTGTTTGCATATTTGATTCAGGCTCTTCATTGAGAGCATCAATTTCATCTCGAATTTCTTCAAGATGTATCTTGCTCCCACTGTTCTCCTTTGAAAGAAATTCTCTTTCTAAGAAGACACCATTCCGAGCTACAAACACTTTGTTTTCGGTCTGGTTATAGAAGTAATATCCTTTGGTTTCTTTAGGATATCCAACAAAGAAGCATCTCTCTGATTTGGGTTCTAATTTAGTCGTGGTCAATCGTCTAACGAAAGCTTGACATCCCCAAATCTTAAAAAATGATAAACTAGGAACCTTTCCAGTCCATAACTCGTAAGGTGTCTTTTCTACAGCCTTGGATGGAGATCTATCCAGTGTGAACGCTGCGGTTTCAAGAGCATATCCCCAAAAGGATGCTGGAAGGGAAGTCTGACTCATCATTGATCGAACCATGTCTAACAGAGTCCGATTCCTCCTTTCTGATACACCATTCCATTGTGGTGTTCTTGGTGGAGTAAGTTGGAAAATGATGCCACAACTTTTAAGATGATCATTGAAATCATGGCTTAAATATTCTCCTCCTCGATCTGATCGAAGAATTTTAATACTCTTACCAAGTTGATTTTGTACTTCATTCTGAAAATCCTTGAATCTTCCCAAAGATTCTGATTTATGTTTCATCAAATAAACATAACCATATCTACTGAGATCATCAGTGAATGTGATGAAGTATTGATATCCTCCTCTAGCATGTGTGCTCAGTGGTCCACATACATCGATATGAATGAGTCCCAAAAGATCACTTGCCCTTTCGTTGTTACCAATGAATGGACTCTTAGTCATCTTTCCCAATAAACAAGATTCACAACGTTCAAGAGACTGGAAGTCAAATGAACTTAGAAGACCATCTTTATGGAGCTTCTGTAAGCGTTTCTCATTTATGTGGCCTAAGCGACAATGCCATAGAAGAGTAGGATTAGAATCATCAGACTTGATTCTCTTACTACTTACGTTATAGATATCTATTTCAAGATTTAGAATGTAAAGACCGTCCAATAACTGGCCAAAACCATAGTGCACATTATTCTTAGAAAACGAACAACTATTATTCTTAAAGTTAAATTCAAAACCTTCCTTGTCCAACAAGGAAATAGAAATAATGTTTCAGCTAAATGAAGGCACATGGTAGCAATTATTTAATTCTAAAATAACTCCTGAAGGCAAAGGTATTTCGAGTGTTCATACAGCTAAAGCAGCAACTTTTGCTCGATTTCCAACTCGTAGGTCCACTTCCCTTTTAGCCAGCTTCCTACTCCTTTTGAACCCCTGCACATTTGTACAAATGTGAGATGCACTTCCAGTATCTAATACCCAAGAAGTAGAAGAAGCTGAAGTAACATTTACTTCTATAATGTAAGTACCTGATTTAGAAGAATTCATTCCCTTCTTTTCCTCAAGGTATTTCTTACAGTTCCTCTTCCAATGACCCTTTTCATTGCAGTGGAAGCATAACATTTCAACTTGTGGATTGGGCTTGGGCTCAGATTTCACCTTGTTGTTTTTCCAGTTCTTAACGGGAGTTTTGCCCTTGCCCTTTCCTTTCTTAGTTTCATGTCTCTTGAAACCCTTTCCCTTTTGAACCACTAGAACATCGTTCTTCCTTTTCTTAACAGTGGTATCAGAGTCTTGGCTTACTATTCCATGGTTTTCAATTGGCATATTAGTATTTTTGGAGAATCATGCAATACATCAAGTTATGATCGAACTTTTGTATCATGTTTGTTGCGTTTCACAAACTGTCCATATTTCTTGAATATGACTTTCTTGAGATCTGATTATGGACTATGCAGAGAACGAATTTCAACATCAATGTTTTTTGTTTTTAAGTATGATTATTAGGAAAGTTCGTGTTATATGCTAAAGTAATTGAATTTTCACAATTACCTTAATTAGCATATACGAATTTCCTATAATATTTTCAATCATATTCGATTTGATTACATCAAATCTATTGGAATTGGTTGATTTGATTTTATGTCCGTTTTGATACATATATGATCGTGTTTTTAAGCATGTTTATTAGGAATATTCGTATTATATGCTAAAGTAATTGAATGTTCACAATTACCTTAATTAGCATATACGAATTTCCTATAATATTTTCAATCATATTCGATTTGATTAGATCAAATCTATTGGAATTGTTTGATTTGATTTTATGTCCGAATTGTAACAAATATGATCTTGCTTTTAAGTATTTGTATTAGGAAAGTTCATATTATATGCTAGTGTAATTGAAAGTCCACGATTACCTTAATTAGCATATATGAATTTCCTATAAGATTTTCAATCTTATTAGATTTGATGAGATCAAATCTATTAGGATTTTTTGCTTTAATTTATTCCACGTTTTGTAAGGTGTATGATCTTGTCATTAACGTATCATTTTAGGAAAAATTCGTACTAAATGCTAGTGTAATTAAAATTTCACAATTACCATATTTAGCATATACGATTTTCCCATAAGATTTTTTTTTAATCATATTAGACTTGATGAGATCAAAACTAATGAGATAGTTTGTGTTAATATGATTAAGGAAAATGATAAAATCTAATTTTGAGAAAGTTATTATATTAAGAAGTTTCCCATTGGTTGCCGTTTAAGCATACCCCGAAGAGTGAGTTGTTAGTTGGTTTAAATATTATAATATTATTCATTCATTGGTTTCACTACTTTCGCGTATTTGATGCGGCCCGACTAGACCCAATAGAAACTATCGGTGTTCCCCCCCTTAGATTATTTCTTAATGGCATACGCCGACCTTCCATTTCTGAAAAGGAATTTGAACGAGTCATTAGACTCCAATCAATGTCAACTGATAGAATACGTTATAGACACATATTGGCCCAAGTCACCGCTATACCAGTTGTTAAGGGTACCATCTTAATAATCAGAGACCTTGCAACTTAGGTGACAATCGTTCTATAAACGCCAAAATACAATGCTCATGGTTTTCGGTAAAACTCTTTTGTAAAATCTCATGTGAGAGGTTGACTACATAGTTTAGAAATTGAGATGGCTGTGATACCACTTAATTATCACGCCCCAAAGTGCATCTAAGCGCGTGTACATCCGCCGTGTGATCAAGTGACGTCACTCGCAAGTCAACCTCACTTAATCACACAAGGCGTTCATGAACATCGTTCACACCATACTCAGTAAGTAAACATACATAACAATATCACATCACAACTTGAATGAATAGCGGAAAATATTCAACGGTCAATCATAAGCCACATATGACAAAATGTAGGCACGCATGCCTAAAACAAAGTAATATTACAAAAAATATCCATGGGCATAATTTATGATTTAAAATAATAAAGGAAGCACGAACCACGTCTTCCTCTAGATTCTTTCCACCCGTGCAAAGGTGTAGACAACAGGCTCTAGCTTCAACCTGAAACGGTGCCCCCCGAAGGGGTCAGTACAAGTACCGAGCGAGTAGCAAGCTAAATGTAGAGTAACTAACGTTTCAAGTATAAGACCCAAACATAGGGTGATACATATACTTATACTTCTTTACCCCAAGTTACAAAATACATATCGGTACTTATATACACTTGGAAATACCCGACTCGTAGGTCATTGTTTATTTGGGAAAAATAACCGTAATCAATGTTCTTGATTTAAAACCCCAACCCACCCATAGACCTATGAGTGTATAGGGCTCCTCCTGTCCAAATCAAATAATCATAAGGCCACCGCTTGATCCTGAATTACTAAACATTAATCTATGAGTTTTGAGGATACACGCCCGATCCTTGGGTACTCCACCCTATATAACCGAGTTTTGAGGATACACACCCGATCCCTGGGTACTCCACCCTATATAACCGAGTTTGGAGGATACCGCCCGATCTTTGGGTACTCCACCCGACATAACCGAGTTTTGAGGATACCGCCCGATCCTTGGGTGCTCCACCCAAAATAATCGAGTTTTGAGGATACCTCCCGAACCTTGGGTACTCCACCCGACCTATGATCTACCACATATCATACTAGATAAGGTCTATATCATAATCAATAAACAAGACTAAACCAAGTCTTAAGGCCTAAGCAAAGTCATCCATGCAATTCATGCATTAAAAATCAACATATGGGCAATATAAGGCCAAACCGGCGCCGGTTCAAACCTGACTGGCGCCGGTTCATAATCAAATAATATGAACCGGGCTAAACCCGCTCAAACCGGCGCCGGTTCTATGCATGACCGGCGCTGGTTGCCCCTGGACAACCGGTCAAATCTCAGTTGACCCGTCATTCCAAATCCAAATGTGTAGAATAATTCTAGGGGTCCTCCATATTATATATTAGTTCATATGATAGGTAAGACATAGAGGAAAAATTATTATAAGGTCATTACCTTAATCCTTCACAATTTTCCTAACTTTTTCCTTCTTTAACCTTTCTCCTTGGACTCCTATTGCTTGAGTTCGAATTGGCTATGGAGGATGAGTATCTTGCAGAGCTTCTCCTCTCAAAATTATGGGTTTGGGCGAGCTAGATGATTGAGGTTGAGAGAGGGTGACTTGTTTTGTCTCAAATGGCAAATAAATGAGGGTGAGGGGTCCTCCATGGTACCTTTGATGCCAAAGCTCACTCCTCCACACATTCCCTAGTCAACTCCATCCACCTCTCATTAATTTGAGCACACAAAAACGTGGGGTGGCCCCCACTCATGTGGGAGGTCATCCCTTTGTGCCCCTGACTATATATTCGGTCCCGAAAGTTGTATTTCTCGAACTGTTTTAATTATATTTTATATTATCAGGTCAAATAAAATATAATACATTCTCAATTATCATGAGACTTTAGAATGAATATACATTCCCCAATTTTCAATTTAGAAGTCCCCGAAATTCATTTTAGACTGTATCTGATAAATTACTAATACTGGTAGTTGGGCTCATTTGACCGACGGGTCAATCCTATGCCTTTTCTATGGCCCAACTAAAATATCAACCACCATATACATATTATCTAGACCAAGATGAATATAATATGGGGTCTCGGAATTATCGAGTAGTCCCCGTTCCCGGTATGGGTACTTTCATTATCGGAAATCAAATAGAACTCTCCTTCAACTTCATGAATTAAATATGTTTAACCTAATTAATATTTAATCCATTTTCAGTATTACAAATTAAATATCTTGTAATCCAATTAATATTTAATTCCTTTTAACACTTCAATCGGAAGGTATAGTCACTTGTTGTTTGATCTATATGGCCTTATATATAAAGCACTAATCAAATTAAGGTCTTAGTAGAATCCATAGACGATTTATCAGACAAACTTAAGATACAAGGACGTTTGTGAGGACTATTCAAACTCTCTGTAATATATATAGTGATACGGTCCTTTCATTCAACGAACATTCAACTAAGTTGGAACTTGATATTGTGTCTATTCCAATAACTTAGTCTCTATCTCTCAATCTTTCTAGATGATCCATAATGATTCATATTCGATATCCAAAATGAATATATCTTTGCATTGACCAATGACTTTATGATCCATCTAGATCTGAGAAGTAGAATGTTCTCTCTTGATCTATTATGAGGAATGACTCCTTTCTTGGTTCAACTACTACTCCATGTTCTTCGTGATGCTCCTAACACATGTCGTATCTACCCTGATTGGAGTGCAAGTGTTGGTCATGATCAAAGTACATCATTTCACACGTGTAGTACGTAATGACCTCAAGTCGGAGGACTATTACACTACTCTATACGCGGTGATCCCATAGACACATGAATGGAACGTATCAAATGGTTTCTCGGTGAGTATGCCAATATTCTCTAAAATATCTATGTGACCATAATGAATTACAGGAAGTGATAGTTGTGAGATCAACTATACTTTCTAAAAGTATGATGCACTCCACATACCAATCTTATCGCATATAAAAAATATCTCTTTCTTGATGATCATTGATTGGGTCTATTTTAGTACCTTATGTTATATCATATAAGCTCCCACTTACTTATTGACAACATAAATCCAAGGGAACACAATTATGAATAAGACATTGACAACCGAAATGCTGAATCATCAATGTGTAATACCGTATATATCAAATATATAAAACTGAATGTGATCAAGTACATATACTCTAAAAGGTGATTGTCGCTAGGACATATATACTAACCGTTGAGGAAAACCACGATCCCTCGACCTCTTCCAGGATCACGAGTTCAAAGGACTCTTGTACACTCACCCACCCACTCTTAATACAAAGACTCCATCTGACAATAACACTTTGTATTATACAATTGGAATGTACAAGAAAGATTTACAAGTAAACGGGTAGCTCACTTCACTCTTTGTATATGAGACTACTTCACTCTCACTATCTTTCAATGAGGCTCTAACTCACTCAAGAGCTCTCCTTGAGGCTCTTTCACTCATAACTCAAGAAGGCTCTCTAGGCCCTCTCTAGGCTCACACTAGGCTCTCACACAAGGCCTCCTCACAAGAATGAGGAGTCTCACCCCTATTTATACTACTCTCCTCAAAGCTTCTCTAGAACTTTCTATACATCGCTACACTTCTAGATTCTTCCAAGAAGTGACCACAAGCTTCTCTAATCTTCTAGAAAGATCTAGAGAACTCTACACGGCTTTAGAATTTCTAGAGGCTTCCACACACTTTCGCACGATTCTAGAGAATTCCACACTTCTCTAGAAAACTCCACAATGTTCTAGAATGTTCTACACTCTTCCACATGCTTCAAGATAATTCCACGCCTCTCTAGAAAGCTCCAGATGATTCTAGAACATTCAATACGTTTCTTCACACATCTAGAGAATTCTAGACATTTTCACAAAATTTTAGAATTTTCATGAACTTCTCAATTAAGGAGGGAATCCAACACTAACAAGCTTAGGATTGCAAGAAACAGAATAATGGGCACCAATCACCAAAGAAACATGTCTAATTTTTCAAATAAAGTAAGGCGATTGAACAATATTTCTTTTTATGAGAAAAAGTTTTTTTTGTCGACATCTCTCTCTACCTTCTTATGGGTCCAAATCTTCCTCTTCTCCAATCTCTTACTCAAAGATTTGGCAGTTGTTAAAAGAGATTTAGAGTGACTGGAAGATGTTTCAGAAAAACTGGTTTTAGTTTCAAGGTGTTGTTCAGAGGAGATAGGGGAAAAGGTGGAAACTGTATCGGACTGAGGGGATTGTTTAAAAAAAGCAATTTCATTCAAAAAAACTCTCTTTTTCAAAAGCTTTTATTTCATCTTCAAAAGAACTATTCAATTCAACAATCTTTTTAATGAGAGGGGCAACATAGGGTATTCCAGATTGAGATTGTGAAGTGAAAGTTACCCCTTGGTTAGACACATACTCCTTCTCGGGTGGATAGATAGATAACTCTTAATCTGAAGTCCAAGAGATTTCTTTTATCATCCTCAAGTTCTTTAGTTTCTTTCGCTCCCACAAAGGACATTATCTTGGTTAATCCAATTAATCCAAGTCCCATGTACATGACATCATAAAGTTGAAGACAATTAATTTTCTGCATGTTACACGGGTTGGACACACCAAGTCCTTCCTTTGAGTTGTAGAAACGAGTGTCCTTGGGTTGATTTAGAAAAATGGTTTGGTCAGTTTGATCACGTTTAGCAAGCAAGTTCTCTAATTCTTTGATTTTTGTGTAATGTGAGTTTCTTTGTTCATGAAGAGCTTTGCTTTTGTTACTAACTCGGCTTCGCTCTATCTCAGAATCACTCAATCTCTTAGTTAAGTCACAGGCTTTTGACCTTACTTTTTTTGTTTCTAAAGTCAACTTCTTTACATTTTCTTCAGATCGGTTAAGTTTCAAGGTTGTCATAGCATTCTTGTATAGATGATTCAATAAAGCCTCGTGGTTGTTATCTAATCTTTCTTCCAATTCCTAGTGATTTGGTGACTATCAGATTTGCTTACCTCAGACTCATCAGAAACTGTAGTGCATTTGTTCTTGCACAATGATGAGCTAGATAAAGCATCCATTGTTGATTGCTGGACATGGACCGTTGGCGTGAGGTTGATTGAATTTTTCTGCATGTTCCTGAACCTTGACATGCACCTTTGATCTTGAGAAAAGATAGTCTTAACCTTTGAGATTTTTTTTGATTGATTTTTTTTAAATCTCAAGTTTGACTTTCGGAAGCTCTGACCGTAGTGTTGACCTTTGGTGTTGGAGTTTTGACTTCAAAGTTTGAAGTAGCTTAAAGCGTCTTATATGCCAAGAATAGAACAAACACCGTAGCTCAAACGAACTGTAAATCTCAAGAATATCGTCTATAGCAGATAGAACAAATATAAAAAAATGTATGGGTAGCAGTTCTTTTTCGTTAATGAACGGTTCAAAATATGCAGAAAATGATATTCAAATACCGTGACGCCAATTGTTTGTGCCTTTGAATCCAACAATCACAGATAATAATGGAGTAGAGAAGAGATGAACTGTGTATTCAATACCGGAAAATGATCATGAAATATAGTGCATGGTATTTGAATAACAAATGCGGCTCTCTCTCACTCTAGCTTGAATGTCTAGTCTATTTCGTAGATGCTCAAATGCTTAGGGTTTCGAGCCTTCCTCCCGACTTCATAGGTCTTGGGGATAGGCCCGTTACAATAGGAGTAGCTAATAAATAAATGAGCCCCTACCATTATGTTGACCCAGTGTAAAATACTATAATAGCTACACAAATACAAGGACATTTAACAAGATTGGACACTAGTAAAAATGTTAGCTGCTTTCATCAAACACTTAACTTTTAATTTCGCGCGCTGAATTGTGTAATAATAAAAATAAGTAAGATTATGGTTAAATTCAACAAATTCAACCGATTTAGCTGCTTCAGCCTAGAACTTGATCAATTTCACTAGATTTAGTCGATATAATCAATTTCAGTGTTACCAAATGCGCTCCTAAATTTTTTATATTTCAACAAATTCAATCCATTCAATTGTTTGAGGTTAAACTTTGATCAATTTGAACACATTCAGCTCATAAACACCTCCAATTAAACATGTAGCGCTAAACTAGTATCAAATCTGATGCCTAAAATCAACTAAACATCACATAAGAATATTTGGTAACTAAAATTAGAGACTATATTAAATAAAATAAAGTGATAACTGCATAGACCCGCAAAATAATAAATCAATTTAAACTTTTCAATCTTTCAACGTCCTAATGTGTTTTAGCGTAACAGTGAAACAAAATTATTTTTACTTTTTGGTGTTCAGGAGTAGGGATGATATTAAGTAACTTTTTATTTCATTTTGTTTGTGAACTAAACTGAAATAAGGTATGCCCATGCTTTGCTATAGATGCACGTTTTGCGTTTTAAGTTCGGGCAAAAATCATTTGGATATTAGTCACATTATAATAGTTATCACAATTTAATATTAGTTATAATTTAATATTACCCACATTATCATATTACTTAAATTTTAATTTCCTACGTTATCATATTAGTTACATTATCATTTTAATACTCCCTCCGTCCCATATTTATCTCCTGAAGTACAAATGGCACACGGATTAAGATAGTGGGAAATATGTGGTGAAGAGTTGTACAGAGGAAAGAGAAATGTGTAAGAATGTGTAAGATTGGTTGTGAACCACAAATTCTTTGCTAAAAAGGGAAAGAGGAGATAAATTTGGGACAGACCGAAAAGGAAAGTATGAAGATAATTCCGGGACGGAGGGAGTATAAGTTAGGTTATCATATTAATCACATTATAATAGTTGTCTAATTTTAATATTACTTGCAATTTAATAGTACTCACATTATCATATTACTTAAATTTGTTGCATTTAATAGTAGTCATATCATAATAGTTGTCACATTGTAATATTTGTTGCATTTTAATAGTTGTTACATTGTAATATTTGTTACCATGAAGAGGAGTAAGAATCTATAAGTAATCTCGAACGCAACCGTTAGAAAGAGATTGCGAGAGGTCATCTTACTTCGCAGTTGACAGGTAAATGACACGTTGGGGCAACATCTTCTTCCCAAAACCGTGATGATTGAGAGAAATTATGACCGTAGAGATATGATGAGCGATGAACAAATGGCGCAACTCTTGTCGCAACACCAAGGGCGGTTTTTGCAACATGAAAACCTTCCCAAGATTAACGAAGAGATAGAGGATGCCGACGCCAAGGAGGAGGAACAAGGTGGCGGGGATGAGGAAGAACAAGGTGTCGGGAATACCGCCTATGGGGAGGAGCAAGGAGGCACCGCCGGTTCATCCCAACCACCCCAACAAGGTAAGACTATCAATGGGTAGGAGAAGACTAAGGATCCAGAGAACGAGAAGTGATATGCAACTTGCAAACATTTTCCACAAGTATTGTGGATACCACCGATGGGGAGGAGAAGACTAAGGATCTCGAGAACGAGAACTGATATGCAACTTGCAAACATTGTCCATAAGTATTGTGCATGGGGATTTCGTGGAGCGACAACACCGTCCCAAGACACTTGAACTGTAACGCCCCAAAATCCGGTCTAGTTGTTAAGTTACATATGAATATAATCTCAAATATTATCCTAAATTAATCATTTATCTCATTTAATATTAAAGCTAAAATTCAGTACTATTCATTTAATATTGAAAAAATTCCACTTTTTGCCCCATGACTATTATACCACTTCCACATTTAGTCCCTTACTTTCAGATTGTCCACATTTAGTCCGTGACCAGTATTCTCTCACCACCCCTTGTCCTTCCGACCAAAATTCCGGCAAATTTAATGCATATTTTAGATATGAAAAATCAAATTTAATGCAAAGAGTGATATGAAAAATCCAACTTTATATAAAATTTAATGCAAAGATTGATTCTGAGGCTGATAAGTGGGCTAAATTTGCCGGAATTTTGGCTGGAAGGACGAGGGGTGGTGAGGGGATAATGGTCACGGACTAAATGTGAACAATCTGAAAGTAAGGGACTAAATGTGGAAGTGGTATAATAGTCATGGGACCAAAAGTGGAATTTTTTCTTTAATATTAAAGCTAAAATTCAATACAATTTTTGTAAATTTCAAAGAAAGGTAATGTAGGAAGAAAATTAAATTAACTTAAAAAAATTACTTTTTAACTTTAAGTAAAATCTAAGATATATATTATAATGGAAAGTACCTTATCATGAACCTTTGTAAAATGATAAGTCAGCTAAGTCTAAGGTGAGTCACATTATGGGCGGGAACTAAATAAACAACACACTTGTTTATATGTATATACGTTCAGGAGAATGAACATAGCATATATGGGTGCTAGACTTGGGTTTATCTTGAAGTTTAGATGACCAAAGCTTACTCCACCTAAAGCTATGAAGTGGAGCTTCAATTCATATAAGTTACACGTAGAACAAATGTCAAGACCATTCTCCTAGAGATTTCAATTATGATGGCAGCCAAGCACTATATATATGACCAAAATTATTCTTTGTTCTCACAACTCACACTTGGGACAACACTTTAGTAGCTTAAGATAGATTACTGGGAAAGGATTTCACCAACTGAGAAAGGAAGGAACGAGCCGGGAAAAGAATTTTGAATCAATATAGTAGCGTTAAGATTTCAAATATAATTAAGATCAGTACGTTTCCGCACCGTTTAGTTTAATATGTATTTTAATATTGTTATGTTAATTTCCGTCCCCGTTTCCTGTTATGTTATGAGGATGATGACATTCTATAAATTAGAGATATTTTAATTTGTGTGTTTTAAAGGTATCTTCTTTGAATTCATAAGAACTATTATTTTAAAAAAATAATAAACGGCCATAAGTTTAATATATAAAAGTTAGCATGCGTAGCTTAGTGATATGTTGCTAATATATTATCTACGTAAGTACTAAAGAATCTGTACATAATATGCATGTATAAACTAGAAACACATGCAGTTTACATAAGTATAATAAATAGTGACATGCACTCATTGATATATTACGTGAGTATGCTTCTGTGGGTATTAGTTAATACTAGCATTATATATTATAATATATGTGTGTAGTAATGCGTATATCTAAGTTGTATATGTTAGTATTACTTTTGCTAGGAAACTAATACAAGGATAGGCAAACTACGCACCTACACTTATACATTACTTATTTCATTAGATTTATGTAAAATTTATACATAAAATCCATATTTTAAAGTTTAGTAAGCTATAGCATTTATAAAAGAAAAACTATTAGGAAAATAAGAAATGATACGTTACTAATAATAATAAAATTAAATTGATTAGTTACTTGATAAAATGATTACGTAATTGAGGTTTAATTATAAAGTTAACATCTCATACCGAAATGAGTATTTAGAATGATTAGTTATTATATTTAAAAATAAGTATGTGTCTAAAAATCCTTACTCTTGATCCGGTACTCTGACGTGGATACTTCTGTTCTGTTTAGTGTACTACGTACACTCCTGAAATTCTGTTTTAGAGGAATAAGTGTTCACCTGTTTAGTGTACTTCGTACACTCCTGAAATCTTTTAGAGCACTAGCTATTACTCTTATGTTAAGGATCGTGTCTCTTCGGTGATCTCGACCTTTCTATTCAGCTAGCTTCTGTCAGGGATTGATACGTGTAGCTCCGGCGATTACGTTTCCATATCCTTCCTGGGTAATGTGGGTACAGACTTCGTGACTGTATTCCTTACCGTTAGTATTCCTCTGTCTAGGTCTAGTTTCTTGAGTTTAAGGCTAATTAAACTAATCTGTCACATTAATAATACATTTTAAAAACATGAACTATCTGATAGTCGGATATCTGAACTTGTTTTGTTCTGTATATGAATATTCTGAAATGCATGAGAGTTATCCAGTTCATTCAGGTATGTTTATTTGTTCTAATGATCACATGATGATTATGATATGTCATTACATGTTAAATGTGTTATTACCGTACCACTCAGCACATTGCTGAGCGGGTAGTTGTTTGTTTTTTCTACCCGTAGGTCAAGCACCGAATCAACTTGAAGCATCAGGATGGAAGGAGGCATAGAGCTCATATGCATATGGTGTGTTTTGTGGGATTCTGTTATGAAGTATGGAACGTATTTTGAAATAAACTTAAAATTGCTATTTATATTTTGTAAAAACCTTCCGCTACAGTTATATGAATTTTGTGATATTGGCATTATGTCTGTTTAATAAAATTCATGTTCATTTTGGATTAGTAATGTCAATTATTTAATAATAACATTATGCTTGTAAAAAAATGTTTAAATACGATCTAATTTAATAAGTCTTTTAATAAATATGTTTCGGTTTTCTGCTACGTGACAAAACGCTCGGGTCGGCGGGGTCGATCCGGGTGGGGTGTTACATGAACTCAAGGCACCCAACGCAAGCGGGGCAAATGAAAGGAAAGGGCGTGCAAACACAATATCAAAGTTTGCAAATGATGAACAATTTGGTAATTGCGTTTATAATGATGGGCAACATTTAAAGGTCATGTCTAAGTTAATTTGTGAACAAAATTTGTCTTTTATTTTTTCTGAAAGACTTGCTTTATGTGCTTATGTTTTAGTTTCTTTAAATCCACAATTTAGAAACTATAGTTGCAAAACAATTAAAAACAAGTTATTAAACAATATCCTTTGGAAAAGGAAAAATTAATTCATTTTTTTGTAAATTTTAATGGGTGTGTGACTGTTTGTAGTGATGTATGGGAAGATAAGATCCATCACTTGTATTATTTGGGTGTGATTATATATTGGATTGATGATGATTGGCAAATGCATAAACGAGTTATTGTTTTTCAAGATTTTAATGAAAGACACACCGATGATAACATTTATATTATCATAGAACATATTTTAATTGAATATAATTTGTTTGATACGGTGTTTGCTATTGCTTTTGATAATACTACTAATAATACTGCTATTGACCCACATTACGTGAACTAAGGGGACTATTAGAATGATCTGGGGGTAGTACTCCACTTAAAATGCAATGCGTGCTTATTTGAAATCTAAACGTGTTAAATATTGTGTTTTTCCTAAATATCTATCTATTTGTTGGAATAGTACTCATAATTCAATTGTTGTGCTTCTTAAATATGAGGATCATTTCCCTACTTTTATGAAGAAACTTGTAATTACATTAGAGGATCGATTGAGATCGCCACAATGGACAAAATTCGCAACATTTTAGTTCATTTTCATAACACTACTCAAACTTTTTCTCATGTTTATACACATACTAGTAACCAATTTTTTTATAGAAGCTATTAATCTCGTTGGTGCTTTCAAGAATTTTCCCAAACCTTTTATGTTAATAATTTTTGTGATTTTAAAAAGGAATTTTTTTTTGAAATATTATGCGTACATTCAGCCTATACTTCCTCCATCCCAAATTGTTTTGCAAAGTCAACATTTTTTGGTCAACCAATAATAAAAGTCAATGCTTCCTATCAATTATTAATTCAATTTTTAATAATTAAAATTTACATATTCAGAAACTACATTGAAATCTCTTTAAAGTTGCAAACTCCAAATTAGAATATAATTAAAAATTGACATCATAATTAAGCGAATAAAATGAAACTGTTTGATCAAGAAAAGTCACATTCACAAATCAATTTGGGACGGAGGTAGTATATTCTATTATTTTCGGTCTTGATCCTCATTTTAAACTTTCAACTTATCAAACAAAGGTAGTTGAAAACTATTATATTGCTTTCTACGGTGAGTACCCTATGTACGAGGACAACCCTATATATCCTCAAGCCTAATTCAATGAGGTTAATAATCTATTTCACAATTTATTTAACGAGTGTATATACAATACGGTAACATATCCCCCTCCCCCAAAATTGACTACTTCTTCATCTAAAGGAAACTGTATTTTAAATCTACAATATCTAATTTTTTGAAGAAGAAAAAGTAAATCTACCCCTGCCGTTGCACAAAGCTTGATTAACGGGGTTTCTTTATATCTAACGTTTTCGATTGAATATAATGAAAGGGAAACTTTGACATTTTCCAATGGTGAAAGAGCCACAAAGGGATGTTCTCCATTTTATAAGAAATGGCGAAACAAGTGTGAAACAAGAGTTTAGCGAAACCAGCAACATCTAGACATATTATAGAATTAGGTTGAACACAATCTCTTCAAACGCTCATTTGCTTCCATGATTGATTGAAGGTCTGCCATAGAACACAAGAAGTCAACATAGCACCGGACCACCACTTCATGGAGGAAATGACAATCGATGCCACAAGCGATTCCTATAATTAATACATGTATTTAAAGTTTAAACTATTCTCAATTGTAATATATAAATGTGTAGTATTCTAAGTAAATGTAGTGTTCGAAATAAATCTACATTTCATCTTTTAATGTGTAGCATTTCTTATTTATAAAAATTCAAATAAGGCCCGAACCGGTCTGAGACCAACCCTTATCTAGGAACGGACCAAGTCCATCCCTACTGTTAAAGGCAGTTTTTAAAACTTTAAAAGCTCATTTGAAAGCTCGGTAGCAAATATTAGATTCCCATACAGCATAATATGTTATTTGATCCTAATCACTAAAATGAATAGAAATTCAAAAATAATCCCAAATTATGAAGAAATTTATCTTCCAAAATAAGAATCTTAGAGCATCTTTAGTGGTACGTGGATTGTATCTTATAAAAAATGGACGTCATTTATGTAGAGAGTTGGACTTGGGGTACACACTTTTTGTGTACACACTTTTTACAAATGTCTGTGTAAGGTTTTTTTTATGTCTGTACAGACATAAAAAAAACCTTACACAGACATGTGTAAAAAGTGTGTACACAAAAAAGTGTGTAACTTTAGAATTTTTCTTACGTAGAAGGCCTGTGAAGCTGGCGTGGATACACACACATTGAAAATTTTATTTGTGCTCCAATGCAATCCTGAATTTAAAGAATGAGTTCCCTATTCACGCCGTTTGAGAAACTGTCATAGGCTATTACGGAGCATAACTCTTCTTTTAAATGTCTTCATCTTCAAAGGAAGAAAGAGATCAACAAACATATTTGTGTCGCTCCATATATATATATATATATATATATATATATATATATATAGTCATCTACGATTATACGAAGTATGGATGTGAAATTGGGTTTAGATGTGTAGATTTCCTAAATTGAACTTTTGTGAATGAAGTGGAATTGGCTTTAGCCGTTTAATTACTTATCAAATTAAAAAGAATGAGTTAAAAAAGTATACCTGGATGCTTCAATTCGAGCTTTGAAGAAAGTTGCAGAGAAATTTTTGGCATACGGGTTTCCTTCTTCAAGATAGAAGTTAGCGGAGAAATCTTTGGCATGCGAAAAGTAATTAGTTTTTGCTGAGTCACCATGTCTAAGAGACCCGCTAGAATGAGAAAGAGCAATAGACAATGTCAACTTTTTTCATTTCCAACTCAGCACCACTACACAAATAGACATTGCCATTAGAGATGATTTTTTTATCCCAGTGTCTATTTAAATTACGTGGCTTTGCATTTTGACGAATTCATAGCACCGTTAAAGATGCTCTTAGAGCATCTTTAACGCTCTGCCGTCAACATTAAAAAAAATTGGACACATGTCATTAAATGAGTGGATTGTCAAACCACGTAGGAGAGATGTGCAAACCTAAAAACTCTAACCTCGTGATCCGAATGCAATGCACACTTTCAAGTTTCAACCTACAATTCTTTCAGTTATTTGAACTTGAAAAAACAATTGATTCGGCCATTTTTTATCCACCTAGCTAACGGCAATCTCATTTTTCTAACAAATTGCTTCAGCTTTTCCCGTTTCTTAATATTTTAAAAATCCAGTTTCGTAATATTTTAAAAAACATTGATTTTAAAAATAATTATATATATATATATATATATTAATTCATGTAGAATTCATCTTTCTTTCACAAATTCAATTGTAAATATTATTTGTTCTTCCGAGGTTGGAGACGCTTGCTCAAGGTAATATTATTTCAATTTGTTGAGATGGAGATGGAGATGGAACAAGTTATGTAGAATAACGGAGATAGATTGGCGCTACTTTTCGACGGTGGTTGCGCCATTTTTTCCCGCACATCTTGAAACCCGCCTATCTCCCACGATGAGCCTTAATTCGCTGAGTCAGCCAGTTCAACTGGCTGAAAGAGCCCATTGAAGTTGAAAAAAAACAAATACTTTATAAAGTTGTGATGTGGCCCGATTTTTTTAAAGTTTAAAGTGGAGCATTAGAGATGCTTTTAGTATTATATTGGGAACCAAATTATACCCTGGTATTAACGAACAAAAACAAATGCCATGCCACAGAGATCAACATAGTTGAATTTAAGACCTAAAATTATAAGAATTTCCTAGAATAGAGAAATGCAGCGCTTGATAGCAATCGTTTTATTTCACCTTAAATTAGTGTGCGACCCTATAGGTTTATATTTCTTTGGTAGTATAATTAAATACTCTTTTAATTATACAAATAAAAAGCGGTCTCTAGTAAGACATTATTATTATCCAAAGGATATAAAATTCAAAACGACACAAGTTATAAATATATTATGTCACATATATATTCCTTTTGCCAAACGATATCTAGATTGAACACAAGACTAGGCGAGTGTCATTCTTGTATAGTTCAATCATTGTATCTTGATTTCCAAGTATATTTAATACAAATGACACCTCATTTGTGCATGGCCATGCTATAATTAAATATACTTATCAAGGGGCCCAAAGATATCTTCTCTCAATATATGAAAGTGACAAATCTCATCTTAACCAACCACATACCTCTATATATTTCATAATACATTTGATCATTATCTTTATAGTTACTCATTTAGGAGTAACGTTTGATAATGTCTAATGTATTAATCCTTATATCGGTAACCATGGCGATCTCAGGTCCGAGGACAATATGATTTCACTAAAGGGAACATCACTGATGACATTTATAACATTTCCTTGCAGTGTTCCCAAAACGGATCGGTCCAATATTTGTTCACCAACAAGTATTAGTGTGTTTAGCTTGATATCACCATATCCATGACTTGTGGAACATAGTCATCAGCTAACCCACACTCTAATCAATATGTCTATGTAATCCTAGATTATAGAGATATGATTAGGGACATAGTATATTTTATGAAACGACTAGTATTCCACAACCAAGTCACATACTTGGTGAACTAGTAATAATAATATACTATATTTAAGAATATAAGGTGAAATAAAATAAACCTTATTAATAAGCATAAGATATCCAACTATAAGTCATACACATATATGAATAGTTCCAGGGCATATCTCTTTCAGTATCCCATTTGCACTAGGACCATTCATTCATGAAACGAATTCCCATTGCACTGATATGTCTATCATGTTTGGATTGAGAAAGCGGTTTGGTCAAAGGATCGGCAACGTTCTCATCCGTGGGAACTTTGCACATCTTTACCTCACCATTACTTATAAACCCACGTATCAGGTGATAACGTCTTTGAATATGCTTAGACTTGTGGTGTGAACTTGGCTCTTTAGCCTGAGCAATTGCTCCATTGTTGTTACAATACAAATCTATTGGATCGGTGCTACTAGGAATGACACCAAGCTCAGTGATAAACTTTTTTATCCATACTGCTTCCTTTGCTGCTTCTGAAGCAGCAACATATTCAGCTTCCGTTGTAGAATCAGTAACCGTGTCTTGCTTAGAACTCTTCCAACTCACAGCTCCACCGTTTAGACAAAATACAAAACCGGATTGCGATTTGAAGTTATCCTTGTCTGACTGAAAACCCGAATTAGTGTAACCACTTACAACCAATTCTTCCTGTCCGCCATAGACCAAAAACATTGCCTTAGTTCTTTTTAAGTACTTTAGAATATTCTTGACAGCGGTCCAGTGGCCCTCACCAGGGTCTGACTGGTATCTGCTAGTCACACTCAGTGCATGTGCTATATCAGGACGAGTACATAACATGGCATACATGATAGATCCTATAGCCGAAGCATATGGGATTCTATCCACGCGATCTCGCTCATCTTGTGTTTGAGGACACCGAGTCTTGCTGAGTGTTCTGCCATGTGTCATTGGCAAGAATCCCCTCTTAGAGTTTTGCATGCAAAACCTATTTAAGATTTTGTCAATGTATGTACTTTGGCTTAATCCTTTTAGTTTTCTTGATCTATCCCTATAGACCTTGATCCCTAATATATAGGTTGCCTCGCCCAAGTCTTTCATTGAAAAACAATTTTCCAGCCAAGTCTTAACAGATTGAAGCATGGGAATATCATTTCCAATGAGTAGTATGTCATCTACATACAATACCAAAAAGATTATTGCGCTCCCACTGACCTTGTATACACAAGGTTCTTCGTTTTTCATGAAACCAAACTCTTTGACAACCTCATTAAAACGAAGATTCCAACTCCGAGATGCTTGCTTAAGACCATATATGGATCTCTTAAGCTTGCATACTTTATTAGCATTTATCGGATCGACAAAACCTTCAGGTTGTGTCATGTACACATCCTCTTCAAGGTATCCATTTAGGAAAGCAGTTTTGACATCCATTTGTCATATCTCATAGTCATAATACGCGACGATGCTTAAAAGTATCCTGATTGATTTAAACATGACAACTGGAGAAAATGATTCATCATAGTCAATACCATGAATTTGTCGATATCCTTTTACAACCAATCGAGCCTTATATACATCGATCTTGCCATCCTTATCAAGCTTTATTTTGAAAATCCATTTGCATTCTATGGCTCTATAGCCATCTGGCAAGTCAACCAAGTCCCATACTTGATTGTCGTACATGGATTTCATTTCGGATCTCATGGCTTCTTGCCATTCTTTGGAACTAGAACTCTCCATTGCTTCCTTGAAAGTGAGTGGCTCATTGTTGTCTAACAAAAACACGTCTTTCTCATTCGAGACGATAAATGAATATCTCTCAGGTTCTCGACGTGGCCTACTTGACCTTCGTAAGGTTGTCATTTCTTCTGGAGCCTGTGAACCTGTTTGCATATTTGATTCAGGCTCTTCATTGAGAGCATCAATTTCATCTCGAATTTCTTCAAGATGTATCTTGCTCCCACTGTTCTCCTTTGAAAGAAATTCTCTTTCTAAGAAGACACCATTCCGAGCTACAAACACTTTGTTTTCGGTCTGGTTATAGAAGTAATATCCTTTGGTTTCTTTAGGATATCCAACAAAGAAGCATCTCTCTGATTTGGGTTCTAATTTAGTCGTGGTCAATCGTCTAACGAAAGCTTGACATCCCCAAATCTTAAAAAATGATAAACTAGGAACCTTTCCAGTCCATAACTCGTAAGGTGTCTTTTCTACAGCCTTGGATGGAGATCTATCCAGTGTGAACGCTGCGGTTTCAAGAGCATATCCCCAAAAGGATGCTGGAAGGGAAGTCTGACTCATCATTGATCGAACCATGTCTAACAGAGTCCGATTCCTCCTTTCTGATACACCATTCCATTGTGGTGTTCTTGGTGGAGTAAGTTGGAAAATGATGCCACAACTTTTAAGATGATCATTGAAATCATGGCTTAAATATTCTCCTCCTCGATCTGATCGAAGAATTTTAATACTCTTACCAAGTTGATTTTGTACTTCATTCTGAAAATCCTTGAATCTTCCAAAAGATTCTGATTTATGTTTCATCAAATAAACATAACCATATCTACTGAGATCATCAGTGAATGTGATGAAGTATTGATATCCTCCTCTAGCATGTGTGCTCAGTGGTCCACATACATCGATATGAATGAGTCCCAAAAGATCACTTGCCCTTTCGTTGTTACCAATGAATGGACTCTTAGTCATCTTTCCCAATAAACAAGATTCACAACGTTCAAGAGACTGGAAGTCAAATGAACTTAGAAGACCATCTTTATGGAGCTTCTGTAAGCGTTTCTCATTTATGTGGCCTAAGCGACAATGCCATAGAAGAGTAGGATTAGAATCATCAGACTTGATTCTCTTACTACTTACGTTATAGATATCTATTTCAAGATTTAGAATGTAAAGACCATCCAATAACTGGCCAAAACCATAGTGCACATTATTCTTAGAAAACGAACAACTATTATTCTTAAAGTTAAATTCAAAACCTTCCTTGTCCAACAAGGAAATAGAAATAATGTTTCAGCTAAATGAAGGCACATGGTAGCAATTATTTAATTCTAAAATAACTCCTGAAGGCAAAGGTATTTCGAGTGTTCATACAGCTAAAGCAGCAACTTTTGCTCGATTTCCAACTCGTAGGTCCACTTCCCTTTTAGCCAGCTTCCTACTCCTTTTGAACCCCTGCACATTTGTACAAATGTGAGATGCACTTCCAGTATCTAATACCCAAGAAGTAGAAGAAGCTGAAGTAACATTTACTTCTATAATGTAAGTACCTGATTTAGAAGAATTCATTCCCTTCTTTTCCTCAAGGTATTTCTTACAGTTCCTCTTCCAATGACCCTTTTCATTGCAGTGGAAGCATAACATTTCAACTTGTGGATTGGGCTTGGGCTCAGATTTCACCTTGTTGTTTTTCCAGTTCTTAACGGGAGTTTTGCCCTTGCCCTTTCCTTTCTTAGTTTCATGTCTCTTGAAACCCTTTCCCTTTTGAACCACTAGAACATCGTTCTTCCTTTTCTTAACAGTGGTATCAGAGTCTTGGCTTACTATTCCATGGTTTTCAATTGGCATATTAGTATTTTTGGAGAATCATGCAATACATCAAGTTATGATCGAACTTTTGTATCATGTTTGTTGCGTTTCACAAACTGTCCATATTTCTTGAATATGACTTTCTTGAGATCTGATTATGGACTATGCAGAGAACGAATTTCAACATCAATGTTTTTTGTTTTTAAGTATGATTATTAGGAAAGTTCGTGTTATATGCTAAAGTAATTGAATTTTCACAATTACCTTAATTAGCATATACGAATTTCCTATAATATTTTCAATCATATTCGATTTGATTACATCAAATCTATTGGAATTGGTTGATTTGATTTTATGTCCGTTTTGATACATATATGATCGTGTTTTTAAGCATGTTTATTAGGAATATTCGTATTATATGCTAAAGTAATTGAATGTTCACAATTACCTTAATTAGCATATACGAATTTCCTATAATATTTTCAATCATATTCGATTTGATTAGATCAAATCTATTGGAATTGTTTGATTTGATTTTATGTCCGAATTGTAACAAATATGATCTTGCTTTTAAGTATTTGTATTAGGAAAGTTCATATTATATGCTAGTGTAATTGAAAGTCCACGATTACCTTAATTAGCATATATGAATTTCCTATAAGATTTTCAATCTTATTAGATTTGATGAGATCAAATCTATTAGGATTTTTTGCTTTAATTTATTCCACGTTTTGTAAGGTGTATGATCTTGTCATTAACGTATCATTTTAGGAAAAATTCGTACTAAATGCTAGTGTAATTAAAATTTCACAATTACCATATTTAGCATATACGATTTTCCCATAAGATTTTTTTTTAATCATATTAGACTTGATGAGATCAAAACTAATGAGATAGTTTGTGTTAATATGATTAAGGAAAATGATAAAATCTAATTTTGAGAAAGTTATTATATTAAGAAGTTTCCCATTGGTTGCCGTTTAAGCATACCCCGAAGAGTGAGTTGTTAGTTGGTTTAAATATTATAATATTATTCATTCATTGGTTTCACTACTTTCGCGTATTTGATAGCAATCTTTTACATGAATTACAACATAATGTAGCAGTTATATTGTATAGTCAAGCAGTCTATTGGGAGATAACATTCTTATTAATGGCGAAATAAATTCTTCAAACAATAGCATATTTACAACTTAGGGCCGAGAGTTTCAGAACTCATTAGAATTAAGGAACAACGCAACCATTGTGATCATTCAAATATTATGGTCATGTCAAAACCTGCCGTCATACAAGCACTGTTCCTTGGCAGAAATTAGGCTTTCTGAATGACTGAATACCTCAAGCCCAAACGGCTCTTTGAAATCCATCTACATCATACAACAATAGCAGAAAATTCTCAAGGATATAGTGATAAACCTGTTCCAACAGTTTTTTGTCCTTAAATGACTTCAATTCCATCAAACAAAGCTAATCGTGTAATTTGTGGGGGGAAACAAACATGGTAACATACTATATACGATTACTTTTGTACGATGCCTTTATAGTTAGACTTATAGTAGTATGTTGCCATTAACCAAATATGACTTTTTTGGGACAGGGTATTATTATTGCTTTATTAAAGTGAGAACATACCTACAAAATTTGAAGAAAGGATAAACAACATCAACCTGCAAGTAGCAAATCTAGTCGTGCAGCTTCAGGCGATGAAAGAAAATCAAGAAATGATACTCAGCGGCCCAGTAAACAAACCCGATGACAGGTCCTCCTTTGATGTACTGTATAAAGAATCAAATTAATATGGAACAATGTAGGAAAGGAAAACCACAAGGGCTAGTGTAGACTGGTATTGCAAACTCATACTCAATATTAAGCGGAGGGAACTCGTTCCAAACCTTTCCGTCCAGAATAACTAGCTCTCCATCAGCCCATCTAGGATTTTGAAAACCTGGTTCAGCCAGCCTTCCTTGCCCCTTATACCGAGCAATCTGCATTGTTGATAAAAGATCAGTGAGCCTTGGGAAGAAAAAGGAATACGTGTGTGTGACAATAATAATGACATAACACTGGATGAATGCCGGAGTGAGATGAAATCTTTGCAGATAAATATCACAACTAAACATACCACACCAAACTCTTCTGGAAAAATCCCTTTATGGGGTAGTTGATATTGCTTTCCAACTTTTGCACGGAAGGCAATCTGCCAAAGAAAAGCTATAATTTAACTATGGTTTTGCGAGAGATTAAAAGTAGAAAGGTATGTTTCTCTGCTTTAAAATTATAAAATCATAGCACGGAAACTAACAGTCACACTGTTTTTGGGAATAACAATATAAGGGAAAACAAGGAGGTAAAATATAGGCAGAAAGACACTTCAACTTGTTTGGGAAGGAAGAGAACATATCCTCCTATTTCTCTCTAAAATGGATGAAGAAACATGACATTGTTTCTCAAACTTAGCTTTCTATCCTGCACTTTAAATTTGGAAATTTGTTTATAGCATCACAGCTTTATTTCTATCAAAATCAAATATGAAAAGTAAACTAATTAAATTTCCTTTCATATTTTAAATCAATCCAAACATGAGCACTGATAATACAAAAGGAAAATATAATTTATTTTCCATTCTCATTTTCCAATATTCCTATTGCTATTCTGAATTACCTGGCCAGCAGGAACGTAAGGATCTCCAGTTAATTTTACAGCTTCAACATATTCATAAAATTGAACCTTAGACGAGTCCATCGTAATGCCATCTTCTTTCCACTGGCCAAATCTATGCCTTAGGTGGATGACTTCTGAAGACCGAATACCCGGGGTACTAACATATAGCCCTAATATAATTCAGAACATAATTAATAATAGATAATATAGTATAAATGGGGACAGTCATAATTAATATGGTAGTTGCTATGAGGTCAACGAAAGAGCAAAAAACAAACAGAAAACAATCTCAATGACATATATAGTACTGCTAAGGTTCTCGTAGCAAAAGGGCACAAAGTTTTAGGAAAGCAAATAAACATAGTAGTTCGAACATAAAACATAGGAAAGGAAAAGATTAAAAAAGATAATTAAAGCAAATATTTGGGTGGAGTAATATAAGAATAATGGTCTTATTATAAGTGTGATTATTTAAAAGGTAAATGATAAAGTTATAATTAAACACCTATAATTTTTTACCAAACAGGGAAATGAATCTTGATATGGGACGTCCATAAAAGATGAGAGGGAGCCTTAAATTGGGATGGAAGGAGATATACAATTGGTATTTTGTTTGTTTATAAATAAATCTAATTGATCACCACTTAATGGATCCTGAGATGCTGGAACCTCGATGCGGTTAAAAGTAGTTGATTTTGGCAATGGCTGAGGATATTGAGCCTGATTTAGAGAAAGAGTGAACAACTCACTAACATCTTTAAGCACCTGCAGATTTAAAGGCATATATGGAAAATCAATAATAGTCACTCACAGGAACATACAAATAAGATCCAAATAAACAAATTTAGCAAGTGTAACCTTCATAGGGATTTTTCCCCTGCCAATAGATTTCGCAAGATCAAGCATTATATGGTCTACGCTTCGTTGACCCTGAAATTTAGGACTTTTATTTGGTGAAGATTCATTGCTTCCAGAAGTTTGTTTATTGGCTTCATCTACAGTAAAAGTGAATGATAAACGACTATTTCTTTCCAGCCTAGCCGGTACACGCATAAAATCTTCATTGTGTGCATTGCTAGATCTCTTCTGTACAGGGCCACTGACAACAACCTTAAGAGAAATGTGATGTTCCAGATCATCATCTGTAATCTCGCGATCTACATCCATTTCAACTCCATCCTGCTCTTTGTTGTTTTTATCTTCAACTTCTTCTTCAGCACCCACGCTTTCTATCTCAGGATTGATTTCCCCAATTTCTTCCCCTTCGTCTTCGTCTTCATCTTCATCTTCAATTAATTGTTCAATCACCTTTGATATTAAATCTCTATCTGCCTTGGCTGGGGCTGTTACTTTCAAAACCTTGACCTTCACACCAGGAATCATGTTTTGTAATTCATTACGAAAAACAGATTCATCATCACTTTCTTCATCGTCTTCTGAAACTTCACTGTCATTTCCAAATAGATCATCTTTGTTTTCAGTTGGACTCAGTGTGTCCAAGTTAGTTGCAGCATCAGATGCTTTGGAGGAAGAAATTGTTAAGTCCTGAGCAGCTGTTACCCGCTTTAAGTAGACGGCCTGAAATAATGATTAACCCAATTCACACAACTCTCTTAAGGTAACTGTCTCTTCAGGTACAACTCTGGTTTTTAAGGCGATAGTTAATGTTGTCATGAGTGGACAAACATACCCCTACTGATTTCATTTCTAGATATTAAATTAACAAGCAACGTTGAAATAAATTTGGGAGAATTGGAGAAACAAGAAAAAGTAATTTTCTTCTGTTTACTTGTCTTTACTCTTTAGATGAGTAGTCAGTAGATGAATGATAAAACCACTCAGAGCAAAACCTGTAGCTTTTAAGAAACTATGAAAGTGCCTGATAGAGAGCGGGAAGAGCATGGGGCGGGACTGGGCTTGGGCCCACTTCCGTGGGCCGGGTTAGGGCTGTCATTAGAGTTTATTTATTATTATTAAGTTAATGTTATGTTTTACTTTGGGCCTATTATTAGTAGAGTACTTAGTAGAGTTATTATGGGCTTAATTAGGATTTAATTAATTTGGGCTTGATTAGGGTTTCTCTTAGAAGGCTATTTATACCCCTTGCCAGGGTTCATTCTATCTCATCTTGGAATAAAATTGGTTTTAGCCTTTTGGCTCTGGGCAACGGTATTTTTATCGTTGATTATCTGGGCAATGGTTTACCCCGTTGATTTTATTTTTCTGTTACACAACAGTACCTGCAGCCTGTACTTGTCTTTCTTTTGCATTGTGAGAAATATCTCAAAGATGGGGGAGCCTTCCCTTGCAGAGGCAAGCTGCCTGAAAATTGGATGGATAGCCCAATGAGTAATGCATTTTTTCATATTAATTTACCAAGAAAGATAGAGTATCTTTTGTGTTTCTGTGTCGAGGCAGGGTTAGTTAAGTAATGTACCTCGGAGTATAACTTCTCGCAACATATCTTCCATACTCAGCACTGATATGAATAATGTGCCCAAAAGGATCACTATCAGAAAATCCAGCCCACCATCCCACCTATACTCAAATGAAAAGCTTTGTTATATTCAAGAACCTGTGGTGCACTCAACAGAACAATGCATTGTACAGTAGCCACAAACCTCAAAAGTTCATACTTGCATATCTACCAAAACTAACAAATTAAAATGTGTGGAAAACAGCTAGAGACAATATGCACTCAGAGATTGTGGCAGATCCTGCATCACTTCACATAGCAAAACATATAAAGTATATACTCCCTCCATCCCATTGGACTTTGTCAACTTTCCTTTTTGGTTGTTCCAAAAACTTTGACACTTCCCCTTTAAAGTAACTAATTTGTGGTTTTGCTTATTTCTCCGGTACAAACCTCAACCACACATTTTTTTACTTTTCTTATTTCACACCTAACTCCAACTTTGCAATGTCCAATGGGACGGAGGTAGTATAATTTAAGAAGAACAATTGCTCCTTTGTAGCTAAATTTTTATGCTTACCAACTTTATCGCCCAAGCTTTCTTCCAAACAGTAACATAACTGACAGCAGTGAATTGGCAGATAATGAAAAGTAGTGCAGAAAATACAGAAGTAAATGACTCTTTTTCCTCTGTTAGTTCATTTTAAATGTTAACTTCTTTAACTCACTTAGAACAACTGCTCCTTTTTAGCTATATTTTTATGCTTATCAACTTTAACGCTCAAGCTTTCTACCAAGCAGTAACATAACTGACAGCAGTGAATTGGCAGATAATGAAAAGTAGTGCAGAAAATACATAAGTAAATGACTCTTTTTCCTCTGTTAGTTCAATTTAAATATTAACTTCTTTAACCCACTTGGAAAAAAAAAAATGAGAACACAAGAGGTAAAATATAGACTGGGTTTAGACTTTAGTATACAGATATGAATGTTGGACAACGAAATAAGATTTGTTGAGGAAGATAAGTGAATGGGGATATGTATGTTGTGATGGTCTGATGGATACCTATAACACCCCGGCCCCGCAGGACCCGAGGAAGTTACTTCTGACCTCTAGTACTGTCCTCACAAATCGCCACTAGCCTTTTCCGCGCACTTTGTCCTCACTCGAGCGCGCCCTGAGAAACTTCTCAGGGGGTCACCCATCCCAAGACTACTCCCGTGCAAGCACGCTTAACTTTGGAGTTCTAGGCTGATGAGCTCTCTTAAAAGAAGATGCATCTTGTTGGTATGAATAGTATTATTAATCCTCTTAAATTAATCTCGGGTATTACAATCACCCCCACTTAGGAACGCAACGTCCTCGTTGCGCCCATAAACAAATCTCAATCATATCCCAAAATCTTTTCCCCTGCTAAGTGCCCGCCCGATATCCAACGGATCAGCACACTGTCGCAGGGTTGCTCTGATACCACCTGTAACACCCCGGCCCCGCAGGACCCGAGGAAGTTACTTCTGACCTCTAGTGATGTCCTCACAAACCGCCACTAGCCTTTTGCGCGCACTTTGTCCTCACTCGTGCGCGCCCTGAGAAACTTCCCAGGGGGTCACCCATACCAAGACTACTCCCGTGCAAGCACGCTTAACTTTGGAGTTCTTGGCTGATGAGCTCCCTTAAAAGGAGATGCATCTTGTTGGTATGAGTAGTACTATTAATCCTCTTAAATTAATCTCGGGTATTACAATGTAATACGGATATAAAAGATAGAGTGCATAACAAACCAACGAGGAGATTCGTGAGAGTGTAGACATAGGCAGTATTGAAGATGCAATAATGAGAATCAGTTCATGAAAACTGTCGAGGAGTAAGTGTCTTGATTCAGACAACGGAGGGTGAAAGGATGGGAGACTTACAGAGAAGTTGGAAGTAGGGTATTCCGAAATGACTTAGACTAAAGTTGAAAACAGGGATACTAGAGTGTTGGGGCTCAATGAGCATATGGTGACTGGACAAAAGGATCAACAACAGCAAAAGAATCCAAGCCTTATTCCCAAAAGATTTTGGCATCGACTAACATGAATCGATCCATGATATTAGAGCCAAAAAGAGAAGAAAGATAAGAATAAAAAGATAAAGTAAGATAAAAATGGATTAGATAAAGATAAATATAAGATAAAAATAACATAAGAACATAAGAAAGATAAAAGATAAAAAGATAAAAGAGCATAGGAAATATAAAAACATAAGAACATAGAAAGATAAAGAAGATAAAAGATAAAAGAAAAAGAGAGAGGAAAGAAATCAATGTCCACACGGATATGTGTCCTACACTTTGCTCTCTCCAAAGTCATACTCTCATCCAACCCAAAAAGAAGCATATCAATTCTGATTCTCTAATCTAAGAGTGTTTAAGTTTTCCTCTCCCTCTCCTTCCAGCCTTTTCTCCCTGCCTCTCAAGTCGTCTAACAGGTGCAGCACTCGGTCTTCTGTGCACATGACCAAACCAACGCAATCGAGATTCCTGCAATTTATCTTCTATAAGTGTTACTCTCACCTTTTGTCTGATTATCTCATTTCTCGAACGGTCTTTTCTAGTATGTCCACACATCCAACGCATCGTCCACATATCTGCCACACTCATCTTTTGAATGTGACATTTTTCACCGCCCAAAACTCCACACCATACATTAATGCAAGCTTAGTTGTTGTTCGATAAAATTTACCTTTCAGTCTAGTCGATCCTTAGTGCACTCCGATAGTAACAGGGAACTCTGCAGTCCTTCCTACCTTAGTACGGTACAGACACTTGTAGTACAAGTCTCATACATATCCATGATGATACTTATGTACTTATGTGATATGTCTTTTTTAGTTAAGGGCCACCAAAGAACTTTCTTGAGGTACCTTATCATATGCTTTTTCAAAGTCAATGAACACCAAATGCAGATCCTTTTAGTGTCTTTATACTTCTCTACAACTTGTCTAAGAAAGTAAATGGCCTAAATTGTTGAGCGTTCAAGCATAAAACTAAACTGATTCTCTGAAATTTTCACACTTCTTCAGAGTCTTTGCTCAATCATTCGCTCCCAAAGTTTCATGGTGTGACTCATAAGCTTAATCCCTCGATAATTGTCACATTCTTGTACATCACCCTTATTTTTAAATAAGGGAATGAAAGTACTCTTATGCCAGCTCACGGATATATTGTTGTTTCTCCAAATCAAGTTGAAAAACATGTTAGCCACTCGATGTCTTTCTCTCCCAAATTTCTCCAGGTCTCAATCGGTATGCCATCTGGACCCACTGCTTTATTAAGCCCCATATTTCTCAGAGCCTGTGGGTTGTATCCTTCTCACAAAGTCCCGATTTACCTTACAATTTCGTATAGTAAGATCACCAATACCTTGCACTTTATTCCTGTTGAACAAAATATTAAAGTATTTCATCATCTTCAATTAGTACCATTTGACCAACATCTTTCACATACTTAACTTTTTGATATTTTGAGTCCTACGATCATGAAGGCGAGCAAGTGTGTAAATATCTTTCTCTCATTTCTTAGAGTCCAATTTTACATACAAATTTTTGTTCACTTTCCCTTTCGCTACCTTCACAACTTTCTTTGTTTTTCTTTTAGCCTCCTAGTACTCCTCTATGTTCTCATCGCTCCGATTTTTCCCAACTTTTTGTTGCATTTCCTTTTGGTCCTTATGGCTTGTCTCACCTCATCATTCCACCAAGATGTGTCTTTTTTTGGTGGTAGACATTCTTTAGATTCTCTGAACATCTCGTTCACCGCTTTGTTAATGGTCGACTCCATTGATAATCACACATCATTCACATGTGCCTTATTATCAATACACAATACATCTTTCTCAAACATTTTGTGAGCAAAACTTTGTTGGAGATCCTCTCGAACCTCCACCACTTTATCTTTGGTTCCACTTGTATCCTAACCCACGTTCTTTTCTTATCTTGAAAATTAAGCACTAGCATCCTATGTTGAGTGATAATACTCTCATCTGGGATAACCTTACAATCAGTGTACCTAGTTCTCCAAGTCATCCGGAAGCCAACTTGGGTATTGTTAACTCAACTTGTAACGATCACAAGATGAGAGTCTCTTTTCTTGAACCAAGTGTTCATTAAAGCCAACTTATATGTCGAGGTAAAATCCAAAATATTCTTCTCCGCTTCATTTCTAGTGTCAAAACCATGCTCGTCATCGATACTCTCAAAAGTCAAAACCATCACGGCTTGGGTCCACATGCCCGTTTAGGTCGCCTCTTATGACCAATTTCTCTCTCCTTGGCACTCATCGCACCACTTCTTCAAGATCTTCTCAAAATTGTTGAGTGATAGATGCATCTAATCCCACATCTGGTGCATAAACACTTATCACGAACATGAACTCATCTCTTATTACTAATTTGGTGCTCAACTTTTTAAAGGCTTCCACTACACCTTTAACATAATCACACGCCACAACAATGCTTACTACATTTTTTGTCTTCTCTCTCCCTGAATACCACAACTTAAAACCTCTGAGATTAATCTCATGTGCTTTTTCTCCAACCCACTTACTTTCTTGTACGCGCATAATGCTGATAATCTTCCTCCTCATAACCTGACTACCTCAGATGATCTTCCCGTAAGAGAGCCAACATTTCACGTCCCAAAATGCGATCCAGCACCTTACCTTCTCTTCTTCACACCACATTGACCCCCCACCATGCCCTTGCATATTTGACACTATCCCCGTGGATTGGAATGGTGTGTCGCTTCCGGGCGACGACCTAGCAACCTTAGCATTCTTATCACCACACCCAGACCTATGAAGTGTAGCGCGCTCTAGCAAATTTGACACTACCCAAGGCGGAGGGATGACACATCACTTATGGGCGACGCCATAAGTGTAGCGATATTCATATTTCGGTTTATGTCATGTGATATGATTAAGTGATACTGTTCACCATCACACCAGCGGCAGACTTAGTGGGGAGCTATTGGGGGCCGTCGCCCCAATCCTTTTTTCCTTCTAGGTATATTTACCCTAAAATTTTAATAAATATGTATTTGTATGTATTTTTTTACATTGCCGCCTCTCCTACCAGCAATTTTTGCGTACGCCGCTGCGTCACGCGCCTATCACATCACCCTCTCCCTTTATCCTGGCCGAAAGGATGTACAAACAAAAATTTATTGGCAAGAGATTTTCTACTAGTTAGTTCATGTAGAAGACCTCATTAATTTGGGATTACGCCTTGTTGTGGTTGCAGTTTGGATTTTGAATACCTTAGTCCACAAATGAAAGGAGGAATTAGACTTCACACTCCATTTTTTGTCAATTTTGAATTTGCACGTCATTACAAAAATCATTAATATAGCACCCAAAGTTTAAAAAAATGTTAAATTGGGGTGTAAGTTCCATGTGGACAAGAAAATGGGGTGTAAAATTTAATTTGTAGGGTGAAAAGAATATGATTTAGAGAACTCCAATCCCCCTTAAGCAAATCCAGTTCATTCAGTAACTTCCTTATTTCAGTCAAATTTTACATTTACTAGAAGTGCTATAACTCTCTAAAATGGAATGTAGATAAGATATCATATAATACTGAAAACCAAAAGCAATGACACAGAGCATATGATCATCACTACTTAGGTGCTAATGTTAGGTTATGCTCCATACAATAAAAATCACTAACCAATCCAGCACCAGCATTATCACGTAACCAGGCAGCATCTGAGTACCGTTCTTCCTTCACTGAGTTCTATAATTGAGTTCCAAACAGATGCATTAAATCATGAAATGGGACTAATCAGTTATATCATAAAAAAATGCGTAGTTGTGAAACTCCTACATCTAGTTGAGACTTCACTGCGCCCACAGTATCATTCGTAGCAGCTGCTGCTATAGCCACCTTCAGCCTAGCTGCCCCTTCATAATCCTCTCTATTGATATATCCTGCTAATTGTGACTGCACAATAAAGACCTCTATTGGAATCGTCAAATATTTGAAGTTCTTGTTTTTATCTTCTTCGTTTGGTCTAAAAGAAAAAGATGATAAAAATTACCTTTAAAGTCCAAACGATACGTTCTTGCTCCTGGACCTCTGAAAAGTGCTTTTCCCATCGGTCCCAATCCCATTCCTCTTCCCTCTCGGAACTCTTCGTCTGGGCAATGCCCAGGCTCTCCTGATTTCCATCTGGATTAAGGAAATCATTAAACCGTTTCATCATATTCTTAACAGCCTCCAGAATCGCCCTGTCCCACTTCCAGCCAGGACGGTCTTCTAGAGCCGGCAGCGATGGATCCGCACCGCCACCGCTTAAGCAGCGGCAGCAGACATAAGAGTGCGAGCTGCAAAACGAGGATGACCTGATCAACACAGGAACAAATTTCCCATTAGAGAGGACGAGTTTGTTGTGGTTCGGAGCAAGGCGCGCGGAAGGATGCGGGAATGGTGGGGGGGGAATGGACAGCATGTGGGAGAGCCCTTGGAATGCAATGAAAGTGCCCGAGAGTATGCGACGAGTTAACCACTGGAGACAGCAGCGAAGGAATCGGCCGAATCGCCGTCGACCTATCAGTTTACAGTGTATCGCCGTCACCTATCCGTTTACAGTGTATCGCCGACGATGGTGGGATGTCCTAAGCTAGGATACGCAATTACGCATATAGAACGTGATCACCTTCTTCGTCTATCGAGCGTTTTTTAATAGAGATAACCTCAATTCATTGAAAACTAGCTTTACTTTGATTTATGTTGAGCCCGTTTGGTAGCACGAAAATCGGTCGTTTTGGCTGATTCTGCTGAAATTTATGAAGTTCTGGCTGAAGTGGTTGCATTGGCTGATTCTGCTGATACAAGAAAAAAATATTTTTAAAATATATTTTATTAATAAAATAAAGAAAAAATTATATGTAAAAATAGCTAAAATGATCATCTACAGTAACTTCAACCAATACAGTCAGAAAAGTAACTTCAACCTTACTTTTTCGGCTTATTACATAATTCAGCGCGCGAAAGCAAAATTTACGTGTTTGGTAAAAAAGTTGGCTGATAAGCCTGATAAGCCGAAAATGAGGGTTGCCAAACAGACTCGTTATATGCAGTACTTTTTCGTGGATAGAGAAGTTAGCTTATTGTCTCTTTTTTACATTTTTCGATTCAAGTCTTTGACCGTAATTATATCTTAATTTTATTAATAAAAAAATATTAAAAATTAGTTTTTGAAAATTTGTAATGACATGAATTGAACAATATCTTTTTAATAAATAATTTTCATAAAATAATAACGTAAAATGTAGTCAAAGTAGAGTATGTGAATAGTGTAAAATTAAACATGTTACGATTAAAACAGAACGGAGGATAGTATATTAGAATCAACCAAAACATATTAACAATCATACGCCATAATCTAAATTTCCATCTATCCAATCAATTCCAAAAGCACGTCAGCCCCCACACGTCATGATCAAACATAAAATAGTCCACTCTGGAAAGAGCGAGACTAATCGCTGAAAAAGTGAGAGTATAAAGACTATTAGGGACTGAATCAACCTTATTGCCTCCAACCACAAATCTATCTACTAAAATAATCCAAAAACTCAACCTAATCCCCTTATTGTTTGTCACATAACTAACAAAATAGAAACAGTAAAGAAGTCTGAATCGAATAGAAGGCTAAGAGTTTTTGTTGGGCCGGTAAAGAAATATGGTTTTGTTGTAAAATCCTGGAAATGACAAGTGTGAATTGTTCATCCTTGTCATCAATCCAGAAATTATGTTTAATCCTTGTAACCTAGTTAGCACAGATGGCTCAAATTGTTATTGCCACCAAATCTGTAGATTCATCCCTTAAGTGACTAATCATCAAGTTCAAACAGTATAAATAGGAGCTTGATGAGGCGTTGTAAATTCATTCAGAAATTCAGAAATTCTCAGATATTAAGAAGAAGATATTTAGAGCTTTTATTAATATATCTCTCTCAAATTTAGTCTTCATCTTCTTCATTTTCACAACACGTTATCAGCACGAATCAGCTCAAAATCTTCAGCAATCTTTGTCTCTTGCAGGTATTAGCATCAATATTCATTATATATTCTTCTAGTATAGAAACATGAAATACATGTTCAGTTTTTGTTTGAAATTAAACTCCTAGCCCCGCTTCATATAGTACAAGAAATTATACGTACCTTTAAACTATTTCTCCATCTGAATAAACCCTTCATAAAAGAAAGAAAATGAATACGTCCGTGGAGTGATGACTGATAAACACTCCTGACTTGTACGTAATGAGAATTTGGCTTCAATCAAAATACTTGACTTATGGATACCAATACTCCGTAATAGAGATTTAAAAGAAGGAAAGATATAATAGCTTAGCAAGATAGATGAGAGATGGTAATATGAGGAATATGCAGAATACGTTACTAGGCATACATATTTGAAAAGGGAGAGTAATAATATGAGTGACTTAAAAAAAACGACAACAAATGCTCAGCGGCACCAATAAGTAATACGAAGAAGATAATAACAAGTACTCAAAGATGATATGTAGTATGAACTAAACAAAATGAGGAGAACTTGTGAACAAAGTGTATATGTAAGCCAATCAACTAAAAACAATGGATAGTCACATGACTCTAAATGAATGGCTGGTTTTTAATTTTTGATCGGTTACTTTTGTCCTATTGATAAAGATGTACTCGTGATCATCTGTACTACTTTGAGACACATAGCTGACAACTTTCAGTTTTTAATTACCCATGTATTTGGTTTTATCCAAAGCTATTTCAATTTAAAATTTTAATGTTGTAAGTATAAATAGTTATCAACTACCGTAGCAACTATAAATAGCTTCTGAACGTTTTTTTTATTACCAGAAGTTAAAATAAGTATAAATACAAAGTAAGTACATACACAAACAACTAATAAGATTGATTAGTAACATCACAAAACGAAAATAACCATTCTTATTAATAAACTTTATATTAATAATTTCTTGTAGTCCAATGGCAAACATAAGCAAACGAGAATTCGACGTTCTTGATCTGTCTGGTCAAAAATACCTGGAATGGAAAGTTGATGCTTTAGCACATTTGAAGGCTAATGGTCTCGAAGACACTATTGAGGCTATTAATCAATCATCTTCCCAGGATAAAGCGAAAGCTATAATTTTCCTCCGTCACCACCTCCATGAAAGTCTCAAATCTGAATATCTTTTGGTTGATGATCCAAAAGAATTATGGGACAATTTACAAGAGAGGTATGACCACCAACAAAAGGTACTTTTACCTAAAGCTCAGTATGACTGGATCAATTTAAGATTCCAGGATTTTAAATCAATCAGTGACTATAATTCCGCCATGTTCCAAATAACATCTAAGTTAAAGTTATGTGGACAAAAAGTCACTGATGATGATATGTTGGAGAAAACCTTTTCCACTATGCATATCTCTAACATGCTGCTTCAACAACAATATAGAGAAAAAGGTTTTAAAAAATACTCCGACTTAATATCAGTTTTACTTGTAGCTGAGCAAAATAATGACCTTTTAATGAAGAACCACAATCTGAGACCCACTGGGTCTAGTCCTTCTATTTATGGTCCATCCGGCCATAATTTAGCCACCGAATCAAATGCAACACACAGTGGCAGTAGAAAGCATTTTAAATGTGGTCATTATAGTGGTCATAATAAAAAGCCACACCGAGGATATAAACAGGTTGACAGACCAAATTATAACGGAAGGGGCAAACAAAAAGCACATCAAATAAATCGCCCTACAAAACCCTCGGTAAAAACGACTTGTTATAAATGTGGCATGACGGGGCATTGGGCTAACAAATGCCGTACTGCGAAACATCTGGTGGAGTTATTTCAAGCTTCCATGAATTTAAACAAAGGCAAAAATATGGAAGTTAATTATGTCAATGACACAACTCCACCTCTGCCAAAATTTGATGTATCCAACTTTTTCGCGAATGATGCCATTATGGACGATGCTTTTGCTATAAACCAAAATGTTACTAAATAAAATAGTAGACTCCTGATGTTGTACAATACTAGTTTTATGTACTTTTTCTTTCTTCCCCTTTTTATTTTGCTTTTAAATAAATATGTATAATGTATGTACTCTTATGTTAAATAAAATGCATAATTTGTGATCAAGCTAATGTTTATTTATATATATTGAAGATATGGATCATTCAAATGATAAAGAGCTATGTCTGATAGACAGTGCCACAACGCACACCATTTTGAGAAATAAAATATATTTTTCTCAAATGACTTTAGTTGAAGCTGAAGTCAATACGATATCAGGTGTTGCGAAGCTCATTGAAGGCTCTGGGAAAGCATATGTGATGCTACCTAATGGGACAAAAATAATTATAAATGACGCTTTATACTCCAGCAAATCGCGGAGAAATTTATTGAGCTTTAAAGATATGCGTCAAAATGGTTATCACATAGAAACCATGAATGAAAACCAAAAGGAATATCTTTGTCTCACGACAACTAAATCTGGCGCTAAATATTTTTGTGAAAAAATGCCAGCATATTCCTCAGGACTATATTTCACATATATTAGTCCATTCGAAATAAATTTGGTTTCTAACACAAAGTTAGATGATCGGAAAACATTCATGTTGTGGCATGACCGTTTAGGTCACCCAGGCCAAGTAATGATGCATAAAATCATTAAGACTTCACTTGGACACCCATTAAAGAATATCAGGGTTCGAGTATCAAGTGATTTTCCTTGTAAGGCCTGTTCTCTTGGCAAAATGATCATCAGGCCTTCAATGAACAAAATTGCAACTGAATCACCTGCATTTTTAGAGAGGATTCAAGGAGATATTTGTGGGCCGATAGCCCCACCATGTGGACCATTTCGATATTTTATGGTGTTGATTGATGCTTCAACACGTTGGTCACATGTTAGTCTTTTATCGACTAGAAATTTAGCATTTGCTAAACTCCTTGCTCAAATCATACGATTAAGAGCTCATTTTCCGGACCATTCTATAAAGAGAATCCGAATTGACAATGCAGGAGAATTTACATCCCAATCATTTAACGACTATTGTATGTCGATTGGGATTGATGTGGAGCATCCTGTTGCTCATGTCCATACACAAAATGGTCTTGCTGAATCTTTGATTAAACGATTACAATTAATCGCTAGACCATTATTAATGAAGTGTTATTTACCTTCATCAGCTTGGGGACATGCTATTTTACATGCAGCAAATTTAATTCGGCTTAGACCGACTGCATATCATGAATATTCTCCAATGCAATTAGTTACTGGACAAGAGCCAAACTTAGCACACATTAAAATATTTGGTTGTGCTGTTTATGTTCCAATTGCTCCACCTTATCGTACAAAAATGGGTCCTCAAAGAAGGTTGGGAATTTATGTTGGATTTGAATCTCCCTCAATAATCAAATATCTTGAACCGATGACTGGTGACTTATTCACCGCACGGTTCGCTGACTGTCATTTCAATGAGACAGTATTCCCAACCTTAGGGGGAGAAACTAATAAATCGGACCCAAGTACGAAAGAAATAACATGGAATGCAACAGGATTATCACATCTTGACTCAAAATCAAATATATGTGAGCAAGAGGTGCAAAAGATAATCCATTTACAAAATGTTGCAAATCAGTTGCCTGATGCATTCACAGACACAAAGAAAGTGACAAAGTCACATATTCCTGCCATGAATGCCCCTGCCAGAATCGAAATCCCAACAGAGAATTTTGAAAAATCTTTTGCAAACGATTCTTCTATACGCAAAAGGCGTGGCAGGCCACTTGGATCGAAAGATATAAAACCAAGAAAAACTAAAAGGCAGGAATCGATCTGTGATGCCAAAGATGTTCATCCTTCTGAACAAGAAAATGAACAATTTGAAAATATTGGCATAGAAAATGATATTGACAAAACAAATATCTCAAATGATGATCCAACTTCCTTAAATGAGGAAGATATTCCAGATAATGATAGAAACGTTGATAATTATGAAATTTCAATAAACTACGTTTCTACTGGAATGCAATGGAATCGTAAAGATATTGATATTAATGAGATATTTGTCTATGCCGTTGCCACAAATGTTATGAATGAAAACAATGACAATGAGCCAACATCAATAGAAGAATGTCGGAAACGACATGATTGGCCAAAATGGAATGAAGCAATTCAGGCTGAATTGAAATCACTTGAAAAACGTGATGTTTTTGGACCGATAGTCCCTACGCCAAAAGGCGTAAAACCAGTAGGCTTTAAATGGGTATTTGTGTGTAAACGCAATGAGAAAAATGAAATTGTAAGATATAAAGCCCGACTTGTTGCCCAAGGGTTTTCTCAAATGCCGGGAATTGATTATGAAGAAACCTATTCTCCAGTAGTTGATGCAACTACATTAAGGTTTCTCATTGGCATGTCTGTTTTTGAAAAGCTGCAAATGCGCCTAATGGATGTAGTAACTGCATATTTATACGGTTCACTCGATACAGACATTTATATGAAAGTTCCCGGAGGATTTAAAATGCCTGAAGCTTATAGCTCGAAACCTCGAGAAATGTTTTCCATTAAACTACAAATGTCATTGTATGGACTAAAACAATCTGGACGAATGTGGTATAATCGTCTCGGTGAATACCTTCTTAAGGAAGGATATAAGAATGATCCAATTAGTCCATGTGTTTTCATCCGGCGATTAAATTCGGGATTCGCCATAATTGCAGTATTTGTTGATGACTTAAATATCATTGGAACTCCCGATGAGATTGAAAATACTGCAAAATATCTTATGAAAGAATTTGAAATGAAAGATCTAGGGAGAACCAAATTTTGTCTCGGACTTCAAATTGAGCATTTGAAGAATGGAATTTTCATCCATCAATCCAATTACACCGAGAAAGTTTTGAAGAGATTCTATATGGACAAAGCTCATCCTTTGACTTCACCAATGGTGATTCGATCTCTCAACATACACGATGATCCATTCCGTCCCCGAGAAGATGATGAAGAAATACTCGGTCCCGAAGTACCATATCTGAGTGCTATTGGAGCTTTAATGTATTTAGCTAATAATACTAGACCAGATATTGCATTCTCCGTAAATTTATTAGCTAGGTACAGTTCATGCCCAACAAGACGTCATTGGAACGGGATCAAGCACATATTCCGTTATCTACGTGGTACAGTTGATCTTGGCTTATTCTACCACAAAGATGAAAAAGCTGCTTTAATCGGATATGCAGACGCTGGATACTTATCAGATCCTCAAAAGGCGAAATCACAAACCGGATACGTATTTACTTATGGTAACACCGCAATCTCATGGAGATCGATGAAGAAGACATTGACAGCTACATCGTCAAATCATTCTGAGTTAATTGCACTATATGAAACCGGAAGAGAATGTGTGTGGCTACGATCTATGATTCAACACATCCAAAATGAATGCGGTATGAAGTCTATTACTTGTCATCCTACTGTGATCTACGAAGACAACACTGCGTGCATAGCTCAGATTAAAGAAGGTTACATCAAAGGAGACAGAACAAAACACATATCACCAAAGTTCTTCTCTACTCATGATCTCGAGAAAGAAGGGACGATCAACATTCAACAAATCAGATCCAGTGAAAATCCAGCCGATCTCTTCACCAAATCTTTACTCCCGAAGAAGTTCATGGAACTTGTACAGAAAATCGGCATGCGACGTCTTCATAATTTATACTAAATTCAGGGGGAGTATTTGAATGCACTGCACTCTTTTTCCCTTCATCAGGTTTTTATCCCACTGGATTTTTCCTGATAAGGTTTTTAACGAGACAGTACATCCAAATACAACGACATTATAAGTCGTAATTTTTACCCCTTAATTTTCACAATAAGTTTTTAAAATAATAGACAACTATTCAAGGATGAACATTCAAGGGGGAGTGTTGTAAAATCCTGGAAATGACAAGTGTGAATTGTTCATCCTTGTCATCAATCCAGAAATTATGTTTAATCCTTGTAACCTAGTTAGCACAGATGGCTCAAATTGTTATTGCCACCAAATCTGTAGATTCATCCCTTAAGTGACTAATCATCAAGTTCAAACAGTATAAATAGGAGCTTGATGAGGCATTGTAAATTCATTCAGAAATTCAGAAATTCTCAGATATTAAGAAGAAGATATTTAGAGATTTTATTAATATATCTCTCTCTCAAATTTAGTCTTCATCTTCTTCATTTTCACAACAGGTTTTAACTTTTAAATAGATAATAATATATAATACTTCGTGTGTGTGTGTGTATATAGGGGAGGATTCAAATACAATGAGTTCTTCCCACGCAAAGTGAGAATGAATCTTGTGCATTCATTTTCACATCTAATAGTTCAAAATGAGCCAAAAATGCACTAAATTCGACCAAAATCACGGTGGCAATTTCGTAAATAAACTACACTTTTTCGTCATCGCGAAAAAGTGCAAGCAAAATATGAAAAAGTGCATATCTTCGCACTTTGCATGAGAAGAAGTCTTTTTATTTGAACTCTTCCATATATATATATATATATATATATATATATATATATATATATATATATATATGTGTGTGTGTGTGTGTGTGTGTGTGTGTGTGTGTGTGTGTGTATGTATGTATGTATGTATGTATGTATATATGTATTGGTAAGTTCATTTTTGTACTTATTTTTCTCATCATATTTGAGCGATTTTTAGATAGAAAATATAAAAACAAGGCATGTTTTAGATATTTTGGTTCAAGTTTCATGAAATCAAGTGAAAACCGCAATCATAATATGTTTGGCGAAATTTTGGGTCAATTGCGTGAAGAAAGTGGCATTTTTTCCCAACAAATGAATTGCTACGGAAGTTTGAAAGATATAAACCAAGAAGAAGTCGCCTATATGGCCACTTTTGATGAAAATGGACGATGCATAGAGACACATGTTCGTATTTTGATCATAACTTTGCGCATGATTGCTCAACGTTCGTGATACAAGTTGAATTACATTGACATCTTCTTTCTCTACAACTCTTATGAATAACACAGAACCAAATAACAATAGTAGAATGAACATATTGCTCAAAGAAGTGAGACATTTGCAGTTGCGATGGAAAGTGACACATGCTCACCATTTTGGTCATATCTCATAAACTACAAATCCAATGAATGTAATTCAAAAACCAGTAGTTAGCCAAGAAAGAGATCTACAACTTAGGTGAATACAACTTTTCCATTTGACGTGAGGCGGTCGATAAGGCGGCCGCCTTTCTGGGCGCCTACGCGTTTTTGACAGTTTCAGCACACAGGGCTTTGCATGGCGACAAAATAATGGAAGGCTGCCAACAAGGGCCGGAAGGCGGCCACCCTCCGTGGCCGCCTGCGGTGCGACGTGACTTTTGATCTGCCGGTCGCTGAGACAAGACGGGAGGCGGCCAAATAGGCGGCCGCCCTCCACGGGCGCCTGCGGCGGATTTGACGCGTGCACGCAGCTTTGTCGGTGATTTGATGGAAGGCTGCCGACCATGGCCGGAGGGCGGCCGCCCTTATGGCCGCCTTCCACAAAACTCCAGCTACAAAAGCTCTCTTCCATCCCCAACTCAAAACACACCATCTCACACCCAACTCAGATCAAAAAGGGTGTCTTCTTCCTCCTCAAAGCTCGGATTTCCACCATTGTTGGATCTTCAACTTCAATCTTTCATATCTTTCTCATTTTAGCTCCAATTTGTAAGTTCTTTATATGAAAATTCATCTTATCGTCGTGTAGATTCTTAATATGTTGTTTTTATTTCCCAAATAATTGTTAAAAATTCTCTGAATTAATTTTAAGAATTTCGTGTTTTCCATTTGTATTCAAGAAAAGTAGTTCTTGTTGTTATATTAATCTCCTACTTAGATAACCTCAATACCTAGTATAAATGGTGATTATTTGTGAAAGAAGAGAAAGTTTAGATGTCGAGAGTATTCACTTTAATATTTTCTTTTGGTGTTATTATTTATGATAATGTCTTATTTTATATGTAAAGTGTTAAAACTAGTAATGAGTTCTTGTAGTTAATTTACTCTTGGGCATGAGTTGAATTAAAGAATATGGGTTGACCTTGTTTGACTGAAAATTAGGAGTTTAACTAATTTTATGGACTAGTTGTTTAAAATGATTAATTTGATTACTTAATAGAATTGGTCATTTCATTAATTAAACTTTGGAAGATTATTTATAACTTGTCTATGAGATTATAAATAGTTTAAGCCAAGCATATTGAGCACATTAATGAAGCCTAGAGATAGGATAAATTAATGGATAGAATTTAATCTTTGTCTATGAGGAAGAAATTCAATTGTTGAATATGAGAAATTTAACTAATTAATGAAGTTGACCATTTTGTTAGCTAAAATGCGGAAAGTTATATCCATCTTGTCCATGAGATTAGAATATAATTTAGGTCAACCATTTTAAACACATTAATGAAGCCTAGAAATAGGATAAATTAGTGAAGGTAACTTAAATCTTGTCAATGAGAAAAGAAACTACTAGTCCAATCTTTAGTTATAAATACTCCTAATTATTAGGTCCAAGATAAAAGGATGTACCCATATTTTATAATTCAATTCATTGTCCTTCTTTGATCAATCCATTTAGAGTTTAATATTTTATTTTTCATTTAGTATATTTTTGAGCCATCATTAGTATTTGCATAATTTAATTTACTTTCTTTTTCAAAAACTAGTTTAGAAAATCAATCAAAAGTTTTAATTTGGAAAGCTTTCAATAATTTGCGATAACCTGTGACTGGACTTAAAATCAAGAAACTCCTCCGCCATTCATCCAGAGACACGATACTCGGGGAAAACCGAAAGGTTAGACTCCGTTTTACTATAACGTCGCGAAAGCGGTCATCATGTATGTATGTATGTATGTATGTATGTATGTATGTATGTATACACACTAGCGATTGATCGCACAAGGTGCGGTAACTCATGCCCAATGTTTTATTTGGCAAAACATGTCGGATGTTAAATACTCCGTAATATTTTTCTATAAGTTACCATTTTACTAATTTATGAGAAGACATCTTATATGTGAAATTATTAGAGAGTTGTATGAAATCGTTGTATTCACACAATTTTTGAAAAATGAAATAAAATAAAATTACGTGATGGAGTAATGGGACTAGGCCCGAAGCTTAATCAGTCCAAGCTTCGAACTTGGACCCGTGGATCCAAGTCCACAACCTGGAGTCTGCCTGCCAGCCCAGCGGGGAGCCTGCCAGTCCGGCCGACCTTCCAGCCCGGAAGAGTAACGGTCAAACAATCAATGCACTATTAATTATGTATTTAATTCTGTATTAATGTTGTAATTAATTAGTCATTATGATCGGTAGCGGTTACGATTTGTATACGCCTATAAAAGGCGGGTTGTAATTCGGATTATGGGAGACAATTTCTATATGCTATTTCTGGCAACTAAATCTCCTAGCTACTTTCCATTCTCGTTCTTGCTTTCCTAATTCCTGCTTGAGTGTCGTACGTAGCTTTCCTAAAAGCCTATGAGCGTCCTATTCTGGACCAACATTGGTGCTTTCATTGAGAGCCTCTATTGTCTCTCACATTCACTCCAGTGGGAATTAACCAGAAAATTTCAAAAAAAATGGAAAGTTCCAAGGTTTCTATGAGTTTTTCATGTCTGAAAAATCTGAAATAAGCATGATAAATTTGGTCTGGTAAAGCAATGGGGATTGGATGTAGGCCAGCAAACAGCGTCCACAAGGAAGACCTCGAAAAAATGGAAGATGGCTCTAAGAACTGTACTGGACGGCAACATAGCCCAACTACGCCGACCCACCCCGTCACAGTGATGCCTGGCTCGTTACCGATCGCGCCGCAGCCGTGCCGATCGCCCTCACAGCTGGAGATTGGAGCTTGGGTCACGGTTACCTCCTCCATGGCCATGAACTCTTGTTACTGGAACTCAACCTCAATAATCTACCATTAATGGCCGCCAGAAGCTACCGGAAGTAACGATGCAACCCATCGGAATCGACCCTCGCAGCAGCAGACCCAACGTCCTTGTCCGTACTCCGGTGACCTCTGACGACAAAGACCGACCAGTTGTACGAGCCGGGGACGTCGGTACGCAAGGACCAACAGGTTTAACGGGGGAAAGAACCAGCAGCTTGTTCTTCGCCTCTCACTCCTCCGGCAATACCTATGGCCGCGGCGCACCCCCTCTGGCAGAGTGTGGACTCCCTCTCGCCTCCATGCCCGACAGCAGTAGATCGGAGGTTTGGTTGGCAGGCCAACTCAAGGGGTATGTCGGAGAGCTAAATGCCTAGATGTGTTGCAACACGATAAGAAGAAAACAAATTTTGGGCCAACTGAGAGGAGTGGGCTGGATCCAGTTAAATTCAAACGCGGCCAGTCTCCAGCAACATTCACGTCGCCCTCCATAAAGCTAAGTGGAATCAATTTATTAATACTCAAAACTAAGTTTGATTTATATTCACAAAAAGCATAAATCTAGAACATTTGAAAAGAAAAAAATTAAGTGGTTCAATTGCTTTTAGTCTTGTTAAGTGTGTGTAATTTTAACATTGAACAACGGACTTATGAAATCTAATCACTCAAGTACGCCGGACGAGCACACACACTCGTACACTGGCCGAGCACACACACTCGCGCCACCGGGTCACGTCATATGAGTCTGACGATTAATAAGCTCCAATGTAAATGTTAATACCACACACTCTTGACTTCATACGAGTTCTTGCGTGCTCTTACCTCTTCCTAGTGCATCACACCCCGATCTCGGGGGACAAGTCACCCGTTCAAAAGTTTTTACTTGCGGGTTCGAACTACTAACCTCGGGCGGTGAGTTATACTCTTGTTAGGGGCCTAGAGTCACGCTCTTCCGAGCGATTTTGTCACTTAATTGACATTCACATTTCTCGAAAAGGTTGATATACTTTAGTTCTTTGGGGTTGGATTATCCGTTCGAGTGAGGAGTCCGACTCACTTACTCGCGGATTCAATCATTCTTTCGGAGACTGGGTTGAGACCTAACTTAGGAACTTGATGTCACTCTTTTCAAAGTGAGTCCAACTCACTTACACAAAGTCATGGTTCGACACCAGGTCAGATGCCCTATTCTACACTAGTTTCTTTTATGTGTAGGTACAATTGAATGAAGTGGGGGACTCAGGGTCTTGCCATCTTCAAGAAAGCAAATGATGAACCTGACGAGTCTGTGCCCGATGAGAAGAACAGTTCTAGTCATCCTATTCGCAGATGGCGACCACTGCAATAAAGGCTGTGGATCTCACCTCTTGCTTCATCTTGGGGGCGTCAGAACTCTTTTTCCCTTCATTGGGATTTTTCCCATTGGGTTTTTTCCTAATGAAGGTTTTTAATGTTGCATCTCCCCAACATGGACAAGGGCGGGGATCTTCTAGTCTCAGAGAAGAGCAACTGACTTGGACTACTCCCTCTTAGCCGAGTCTACTACTCGACTAAGGGAGTGGGAGACTCGTGATGGAGTAATGAGACTAGGCCCAGAGCCTAATCAGCCCAAGCCTCGAATTTGGACCCGTGGATCCAAGTCCACAACCTGGAGCCTGCCTGCCCAGCGGGGAGCCTGCCAGTCCGGCCGACCTCCCAACCCGAAAGAGTAACGGTCAAGCAATTAATGTGCTTTTAATTATGTATTTAATTCCGTATTAATGTTGTAATTAAATAGTCATTACTATCGGTAGCTGTTACGATTTGTATACGCCTATAAAAGGCGGGTTGTAATTCAGATTAGAGAAAGCGAATTCTACATGCTATTTCTGGCAACTAAACACTTTTAGCTTTTTTCCTTATTCTCAATATTTTCATGATTTCCTGCTTGAGTGTCGTACGTAGCTTTCCTAAAAGCTTATGAGCGTCCTATTTTGAACCAACATTGGTGCTTTCATTGAGAGCCTCTAACGATCTCTCACATCACTTTAGTAGGAAAAAATTCAAGAAATTCATCCCAATCCAAGGTGCTACAGTTCCACTTCCTCATGTTCTCTTCGCCAATCACAGCTGGATGCCGCGCGCCGACGTCGCTGTTGGTCCCCCTCATCGCCACGCCTATTCATGAGATAGGCCTTCAAATGTGCGCCCATCTAATTCCTATGGAGCAAGAGTCTGCTCTGCGTTGTTAAAGTGAATGTGCCAAGATTACACTAAGACCAAATTTGATTCTCCTCAAGGATGACGATGGGCTGCATTTTCAGCAACTCATTCGGGCCCGTTTGGTTCTAAAGCTAAGTTTCCAAAAATCCTCTATATTTGATACCAAAAAAATCATAAATTAAAACATTTGAAAAGATATTTTAAGTGATATATTGCTTTTACTCTTGTTAAATGTGTATAATTTTAACATTGAACAACAGACTTATGAAATCTGATCATTCAAGTACGCCGGACGAGCACACACACTCGTACACTGGCTGAGCACACACACTCGCGCCACCGGGTCACGCCATATGGGTGTGACGATTAATAAGCTCCAATATAAATGTTGATACCGCACACTCTTGACTTCATACGAGTTCTTGTGTGCTCTTACCTCTTCATAGTGCATCGCACTCCGATCTCGGGGGACGAGTCACCCATTCAAAAGTTTTTACTTGCGGGTTCGAACTACTAACATCGGGCGGCGAATTAAACTCTTGCTAGAGGCCTAGAACCACGTTCTTCCGAGCAATTTTGTCACTTAATTGACATTCACATTTCTCGAAAAAGGTTGATATACTCATATACTTTAGTTCTTTGGGGTTGGATTATCCATTCGACTGAGGAGTCCGACTCACTTACTCGCAGATTCAATCTTTCTTTCGGAGACTGGGTTGAGGCCTAACTTGGGAACTTGATGTCACTCTTTTCAAGTAATGAGTCCGACTCACTTACACACTGAGTCGTGGTTCGACACCAGGCCAGATGCTCTATTCTACACTAGTTTCTTTTATGTGTAGGTACAACTGAATGAAGTGGGGGACTGATGGTCTTATCGTCTTCAAGGAAGCAAATGATGAACCTGACGAGTCTGAGCCCGACGAGAAGAACATTTCTAGCCATCCTATTTGCAGATGACAACCATTGTTATAAAGGCTAAGGATCTCACTTTTTGCTTCATTTTGGGGGCGTCGGATGTACTCTTTTTCCCTTCATTAGGATTGTTTCCCATTGGGTTTTCTTCATAATGAAGGTTTTTAATGAGGCATCTCCCCAACATGGACAAGGGCGGGGATCTTCTAGTCTCGGAGAAGAGCAACTGACTTGGACTACTCCCTCTTAGCCGAGTCTACTACTCGACTAAGGGAGTGGGGGACTCGTGATGGAGTAATGGGACTAGGCCCGGAGTCTAATCAGCCCAAGCCTCGATCTTGGACCCGTGGATCCAAGTCCACAACCTGGAGCCTGCCTGCCAGCCCAGCGGGGAGCCTGCCAGTCCGGAAGAGTAACGATCAAACAATTAATGCACTATTAATTATGTATTTAATTCCGTATTAATGTTGTAATTAATTAGTCATTATTATCGGTAGCGGTTACGATTTGTATACGTCTATAAAAGGCGCGTTGTAATTCAAATTATGGAAAACGAATTCTATATGCTATTTCTGGCAACTAAATCTCCTAGCTACTTTCCATTCTCGTTCTTGCTTTCCTAATTCCTGCTTGAGTGTCGTACGTAGTTTTTCTAAAAGCCTACGAGCGTCCTATTTTAGACCAACAGTACCATTATTGGCCACTTTTATTTATGTGGATAATGAGCCAGTACTTGTTTGATGAATTACAAAGTAAAAAAACTTAATTCATAAATATTCCAAAAACAGTATTATTGATCACCTGAATTTACGTGATATATCAGTAGAGCATAAAGAAGTTCAGCATTACCAGTACAAAGAATCTAACAACATTATGTTTGTGTTTTAGATATATTTGAGGAGAAATATTCAGTATAGTAAACAGGTTTATATTATCATGTAAATACATATTTGCTTCATTGTAAAAAAAATTGATACAATTTACTATAAAAATGTCAAACTTGGAAAAGTTTAAAAAGTACATATTAATATAAGAAATTTGATATTACTTTTTAAATATAAAGAATTCACACATTAGTTATTTAAATGTCACAAAATTATTATGTTAAGAGTGCTTGTTAATATAACTAATTCCCCCCATAAATGTCACAAATTTCTCATATTAAAAGTATAGTACTTGCATCTCTTCACAAATCAAGTATATCTCACAAATCAAGTAACGGAAGTTGGATCACGTTAGGGTCATTAAAGTCACTTGAAAAGTTAGGTACAACTTTCTAAGCATAATGTACAATTTTTCATGTTAAAATGTATTGACATAAATAAAAGGTACCAACCCTCATTCACAAATATAATGTAGTTAGATATGATCTAGAATTCCTAGCTTAGAAGTGTATACGGAGTGGAGTATATTTTACATCTTTTAATTCTAAAAATCTACAATTTAGAAAGCAAAGTACAATTAAGAAAACTACAAAAAAGTATAGTTAAGTAAAATAATATTGCTATCATAGATAATAGAGAAAATGAAGATTGAAGAGATACAATAAACAACATTTAAAAACGCATCTCCCATATAGAACATATATTATAGTAGGTGATGGATTATATTCTCATATATCCCAGGGGTATCATAATTGACGAGCAAAGACTCTCAGCCAGACGACGAAACACTCAAGTACAGACGTTTCAGCCGAGGCCGACCTCGACACTCGAGGTCAGGACTAGACACAAGGCAACAAATCGAAAAAGTACGAAGATCAAGCCGAGGCCGACCTCGACCCCCGAGGTTGGCGCCAAAACCGAGCTCGCAGATCACCCAGATATGACGAAATATGAGGCCGACCTCGGGCACGCCGAGGTAGGTGCCATCTCTGACATGTGGCACTGATGCAAGGTCGACCGAAGTCAACGAAAGCCAATAGAAGAATCACCGCCACCGGATAGAAGACGGATGAATTCTCCGGTATGAGTTCACCCTCCCCGAGCTCTTACCTCAAGGAGCTCGGGGCCTCACCAACTAGTTGTGGACTTGGACGGTTTATGAAGATCAAGTACAACACAAGCCGCGGTCACGTCACCCACACTATAGAAGGGCGCCACGTCACTCCAGGCGAAATCACCAGGCAGTATCTTGTGGAAAACATGTGTAACACACACGAATGTTCTAGTATAAATCTGCACAGTTCCAATCAATCAGTTGTCCCGATCATCTCTCCAATCACCTTTACATGTGTCACCATATTATTAGATTTGTTTGTTCATTCTGTTAGGCAAGTGTGACATGTGTCCCCACCACAATAGAGTAGCATCTTTTTACTTGTTGACCAAGTATTTTCTCTCTTAGTATAAATATCACCTTACAACATGTGGAAAGAGATCCGATCTAGAATTCTCTTGCTGTTACTCTGCTGGATTTTGTACCCGGTCTTACTTAGCATTTTCCCGCTCTCTCTCTCTCTCTATTATTTTCCCGGATTCCGGCTACCCCTAGGGTCCGCGATCCATTAGTAGGTTAGGAAGCTCAGCAAAAAAATGTATCCCGGGTTTATAAAATTATTTATGGTTTTTGAATATAAAATCCAGCCATATGAAATGTTAAAGTTGCAATAGAAATGTAGATATACTAACCTACATGGGAGTGCCCGTGAAGAAATGTGCACATGTATAACCAATATGCTCATGATGTATGAAACAAAGACCAAACATGAGAAGGGATTTGGTGTTAAAACAGTTATGGAAACAAAATTCAAAGTATACATTTCTTATTTTCGAAGATACACCCCTGTTAAGGAGAAACATCAGATATTCTTAAGAATGAGACAAGCGATAATGAAAGTAGGTAGTACCTACATCAAAAACATAAATCAAACACACACAAAAGCATATTTGACCATTGGAGATCTTTCTAATTTGGGAGAAGTACATGTTTGAGCGACAAGGGGTGGGGAAAGGAATAGAGAAAGAGATTTTAGATGTTAAAGACTACGGCCGAGGGTGAGAAATGGAGAAAATGATCATATGAATCTATATTTGATGTGGAAAGTTCTTGAGAATGAGATGGATGATGAAGACGGTATTCATGTGGAACTATATACTCCTTATAACATTACTACCTCCATCCCCTAATTTCATGTGGACAAATATATTTTTGTATCAAGGTACAAATACTGTTAGTTTCATATGTTGTTTTTTGTAAAAATGTTTCGTAACCCATAACCTTGACATTACTGTTCGCAAATCGCAATTTGATAATTCATTCATACTATGTTATAATAATGGGAAAAGTGGCAAATAAGTCCTAGAACTAATCAAAAAAGTGCAAATCACCCCTTTATAGGAGGCCCTGTCCGGACGTCACCATTTGAGGTGGTTCCCAGTGTAACTTTTTGATGAAATATTTTGAACATCTTCTTCATTAAGTCTGGTTTACTCATACCAAATTTCAGCTACAAATTCAAACGTGAAGGCAGTCAAATAAATGTTTGAAGATAACTGCGCAGTTAAACTGCGCAGTATATTTCAGAAAATCATTTGACTGCCTTTCCTGTTGAATTTTTACCTAAAATTTGGTATGAGTAAACAAGACTCAATAAAGAAGATGCTCAAAAAAAATCCACCGGCAACCGCCCCAAATGGCGACCGCCAGACAGAGCCTCCTATAAAAGGGGTGATCTGCACTTTTTCGGTTAGTTCGAGGGCTTATTTGCACCTTTTCGCATGTTATAATACTACTATTAAACGATTCTAATTCGTCATGTACATTAACACTTGCGATGACTATAAATAAGAGTCACGACCATTTTTTATCGCATGTTGGACTCTTATTAACTAATCAGTTTGATCAACTTTATGTTACAGTGTCAAAAGTTACAAATCAAAAGAGTTTGAATATAATGATTTGCTGTAAAGATGGTGAATAAATCGACCACACTATCAATATTGTTTACAGAGAAGTGTTTCGAAATGTGTAGGCCGGCATTGGCAACCTCATCGTAATTTTTTATTTAATCCTTCTTCTATATGCCTAGACATAGTTCGTACCAATTGTGAGTCTAACCATTTTTCTCTTAATTATAATTTTTATGTGGATTGTATTTATACATATTCTTTGCATTAATTTACACATAACTAATTATGTACACAAATCATATGATATAATTATTATTTGATTTTTGTTCCGTGCATCGCACGGGTGAGAATCTAGTAATACATGAAAATAAAACAAAAAATGGAGTAGAAATAGATTTGATAATGATATTGAAATGATCTAGGAATGATCGCACTCCACAAAATTTCTAGCATCATGTCTTGTTCGTCGTATTCACTTTCATCTTTCCGTCTCAAAGTATCTGCAACAGGTGAATCATTTGTTGGATACGAGTATAAAGATTTGAGTCGCACCATCAATTATGGATTCAAGCAATCCAAATGATTGGTCTTTGCTCTCCAGAAAATTCAGAAACATGTTCCTCCAAACCACAAGTTCTCCTCTCCCGATAATTGGAGGTCTCACATCATTACCCAAAGATAATGCATCAATTTTTGTTGAGTTAGATCGTGTTGTGTTGTTGATCTTAGGCGAAGAGGGTTTTTGATAAGAGTCAAGGGTTTACGGTACAAGGGGATTTGCGATATGGCTATGAGGTTTACGGTACAGAAGGACATACGGTATGGAGAGAGAACAATAGCTTTTGGGTGTGAGTCGTATCGAAAACTTAATAATATCACAACTTCAATGTACGCAGTAACTTTGTGATACGGGATGGTTTACGATATGACCTTGTGGAATTGGATTTTTTTTGAAGTGAGGTTTACGATACTCATGCTTTTGATAGAAGAGGTTTCGAAATGAGAATGGCTTTCGGTATAAACTATATTGAAAACTTAGTAGAGAAAACTGAGTATCATAAACTTTGTCGTATCACAAACAGTGGCTTTGCGATATTAGTTTCGATACGAAGAACAAGAAAACTGCAAAAAATGAGAACTGATCCGGTGATGGTAAAAATGGTATATGTTCACTCGTAAATCATCATCGATCCCCTACGAATAGTTTTCAAGCAAAAAATAGATGAAGAAGCAATCGAAAAGCAGATTTTCAATACAGAGTCCCTGTTTGTCAATGTTATTGTCAATGATCGCACAGATGGCTCTGATACCAAATGTTGATTCCCAGGCTCAACATATAGATGCAGATAATGATTTCGGACAGATATAATACATAGAAATAAAACAAAAAATGAAGTAGAAATAGATTTGATTATGATATTTAAATGATCGAGGAATGATCGCACTACACAAAATTGCTCTCAGCTTGTCTTATTCATATTCACTTTCATCTTTTAGTCTCATAGTATCTGCAACAAGTGAATCATTTGTTGGATACAGGTATAAAGATCCGAGCCGGACTATCAATTATGGATTCGAGCAATCCAAATGATTGGTCTTAGCTCTCCAGAAAATTCAGAAACATGTTCCTCCAAAGTTCAAACCATAAATTCTCCTCTCATGAGAATTGGAGGTCTCACATCATTACCCAAAGATAAGGCATCCATTTTGTTGAGTTAGATCGGGTTGTGTTGTTGATCTTAGGTGAAGAGGGTTTATGATAAGAGTCGAGGGTTTACGGTACAAGGGGATTTGCGATATGACTATGAGGTTTACGGTACAAAAGGACACACGGTATGGAGAGAATAGGGATGGACTAAACCGGCTCGGCCCGTTACTGTTTGGGCCCGGACCGAACCGGGACCAGTTGGCCGGTTCCAGACTTTTAGCCCGTTTGGGCGGGTCGGGCGGGCTCGGGCCCAACTTTTGGTGAACCGGCCCGGGCGGTTCGGGCCGGGCCCGGTTCAATTTTTGTTTTTCAAATTTTTTTGCTTTTCTAGGTTAGGGTTGGGTGTTTTGGGGGGTTTGGGAGGTGGGGATGAAGGGGGGGGGGGGGGGGGTCGGGTGTTAATTAGAAACCAAAAAAAAAATTGAACTTGACCCGGGCCCGGCCCGGCCCGGTTAGGCCCGGACCCGGTATCAACCCGGGCCGATTCCGGGCCCAACATTTTGCAAAAAAAGCCCGCACGGCCCGGAACCGGACCGGCCCGGATCCATCCCTAGGAGAGAACAATAGCTTTTGGGTGCGAGTCGTATCAAAACTTAATATCATAAAGTGGGTATCACAACTTCAATGTATCACACAGTAACTTTGTGACACAGGATGACTTACGATATGACCTTGTGGACTTTGGGAGAAATTTTTGAAGTGAGGTTTCCAATACTCATGCTTTCGATCAGGGATGGACCGGTTCCGGTTCGGGCCCGGCCGGGCCTCAGTTCATGAAGGGGAGGCCCGGAACCGGTCCGAGTAACCCCCGGGTCCGGGCCGGGCCGGGCCTCGGTTCTATTTTTTTTTTCTGGCTTTTCCTAGTTAACCCCCAACCCTCCCCTCACCCCCAAACCAACCCTAACCACCTCAAATGGCCCAAAATACCCAGCCCAACCCAAAATCTTAAAAAACCACCATCCCACCGGGCCAGTCCGGGCCCGCACAGTATTGGGCCGGTCCGGTTCCGGGCCGGTTGGCCCGGCCCGAGTCCAACCCTACTTTGGATAATAATGAAAAAACTATGCACGTTCACCCTAATAGGTAATATATATACCTTGGATAATATGCCGATAAGGAATGAAATAAAGGTTGGGCCCTAACATTGATGTGGCCCAAACGTACTAAAGGCTAGTCTATTTATTACATTGATTGGAAAAATAAGCATAAACTACTAAATACAACACAGTGATAATTAATATGAATTTAATTACAATAACATACTCTAACAAAACTTTTACACTTGAATTACTGTAAAAAATTTAGATCTCATTTGGTAATACCAAAATCGATTGAATTGGTTGATTGTGCTGAAACTTATGAAATTCTTGTTGAAGTGGTTGATTGACTGACTCGTTCATTTTATGTAAAAATTAGATTTAAAATATATTTTATTCATAAAATAAAGAAAAAATATGAAAAATAGCTAAAATAGTCATCTACGGTAACTTCAACTAATACGACTAAAAAGTAACTGCAACCTTACCTTTTCTTAGTACGGAGTATTACAAATATCAACGCGCGAAATAAAAACTTACGTGTTTGGTGAAAAAGTTGACTAATAAGCTCGATAAGTCGAAAAACATGGTCACCAATCAAACGGACTCTTAAAATGTCAGAGCATATTGCCCAAATTATTACCACAATCACACATTTCTTTTAAAAATTAGTACTGCCAATACCGTTATCATTACAATAATTTCACCATGATGAGCTTACACTTGATAATAATAATCATTATTCACTTTCAGATCTGAGAAAAAAGAAAGGGCAATCCCTCTTCACTTTGGAACTCCTTAACTTCCATAAAATTGTTGAATTTTCAGCAAGGTTTCTTGAACTTTCTGGGAGTTGTTCAAATCTCACGAGAACCCATGATGAACATAACAGTGTAGACAAGGCAATAATTTGTACCTGCGCAGTAGGTGGTACACATGATGGTGCTCGCCTTCATACTCCTTCCTATGCTCTCTCTTGCATCAATAATAATTCTTCTAGTTCTTCTCTACGACGCTCTAGAGCCTGAAATGATGATAGTACAATCAATCATGCTTCTACATCCATTACAAGATTCCCCGCCATGAAAATAATAAATATTTAAAACCAATGCTTATCGGATCATAATTCATAAGTAGGTATTTTTCTCACAACGTCTCTGCTTTGCACAAACGCATTTCCAAGTGAAATGTAAGCTGACCTGTATCATGCCTACCATTTAACCTAACCTCACCTTCATATTTACTATCATTTCATTAGCAGCACTATGATTTTAAGTTCTTGTAACGTGTTAACTCGCAACAAAAGCTTTATTTTTATATAATGAACAAATTGCTAGAAATTCACATAAACTTTCTATCGACATTTTATGCTGTAAAAATAACATAGTTACTCCATACAATCTTTGAATGAATTATATAATTCTGATTTACAATATGCCACAGAATAGAGAAGTTCATTGAAAATTCTAGAGAAAGCTAATCTCTCAAGAAGTGAGACAAGTATAAATAGGAGCGAGTCATCATTCCTAAAATACTTTCTAAAGAAGTGGGAGTGAGAGCCTTTTTATGAAATAAGTCTACAAGAGACTATCCAAATATGTCTCGATTAGTGTGAGTGAAGAGTTTCCTTCAGAGATTTGGTAGAGATGAGACAATCCAAGAGGGTTGATTATAATTGTAAGTAAGTGATTAAAAGGAAGTAGGCCGAAACACAAAAGTGAATTGAGCTATCCGCACACATGTAAAATTCATCTTGACTTTCATTATACATACAAAGTCATATCACAGTCTTTGTTATGGGGCATCTCAGTCAGAGTACAAGAGCATAAATAAGTGCGCGAAAAGGGAATTTTTGAATCTTTCACCGCACTGAATAACCATCAACATTTTTTGGGTGAAATTAGTGCAGGCTATGCACATCATAATTACCTCCAGGTCCATTATTGTTTGCTCCTTGGAACTTTCTTTGTTCTCACGAGCCCGTTTTAGAAACCCAATGCATAATATTCCCTGCAAAAAATGACATGAATAAACGGTCATTTCAACACAGGCCCGCTGCCAATCAAGACGCTGGTACACTTATCGAACGACTATTGGTCTGCCACACACCGTGCCATATGGGAGAGGATTCGCTTCCACTGTATACGGGCAAGTGGCAAGTGTACTCAGATTATTAAGGTTTTAGGTAGTTGGAAAGATTGTTGAACTTACAGATAGAAGATAAATGGCGCCACATGCAAGAAGCAAGTAGCTTGCTATTTGCTGGAGAAGCATCAACTCATGTTGTTTCCCATAATACTCAGGGAAAGCTCTGGTCATTACTGCAACACTGGAATACCTCCGATATTAAGAAAAATAAATGCAAATTGTGACTATTAAAATCAATCTATGTGATGGAGTATATGACCCAGGAATCCCCGGCCCATAGACCCCCACTACTATAGCAGAGGCCCAATAGGCCCAGGAAGCACAGCAGGCCCAAATCACAGCGCCCCAAGTGCCAAACGCCCACGGCAAACACTGGGGGTGCCTTCGGCCCCCTGGCCGAAAACAGTAGCTCTCGGCACCTAGAGCCCTCGGCACCTAGAGGCCCCCAGAATGAAGAGCCTTCGGCCAATCATCTACGGCCGAAGGCATCTCCTCGACAGAATCTCCCACCCACATGCGCCGGATCAACGTACCGAGTACAAACGTCACATCCAACAACCGCATTTAATGCGGCCACATGCGAGTGTCAGTGCCACCCCGTTGAGGTGACCTCTCGACCACCAGAATGATGACACGTGTCCCTATCTAGCATTTATTACTACTATAAATAGCACCCCTTTCCCATTTGTAATCCATGCTCAATACGCTCAATACATTCTCAGCAATACATATTCTCTCTCTTAATTTTGCTCTGACTTCTCTCTAGTTATTCCCCGTAGTAACCCCTCGGATAGATACCCCCGATACACTTATCCCTCATTTGGTGCTCTCGTTGAGAGCTCAAACAATCAAGTAAGAAACCCTCCCCTTCAGCTAAAAACACCTACCAAAATGGGAAGAACCACTCGTGCTCAGTCCAAGAACCTTGAGGACAACAACCTGGCCCTCGGTGAAGTCAACGCCCCCGGAGCCTCTAACAAGGCTCCCGAGGGTGGGGTCATCACTGAGTTGGATCAAGCTGTTGTTGACCTGCGCCTTCAGCTCCAGCAAAACGCTCTCGATGCCCGTCTTGGCATCGAAACCCGAAGGAGGGACCGGAGCGAAAATCAAGTGAGCCCTCCGATTCTCACTATCGACGTACAGTCGGCATTCTCTGACTTCATCCAAACACTCACCCAAAACCCAGGTGCCTTCGACACTCTAGTGCCCCTTCAACCGCAAATCGGGGAAAACACTGTTCTTCTCCCACGTCCACCCCCCTTCGTGAACTCTACCCCTCGGGTGGGGAACGACGAAGGGGTCGTAGCTCAGGACACCGCCTCTCAGGAGGTCCAATCCCCTCAAGAAAGTGGCGGATCCGTCTCTAGGGCGGACGAAAGACGTCCTCCTCAGGACAAAGGCAAGGCACCACTTCATGCCGATGACGCCAGGCACCAAATCAATCAGGCCCACTCGGCCCGTGTTCATTCGCAGGGGGGGAGGCCCTCTCGAAGGATCACAGGGACGAGATTATCGCGGCCCTCCAGCACCGGCTTGATGAGATGGAGGCCCATCGGGCACACACCGCCGTCACCACCCCTCATGCAGATCCCAAATATGAGGCCATGTTGGCCAAAATGGAGGAAATCCAAAAGAAAATAGCCGAAGGCTCCGGGGAACCCGTCGTCCAACTTTGGACTAGGACGCCATTTACCCCAAGGGTATTGGTGGCCCGAATTCCGGAAAGATACCAGGGGCAACCCATCAGGCTCTATGAAGGAAAGACAGATCCCCAGGAGCATTACAGCCGGTACCAAAACAGCATGATGATGGTGGGGGCATCGGACGAATATTTGTGTCGTTGGTTCCTTTCCACCTTAGAGGGACCAGCGTACGAATGGTTCAACCGATTGCCCGAAGGCTGCATCGATTCATGGCAAGAACTCGCCCAATGCATCCTGACACAGTTTGAAGGGAGGCGCCGGTCAAGGAAACACTTCTCCCACTTACTAACAGTAAGACAAAGGAAGGAGGAGACCCTTCGGGACTTCTTGGAGTGCTGGAGGACGGAGGCGGATAAAGTTGATGGCGCTGACGATGGGACCCTTCTGGCCCTCCTTCAAACAGTCCTTCGCCCCGGGAACTTTTCAAGGAGCCTCATCATCGAACCTCCCCGCGATTACATAAGGGCCCTGCAGCGGGGGGACCGGTACGCCGAAGCCGAGGAGGTGGAAAAGTGCCATCACAACCCCGATCAGCAACGCCCTCGTCCAGATGACAAGGGCAACCGGGGGCTCCCCATAATCAATCCAAGGTTTCGGCACCCCCAGTGATCGCCCCCGGCATGGCCAAGCCAAGCCTGGGGGAGGTTACAAGGGAAACCCGAAGGCTTGGGCTCAGCTCATTCTTTTGGAGCACCCTCGGGACTCCCTTGACGCACCCCGTCAGTGTCATCCTAGACTTCGCCAAGGAGAGGGGCCTTGTGGAGCGCGACTCTCGCGCACCCCTGGAGGTATACGCCATCAACCCCAATTATCCTTATTATCGGCTCCACCGCAACCAAGGGCACAGCACCGACGATTGCCATCAGTTGAAGACGGCCATTGAAAGGTTGATACAGGCAGGTCACCTGTCCCAATTCATCAGAGGCCCTCCGCCTCAGGGGACCCCTCACTACCAGGGACCCCCTAAGAAAACAAACGCTTGGGTCAACCCAAACACCATCCCCTCGGCGACCCGAAGGGTAAGAAAAGGGAGATTGGAAACCTCAATGAGGAGGAGGAGTACAGCCAGTACCAAGAGAAAAAGCGCCACATCCATATGATCACTGGAGGCAACACAGGAGGGGACTCCACCAGCCAGCAGAAGAAGTGGGCTCAATCGCTATATGTGGGGGAAGTCACTCATATGTCCCCGGTAAAGCGGCTGAGGGAGGAACCCATCACCTTCACCCACGCCGATCTCCCCCCGGCTTCCTCTCCGCACAAGGATGCCCTCGTCATCCGTACGGAGATCAACAACACCGTCATCCACAGAACTTACATTGACACGGGCAGCTCCGTCAATGTAATGTACCTCAGCACATTCAGAGAGCTGCATCTGGAGAGGGGGTCCCTTCGGCCCATCAAGACCCCTCTCGCCGGCTTCACCGGAGACACCATTGATTCCGAGGGGGTCATTACCCTCCCGGTACTATTCGGCGACGGACTCAATAGAGCCAAGCTCGAAGTGGAGTTCGTCGTCGTCAACATCGACTGCGCCCACAACATCATCCTCGGCAGACCAGCCCTCGAGGACCTCGAAGCCATCATCTCCATGAGGCATCTGTGCCTCAAATTCCCCGCCGAAGGAGGCATCGGATACTCAAGGGGGAATCAAAAACTTGCCCGCGCTTGCTACCTTCAAGTGACCAATGTTCGTAATTGTTTATTGCGTAATCATGGCGGATTTTTAGAATTGCATATTGTGTAAGCCTCATTGCGCAATGAGGCGTATAGCTGAGGCGTGTGTGTGTATATATATATATATGAAGAAAAATTAACTGCCGCTAAATTAACATTAAACGGGGTAGCTAAATTTAACTGAAAACATCAAACTGAAAAATTAATATACTAATATGCAGAAACTTAACTGCTGCTAAATTAACATTAAACGGGGTAGCTAAATTTAACTGAAAACATCAAACTGAAAAATTAATAGAACATTAAACGGAGAAGCTAAATTAAACTGAAAACATTAAACGGATAAACTTAACTGCTGCTAATTAACACTAAACTTAACATTATAACTGAAAACATCAAACTGAAAACTAAACAGAACATTAATATTACATCAAAGTTGGAGTTATCATTAAATATTATAACTGAAATCAAATATTGATAATGTTAAGTTGAAATAAGCAAAAATAACATAAACAAAAAGCAAATAAGCATCAAACGGAGAAGCAGTATATACTATATACCAAAACGAATAAGCAAAAATAACATTAACAAGCTGGGAATTAACATGAAGTATTACTAAGTAGAAAATTAACAAGAAGAAAATTATACCCTATGCCAAACGGAAAAAAACACAGTACCTTAGATTCTTGGAAGAAGCGACCAAACGGAAAGAGGCGATGGAAAGTGGAAACTGGAAAGAACCGGTTTGTTAACTGCTGCGGCTTTGGCTTTTTGCGTAAGAAGGAATTGCGCTAGAGCTGGTTTTATATACGAATAGTCGAATATAAGAATACCCTATGCGGTGGTATGTCGGTCTTATGTTACTAGAAGTTCTAAAACTGGGCCCGGCTGACAAAAAACTTACGCTACAAACCTGAACGCCTTTTGCAATGCAATTTTACGCCATACACTTCAAAACTACCGAGGCGCGCCATAAGGCGTTATGGCATTGCGCAATTGCAAACGATGCAAGTGACGAAGAAGGTTAGTAAGACCGAGTTCCGTGTTGACACCATCACCGGGGCCGTGGAGGAAGAAGAAAAAAGACCGAGGGCTGAACCCGCCGAGGAAGTAGAAGACTTTGTGCTCGATCCGACCAAGCCGGAGAGAGTCTTGAAGATTGGAGCCAAGCTCCCTGAAGACCTGAAGACCGGCATAACTGAAGTCCTCCGCGCCTACTCCATTGTTTTTGCATGGGGCCGGAGGACATGCCCGGAATCAACCGAAGGGTCATCACCCACCGCCTCTCGGTGGACCCTTCGGTCAAACCTATACAACAGCGAAGGAGACCCCTCTCGACCGAGAGAAGGGATTTTGTGAAGAAGGAGGTCACCATGCTCCTCTCCATCAAGCACATCAAGGAGGTAAAATACCCCTCATGGCTGGCTAACGTAGTCCTCGCACAAAAGCCACCCACCTTCCGTATGTGCGTGGACTACACTGATTTAAACAAGGCGTGCCCCATGGACCCTTTCCCCTTGCCAAATATTGATCAACTGGTGGATGAAACCGCGGGGTGCGAGATCATGTCCTTCCTCGATGCCTTCCGAGGGTATCACCAAATTTTCATGCACGAGGAAGACGCCGAAAAAACAGCCTTCATAACTCCCGAGGGCATCTTCTGCTACCTTGTCATGGCCTTCGGCCTTAAGAACTCAGGCGCCACTTACACCCGGATGGTGGCCAGAGTCTTTCAGGCTGTCCTAAGGCGCACCATGGAGGCCTATGTTGACGACATGATCGTCAAAAGCAAGCAATCATCGAGCCATGCTAACGACCTCCGTGAGATCTTCGCCATCATGCAAAAGTTCAACCTTCGGCTAAACCCGCAAAAATGCACCTTCGGCGTGCAAGGAGGCAAGTTTTTAGGCTACATGGTGAGCCGAAGGGGGATTGAGGCCAACCCCGAGAAAATCCAGGCCATCACCTACATGGAGCCCCCACGCAACATGAAGAGAGTCCAACGGTTGACGGGCCGTCTGGCAGCCCTCAACCGCTTCCTATCCAAATCGGCGGAGAAGTCCCTACCCTTCTTTCAGATCATGAGGAAGACCGCCGGCTTCCAACGGACCTCAGAGTGCCAGGAGGCCTTCGACGAGCTGAAACGATATTTGTCTTCACCCCCTGTGCTCTCCAAACCCAAGGTAAGGGAAACCCTGTACCTTTACCTTGGTGTTAGCCCGGCAGCCATCAGCTCAGTACTCATCCGGGAAGAAGATGGCGTCCAACATGCCATCTTCTATGTTAGCAAGATCCTCAGGGAAGCAGGACTCCGGTATTCCCCCGTGGAAAAAACAGTGCTAACTATTGTCTGGACTGTCAAGAAGTTGGGCCACTACTTCCAAGCTCATCCGGTCCAGGTCCTCACGCACCAACCCCTCGGCGCTTTGATGAGGAGCCCCACCAGCTCCTCCCGGATGGTAAAGTGGGTTATCTTCCTCAGCCAATACAACATCGACATCCGTCTGAGGGATGCCATCAGGGCCAAGCCCTGGCGGACTTCGTGACGGAATGCACGGCGAGATCAGCCACGGACGAGGAGCCTTCGGCACCCTCGGATGACTGGTGGACTCTCTACACCGACGGCTCCTCCGCTATCAAAGCTTGTGGGGGAGGGGTAGTTCTCATTTCTCCCGAAGGCTTCCGAACCTATTATGTCGTCCGCTTCTCTTTCAAAGTCTCCAACAACGAAGCCGAATATGAGGCCCTCCTCTGTGGCCTTCGGCTGGTAGCTAACAAGAAGGCCCGACAGATCCACGTCAAATGTGATTCCAAGTTAGTCGTCGGCCAAATCTCAAGAGAATATGAGGCCAAGGAAGGGAGGATGAAACAATACAAGGAGGCGGCTAAAGAATTGCTCAAGGTATTTGAGGCACACTCTCTCACCCAAATACCGAGGGCTCAAAATTCTGAGGCTGACATTTTATCAAAGCTCTCGACTGAATCCCCCGAGCACATATCCAAAATCACCAAAATCGAGGAGCTCAACCTCTCCAACATACACGCCAGCCCCATCATGAATATACAACAAAGACAGGAGGACTGGATCTCAGACATCATTCCCTTCATCACCACAGGGCAACTGCCCGAGGATGAGGCCCGCGCCAAGCTGGCAAAGTTAAGGGCCCCCAGCTACACCATCGAGGACGGAAGGCTCTACAAACGATCTTACAATGGTACGCTGCTCCGGTGCCTTCATGAAGATGAAGCCGAAGTTGCAATGGAGGAAGTGCACAGTGGCACTTGTTCAGCTCATCAGGGACCCTTCTCCATGTCCCGAAGGCTCATAATCCAGGGCTACTTCTGGCCTACGATGACCTGAGATTGTGCGGATCTCGCCCGAAGGTGTACCGCATGTTAATAGAAATGAAGCAAGGTAGAAGCAGAAATGAAATCATCTTAATTAGAATCTGATATTACAGAGTATTTATACAAGCTGCTAGCACAGCTAGCATAACCAAAGCCTAACAGAAAGCAGTTACATTGCTTTTATAAAGAATACACGTGTAGTTTTCCTACACTATTCCTAACATTCCCCCCTCAAACTGAGGGTGATTGAGTTGGAAAATCAATCACACTTAGTTTGCTTCTGAACTCAAGAAAGGTGGAAGCAGATAGAGGCTTGGTCAACACATCTGCAATTTGCTGGGAGGCTGGAATATGAAAAACTTCAAGCTGTTTGAGTTGGACTTTCTCCCGTACAAAGAAAAGATCAATTTCCATGTGTTTTATGCGAGTGTGCAGAACAGGATTGTGAGCTAGTTGCACTGTACTGAGGTTGTCACAGTAGATTCTGGGAGGAATGAAAGGTGCTTGAAGTTCTTTGAGTAGAAATTGAACCCATAAAATTTCTGGTGTAGTATCTGCTAGGCTTCTATATTCAGCTTCTGCTGAAGATCTGGCTACCCTCAGTTGTTTTCTAGACCACCAAGAAATAATATTAGGGCCTAGAAAAATGCATGACCCAGATGTAGACTTCCTGTCTGTGGGATCTGATGCCCAATCAGCATCACAGAAAGCTGTGATAGGTAGAGGTGTTTTTGTCAAGGGAAGAGGTTTGATCAGTAGTCCATGAGTGATGGTTCCAGAAAGATATCTCAGAATATGCTTCACAGCTTTCCAATGTTCTTGTAAGGGATTAGCCATGAACTGACACACTTTATTTACAGCATAGCTGAGTTCAGGTCTAGTTAAGGTGGCATATGTAAGATTCCAACAACAGATCTGTAATGAGAGGGATCAGGAAGATGATCATTCCCTTCACTGGTGAGCTTACAGGTGCTTACCATGGGTGTTTTCACACCCTTGGAATCTGTCATTCCAACTTTGTGAAGAAGGTCTCTGATGTACTTGGTTTGGGAAAGATGCAAGCAACCATTAGGTAGTTTTCTGACTTGAATGCCCAGAAAGAAATCTATGTCTCCCAGATGTTTGAGAGAGAAAGAAGAATGTAAGGCTTGAATGATTTGTTGTATAACAGTGGAGTTATTGTCAATGACCAGAATATCATCAACATAGATTAGGATGTAGATTTGGATTCCAGTCTTGAGGTAGATAAGAAGAGAAGGATCACATTTGCTTTGTTTGAACCCAGCATTATACAGAACTGAAGTGAGCTTGTGAAACCAAGCTCTTGGAGCTTGTTTTAGGCCATATAAGGATTTGTGGAGTCTGCAAACAAGGGAGGTGTCCTTAGCTTGAAAACCGGGGGGTTGAGACATGTAAACCTCTTCCTCAAGGTCCCCATTTAGGAAGGCATTGTTGATATCAAGTTGTTGTATAGACCATTGATGAGAGACAGCCAGTGTGAGAAGAATTCTGACAGTGACAGGTTTGACTACTGGAGAAAAAGTTTCTCCAAAGTCAAAACCAAACCTTTGATGAAATCCTTTGGCAACTAACCTTGCTTTGAACTTTTTTCACAGAACCATCAGGATTTTCTTTGACTCTGAATACCCATTTGCAACCAATAACCTGCTTGCCTGGAGGAAGAGACACTAAAGACCAAGTATTGTTAGCTATCAGGCATTATATTCAGATTTCATTGCTGCAAGCCAAGGTGGAGAAGAGAGAGCTTGCTTCACTGATTTGGGCTCTATATGGGCTAACAGTAAGGTGGGATTAAGTCTGGGTTTTACAATCCCAGATTTGGATCTGGTTTGCATGGGATGATTGTTATGAGGAGGACTTGAAGGTGGAGGAGGGTTAGAATCAGATGATGAGAAGTGAGAGTTGAGTGTTGGCATTAAAGGAATTAGAAGGAGTTGACTCATATTGGGAGGATGGTTGATGAGCAACTTGATGATCAGTGTTAAACTGAGGTGTAGTAGATGAAGATGTAGGAATGGATGAAGGATTGGAAGAAGAATTTGAACTGGTAGAATTGGATGTGGGACTGGTACTGGCACCATTGTCAGAGTGGAATGGAGATGAATAGGAAGGAGAGTGAATTGCTATTAGGGCTGATAAGGAAACTGGGACACTAGGAGTTGAACTAGATGTGGATGGAAAAAGAGTTGTGTAAGGAAATTTGGTTTCATCAAAAATAACATCCCTGGAAAGATAAATTCTGCCACATGGAGAGAAACATTTGTAGCCTTTGTGATGAGAAGAGTATCCCAGAAAAACACATTCCTTGGAATGGTAGTCCATTTTATGTTTATTGTAAGGTCTAATGAAAGGATAGCAAGAGCAACCAAAAACTTTGAGAAAGGTATATTCAAGAATAGTACCATAAAGTTTGAAATGTGGACTGAGATTTGCAATAGATTTAGAGGGAAGTTTGTTGATAAGATGTACAGCAGTGGCAAAAGCAGTGTCCCAGAATTTGAAAGGCAAAGAAGAATGTGCTAGGAGACATAGACCTTTCTCAACAATGGTGCGATATTTCCTCTCAACAACACCATTTTGATGGTGTGTATGAGGACAAATAACTCTATGATTAATACCTTTTTCAGTAAGAAACTTTGTGAATGATCTGAATTCTCCTCCCCAATCAGATTGGATTGACTTAATGGAAATGTTAAACTGATTTAGGATGTATTGATGGAAGTTTTGAAAAGCTAAGAAGGCATCTGATTTCTTTTTGAGAAAGTAGATCCAGGTATATTTGGTGAATACATCAATAAAGGATATATAGTAAGTGTAGCCATCAAAGGACTGAATAGGAGTTGGGCCCCAAAAGTCAGTATAAATCAGTTCAAAAGGAGAATGAAAAACAGTTGTAGATGGGTAAGAGGGTAGTCTGTGAGCTTTACCCAAACAACATGCAGAACAAAAGTCAATAGCATTTTTATTGATATATGGAAGATTACAAAGATTCAGTACAGACTTAAGGGTCTCAAAATGAGGATGTCCTAGTCTTAAATGTCAAATATTACAACTGGAATCTGACTGAGAGTTATTACAAGTAGATACAAGAGAACTAGGAAACACAGATTTATGAGAATGGAACTTGGACAAATTTGAAGTAGAGTTGTGAGACACAAGAGCTGGAAAGGATTGAAATTTGTAAAGACCATCTTGACCAAGTATTCCATACAGCAGAACCTGTTTAGAAACCTGGGATTTAACAAAACATTCATGAGGATAAAATTCAAAAAATGCATTGTTATCCTTGGCAAATTGGCTGACACTTAATAGATTTTTGGTTATAGCAGGAACATGTAAGATATTATTGAGAGATAAAGAAAGAGATGATTGATAGGGTGAGGGAAAGGATGAAAAATCAATGATGGGCGAAGATTGATTAGCAATGTGAGAAGATGATTGCGAAGAAGAAGAAGAATCAGACGCAGAGTTCGTCATGGTTAGATCGAGCAATGCTCTGATACCATAATAGAAATGAAGCAAGGTAGAAGCAGAAATGAAACCATCTTAATTAGAATATGATATTACAGAGTATTTATACAAGTTGCTAGCACAACTAGCATAACCAAAGCCTAACAGAAAGCAGTTACATTGCTTTTATAAAGAATACACGTGTAGTTTTCCTACACTATTCCTAACACATGTCAACACTTCCAGAAAGCCCCGTCAGGCCAGCGGTCAACTATGCCCCCATCAGCACATCTATACCCTTCGCTAGATGGGGTATAGACCTTGTGGGCCCTCTGCCGAGGGGTACCTCCAACAACAGGTACATCATCGTTGTCATTGACTACTTCACCAAGTGGGTGGAGGCTGAGGCCCTCGCCAGCATTACCGAGGCCAAGTGCCGCCACTTCGTCCTAAAGAGCATTCTCACAAGGTTTGGCGTCCCCCAACAAATCATCTCCGACAACGGAAGTACGGAACCCAATTTGAGGGCATGGGGCATCAAGCACACCTTCTCATCCGTTGTTTACCCCCAAGGTAACGGTCAAGTGGAGAATGCCAACCGGACATTACTTGAGGGCCTTAAAAAGAAGCTGGAGGACGAAGGGGGAGGCTGGGTAGAAGAACTCCACAATATCCTATGGGCCTACCGCACCACCCCTCGGCGGGCAACAGGTGAAACACCCTTCTCCCTGTGCTATGGATTTGAGACTAAAGCTCCCACTGAAGTGACCCTTCCTACCCGAAGGGTAGCCCAATATGATCCCGAAGTCAACGACGCCAACATGGCCCTCGACCTTCACCTCATCTCAGAACGCCGAGAGCAAGCCTTCATGCGGTCGGAGAACTACCGAAGGCAGGTCAAGAGCTACATCGACGCCAAAGTCCGCTCTCAAGAATTCCAAGTGGGGGATTTCGTCCTACGACGAAGGGAGGCAAACCACCCAACCGAGGGCGGCAAAATGGCTCCTAAGTTTGAAGGCCCTTACATTGTGGCAGCTATCATCAAGCCTGGGACTTACAAACTCAAACGCCCCAATGGGACAGAGGTGTCCCTAGGCATTGGAATGTACATCACCTAGTTAAATTTTATCAGTAATGTTAGAGCGGTCAAGCCCTCATAACTAATGAATGTATTATCCTACGGCCCAAGGCCTTCAAATTCGAAGAATGAAGACGTATCGAAGACACCAAAAACAAGAAACAAGACTCTTATGAGCGGCCAAGCCCTCACAACAAGCTCCCGGCCCAAGGCCTCATAATTATTGATGTCTTGTCTACCTTTCCTCTCTTGTTTCTTTTATCGTTTATCTTCCTTATATTTTTATATTCTTATGTTATTTTTATCTTCTAGCTTTTTTATGCTCTTTTATTTATTTTTCTTTTATCTTGGTTATATTCTTGTGTTATTGTTATCTTATATTTATGTATCTTTATTTTATTCATTTTATCTTTCTTTTTTTCCTTTTCTTGTCCGCCTTCTCTTTTTGGCATCGATATCATAGATCGATTCATGTTAGCCGACCCCAAATTCTTTTGGGATTAAGGCTTGGTTGTTGTTGTTGTTGTTGTTGTTGTATAAATAGCACTCATTTCCCTATTTGTAATCCATGTTCAATACGCTCAATACATTCTCAGCAATACATATTGTCTCTCTTACTTTTGCTCTGACTTCTCTCTAGTTATTCCCCGTAGTAACCCCTCGGATAGATACCCCCGAGTACACTTATCCATAACTAAGCTACAGGACTCACAACTCACAAGAGATGTGAAAAGACAGAAGACATGTTTTCTATTTATCAGCAATTTTTAACCAAAAACTTACTTATATGATTGAGCGTGCAAAATTTGATGTCAATAAAAAAAGTATGGGTAAACGTACTTTTTGGCTGAAGTTGGTGAAGATGACCATTTTATCCTTTTTCATATAGTAACTTTTTGTGTTATCAAATAGTAGTAATATACTAAATATATTTAAAGTAAAGTTTTTTGAGATTTTTCCTAACACGTTACAACAACAACATCCAAGCCTTAGTCTCAAAAGAGTTTGGGGTTGGCTAACATGAATCGACACATGAAATCAGAGCTAAAAAGGATAAAAAGATAAGATAAAATAAAAACGATAAAAAAACATAAAAAAGATAAGATAAAGATCAAAACAAAAAAGAAGTTAAGAAAGATGAAAAAGAAAAAAGATAAAAAGATACAATGAGATCAATCCTCCACAATTAAACCCTCCTCCACTTCGCTCTCTCTAAAGTCACACTCTCAGCCAACCCAAGAAGTAACATGAGTATACATTCATGGTCAGTGTTGTGCACAAATTATAAACAATAATAGTCATCAAAAGTTATTACTAGGGTTGGGCAAAATGGTTTGGAACTGAATCGAACCAAACCAAATCGAAAATTTGTACTTTGGTTAGGTTTCGGTTTACTTGAGTAAACCGTTTGGTAACAATTTGCTCAAACCGAATGGTTTGGTTTGGTTTGATTTTAAACCAAAAAATCATAAACTTAACCGAACACCTAACTTGTAATATTTATAAAAATAATTTGTATTTGTCTTCACTCTTCATCTTTAGGATATAAATAAATAATACAGATATGAAAAGTACATAAATACTACATAATATTTTATTATTTCTTTTTTATGTCTTTTATTTCTCTTTACATTTTATTTAAATAACAAATACAAGAAGATGCAATGGACGACTATTTTCATTTTCTAATTCTAAAATATAGAACTTGATCAAATAAAATAATAAACATATGAAGCTAATCAAATCGAACTAAACTATCATCATTATCATTTACCCCAGTGCCGCAAAGGCTCCCACCTACGATGGGGGTAAGGGGGGTCAGATGTACGCAGTCTTACCCTTGTCCTAAAGCGCAGAGAGACTGTTTACGGACAAATCGAACTAAATTCAACCTAATAATTTTCACTTTGGTAAACCGAAACCAAATCTAAACACAAATGATTTTAGTGGTACAATATCTCCCAAACCGAATAAACCGAAACTAACCTGAAAGGCTGAAACTGATGAAAACCGAACCGTAAACCGAATTGCCCACCCCTAGTTACTACTGTGGTCACTACATATAAAATGTCACATTTTTGTAAACTATCCTTATATTTCAAAGTGTTTCCACAATTAGCATAGCCATCGTAATCACCCAGCAATTCCAGCCACAATCACTACACCAAATGGGCTCTTAGTCTGGGATACTGAAGTGTTTCCATTAGTATCAACTATCAAGTTAGAAACTAATTAGATGATAAAACACAGTTCAATAATAATAATAACAGTATTGCCTTATCAGGTTAAAAGTCAGACATACAAAATTTGCAGCATACCCCTTCCAGCCCAATATCCCAATACCTGCACCAATTAATATTCAAGATCTTGGGTCAGGGAATGTGGACTTCTTAATGTCAAAGGCAGCAGGCAACAAATATCAGATTGACAACAAAACATGGTAGATGTACACTTGTTGATTAATTCTCAGATGGTTCTACAATATCATAGATCGTCTTGGAAAGAAAATTGATTGCGTACTCCAATTTTTGATTTTTTAAGAGACACACTTATCAACCTTTCAATCCAAGATGGTATGATCTGATTCATCACACATAACGACTGGGAGCAACAACATATATATACTTCCGGTTCTTATTTTCATCATTCATACTTTCACATTTGAAAACCAGTTAGGGAAGCTACATTACCTACATATCACAATAAGGAAACAGAAACTAAATAAAGGAAACAGAATAATATAAACATCTCAAGAACAAAGTAGGTAGCAAGACTGACATTCCTCCGTTTATTTTTACTTGCTACTTCTCCTTTATATTGAAATTACAAATTTATCAAAAGATTTTTACTTTGCAACACCCGTCCTTTGTTTCGAACTTACTAATTCATCAAAAGATATAAACGCCCTTACATTTTCATCATCTATTTCTTGCTTTATACTTTTTCATTTTCTATTTGCCACTTTCCCTTATTTTCCCTCCTACTTTTTCATGCCTTATACACTATTCACTACCCTAAGATTTTAACCTTAAAATATATAGAGGGAGTATGCAAGAAAAACATTATAAATTAGTGATTGTTTAGTAAGGACCACAAATGTCATCACTGGATTGATCTTCTTCATCATCACCTTAATTTGAATTACGTTGAGAGTTGACAGAGTCAAATATGTAATGTCAACAAGTTGTGCTCAATTAGTTTTAGCTATTAACTAAAGCAAAAGAATCAAACAAAAACCAGGCTAAGTTTTAAGGGAGAATGGTGGAGTGGTGGACTGAAGATATCCATAGGATTGTTATTCGCAATTAGAAAATGGCCGAATTCCGGATATGAAATGCTAAAAAATGGCAAACCTTCCAAAACTTGATGAAGAACCCCCATTCCGTTTCAGCAAGGACAACAGTAATTGCAATCACAACGGCATAACACCGAAAAATTCCATCAAACACCTGATATATTTGTAAATCACAGTAAGCATTTCCCTTGTTCGTATCAAGGAGAAAAAAATTGGATGTTCAGAGACAAAACAGGGATTATTACATCATAACCATTCTTGAAGGATCGGAAGGCGGAGTAAGCATTGACCGCAATGCAGAAAATTGCCGCAAGAGAAGTCACGAAGCTGAAAACTTTACACGTCACAAGGAACGAGTCTCCCCGGGCACGAAACCGGGTCGGAGATGAGACCGGCGGCGGTTGCTCTCCGCGCCTCGGAAGGGAACTCTCACCTACCTCCCCCTTCTTCGACATCTTGAGACACTTTTTCGAGTTCCGGTATGGCTATGACTTATGAGCGTCCGTAGCTGCTTAGAAGAGCGAAGAGTCGAGCTTGGCAGATGCCTGCAGGGGTCACTGTGAAGGATGACTGTCCGAATCATAAAATATCACCGGTCATTGTTGTAGGGAGAAAAGGTCAAATAAACAAGGCCTCTGCTATTATTAAATAAAGGTCATATAAGTACATCTACGGCTAAAAAGCAAATAAATGAGTTTTAATGACCTATTTAATACCTCTTAATCCCGTTTTTAACGTACTTCTGACCATCTTTTTAGAATACATTATACGGCATACGTCGAATATTTAACTAAGATTGGTTGAAATACAAGTAAAAAAAAATCGACATGTAAGCTAAAATCAGGATTAGAAGGTGTTAAATAAGCCGTTATGACTCATTTGATTGTTTTATACAAGTAGAGATACTTATATGACACTTTATTGAGTGCATGGCTTTATGTGACTATTTCGTAATAGTAGAAGGTCTTATTTGACCATTTCCTTTTCTTTTATGTGGTTCTGCCGAGCAATTCCTCTATTAAGCTTCCAAATCATCCAATTGAGTTCACTAAGTTACCAAAAACACCCAATTAGGCTTTTTTGCAGGTGGACAACCGGTTAGCCCGTTATTGGCTGACATGGATTCCAACATGGCCCTCCCTTACCTCACAACTTAAGTTGACGTTGTTATTCCCCACTAAAGCCTAACCCTTGGTCAAATCCCCCAAATTCCCACCCGTTATCAAATTGACCTAACCTCCTCCCAGTTTGAAAATTACCTAAAAGATGACTGCAAAGAGAAGGTAGTTAGAACGCGGGAGTGGAATCCAAGTGCTGCAAATTGATCTAACCTCCTCCGAGTTCAAATCATAATTCCACACCCATGACAGAAAATGTTTCAGGAATGGAAGATATACAAACTCCTCAGCATGGGCTTGACAGTGATGCTGAGGAAGATAGTACATAATAGGGAGAAGATGATGAACCTTCGTCCAAAAGGCCACCTAATGGGAATGGTTCATATAACCCAGAATTTGATCCTCCCCATTTCAAGGTGGGATATTGTTTGAGGATGGTAAGCAATTTAAAAGTGCTATGATTAGATATGTTGTGTATCACAAGAGAGATATAGTCTTTGTTAAGAATGAGCCCGTGAGGAGTCACACTTAAGTGTGCCATAAATTGCCCTTTTTCAAGTACTGTTACTTGGGAAGATAGGTTGAAATGCTTTCAATTGAAATTTTGGAACCCAGACCATCTATGCAACTTAAAATCCAAGCTTAGAATAGTAAGTCAGAATTGGATAGCTAAAACTTATGAGGATAAGTTGGAAGAAAACCCCTACATGGGTGTTGTAGACCTAAAAAACTTGCTTAAGGCTGAACATAAATTGAGTGTGTCCATTAGTATGGCTACAAGAGCATTAAAAATTATGCAAGACAAAACCCAATTTGCTTTTAAGGACCAGTTCATGAAAATCGGGAATTATGGAGAGGAAGTTTTGAGATCAATTCCAAATAGTACAGTGGTGATTAAAACTGACAGAGTAGACACTGAAGCTCCAAGGTGTTTCAACGCATTTATATGTCTTTTGAATTGGACCTGTTAAGAAGGGTTTTTTGAAAAGCTGTAGAAAGGTGATTGGTTTGGATGGTTGCTTCCTAAACCAATGTTGTGGGAAGAGATGCGAATAATCAAATGTACTCAATTGTTTGGGCAGTAGTAAAGATAGAAAATAATTCATCATGGAGTTGGTTTTTAATGCTTTTGAGGGAAGAATGTATAAGGTCCACAGTTTTTAAGGTTCAGAGGTATGTTATATAATCTGATTTGTTTATGGATTGGGCAATGGTATAGGCTTTTAGATTTGAACATTTTCATAGTTTTTCAATCAGCTAGGTAAAAGATATTTGCCGATCTGCATATCCATTTCAATCAGCTATTATTCAGTGTACAATAATGCAAGGATAATGATAATTATAATAACTTCTTGTCAATGTGGTGCACTACAAAGCCACAAACCAAGTGTATTGGTGTTCATTGGTGTTCATTGGTGTTCATTGGTGTAGCAAGAATGCAGTGTGGTTTCTGTGGTATTCCATGACCCATGTGTTCAAGTTTGTGTTCATAAATTACTTTCATTCAAAACATGCACATATAATTCCATGGCATAAAACAAACAACATATTCTAATACTGAAATACATACTTCCTACTAAATCAATAATTCCAACAACATTGTGGCATTTAGGGGTGCAAATGAGCCGAGTCGCTCGTGAGCTGCTCGATCAAAGCTCGAATCGAGTTCGGTCAAACTCGAGCTCGAGCCGAGTTCGAGCCGGCTCGTTAAGCGGTCGAGCCATAAACGAGCCTATTAATTTTAGGCTCGCTAACTCGCGAGCCTAGTTTTATATGTGTGTATATTTATATATTTAATACTACCTCTGTCCCGCAAAGAAGTTCTCACTTTCCTTTTTTGGATGTCCCAAAAAGAAGTTCTCATTTCTATAAAAGGAAACCACTTTTAACCAAAAAGTCACAACTACCCTTACTTTTTACCCACTTTTTGTTTGATTTGACATAAAGTAAGGGTATACTTGGAAATTCAAAACACAACTCTACCTTACATAAATATATGTGTAGGTCAAACTAGGAACTTCTTTACGGGACGGAGGGAGTATATACATATATAATAGTCCCTCCATTCTTTATTAACTATCTCATATTCCTTTTTGGAACGTTTTTAATTATTTGTATCTCTTTCCTTTTTCTGTAATTTTTTTCAATCAAAATACATTTATACCTCAACTTTTATTACCATTGCCTGTTTCTTTTTCCTACTTTTTCATTCACCCACAACCCACTACACCTTTTACACTACCCATATTATTTTCCTATTAAAACCCGTGCCAAAGCCTAAGAGGACAAATAATAAAGAACGGGGGGAGTATTAATTTTTCCATCATTTGCAATGGAGCCAAAGATTCATTATTTTTTGGCTTGAGATTATAATGGAATAAAGCAAAATGGCTCACTAAACTGTATGCGCTTCTTTGTTATGAAGCAGCAGTCGGTCCATTCAGTTTTGGACGGGATTTTCACTATGGGTCATCCGGAAACAGTCTCTCTGTGATTTAGTACAGGGGTAAGACTGCGTACATCCGACCCCCCTTACCCCACCGTAGGTGGGAGCCTTTGTGGCATTGGGGTAAATGAAAATGAAAATGAATATATAATATTAATATAGATTAGTATATAATTTATATAATATAACTTTATATATATATAATACCAATTGGTAAATGTATATGAGGATCAGGGAGATATTATATTTTCCGTTCCCGTAACTCTAGTTTCAGTTCAATCATCATGGTCTGATCATTTTTATTTATTTTGGACAACATTTACTCTACTTTTAGTTATTAGGCATGTAAATTTCAATTTGCAAATACTAAGCACAAATATTCAAAGATTGTTTCATACTTGAGCTCGAGTTCGAACCCGAACTTTCGAGCTAATCGAACTTGAACATTCGAGTTGACGAACCAAAATTATCAAGCCGAGTCGAGCCGAATCGAGCCATGTCAATATTTGCGAGTCGAGCTCAAGCCCGGATTTTTTGAGCTCGTTCGAACCGAGCTCGAGCTCGAGTCAATACAATATATTTCGAGCTCGAGCTCGATCCTACATAAACTCGGGCTCGGCTCGGCTCATTTGCACCCCTAGTGGCATTACAAACCCATTACACAACTAAGAGAGTGAAAGACAATGCAAATGACCAACACATAGATTTTTGTTATTGCAAACCATGCTTACATACTGAAATAGATACGTCCTACTAAAGCACGAAGTACAATCATACTTAAACCAAACAACTTCCTACACTTTTTGTTCACATTCGCCTCATTCTCAACCACACTCTTGACACAACAAAGCTCTGTCGGTACATTTGATAACTACTGGACAAGTCCTTCGACCAATTTTTTCAATTCATCTGTGATTTCCATCTTCTCTTCAGCCCCCACAGGTTCTTTCTTGTCTTCATCCCTGACAATTTCATTTTTTCCTACATCTTCCTTCCATAAGAAAAATCTGCAATTGCCAACCTGCACACATTCATAGCCTACAGACAAAGCATTATGCAAATATGCGGTCATTCATTTCATAAGCAATGCTTATTTTAGTAAGCTTGTATCTTTGCCACCTCTACTTTCCTACACCATCTAATATGAATTTTGGTCTCTTGAACACTTAAGAATAAATAACTCCTATTTCCCCCTTCAAAAAAAAAAAACTAGGTTGTCTTCACATAAAGGCGGCAGACAACTACAGCAACAAACCAAAATTGTCATCTTTCTAAACAACTCCTAGTTCTTTCATTTTTGTGTAGGTGTGTACATGATAATGTATGCAAGCAATACATAAGGCAACACAGTGTAATTCAAAGCGACACACCCAAATATAACTTACCTTCCATTTTTGACAACCATAAATTGGTCTTCCACTCTCTCGTCCAACTCATAGAGGAGCTTTCGATCCACACCAACAATAAACAGCAGGCTCATAGTCCATAGTACGGTTTCGTTCTTTTACAATCGGTGATGATGATGAAGACGACATTCTTGCGAAGAAGAAGCACACAGTCGTCGGGAGGAGGTTAGGTCAATTTGATAACGGGTAAGTGATAACGGGTGGGAATTTGGGGGATTTGACCAAGGGTTAGGCTTTAATGGGGAATAACCACGTCAACTTAAGTTGCCGGGTAAGGGAGGGCCACGTTGGAGTCCATGTCAGCCAATAACGAGCTAATCGGCTATCCACCGCCTAAAAAGCCTAATTAGTTATTTTTGGTAACTACACGGACTCAATTGGGTGATTTTGAAGTAAGAGTGTTTCATTGAGGATATGGTCAAAGTACGAGGGTCTATTTGAGAGTTTTCTCTATTTCTAATTATGTTATTTTATTTCACTTTTACATCGTGATTATTCTGTCCCATATATCCCAGGAGAGAGGCAAAACATATTCTGGTTGCTATTTCTCGTCACTGCTAGAAGAGAGCTCCAACTCTCTTCTAGGGAAGGGGGTTCCATGCCCAGGATTGAACACCACCTATGGAGTTGTGCTCCGAGCATTGTTAGGCAGTCAGGTGATCGATCTGGTTGCTCAGTCTCTAGACGGGGAACATGGAGCCTAGGAATAGGGAGCGAATGCTTCCAAGTTTTTTCGATGCAGATCAGAGAGTGGATCTCCCTCTCCGGTGTACAAGCGAGAGATGCACCGATGTAGAGTGGATGAATGAGCTGGGCAGAGTCTTCATTTTAACATTGTATGGCGCACGAGGTGAGATTTTGCAGCACTACTAGTCTGGTTTCTTAAGTTACAAAATGGAACACTCACTAAAAAGCGTAACAGAAAGACTCCTACAAGCCCAAACGACTGTGTTGGGCCTTTGGACCCCTAGAACTTAACCTCAACAATATCATTAATTGTTAAACTATCAAGCATTGTGATTTTATTTTACTCTCTTAGCAATTTCGAATATTATAAAGTAAAATAAACAAAACCAGATCACTTAACTGTGATTAACTGAAATCAATCATTAATTATAATCTCTTTGTGAGTCACTCTCTAGCGGAACGATACTCATTTACTCTATTATATCGTTACAAGTCAATAAAAACATTATTTTCATTCACATTTTTATACCATTTTACACTACACATTTTGGCATGTTACCAATTCTATGGTAATTGTTTCCCGTCCAGCTTAAATACGGAAGGTGGTCTTCCAATATTTACCAAGTTATATGAACAAATATGCTCAAGAAAATGTATAATTCTTTCTCTATACCAGTTTCTATCTTGAGCGACCCTTTACTATTTGTTTTTATTAGATTAGAGAAGGCTACGGTTTAGGTTACTCATAGCATGACATTTAGATAGTACAGTAATTTTTCGTTTATAATTCTCCGGAAACAATCAATGTCTTGGTTTTAGACTTTTAGTCTAAAGGTCGGGACTTGATTTAGAAAGTTTTTCACAATTCAGCCATTTTCACTTGTTTCCTTGTTTCCTTGTTTCCTCCATCCCATTGGGCTTTGACAATTTTTCTATTTTTGTTGTCCTAGAAAATTTTACCACTTTCCTATTAAAGCAATTAATTTGTGGTTCTGCACATTTTTTTCTCCTCTTCACAAATCTCAACCACACAATTTTTACTATTCTTATTTCTCACCTACTTTGCACTTGGCAAAGTCCACTAGGACGGAGGTAGTATTAAATAAACAAACAACTCATGACATGTTGAAAAAAATGAAAGGGTCTATTATCAATCAACTTTCACCATTTTAGCTTTTGTACTATTTAAAAAAGCTTTATAAATTTCTAATTGTATGTTTAGCTTGACAATATTTAATAGTTTTTTTTAAACAAAAGATCTTTTTTGAGAAATTACAATGAATAGCATATGAAAAAAGTCTGGAACTTTTAACAATAGTTAGTCATAACTAGAGGTGGACTAGGGCCGGGTCGGGCCCGGGCCGGGCCTAGGCTCGATTGGGCCGCCGGTTTGTATCACATGGACCCGGGACCGGCCCGAGGGTTGGACGGGTCCGGTTCGGGCCGGGCCACCCGCCCGGGCCACCCGCCCGGGTCATGGGTCGGGCCACCCGCCGGGCCGGGCCGGTTAAAGTTTTTTTTTAATTTATACTTTATAGTTTTATACAAGTATTAAAAACAAACTTCAAGTGCATTTATTTGAAATGAAATAGGAACTACATTTGAAAATTAAAACAAACTTCAAGAGACATACATTTTGTAAATTGTAATCAATCGGAACTTCCCGCACCTCCCGATCCTTTGGCTTTGTCACATGACTTAATATGCTTCATTGTCATCTCGTATCCGCCTGAAACCCCCATGCTACATTTTTTCTCGCACCATTTGCAAGTTGCGTACCACATCCTGGTCTTCGGGTCCTTCTGCTTATCAAAATTATACCGTATAACGGCATCTTGACTTTCCATGAAATTAATATACTTTAACTTTAGCTATAATGAGAATTAACTAATTTTTTAAACTAGAGTCAAATGTAGCAATTAATAAAAAACTGTAATAAAGTAATTAACTATTAATCTAACTATTAATTCGAGTTATAGCAAATTAGTATTTTAAAGTTTACTTTAATCAAATTAACTAGTGAATTAACTAGTTTTGTGTACAACCTATTTTTTTTACTAACAATGAAATTAATATACTTTAACTTTAACTATAATGAGAATTAACTAGTTTTTTAAACTAGAGTCAAATGTAGCAATTAATAAAAAATTGTAATAAAATAATTAACTATTAATCTAACTATTAATTCGAGTTATAGCAAATTAGTATTTTAAAGTTTACTTTAATCAAATTAACTAGTGAATTAACTAGTTTTGTGTACAACCTATTTTTTTAATAACAATGAAATTAATACACTTTAACTTTAAGTATAATGAGAATTACAACTAGTTTTTTGTACAACCTCTGTTTTTTACTAACAATCAAATTATTATAGTTTAACTTTAACTATTATGAGAATTAACTAGTTTTTTTTTTCAAGTAACGTTAATTCAAAATTAAACAAGTGTAAATAATAGAATAATTTCATACCTCTTTCGGACTTTCGGATGGGAGTAATAGAATGACTTCAAATTAATTAGATATAATTCCAACTATATTAATAGATATAATAAATGTATAAGTAATATATAATTAGATAACAAATATAAGTAATATAATATTATAATGTATGTATTTATAAATTATAAGTAGATAAGTAATATAAAGTAGATATATAAATAATAAATATAATATATTGGAGAATAAGAGAATTAGAGAGTAGAGAGTTAAGAATAGGATTTAGGAAGAATCGGAGAAGAGATATGAAAAAATGTTTTAGATTAGGAATAATTATAGGTTTTTTTACCCCCCACCCCCCAAACCCCCCTACAGCCCACCCAACGGCTATATAGCCGTTTGGGTTGTCCCCAGCCCACCCCAACAGCTATTTTGGCCCAAAACATTTTTTTTTTAAAAACTGACCGTTGGACATGGACTCGGGCCCGACCCGACCGGGCCAACTATTTCCGGAACCGAGCCCGCCCCGCCCATCCCCACCAGTTCGGGTCTACATCCGGTCCCGGACCACCAGACCGGGCCGGTCCCGGGCCCGCACAGTATGACAGTAGCAGGCCGGGCCGGGTCACAGGCCGGGTCGGGTCACAGGCCGGGTGGCCCAAACCGAATCCACCCCTAGTCATAACAACTTGTCATACCAAACGCAACTATATCAAACAGTGGGTATTTTATCAAACTACAACATTTTTCTTCTAAAATATTTTAAGTACTAAAAAATTCATAAAATTATCTTTTCAGCTAGTTGTGCCAAAACATATATAGAAAGCAAATTTTCTGGACCATGGTCAAACGAACCCTTTATTTACGATGTTGTAACACATTGGAAAAATATTACGGGGTATACAAGCGCATATTTTGACAATTTGACTGGCAGCAAAAAAGGAAATGTCATCTGTAACCTATAACCACAGCTTATAATGAATGAAACCCGTGTTATGAGGAGAAAATCAAAATCTCCTCTTGCAGTAGGACGAGCAGCTCCAGGATCTCACTTCAGAAAGGCAAGCAGAATGTATGAAATTTGAAATTGCATCACAATAGAGACCGACACCACATTCTCTCCAGATAGAAGCGGTGGGGGAGCAGAAGGAACACTCACTGCATCACACCATGTAAGTCATACCAACCTGCATCACATGAGAATGCGGGACACTCAGATTCGCAATACCCCTTCTGCAGTTCTTCCTCAAAAATGCATAGAAATAATTTATGATGAGCTTCTTAATGAACCAAGAATCCTTTCTTGCCCTTATATTCCCATGTCCAAGAAGATACACAACCCCACCCTCCTTAGCCTTGTGTATAAAAGACAGCTCCTTCTCCAGGCTCTGCTCTGCCTCTGAAAAGTCTGATAGGTTGTTAATCGTTGAAGAGGATGACGCCACCACCTCTTCCGCAACTTCCGCTTTCCCCCCACTGTCATTTCTTATATCGGACAACAAGAGAGGCACGCCTAGCGTGTAGACACTCCCGTTAGGGGCCACAAGCACCCTTGATGAGAAGAATGGTGTTCCCTCCTCTTCGGAATTTGAATCCTCATCGCTGTCACTTTCCAGCTGACGCTCCTGAGCTTCCCTTCGGATGAATTTTTCGAGGCTCTCTATCAGAAGCTGTTCAAATGTCTGGTGGTTCTCTTTGCGGGCATCCTTGTAACCATATCTGTTTTTATGGAAGTGATGAGGAGCAGTTAGAATGCATATTTCGGGGTTTTAAGTCACCATCCTCCACCCCAAGGATGGCAAACATCATGGTGTGGTGTCAAGTAGACAATTTGAATACATTAATGTTGTGCTTGTCAGAAGAAAAATAGTTGGGAGAGAAGTAGAATAAGTACAGAGAACAAAAACATGTGGGTCCTGTCAAGTATTTCTTTTTCTTTACTCCCATGCAATGGAAGTGATGTGACTTTTTCGGATCCCATATAATATAACAATACAAGGCAAAGAAAATAGGAAGGATAACGTTAAGGATTGAAAATGTGGGGGATAAAAGATAAACTAAAACTCAATAAATTTATTTTAGATATTCGCTAATGAGACTATTTATGTCTGCGATAATATGACTAAGAGGTCTAACTATACGCAACATTTTTAATTAAATTCCCTTTTCCTTTGCAAGTCCCATGGCAAAACCAAACAGTAAAAAAAATAACCTTGTTTTGCCATCTTTTTTCTTTCCATGGTATTTTCAAGGATCCATAATGCCTTTCAAGGATCCATAATGCCTAAACAAAAATTTAGGAAGCCCGGAGAGGCAGTGCAATCATTATCCATTTGCATAGTGTTGGGCTTTCGGATATTATACAAGAGAATGTGAAACCTAAGTACGCCAAAGAAAGGATTCAACTATTTGTGCCACACCCCAACAATATAGAAACATGGGTTAATTGTCAAAATAGGACTAAAAGTTAGGCACTTTGCTCAAATAGGACCAAAAAGTAAACTATGTTTTGATAGGACTAAATTATGTGTGTGTTGGACAAATATACCCTAATTTTTTTGGGTTACATTTTTTTTTCGGGTTACGAATAAATATACCCTTATTGTTATTGAAATGTTTTAATTCATAATAAAATAATACAAAGTAATAAAACTTCGTAAAAAATAATAAAAAATTAATAACAATATTTAAATAAAAAAATGAAAAAAATCTAAAAAAATGAATAAAAAACGCAAAAAAGAATATCACCGCCGCCTCTACCGCCCCAGCACCACCACCTCCAGTCACCAGGGGAAAAAATGCCAAATCCATTACGAATTCCATATTTATGGCAGATTTAATGAAAATTTTTGGCATTCACAAAGAATGATATAGGGGTAAGACTGCGTACATCCGACCCCCCCTTACCCCACCGTAGGTGGGAGCCTTTGTGGCACTGGGGTAAATGAAAATGATGAAAATGATGACAAAGAATGATATGCCATTTTTTGGCATTTTCAGAAAAATTTGCAGTTTTTGGAAAAAATGGCATTTTTTAGACCGGTCGGAGGTGGTGGTGCAGGGAGGCAGTACAGGTGGTGGGAAAGGCATCCATATTATTTTAAAATTTTTTATGGAGTTTTACTATTTTTTATTATTTAAAAAAAAATAAAAAAAAATATTTATAAAATATTTTATTAATTTTTTTAATATTTTTCTACGATTTTTTAATTTTTTCGAATTTATTATGAATTAAACATTTAATTATGACTTTTGACTATCTTTTACTCATATTTAAAGGAAGGGTGAGAATGGAATGAAAAAATAGGTATGTTTCGGTTGTTTCCAATAGGAGTAATATGGTCCTATTTTGGAATAAAAACCTAACAGGTCCTATTTTGGGGTTTTGCCATAGTTTTAGTCCTATTTGGAGTAATTTCCATTGAAACATTTTTAACCACATCACATGATTATGGCTTTTATAAAACTTTAACTGGCAATAAAGCAGGAACCAAGCATGTCTACCTGGCAACACAACGGAATATGTGGTAGCTTTTAAGACAGACCCGCCGGAACAAGAATCTTTCATTTTGAGGCACGACAGGGACAGGGACATATTTTATACACACAAAAATTACCATAGAATGCACAGCTGGAAGTGTAGTGAGGAAATGCCCAAAAATTGCAGGTATGCCCTTTGCCAGTTCATTGTAAACCAATCCAATTCCTGGTGCTCTGATTGTCCCTAGATCTGGCCCCAAATCCCGCAACAAATCCATAGACATCTTATTCTTGACTTCAGTTTCATACTTTAACTTGCTTCCGTAATTCCATATGTACATTATTAGAAACAAGACAATGGCAAACACTAATATGATCCAACTGCCATCACCTACACTCCACATCACTGAAGAAAAGAATGTCAACTCCAACCCCAAGAAAACAATAACAAAGCTCAGCACAACAATTATGTTTATCTGCCATATGAGGAGCATAACAATGGTTACAAGTGTTGTGCTCATCATCATCACTCCAAGCTCTGCAATACCTGTTATCAAATATAAATACTTACACAAGTTGGCTAAAAAAGGTTTGCCGAAATTAGCTTGAAGCATACTACTCTCTCCATTCTCAAATAGTTCTTTTGTCAAGGAGAAACTGTGGTTATTAAGAGGATATAATTAATTTTCCCATACCCCATTGATTTCTAAGTATTGAAATTCCCAAGCAAACCAGACTTGGTCATTTTACTATGCTTTACTTCATTGATTTGCTAAATAGACAGTTATTTGTGAGCACGATACCTTTAGTGAATGGCACAGTTATTTGAGAACATAGGGAGTAGTCCAAAATAAGAAATTAGATAGGAAACATTGAATGCATCTGCTAGTCTTTTCGTTGAGCAGAAAGTAAAATTTGTTGGTTAAGAAATAACAATCACATTAAGAAGCTCATTAATCATTATGCAATTATACAGTGCAAAAGTACACTTCTGACTTCTCCTATGTTTATTGGCATTGTAAGCTTATAAATGAATTGATTCTTGCAAGTTCTCCCAAGCAACTGAAAGAATTCAAAGGCAATGCCAGCAGAAGCAAATTCATTAAAATTACTTCATATGATATAGTGAATGGTCAAGCAGATTAGAAAATGAAAAGAAATAAATATGAGAAATATAACAGGAATAAGGATTTCAAGATTTACCATAAGCATTTCCAATCTCATAAATGTTTGAAATAGAGCAGACCAACACCAGAGATAATGCCAGAAGAAACCAATTCATGACAGGGATATAAATCTGCCCCATGAACTTTCTTGATGTGTGAATAATTTTGAGCCGGGGAAAGCAACCTAGAGCTATTGATTGTTTAATGCAAGAAAAAGTCGCTGTGGTCATTGCTCTGCTGGCAATCAAAGCTGCTATATTGGCAATTAAAAGGACGGGCCAAAAAGCACCACCTGTATTATAAAATAGGATACTTCAGTACTTGATTTTTTTCCATTACATACTCTGGTACAATGAAATCTCTATAAGAACACAAATGTTTCATTTCTTTGTTTGCACGAGTTAAATGTAAATATAATGTAAACTTATATGTGGAGTATTTACTTAAAATTACAATAAAGACTACAGAAATACTTTTATACAAAAAATACAAAAGGTGTCTGAGAGCCAAAAGCTTACTTGGCAAAGAAGAGAAAAAAGCTTCTGTTGTATCAGCATGATTATCCATCAGGTAAGCAGCTTGACCAAGGTAACCCAGCAGAAGGCATGGCAAAACGAGAAGCAAGAATGTAAGCTGAAAAGAAGAAAAAATATAGTCGAGATACACAGACATAAAAAATGCATACACATGTGTGGGTAGCCACAGTGGACAAAGTTAATTGTTAACAAATATAAATAAAGGTGACTTTTTATAAATGACAAATAGTAATGAAGGTAGTGGACATAAACGTGAATTTATATTGGGAAAACTACATAAAACGTACCTGTGGTTTGGCCCGTGTTCAGGTACGGGCATGTGTTTCATTTTTTAACAAAGTGGGACATGTGTTTCAGTTCCGTTATCACAGCTGGGGCATGGCGTCTAACACCGTTAGAAAAATTAACTCCGATTTTCAAAAGTTTTTGAAAAATTAAAAGAAAAATACTAGGAGGTGCGTCTCGTCAAGAAGACCTCAAGACCATCTTTCTTTTTTTGTTTTCAGCCACCCTCTCTCCAGAAAGTCCACCAGAAAAGTGATATTAGCGAATTCGTTTTTAAAAAATAATCCAAATAGAGCCGAAAAATCCAAAGAGAACGATAGTTTGTTGGTCTCCTTGACGAGGCGCACCTCCCAATATTTTTCTTTTAATTTTTCGGAGACTTTTTAAAATCGGAGTTAATTTTTCTAAAGGCGTTAGACGCCATGCCCCAGCTGTGATAACGGAATTGAAACACATGTCCCACTTTGTTAAAAAATTAAACATGTGCCCCTATCTGAAAACAGCTCAAACCACAGGTACGTTTTGTGTACTTTTCCCTTTTATATTTTAGTGACCATAATAGTAACTTTAGTGATCATGATAATGTGCATGTTTATATTGTACCGTACTGACCATGATGATATACTCATAGTCACTTTAGTCACATTTTTGTCCATAAGTTTTATATCAGTAATATTCAAGGAAAAACATCTACATAACTTGTTCAGAACACATCTCAGTTCACTAATTTACCTGAACTGATCTCACAGAAAAGTAGCATAGATCTGCAAACATTGCTTCAGAACCTGTAATAACGTAACATGAACAATCAGCACTATAATCAAGAAAGTAATTACAGGAAATGCAAAAATAAGTAGCTCTGTTTAGTTATTTTAGGGTTCAATATTAATTGTAATCACATATTTTCACCAACTTTAAAAGACTATTTCATACCAAGAACTAAAGATGTAGAGAACGTCATAGTCTGCAGCAAAAGCACAGAATTCCCAGGTGTGAACAAAAGTTTGAGTAGTTCGTTAAATTATACATAGAATCTTAGAACCATTTGGTAATACCAAAATCGGCTGAGTCGGCTGATTCTGCTAAAACTTATAAGTTCTGAAAATTCTGGCTAAAGTGGTTGGATTGACTGATTCTGTTGGTTTATGTAGAAATTATATTCAAAATATATTTTGTTTATAAAAAAGAGAAAAAAATATGAAAAATAGTTAAATAGCCATCTAAACTTCAGCCAATATGGCCTGAAAAGTAACCACATCCTCATTTTTTCTTATTATTACACAATTCAACCCGCGAAATAAAAAATTACGTGTTTGGTAAAATAGTTGGCTGATAAGCTTGATAAGTCGAAAAACATGCTCACCAAAGAGGCTCTTAATCTTTGTACTTTAAATATCATATAGAAGTAAGCTATAGAACAAACTTGGGAGGAACAAAATGCAATTAGCTCCACCCCACCACAATAATCCCACTGTTAGAGTCTCAGGAAGTCAACCTTTTGATAATAATAATAATAATAGTATTAGCTATTATGATAAAATGTATTCCAGAAGGAAAGGGAATAATAAGTAGCTAGTTGTTTTGTATTTGGGGGTCGGGTGGACTTCTATAAATAGATAGCTAAAGGAGGAATAAGGAGGCTGTTATTTTGGTAATGGGCTGGGGCTGGAGAGTTGACATCTCTTTAACTGTCAGGGCACTTTCTCTCTCTTTTCTGTTGTTCGAATAACAAATCCTCTTCACTGTTCATCTTCGTTCCTATTGTTTGCTAGAATTCTCTGCAATTCAGTTAGATACTTAACATTGGTATCAGAGTTGTTCTTGTTACCTGTTAATAGTCGCCATTAGAGGAAAGATGGAAGCTAGGCTGGAAATTTTGAAACATGAACTGGAGAGTTTTCGGGAAGAAAGGCGGAACGCTATGGCAGAGTTGCGCAAATTGATACTGCAGCGGAACAATCGGCATGAGCGAGGAAGATTGAGGACCATAAAGCGATGCCGGAATTCCAAAAGCAAGAACAGTTCGCAAACTGTTCTTCAACCTTCGCAGAGTTCGTCGCTACTTATGTCGTTGAGTTCGCCGCGGTTAAACGAGTATTACCAATCGTCATCGCGAAATGCTCTTCCCAGTTCACAATCGCGAAATGCGTCGCCCAGTCCGCCGTGGATAACCGATCATCACCGATCGTCATGGCTAGTAGATCTTCACCCTGCGCAAGACTTGATTACTAGTTCGCAGATGTCATCAAAAATTTTGTCCAAGGTTTCCGATTCGGCTCAAGTTTCTACGCTGGGGATTCCACCATCGATAAAGAATACTGAGTTGAAGGCAGCTGAGTCTATAATCAAGAAACCGAATCTGGAAAAAGAACTCGAGGTGCAAATTATAGTTATTGATGGACCTGAAGCGGGCACAATTGCTTGTTCTCTGAAGTACGAGTCCTTCAAGTCAGACTCTGGAACTAATATTTTCAAGATTCTTCAGGTATGTGATACTGCGGTTTGTGTGGCAAAGTTTACAGTGACTTCTAGTTTCGTACAAGAGATGAACTGGCCAAATGCTTTAAAATCTGAAATGATGTACTGTCATTCATTAAACATTACTTTAGAAGGAATGAAGTCATTTAAGAAGTTTGATAGTTTCAGATGTGAGGGTGCTACTTTTATAAGGTATATTCTAAATGAGTTGGGGGTAAGAGTTATTCAGAATTGGAAGGAAAGGGAGAATTATGCTACGGATGATAAAGCTGACATGTTCCTGATGCTTAACAATGAAAACAGTCCTGCTATCTTCCAAGAGGCCTTGATAATTGGTTTAAAGGGGATCAAGATATTCAGAGCAATAGAGAAGGATTGGGAAATGGGTGACAGTCATATTCAAATCATTAAGGGTGAAGGTGTTGTATTATTCCGGGACAACTTAGCAAGGAAAAAAGGGATGACAATTAAGGGCTACAGTTTGATATTTTCTGCAATTCGGGATCCATCTGATTCGGGACTGAAAGGGGTTGATGAGTTTTCTCTTGAATACCAGTCGGGTGAAATCTCTAGGGAAGGTTGGAAGAGAAAAGAAAATACAAACGACGAGTACTTGATGGCTTTCAACACACTTGCTGGAAGATTTTATGAGTTAACTGAGTGTCATATGTCTCCTTGGGTTCTGGCTGATGGTCCAATAGAAGCTCTGGTTTTGATCAAACAGTCTACTTACCAGGATCTTGCAAAACCAGTTGGAGTACCAAGTCCAAAACAAAATGGAGAGCAAATAGGTGATGTGGTGATCCTTCGAGGGGTTAATAGTTTTCTGAAAGGAGTTATCATCAAGCACAGGGCGACCTTTGAAAGTGAATATGTTAGCTCAAATCTTCACTATTGGATTGATGTGATCTTTGGTAATAAAAAGTGTGGGAAACCTGCAGTGGGGACAGCAATCATATTGTACACTCTTAATCATAAGACAATGGAAGAAGGGCACGAGATGCAGTTGCTGGGAAAAGACTTGTGCACATGGAGGGGGCCTGATGGCATTGGGCTGAGTTCTGTCTTATATTCATGGGTTGCTGATGGGAACACTGAGACTTACAGTCCTGAAGTTGACTCTGTATTCTCTGTAGGGGTGGTCGCACTTGGTGCTGACCAGGTTTTAGGGAAGCATCATGTAACCATGCCCTTGCTTCAGCTGTTTGCTATGGTAAAAGTGATGGAAATGGTTCAGTTCATGAAGTTCATGGTCCTTAAATTTGGAAGATACTGGGAAGGACGAGGCGCTAAGATGAGGAAGAAGCTGTTCGTCAAGACTATCTCCTATGACCCACCTTGAGGACAAGGTGGTTGTTCCAGGGGGAGTGATGTTAGAGTCTCAGGAAGTCAACCTTTTGATAATAATAATAATAATAGTATTAGCTATTATGATAAAATGTATTCCAGAAGGAAAGGGAATAATAAGTAGCTAGCTGTTTTGTATTTGGGGGTCGGGTGGACTTCTATAAATAGATAGCTAAAGGAGGAATAAGGAGGCTGTTATTTTGGTAATGGGCTGGGACTGGAGAGTTGACATCTCTTTAGCTGTCAGGGCACTTTCTCTCTCTTTTCTGTTGTTCGAATAACAAATCCTCTTCACTGTTCATCTTCGTTCCTATTGTTTGCTAGAATTCTCTGCAATTCAGTTAGATACTTAACACCCACCCTCTGGGATTGGTAGCATGCAATTTATGGACTAAAATCCCAACTATGTTGGTGGTCTGGTTCTACCAATTCCACCACCAGTGAAATCCCGGCTATTTTGATTCCATAACGATCACCATCTACCCCAACCAGGTAGGTAGTGCCAATCCCCACCACCACCACCTTAATCCTAACTACTTTGGGAATGGTGCTATTAAATTCATAGTCTACTAATGTGCCAAAAGAAAAACATAATAAGAATTTCAAAGTCATCATCATGATAGATTTTTAAGGTTCCATGGAAAGGATTGTGAGACTGAGATAAGTCTGATTCGTATACTCACATGATTACATCACTACAAATTGCTATTGTAAAATCTACATGCACATCATGGAACATTATGTCAAATTGTCAATATTCTTCTCTTAATACACCAGTCATACAACAAAAATGTGTGATTCTTTTAAATTTTAAAAATTTCACATTCATAGCCTATAAATATGTACCTGTTGCACACAGAAGACAGCCGCCAAGTGCACGCCAGGCCTTGGTAGAATTTCTCTTAAAGTAGTAGTATATGTGAATTGGATTAAATGCTTTCAATACACCATTATCATACTTCATAAGGTTATAAAAACCAATTCCTCCAAGAGAGCAAAACCAAATAAATAGTGCTGGGCCAACTACAATCCCTGTTTTACTTGTGCCATACTTCTGCAAACTGAACAAAATAACAAGGAATGCCACTGAAATCATCTTCACTTCATCTGCAAAAGTAGAAAGGTGTAAGAAAAAATTAAAAGAAACATATATATTTAACTTAAGATGAAGAAATTACAAATATACACAATATTAATATCAGTGCAATGTATAAAATTTATTTGCATTATGTCCATGTGGTGATGCAAGCTCACATTCCTTATAAGAGTTGATAACACTGTCTCTATTCCTAGATGAATTTCAAGATTATCCATGATAACTACCATACCATAGCACTCTTCTTTTATTGGAAGAGGCACCAAATAGGAGCTCTTCCAACAAAGTATGTCAACAAATAAACCTCACTAGCTCATATCCGCAAAGAAAAAATCAGTTGAGTTCATACAGATTCGCACAGACCCTCAAATTTGCAAAAAAACACTCACAATCTAGGACCTTTCAGTGATAATGCAAGACATTTATTTTTTTATGGTGTGGGTTTTCAAATTCACTACACAATCCAGACCAATAACTAAACCAGACCATCCCAACCTAACCGGCTAACCCATTAAGTGATATAGTCATACTCGAAAATAGAATCTGCAGAGAGTGAAAACGTGAGATGTAGTTACATTTGAAACATTAATTTCTTTTCCATCACATTGATGAATTAAGCATAAAAAGGTTCATAATTGGCAATTGATGAGTATATACTTGGTAGTTTTATAATCAGTCACAACTGAGTAATTGCATATTGTATTGATGATCTATAACTGGAAACAACAATCAGTTTAATCCACAATTCCTGATAAGGTAAGTACTAACTGGCAAACAGCTTGTTCTCCAGACCATTTTCCCAACTCAAGTAGCAAATGTTGAAACTAGCATTTGAGCTCAGGATGAATTAAAACGCAAATGCAAACATGGATGATATAAAGGTATCCTCACAAGAAATGACCTTGCTGAATTGCAGAGACTCCAACCTTTAAGCCACCCATGGCAGACATCACTGCATTATAAGGAAGTCTAACGGGATGAGTTTCAGGAACAAATTTAAAAATGATCAAAAAGTTAACAGAAAAGGAATAAAGTCATTTAAGGGGAGGGGAGAAAACCTGACATAGCAGGAGTTACTACAGCATCAGCGATCACCATGGAGGTGCCAGCAAGAACTAACATCAGAAGAAGCTTTTTCAATGTAAGTGAAGATTCAAGTCTTTCCTTTATTTTTAAAGACCTCTCAAGTTCGGGAGAGGGAACCTTGAGTCTGAAGCTCGATATGCGAGCGTCTGACGGCAGTTGATTGGGGAGAAGACTAACCTTAGCATGCCTACATAGCAACGAGTATAAAGCAAATGTACCACCTGCAGTTACGAATTACGAGATAAATCGATTTCATTTATACACCATAGTACCATACAGCTGGAGCTTGTATTTCATAATGCTCCCTGTCTTCTTAAACAATACTTGTCCATTGACTAGAGTATCTTTGTTCACAACTAAGTTTCCATTTGGCAAACACAGAAAGTAAAACTTCTTAAACTACTGAGCTACCGACTTACCGCACACATTTATTTCACTATAATACCTATAAAGATAAAGATGTTTTAACTTCGATTGAAATTTTCTGTATCCTTTTGTATTGTCATATTCTGATTAAGTGAGGACCATTTAAGGCTGGTCTGGCCTTTTTAAGTTTGGTGTGGTTTGAAACGAAAATCAGTCCAAGTGATAACATATAGGGGATGCTTTCCAATGAATTACTACGCTAAATATCAGCTGAGATCCCACATCTTTCCTCTAAAAGAAAACTATAGCCTTAAAAACCGTAATTGTTACTTAAAGGTCAGTTATTTTGGAAAGGGGCTAGTAATTGTAAGGAATTCTGCATTAAAGGTCAGTTATTTTGGAATGGGGCGAGTAATTGTAAGGAATTCTGCATACCTTCACCATCGTCATTGGCCCAGAGAACTATAAGGACATATTTTACCAAAGGAAACAGAAATAAGGTATATAACACCAGTGACAATGCGCCAAGAACATCTTCATTTCCTTTAACAGGAGCTTTACTAAACATCACACTGAAGGTGTATAAGGGACTTGTTCCCACGTCGCCAAATACAACACCAAGCGTCTGGAAGGCCAATCCAATTTTCCTACCTATAGTAGCATCCTGCAATCACAAAGAGCAGAAGCTGATATCAATGTCTACAACAAGAAGACCACACGAACCAAACTAAGGTGAAATTTTGTCTTAAAAGGGAAAAACGCAGAGCTTGGGAATAGACCTCAAAGTCATTCTTCTGAGCACCAGGGACCTCAAGAGCTTCAACGTCAAAAGAATCGATCCGAGGACCAGTCCTAATGAGCCGCTGTTCGGCATTATCATCATCTTCAGAGTCCACGTCATTGCACAGGACCGAACTATCCGCACTCTCGGCCGCATCGGCACCGTCGATATCTATATCGGAATCGTCATCGTCCTGAAACACCCACCGCGACTCGATCGAATCGAGAGACGCTAACCCCGCGTTGTCCCTTTCTGACCCCTCATCTGTCATCTTCAAAGCTCAATAGCCCAGCTTCGTTCGTCGTCTTCTCCCCGAGCTATGTAGTTTCCATAAACAGAAACGCGAGTACGTAAAAGAAGATGGCTGTTAACGTGAGGGAGAATGAGAAATGAAACCCTGGAGTTGATATTGTTGGAGTGATGTTCTTTGGGAATTGGGAGCTGTTGAGTTAAAAGAAGAAAAGCATCCACATCTGCTATTCAACCTTGAGCGAAGAAGAAATAGCGCACCCCCATCACTCACACTTCCCCATTCTCTTCTCTTGTTTTTTGTTTGAGAAAATTGATTAAAATAAGACTACTTCATAGTTATAGTTATTTGACACAAATAAGGCCTTCTTAGTAAATTTAGGAGCGGTTTGCCCGGGACTTGATGAACTTAATGGGGTGAGGATTTAACATTCGGTTATAAAGGTGTGTTTACTTACAACTTAATAAAAAAGATAACTCATTCGCTCAGACAAATCTCAACTTATTCGTTCAGCTACAAACTATAATCCTTTCGATTCAGACACGGAATTACGGAAATGATCAAACCTTCTCTATTTTAACCTTGGATAACCTTTCGCCCTTTGTATGAGTTTCTTCTCTCGAAGTAAAAATAATCGAAATCTCCACCATCATATATGTCTTTGGATTTTTGCTTCACCGTTTTTCCTGGTGATCCATGTGTTTTATTTTCTCTCTCATGTTCATCAAAATCTGGCATGGTTTTTTGTCCATTTTAATTACCTTTTTGTTTCAAAATTTCCATGTATCTTTAATAGGATTAATTTATGAATTAAACATGATTTCTGTCTCCAAAAAGAATAGATGAAAATTGTAATTGAGATAAATGTTAGCAATAATCTAAACCTCCATGGATATGTTTTTGGTGCTTGCTTGCCCAAGTGTAGTGCGGCTTATATTCACCCATGGAGATCTCCCTGCCTCTTGAATCTCCCTAAATCTTTCATCTTTCTGCATAATGTTAATAGAACCCGTAATCACCCACATGAGTCCCTTGGAGTGGACATAGCTCATGAACCTCTCCAAATTGTGAGAGCTCATCAACCGTGAATGGATTTTTGCAGATTTTTAGTTGTTGCAGGTTTTGTAAAATTGTTATTTGTTGCAGATTTTTTAAAATTGTTAGTTGTTGCAGATTTTTTAAAATTGTTAGTTGTTGCAGATTTTTTAAAATTGTTAGTTGTTGCAGATTTTTTCAAAGTTTTATAGCAACTTCTTCATACATAGTCTAGTAGGAAATGTTTAAATTTAAAATGTTGTTCTTGTAAATCTCTTGACTTTGTCTTATCATGTAATATTACTCTTTTATTTAAGCAATTCATATTAGTATTATTTTCAGGCATATAAGTTTAATCTTTCAGAATAAACAAAGTAAACAAATAGTATACATTCAACACGTGTTCCAGACAAGAAGATTATTTGGTCATTTGAAATGACTCAGACTTCTCATTCAGCACATTAGTAAACAATCTGTTATCTCAGTGTCACTTAATTCAGACAGACAACTTAATGTAGACAAACGTCTTAATCCATTCAGGACTTGATGAAAAAAGTAAACAACCCCTTACTTCTATTACCGACCTAACTCTAGTCTGCGCTAACGATCTAAGACGACATAGATGAACTACGCACGAACTTTGACGATTTGCATCGAGGATGTGAATTCTATCTGCAGCAATTCCTTCGTGATTTCCGTTCATCACAGCTAAGAGCTCTTCAAAATCCATTGCAATAATACAATGCTTTTCTCATCCAGTGCAATTTGTGAATCCTTTCTTCTGCGATTTCTTGTTATAAGTTTTCATGTATGTTGCTATTCTCCGTTGTTTTTTACACTTTTGTAGTCTTTGTATCATACTCTTAGTTGTTTATAAATTTCCTAGTTGACATATTATTAAAACTTTATTAGATATGTATTTCTCAAATTTATAAGTTGAACACCTTCGCAATTAGGTCTAACTATTGCTTAGTAAACTTTGATCTCCCCAGCAGCAATAACCTCCATCCTTTTAGTTCATCTCAATTTGTGGATCATTTATTTTAGAATTTTGTTGTAACAGCTCTCCATGTGTATGCATTATTCTTAGTTGTTTATGGATTTCTTGGTTTATATATATATATATATATATATATATATATATATATATATATATATATATATATATATATATATATATATATTTCAAAATTCACGAGATTACACACACGCACACGCGCACACATAAATATCCAGTTTCTAAGTACAACTTTAGATAATTAATCAGATCAATATTTCCCTCAAGGAGTTATACTATCTTGAATTGTTTATGAATTAACAAATCATTCTATAAGCTATTTTTACTTTTACTCTTTGTTTATTATTCCATAATCTATTTTGCTGATTGCTAATTTTACACCAGTTATATCATAATGTTGATTATCCTAAAGGTAGATGGTACTTAATTGGGATGATTCTCATGTATTTGTAATAAAAGAACTTGTGATCTAATAGCTCAAGATGAAACTTTATACATTTCTTTCACTGCTTTGGTCTCTTCATGCATTGGTGCATTTTTTTGAAAGAAAGAATTAAGATTACCTTTTTTTTGGATGAAAGGCAATTATATTAAACGTCACTCAAAAATAGCATTATTACAACGCATCAAAACTATAAAAGCTAACTAACCTAACAAAAATAGCATCAAACCAATCCAGCCCCCCTGTGAAGGGGTGAGAGAGTTTTTTCATGGAAAAGTCCAAACGACATCAAAAGACGGGACAGGCCCCGCCATCAAATACATCAAGTAACCAAGATGGACTAGCCCGCGGTGTGCCAGCCCATTAACGAGTCAAACACCTCTCGTAAAGGTGTAGATCTTTCAAAATTTTGACTTAAAGCATCTAGATATTGTTGAATAATTAATGAATTGGAAGTATAAAAATTATAAATTTTATTTTATTTTTAAAATTTTATAGATATATAACGCATACTCCCTCCCGGAAAATTAGTTCCACTTTGACTTGGATCGGAGTTTAAGAAAGTGAGAATAAAGTAGAAATGTATGGTTGTGTGGTTGAGTAAGAAAAAGGTAAATGAATGTTAACCACACAAAACTTTCCAAAAAGGGAAACGGGAACAATTTTTTGGGACGGCCCAAAAAGGAAAATGGGACTTATTTTATGGGACGGAGGGAGTATATAATTGAAATTATGTATAACTGCTAAATCTATGGGCCCTGGGCACACGCCCCCTTGCCCATGCCCCAGAACCGCCCCTGGCACCAGAACCAGTAGCAATGGTTAAGGAGCCAAATTCCTAAATGACGGTGGACCGGCTAGTCCTGATATCAGAACCGGACCAGTTCACTTCTATATAATGCTATTGGCACCAAACTTTTAGGCACAACCCATCCTAATACATTGCATTCTCAAACTGAAGCCCAAAACTCTTATTTGCCATACTTCTAGAACGTTGTCAAACGAGTAAACTTGTGGGATATAACATGTATAAGCACTTTTAATGTGCACATTACACTTTTATAAATCGGAGCAAAAGAAATTGTTTGACTTTATTATATGGTTTCCTATTTCGAGCAAAAGAAATCAATATATATGGTTTCCTATTTCGAACCTAGGTTGAAGCAAAAGAAATTTTATGTTTATAACTTATTTGAAACCCAATCGCATTCAATTATATTGGGTCAATATAGTATTTCATACGTAGTATTTCTTAGGAAACAACAGAGTTTGTTGATACAGTATTTCGAATCAATATTAGGAAACAATATTGAGTCAATATAGTATTTCGAATTAATAGTATTTCGTATTATTTCGATTCAATATACAGAGTAGTATTGTACTCTGGTATACTTAGTTTCCTAAATTTTATTGTATTGCCTAGTATATTAGTTTCCCAACACACTTGGACCTCTTCACTTGTGTATATATTACTGTCAACCGTGGATATATAGTACAGTACCTTCACTTTATTATTTTACAGAGTATTTAATTATTATGGATTATATGTGTAATGAAGCGGAATTGGAAGAAAGCTTCCACTGCCATGAACATGTCATTCGTAGAGCCACTTTTGAGGTTCTGAATCCCGCCGCAGCCGACCTCTGTCCCTCACCAGCCACCGTCACCACAATCGATTTCACATTCTACGACAATCATCGTTTCATCGCCTTTGTAGAGGGAGCCAAAGATTCAGCCATCGATGTACTTTCTCGAGAAGTTTTAGAAACTTTTTCCAGAATTAAATTCGCCGACATCGTCAACTGCAAACTGGGAGAAATTCACGCCGCCATACGCCGCAGGCTGTGCAGCTTCGGCGGGGGAATTTTTGATAAGTGGGAAGGATTTGAAGGCATGGTCTCCGGAATAACGGCGGCAGTCCGCGACCTTGGCGCCTGCGACGTGGCGCGCGTGTTCGTGGACGTGACGTTGTTCCACATTCGGGAGGAGAGAGTGTTACTCCCGGAGCTGAAGTCGTTGACTGGGGACTTCGTCACGCTACCGAACAGAGACGGCGGCGGAGAGGAGACTTGCGCGGTGTGTTTGGAAGGTCTGAAATTAGAAGCACAGAGAGTTTTGAAGACGCCTTGCTCACATATGTTTCACGCCACATGCATCCTAAAGTGGCTGCACAAAAGCCATAAATGCCCTCTTTGCCGCTTCGAGATGCAAAACAGCCGTCATCTGGTGAAGATATTTTTTCTTCTGGATGAAAATCTGGTGAAGATATTGAGACGGGGTAAGGCGGCGTTGACTGACACGGCGTCGAAGAAGGACGAGACCACCGAGTCTTGTGTTGATGGGCCAGCGGAGAAGGACTGCAGGGTCGGACCCGAGCCTGAAAGGACGCTGAAAGAGAATAAAAACGCGAGTTTTATGTTGGGTTTTCCTTCGAATTCTTCTCCGCCGCCCACTTCTCTTCCTTTTCCTTCGTTTTTACGAAAAAAAAACATCTTAGGATATTGAAATGCTACTTCTAGTTTACTGCGGCGTATTACGACGTACATGTGTAGATTTTCCATTCTTTACAAATTTGTATCTACAGTTAATTTCTATTTCAAATTTGTATCACCTCTTTTAATTAGTTGTAATACTTAGTATTAATTTGTGACTTTGCATTATTCACATATTTTATTTTGATTTTCAAAATTTGAATTTTTAATTTTTATTAATAAGGAATGAGAAATGTTAATGGTTAAAAAATTTGTGTATATACCTAGTTGAATGTACATTTTATGACTTGGGCCAAATAATTATAAGCTAAAACTGATCGAGTTTTCTACGAAAATAGTTGTAGCAGTTCCGTTGTAAATTCTCTCTATTCTTTATTACTAATATTCCAAAACTATCATACTAGGCAGAATGGCCATATTATTAATGTTGGGCACTAGCGTAAATGTAGTGAAATTTTAGGATTAACACAACAAATATTTGATCACTAAATTTAAAAATATGCAGACAGAACAATGCCTAATATTTGGGTATTGTAGGTTTATTCTCTCAAATAAGAAAACACACATTCTTATTTTCCTTCTGTGTATGCCATTTCTTGGTGCACACTAAGCATCTTATAGTACACATAACACACACATACACTGGTACAATGATATGATTGCTATATCTCTACTAAATTCAATGCACCTTTGTCATTTTGTTTTCTTTTCTTCTTCCTCACGGTTATGTTTTACATTATTTGATCAATAATGATAAACTCTTGTGCTTCTTTTGGAATGATAATTTAACCATGTTTTATATCTCGAAGAGCTTTCCATACCAGGACCATACAATCCCTGAATCCCAGGGACAAAACATAATACTTCTACTCTGGTTCCGTGGTCCTGCGTTTGGGTCACTTGACATGAATTGTTTTCATGTTTTAAATATGGCATTATTTTCTGAGCATGACACTAGTCGGCGGCGGTCCAGCGATATGGTGGTTAGCAGTGGTCACTTTCGAACGGGATAACCGTAACTGGTCAGATATGTTAACTGTAATGATCGGACTGAATGACTATAACTGGACGGATCAAGTAACTGTAAATAGTCAGAACGGGTAGTTGTAGTTGTTCAAGTCGGATAACTGTAATTGATCATGTAATAACTGATAAATGTATTGTTGGTCACTATATTGGCCATTTGGACTTAATAAGGGTATTATAGTTTTTATACTCATTTTTAGTCTCGTTTTTGAAATTAAATAAAAAAGTCTCTTTTTTATTAATAGTCATTGTTTAGTAATATTATTGTCCAAATGCCAATTTTATTACGTGAAAGCTGAGCTAAAAAAATTAACATAATTACTGCGCGAAAAAAATACTTTTGCTATTATTACTCAAATTAGAACAACATTTATTACTCAAATTTAGTAAATATGGTTCGTGGACACTGAGCTTAAAATGAGCCGATTTGAGAAAAACCAAAATCTATCTGAACCGACATGAATAGGCTTATAGGCTCAAACTGATTAATTTTGGACAAAACAAGTCCAAATCGAACCAAAATTTTAAGAACTAATTTAATAAAATCTAGTGATGGATAGTGTACCCGGGGGGTAGCTTATCCGAGGGGTTATTGTGGGGAGTAACAAGAGAGAAGTCAGAGCAAGTAAATGTAGAGAGAGAAAGTATATTAGAAGTGCGGAGCGTTTTCAGCGTGGTTACAAATGGGGAAATGGGGTGCTATTTATAGTAGCAATAAATGCCGGACAGGGACACGTGTCAAGCGCCTATTGGCCTAGAGGTCACCTCAACTGGTTGGCGTTGGCAGCCGCATGTGGCCGCATTTAATGCGGCTGTTGGATGGGACGTCTGTACAGGGTACGGTGATCTGTACGCATGTGAGGCGGATATCATGTCGGGAGAGGTGCCCTCGGCTGCAGAGGACTAGCCGAGGGCTCTTAGTGTCGAGGACCCCTGAGTGCCGAGGGCTCCAGGTGCCGAGGGCTACTGTTTTCGCCGTTTTCTCCCAGTTCCTCTGTTTGTTCGAAATATCCACGCTGTGATAGTTTGGAGCCTTCGGCCAGGGGGCCGAAGGCACCCCTGGTGCGTATTGCGGGCTGCTTGGTACTCTGGGCGTCGTGATTTGGGCCTGTTGGGCCTTCTGGGCCTGTTGGGCCTCCACTGGAGTAGTAGGAGTCTGTGGGCCGGGTGTTCCCGGGCCATATACTCCATCAGGAGTCCCTCACTCCTTTTGCCGAAAGATACTTGAGGGAAAATGAGTAATTTGTGTTTGTCCCCTTCCGTTGTTCCGTTGTAATTTCTGAGGTTGGTTTGTTGCTTGCATGTCCCTGCCGAAGGCAGTCCCTCAGTTACCCACATGTCGGGACTTGAGGGCTTGCTTTGCCGTTTGTTGGAATTTTTCACCAATTTTGTAATTTAATGATTTTCCCGAGGGGGTCCTCCAGTCCCCCACTCCTTGAGGCACTTGTAAAGTGGTGAAAAGGAGTAGAGTAGTTGCGTTGCTGTTGTGGGCCGAAGGCTGACGCTTTTCGTTTCATTTTGGGGGGGTGCCTCGTTAAAAACCTCATTAGGAAAAACCCTGGGGGGGAAAATCCTAATGAGGGAAAAAGAGTGCACCGAATTCCCCCAATGATGAATCGAAAATGTGAAACCTTGGTCAAAAATGGAGAATAACGGTAATGCCGAAGGCTCTCCTTTTTCTGAGGGCTCATGTGTTGATTAGCCGAAGGCTTGCTGTTGATGTCCCGGGGGTGCTGAAGGGGATCCCCTCAATCTGGGGATCGAGGGCGCGATGGATGAGAGCAGTAGTTGAATTGTCACCGGGGGGTCCCCTGCTTGCTGATTAGTTGGTGATGGGGATATCCGGGGGCTCCCATTACCTGTGTGCCGTAGGCTATCCGTCAATGAGGCAACTCCCCGGGGGCTACCCGGTTCTTATAATGCTGAGGGGGAATCCCCGAGGGGTGGCCTGATATGAAGCCTTGGGTTTCTGAAGGAGTGATGCCGAAGGCGTCTGTTATGTACTGTGTGGGGCACAAACCGGGGGCGTCTCTGGGTAAGTGTACCCGGAGGCTCTCCTTGATGAAGTGGAGTGGTGTAAGAAAATCCGGGGGCTCCCAGAATATAGCCGTTGGAAATATAGCCGTTGGAATATGTAACGTCAGGTTATAGCCGTTGGGGGGGGTACACGTGGAGTGTAGCCGTTGGCTGCTCGTGGGCGGGCGTCACTGGTTGGGTGAAACGATGGTGCGTAATGATGGCTTTGGCCGCTGGGAGCCCGGATCTCGGCCCAAGCCCGGATCTGGGAGCCTATAAATACCCCATGGCCATACCATTCTCCTTGTGCGTCCGATATTGTTAGCGAAGCTCTGCCAAATTTTCTAGAGAGAGAAAATCACCCTCGATCAAAACTCAGCTTTCAAGGTCAGTGTCCTGCTTTCCTCTCAGAACTTTTAGTAAGTTCCGCCCTCTAGCCTTAGATTAGGTGTTAGAGCTTTGTAGAGAACCCTCGATTTAGGAGTCTTAGCTTAAGTAGACCAAGGATGTCGTCCCAAAGCGACTCGCAGAATACCTCGAGGGAGCCCTCGGTTGAGGACGAGGTTGCTTCCGACGTTGAGTCAACTAGCAGTGCGCCCTCGGTTGCCGATGACGAAGCTGTAGCCTTGGAGTTGCAGAAGGCCCTTGCTGCTGAAGTGGAAGCCGAGGGCTTCGAACAGGAGTGCGAAGATGAAGAATTAGCCTTCGCGTACCAGGTGGCGGAGGATGAGGCGCAAAATGAGAGCATGAAGGTTACAATTGCTGTTCTCCCCCCCGGGGTTCTGGGGAAGCAAGTAGCTCGAGGCCGCTAGATCCGACACCTCTGAGGGCGGTCTCCGGGTTGAAGAAGAAGAAGGCGAAGGCCGCTACCAAAAAGAAGGAGAGGGCTGTCGATCAAGGAAAGCCGGTGGACATGCCCGAGGGGTACAGTTGGTTGAACATTGAGGCCCTCGAGATTAAGTCGAAAGCCGATAGGGCAGATCTGTACGTTACTCAGCTGCACGTGGGGCCCTCGGCCGAAGTGGTGGAGCCGGGTCCTGACGACGTGTTGTCCAGGGCGCCCGAGGGGTGTATCGCCATTCACGTCCTTTCGGTTTCTATGGGGCTTAGGTTCCCTCTGCACCCGTTCCTTCGGGAGTACCTGAGGTTCGTTGGTTTGGTCCCCTGTCAGCTTACGCCCAACAGCCACTCCTACATTGCAGGGTTCCTCCAGCTCTGCAAGTCCCGAGGGGTGAAGCCCAGCCTGGATCTATTCTTCCAAAGCTTTAATTTGTGCCGAGGGGGGCACGAAAACGGCGAGGGATACGCGAATCTGCAGCAGATTGCCCGTTTCAAACTATTCTCCGATGCCCCTTCTTCAAACAAAGGATGGAGGGAACGTTGGTGCTATGTGAAGTTGGGCGAGAACCCATTCCCGAGGGAACTGCGCGATCGATTCCGAAGGCATGAAAAGATCAGGAGCGCTGCCCTCGAGAAAGACGGCCTAAAGCTCGCCAAGTTCCCGGAAGGGAAGAATAAGAATGTGGCGATCAAAGATTGCACCCTTGAGGAAGACTTATACACCCTCGGGTTCCGAAGGTACCGCTTCATAGGGGAGACCGACGAGAAGTATCCTCTCTTCAACAAGGCCTTCGGAGGAGCCGGAGGTAGGAGCTGAGGGCTTTAGATTTTTGCACTTAGTTTTTTTTTTTTTTTTTTTTTTTGCTTGGATGTCATTGTCCCTTCGCTGTAGACCCGTCGGCCTAATCCTTTGTCGTATTTTTGCAGGTATCCCCGTGTCCATGGTGAACGTGAAGGGCCTTGCTCGTCTGAAGAAACAGGACCCGAAGGGGTCAGGACAGGGCAACCAAAAGCCTGCCACCGCCCTCTTCAAGAAAGCCGAGGGCGATGCCGCTGCCAGCAAGAGGAAGGCGGCGACCAAGGGGTCCCCCCCGGCTACCAAAAAGCCGAAGAAAGGGGATATCACCGATAAGGAGCCCCCGGTCGTGATTGTTGATGAGCACCCCGCCTCCGGGGTACATGTGGAGAAGCCGTCGGGTGGAACGCCGGCGGGGGCAGAGGAGTTGCTGCCTGAGGTCCTCCATGTTTCTCTTCCAAGGGGGACATCTCTGGCCAGCGGCGCTGTTGACCCGGGGGCCATCTTGAGGGGCATAACCCCTGAGACGGATAGGGCTGCCCTCGGGGCTTATAATGATGCGGCCCTCGAGGACCACATTCTCCGCTCCTCCCTCTCTGTAAGTGTTCACTTGGCTTTCTCCCTCTTCTCCTTTGATCATTTTGTGTGATTGCCTTTAACCGTTTTTGTTGTTGATCTGCAGGCTTGTCTAGCCCTCGGCGAACAGGCCCGGAGGCTTCAAGAATGGCGCCTCCATAAAGCGGAACAGGACGCCAAAATGAAGGAGTGTATCCTCAAAAACAAAGAGGCGGTGAAGCTGGGGGCCAGGCTAGAGGAGGAGCTTTGGCAAATGAAGCTAAAGTTGGAGGCTGCAGAAAAGGGCAAGGCTGATGCCGAGGCCGCTGCTGAGGAGGCCAGGAGAGCTGCCAAAGAGGCCGAGGATTCCAAGGCGCTAGCCGTCGCCAAGGCTCAGGAGGAGGCCGTGGACGCCTTCGTCGCCGAGGGCTGGAGAGCCGAGGGACGCAAGGTGTGGGTGTCCTCGGTCGTGGAGGCATGCGTTGATGAATGGGCCGAGGGCCCTGAGTGGGAATGGATGGCCCGGAAGGGCAGGGAATATTATGAGGCTGGCGAATTCTTCACCCAGGCCCTCATCTATCGGAGGATGGCCCGACACCTAAACATTGAGCCAAAGGACTTCGCCCCCTCGGCATATGGCCTTACTCCCCTGCAGCCTGATGTCCGTGAATCCCTTCCCGAAGGTGTACAACGGCCCGATCTTGAGGACACCGAGCTGAAGAAGGAGGCCGAGGACGACGTTGTTGAGGCCGGAGCGGAGGTATCGTCGAGGCCGGCTGCAGAGGACGCCCCGGGGAATGATGTTGTCGAGGTTGTTGAGTGATTCTGTACTTAGAAATTTCGGAACAAATTTTTGTAATGAACACCATTGATCCTTCGGCTTCGGCCTGTTTGTAATTTTACACTTACTTCTGATCTTGATGAATGCATGCTGCCTCCGGGCTTTTCACTTTTGAATGCGCCCTATGTTTGAATGTATGCCTTCTCCTTTATGCTTTCCTCACATATGAATGTATGGTGGTTTAGTGATGGCCGAAGGCCATGTTATTGGGACTTCGGCTACTGTAGAAAAATTTTCTCCTTTAGAAAATTTTTGCAAATGTAGTGTGTCATGTAGCCCTCGGCTACTTTGGAGCCCCAACTGAAATGTTGATTAGGCCGGGGGCCCAATTCTTTAGGACTTAAAAAATTTTCCTCAGTGTTGATTCCTTGTGTACTGTAGCCTTCGATTTATAGGTAGCCTTCGGCTATGAGGTCCCTTCATAAGTTGAGATGAGCAGTTGACCGAGGGAAAAAATATGTAGGACTTAGAAAATTTTCTAAGTGTAGATTTTTCCCTTTGGGAGCCTTCGGGAGATGGCATCCCTTCTTGATGCATAGCCTTCGGCTGTCATATTCCCTTAGCTGTAATATTGATTGGGCCGGGGGCCCATCTTTAGGACTTAGAATTTTCTTTTTTCCAAGTGCTGCTTCCTTGTGTCGCCTTCGGGTGATAGGTGCCCTCTGACTCTGCATCACTTTTGCGAGATGCCCGGGGGCTACTCATTTAGGACTTAGAATATTTTCTAAGCGTAAATTGATGTTGAGCCTCCGGATGTAGATCCCTCCGGGTATATGAATAGGACCCTTCGGGTGATCGTGAGGCCCTTGTGTTGTATGAGTATTTGACCGAGGGCCAAATATGTGGGACTTCGAAAAATCTCAAAGTGCGCCGTATATGTTGAACCTTCGGTCAGTGAGGAGTCTGTCCGAGGGGCAAATATTTTGGAATAAGCCCCCTCGGTGGGCCTTTGATAATTTGTACTAGATGCCTTCGGTTGTCGGGTGATATATTAGCCTCCAGTTTGTTGTCATTTTCCAAAGGTGTGGATTTAGGAAAGGTGTGGAATCCTGTTGTTGTAAAGAAAGCCGGTGAGGAGCATGTGCCCTCGGCATTCATTTGAAAAGTTGCAGATTTTGACTTAGCCAGTTGTGTCCCTTATCATGGGGTAAGGGCCCTCGGTATTTGTTTGAAGTGCTGTTTAGTGGACTTTGGATAGTCCGGTCCCTTTGTATTGTTGAAGCCTTCGGTGCTTGTGTGACCGGAGGTGACCAAGCAGTAGACTTAGCCGTTTCTTGATGATATTTGTTTGAGTAGTATCCTTCGGGAAATGGGAGCCTTCAATTACCGGAGGTGTTCCCGTGGGGAGCCCTCGGCATGTTGTGATCTGTTGGAGTGTACTCTTTGATTTCTCGCTGAGTCTACTCCCCTTCACCCCCTCTTTTTTTTTTGGTTGGTGGTGAAGGGAAGGCATCAAAAAACTTGGTTTCTTGGTAAGGCTGGGCCTATTAGGAGACCATCAGAATACACCAATGGCTCTCCTCCCTCGGGTTAACCTTCCGAGTTCCGAGGGGATCGAGGGTCGTTTCCTGGGCACAAGATATGGTGGTCTGTAACCTGCCTCCCCTTGGGGATGGCGCGGAAAGCGTCTCATTTTTGAAAGTCGTCCCCTCGGTGCTAGACATAGTCCGTGGCCTGCCACACCCTTGGGGTGGTGGCGCGGGGAGCGTTTCGGTTTGGAAGTCGAATCCTGGGCATTTCTCATGCCTGTCGTACCCTTGGGGTGATGACGCGGAAAGCGTTCCGTTTTTGAAAGTCGAATCCTGGGCATTTCTCATGTCTGTCATACCCTGGGGGTAGTGACGCGGAAAGCGTTTCAAGGAAGGGTTTTCATTTGCACACTAGTTGCAAATGGCCGGGGGCACTACGTGCCGCCGGCACCGATGGTGGCGCCTTCGGTATATGCGTCCTCATGGGGTACGGCTTTAGAAACAACACTTGGTGTTAGTTTCGATATGTAACCCCCGGTACTTGGTACCGAGGGGTCTTCTGTAGGAACACCTAGTGTTCTTCTTCTATTTGATGTTGATGGGTGAGTTGTGTACCCCCGGTACTTGGTACCGAGGGGTCTTCTGTAGGAACACTTGGTGTTCTTCTTTATGATGTTCGCAAGTGGAGATGTGTACCCCCGACACTGGGTGCCGGAGGGAAATGAAACACTTGGTGTTTCTTGTCGTCGGTGATGGGAGTTCCCACCCTCGGTACTTAGTACCGAGGGGTCTTGTTCGAAAACACATGGTGTTTTCACTGTTGTTGTAGGTGTTGATGGTGTCCGCCCTCGGTACTTGGTGCCGGAGGGGGTTCTTCTCGTGGTGAGGCCTGGGGCCTGTAGTCAGTATGAGGGCTTGGTGTCTTGAATGTGTCTTCATTCCTCAAAAGTGGAGGCCTTGGGCCATAGGATAGTACATTCACTAGTTATGAGGGCTTGGCCGCTCTTACATTATTGGTAAAATTTAACTAAATGGTGTACATTCCAGTGCCTAGGGACCTCTTTCCCGTTGGGGCGTTTGAGCTTGTAAGTCCCAGGTTTGATGATGGCTGCTATGATGTAGGGGCCTTCGAATTTTGGTGCCATTTTTCCTCCCTCGGTTGGTTGGCTGGCTTCCCTCCTCCGGAGGACATAGTCCCCCACTTGAAATTCTCGGGTGCGAACTTTGGCGTCGATGTAGCCTTTGACTTGCCTTCGGTAGTTTTCTGCCCGGATGAAGGCTTGCTCCCGGCGTTCTGAAAGGAGGTGGAGGTCGAGGGCCATGTTGCTGTCATATTGGATCACCCTCCGGGTGGGAAGGGTGACTTCCGTAAGAGCTTTGGCTTCAAAACCGTAGCAGAGGGAGAAGGGTGTTTCACCTGTTGCTCGCCGAGGGGTGGTGCGGTAGACCCAAAGGATGTTGTGGAGTTCTTCCACCCAGCCACCGCCCTCGGCCTCCAGCTTCTTTTTGAGGCCCTCGAGCAAGGTCCTGTTGGCATTCTCTACTTGCCTGTTGCCTTGAGGGTAGGCAACGGAGGAGAAGGTGTGTTTGATGCCCCATGCTTCCAGAAGGGCACAGAAGGGGGCTGCCTCAAATTGTGTTCCGTTGTCGGAGATGATCTGCTGGGGGACGCCAAACCTTGTGAGGATGTTCTTGAGGACGAAGTGACGGCACTTCGCCTCTGTGATACTGGCGAGGGGCTCAGCCTCCACCCACTTGGTAAAGTAGTCGATGGCCACAATGATGTATCTGTTGTTGGAGGTACCCCTCGGCAGAGGGCCCACAAGGTCTATCCCCCATCGAGAAAAGGGGACGGATGTGCTGATGGGGGCATAGTTGACCGCTGGCCTGTCGGGGGCTTTCTGGAAATGTTGACATGCGGTGCACCTTCGGGCAAGGTCAGCACAATCTCTGGCCATGGTTGGCCAAAAATAGCCCTGGAGAATGAGCCTTCGGGACATGGAGAAGGGTCCCTGGTGAGCTGAGCAAGTGCCACTGTGCACCTCCTCCATTGCGACCTCGACTTCATCCTGATGAAGGCACCGAAGTAGCGTGCCCTTGTAAGACCGTTTGTAGAGCCTTCCGTCTTCAATGGTGTAGCTAGGAGCCCTCAGTTTTGCCAGTTTAGCGCGGGTCTCATTCTCGGGTAGCTGCCCTGTGGAGATGAAGGCGGTGATATCTGAGATCCAATCCTCTTGGCGTTGTTGTATGTTCATGACGGGGCTCGCATGTATGCTTGAGAGGCTGAGTTCCTCAATTTTAGCAATCTTAGAGATGTGCTCGGGGGAGTCGACCGAGAGCTTAGACAGTATGTCAGCCTCGGAGTTCTGAGCCCTCGGTATTTGAGTGAGAGAATGTGCCTCAAATACCTTAAGCAACTCCTTGGCCGCTTCCTTGTACTGTTTCATTCTTCCCTCCTTGGCCTCATATTCCTCGAAGATTTGGCCAACGACCAACTTGGAGTCGCATTTGATGTGGATCTGCCGAGCCTTCATGTTGGCAGCCAGCCGAAGGCCACATAGGAGGGCCTCATACTCGGCCTCATTGTTGGAGACTCTGAAAGAGAAGCGGATTGCATAATAGGCTCTGAAGCCCTCGGGAGTAATGAGGACTACCCCTCCCCCGCATGCTTTGGTCGCTGAGGAGCCGTCGGTGTAGAGGGTCCACCAGTCATCCGAGGTAGCCGAGGGCTCCCCGTCCGTGGCCGCCCTTGCGGTACACTCCGTCACAAAGTCCGCCAGGGCTTGGCCCTTGATGGCAGGCCTCGGACGGATGTCAATGTTGTACTGGCTCAAGAAGATAGCCCATTTCACCATGCGGGAGGAGCTGGTGGGGCTCCTCATGAGGGCGCCGAGGGGTTGATGAGTGAGGACCTGAACCGGGTGAGCCTGAAAGTAGTGGCCCAACTTCTTGACGGTCCAAACGATGGCTAACACCGTTTTTTCCACAGGAGAGTACCTGAGCTCGGCCTCCCTTAGGGTCTTGCTTACATAGAAGATGGCATGTTGGATGCCGTCTTCCTCCCGAATGAGTACGGAGCTGATGGCTGCCGGGCTGACCCCAAGGTAGAGATAGAGGGTCTCCCCTACCTTTGGTTTTGAGAGCACAGGGGGTGAAGATAGATATCGCTTGAGTTCTTCGAAAGCCCCCTGGCATTCCGGAGTCCATAGAAAGCCAGCCGTCTTCCTCATGATCTGGAAGAAGGGTAGAGACTTCTCCGCTGATTTAGACAGAAAGCGGTTGAGGGCTGCCAGGCGGCCCGTCAACCGTTGAACTTCCTTCACATTGCGTGGGGGTTCCATGTTGATGATGGCCTGGATCTTCTCGGGATTGGCCCCTTGGACGCCGAAGGTGCACTTCTTCTGGTTTAGCCGGAGGTTGAACTTCTGCATGATGGCGAAGATTTCCCGGAGGTCGTCGGCATGGCTGGAAGATTGCTTGTTTTTGACGATCATGTCGTCGACATAGGCCTCCATGGTGCGCCCTAGGACGGCTTGAAAGACTCGGGCCACCATCCGGGTGTAAGTGGCCCCTGAGTTCTTTAGGCCGAAGGCCATTACTAGGTAGCAGAAGATGCCCTCGGGAGTCATGAAGGCTGTCTTTTCGGCGTCTTCCTCATGCATGAAGATCTGATGATACCCGCGGAATGCGTCGAGGAATGACATGATTTCACACCCCGCGGTTTCATCTACAAGTTGATCGATATTGGGCAAAGGAAAAGGGTCCATAGGGCACGCCTTGTTGAGATCCGTGTAGTCCACGCACATGCGGAAGGTAGGAGGCTTCTGTGCGAGGACCACGTTTGCCAGCCATGAGGGGTATTTCACCTCCTTGATGTGCTTAATAGAGAGGAGCATGGCGACCTCTTTCTTCACAAATTCCCTCCTTTCGGCGGAGAGGGGTCTTCTTCGTTGTTGTACTGCTTTTGCCGAGGGGTCCACCGAGAGGCGGTGGGTGATGACCCTTCGGCTGATCCCCGGCATGTCCTCCGGCCCCCATGCAAAGACAGTGGAGTAGGCGCGGAGGGCGTCGGTGATACCGGTCTTCAGATCTTCAGGGAGCTGGGCTCCAATCTTCACGACTCTCTCCGGCTTGGCCGGATCGAGTGTAAAGTCTTCTATGTCCTCGGCTGGTTCAGCCCTCGGCCTCTTTTCTTCTTGGTCGATGGTTCCGGTGATGGTGTCAACACGGAATTCCGTCTTACTTACCTTCTTGGTGACTTGAAGATAGCAGGCGCGGGCGATTTTCTGATTCCCCCGGGAGTAGCCAATGCCCCCCTCGGCGGGGAACTTGAGGCAGAGGTGCCTCATGGAGATGATGGCCTCGAGGTCCTCGAGGGCTGGCCGACCGAGGATGATGTTGTGGGCGCAGTCGATGTTGACGACGACGAACTCCACTTCGAGCTGGGCTCTATGGAGCCCGTCGCCGAAGATCACCGGGAGGGTTATTACCCCCTCGGAATCAATAGTATCGCCGGTGAAGCCGGCAAGAGGGGTCTTAATGGGCCGAAGGGACCCCCTCTCCAGATGCAGCTCTCTGAAGGTGCTGAGGTACATTACATTGACGGAGCTGCCCGTGTCAATGTAAGTTCGGTGAATGATGGTGTCGTTTATTTCAGTCCGAATCACCAAGGCATCCCTGTGAGGAGAAGAAGTAGGAGGGAGATCTGCGTTGGTGAAGCTGATGGGTTCCTCCCTCAGCCGCTTTACCGGGGGCATATGGGTGACTTCCCCCACGTAAAGAGATTGAGCCCACTTTTTCCGCTGACTGGTGGAATCGCCCCCTGTATTGCCGCCGGTGATCATGAGGATGTGGCGTTTTTTCTCTTGGTAGTGGGGGTACTCCTCCTCTTCCTCCTCCAAGTTTCCGATCTCCCTCTTCTTGCCGAGGGGATGGTGTTCGGGTTTACCCAAGCGTTCACCTTCGTGTGGTGCCCTCGAGGAGGTCCCTGATGAAAAGGTCCCTCCTGCCGAGGGCTCTGAACAAATAGGGACAGGTGCCCCGCTTGTATCAGTCTCTCGATGGCCGTTTTTAGCTGGTGACAGTCATCGGTTCTGTGCCCCTGGTGCCGATGGAAGCGACAGTATGGGAACTGAGGGTTGATAGCATGTACCTCCGGGGGTGCGCGAGAATCGCGCTCAACGAGGCCCCTCTCCTCGGCAAAATCAAGGATGATGCTGACGGGGTGCGTCAATGGTGTCCGGGGGCGGTCCAGGAGAATGGGCGGTGCCCAAGTCTTAGGGTTGCTCTTATAACCTCCCCCGGGCTTGGCTTGGCCTTGCCGAGGGCGATCATCAGAGGGTCCTGAAGACTTAGGGTGATTTGGAGGAGCCCCCGACCCCGGTTGTTCTTGTTGTCGGCCCTCGGGGGCTGCTGATCCGGATGCTGGTGGTATTTCTCCACCTCCTCGGCCTCAGCATATCGGTCCCCCCGCTGCAAAGCCCTTATGTAGTCGCGCGGAGGGGGGGGGTTCAATGATGAGGCTCCTTGAAAAGTTGTCGGTGCGGAGGACGGTCTGTAGGAGGGCCAGGAGGGTCCCGTCATCAGCACCGTCGACTTTGTCGGCCTCCGTCCTCCAGCGCTCCAGGAAGTCCCGAAGAGTCTCATCCCTCTTCTGGCGTATGGTTAGGAGGTGGGAGAAGTGCTTCCTCGTGTGACGCCTCCCGGCAAATTGTGTCAAGAATCGCTGGGCGAGTTCTTGCCACGAATCAATGCAGCCCTCGGGCAACCGGTTGAACCATTCGTATGCCGACCCCTCTAAGGTGGAGAGGAACCAACGACACAAATATTCGTCCGATGCCCCTACCATCATCATGCTGTTCTGATATTTGCTGTAGTGTTCCTGGGGGTCCGTCTTCCCGTTGTAGGGCTGTATGTGTTGCCCTCGGTATTTCTCCGGGATCCGGGCCGCCAGTACCCTTGGGGTAAATGGCGTCCGGGTCCGGAGCTGGATGACGGGTTCCCCGGAGCCCTCGGCCACCTTCTTCTGTAATTCCTCCATTTTGGCCATCATGGCCTCGTATTTGAGGTCTGAATGAGAGGTGGAGGTGGTGGGGTGAGCTTTGTTGGCCTCCATTTCGTCAAGCCGGCGTTGGAGGGCCGCAATAATTTCGTCCCGGGGATCCTTCGGGAGGGTCTCCGCCCCCTACGAATGAACCCGGGCCGAGTGGGCCTGGTTGATTTGGTGGCGAGCATCATCGGCATGAAGGGGTGCCTTGCCTTTGTCCCGAGGGGGACGCTCCTCGTCTGCCCTCGAGACAGACCCTCCGCTTTCCTGGGGCCTTTGGAGTGCTTTCCCTCCGAGGCGGTCTTGGACCCCTCGGCGGTCTGGCCCTCCTCCGAGCCGGTTGAGGGCGGAAGTACGGGGCCTTTCTCTGTTGTCATTATGGCGGTCCCGGGACTGAACTTCCTGGGAGGACGTATCTTGGGCCACTACCCCTTCGTCGTTCCTAACGCGAGGGGTGGGGTTTCCGAAGGGGTGTGGCAGAGGGGGAAGTATGATGTTCTCCCCAACCTGGGGGTGAGCCGGAGCCAGGGTGCCGAAGGCACCCGGGTTCTGAGTGAGCGTTTGGATGAAGGCGGAGAGCGCCGATTGCACGTCGATGGTGAGAACCGGAGGGCTGACTTGGTCATCGCTCCGGTTTTTCTTCTTGGCCTCGATGCCGAGGCGGGCATCGGGGGCATTCTGTTGGATCTGAAGGCGTAGGTCGACAGCCGCCTGTTCCAGCCCAGCGATGACACCGCCCTCGGGAGCCCTGTGAGAGGCTTCGGGGGCGTTGACGTCGCCGAGTGCCAGGTTCTTGTCTTCTACGTTTTTGGAGTTGGCACGTGTTGTTCTCACCATTTTGGTAGAGGGCTAGTGTTTGGCGAAGGGGGAGGATTTCTTACTCGATTGTTCGACCTCTCAACGAGAGCACCAAATGATGGATAGTGTACCCGGGGGGTAGCTTATCCGAGGGGTTATTGCGGGGAGTAACAAGAGAGAAGTCAGAGCAAGTAAATGTAGAGAGAGAAAGTATATTAGAAGTGCGGAGCGTTTTCAGCGTGGTTACAAATGGGGAAATGGGGTGTTATTTATAGTAGCAATAAATGCCGGACAGGGACACGTGTCAAGCGCCTATTGGCCGAGAGGTCACCTCAACTGGTTGGCGTTGGCAGCCGCATGTGGCCGCATTTAATGCGGCTGTTGGATGGGACGTCTGTACAGGGTACGGTGATCTGTACGCATGTGAGGCGGATATCATGTCGGGAGAGGTGCCCTCAGCTGCAGAGGACTAGCCGAGGGCTCTTAGTGCCGAGGACCCCTGAGTGCCGAGGGCTCCAGGTGCCGAGGGCTACTGTTTTCGCCGTTTTCTCCCAGTTCCTCTGTTTGTTCAAAATATCCACGCTGTGATAGTTTGGAGCCTTCGGCCAGGGGGCCGAAGGCACCCCTGGTGCGTATTGCGGGCTGCTTGGTACTCTGGGCGCCGTGATTTGGGCCTGTTGGGCCTTCTGGGCCTGTTGGGCCTCCACTGGAGTAGTAGGAGTCTGTGGGCCAGGTGTTCCCGGGCCATATACTCCATCATCTAGTCCATTTAATATATCACAATATTACTACTCGTGTGCCGAAGTTATCAATAATTAGGGTAACTCCTACTACCCTCGTTCCACTAATGTTGAAACGGGAGATGAGGGTGGCACGATTATTAAGAATAGTGGGTTTATATGTGGTTAATATGAATTAATAAAGTAAGAATGGTTTAAACCGACACACTTTACTAAATTTAGTATGGGACAATATTAGTGAGATTTTCTGAAAATGTAAAATGAGACAATGTTAGCGAGACGGATGGAGTATTACGGAGTATGCCTCATCGCACAAAGATGATATTCTATGCTTGAGAACTAATTTCAGCCAATGCTCTTAACTTAAGATAGGTTTGCAATTAGTAGATCGCACGGAATACTCGTCTTCTCCCTAGCTTTCATTTAGGGTTTGTTTCTTCGACAGGCGGCTTGCGCCATTTCTTGTCTGTTACCACGCTCTGCTTCTCCATGGTCTACTTCTATATGATTTATGCTTCTGGACGTGCTGATATGAATCGAATTTGAAGTGTGTGATTGATGCCTTCAAATGAAAAATCGCTTGGTCATTTTCGCTCGACTTCATCGTCGAAGGGGAGCGATTGGGACTGTGTTGGGAACCGGGGCAAATGGATATGGCGACTGGATTAGGTCCTATTTAGATGGATTTCACCTCAGGGTGGAGGTGATTGGGGGTGCTCGAGTGAGGCAATCTCTGAATCGAGTCTTAATAAGCAAGGGAGAAGACAGATTGACAGTCTGCTTCCCTCCTGAACCGCCGCCCTGGAGCGGTCAAGGTGATAGGGTTTGGAAGACGATACTTCAAGAAAACTGGCATGAAGGAGACACTAGATATAATGTCGTTATAAGGATCTATATGGTCAGTGATTGTTGTGTCTCACCCGCTTGGTGTTTAGCGATTCGTATTGCTCTTTCATGGATGATCGTTTCTAAGTCTGGCAGTAGACCGGGTTGATAATGCTAGTTGGTTACAGATAGTTGTTGTCAGTGTTGGTCTTTTTGAGTTTGTTGCAACGTCCTGAATCCTAATGATATTAATATAGGTGGTTTTTCCTTTCAACAAAATTCTAGTCCATTTATTATTAAATTTATTACGGGAATAAATAGCTTCACAATATCATAAGTTCGAAATTGTCATTGCAGCTCATCTTTTAGTGTCTAAATGATCTATACATGGAATTGGTCTCATGTGTTAGATTTGGCGGAATAAACTAGCAAAATATAAGGGTGTATACAAATGGCTGGACCAGATATCACTTCTAGTCACGTAAATTTTACATTTTCCTAAAAGTTTAATATCTAACCTTATCACAGTAACTGATTACAAGATATAACTATTGAGATAAAAAGAAATTGTATGGTGTATTTTAGCTACTAATAAAATAACATCGAATAAGTAATTTGTTTATAAAATGATCTAAATATATATTTAATAACTAGTATTTATTATTGCAGATAAATGCTTATAACAATAAATAAATACTTTATATTTAATTAGCCAAAGGACACGTTCCATGAAATCAATGCTATCACATTTCAAAATTATGATTTGTACATGTCATACACAATCACTATTTTAATACTAATCAAATTATTCTATTATGTGAGTTAACTCACGCATGAAAAGTGTTCTCATAGTAATAAATTAAATTAATTTAATTAAAAACTCGGTCTTATAATATTTAATAGTTTGAGTTTAATTACACTTTATTTAACATAACACACTAATGCTACATTTCTCAAAAAATTCCAAACAATCCTCCTCTATTTGCAGGTAACATAACACAAAAATAGACTTTTCCCATCCTTGCCACACTACTAAAAATGTGTTATTTACCTATATCCTTTGCTACGAATTTTACTTCAAAATTTGCAGGTAAATAGGTTTGTTTCGAATTTTACTACTCGTATAAATTATGTTTCATAGGTAATATGCTTGTGGATAATACATTTATTTTAAATCCGCAACTAGTTTGTCGCAGATATTTTCATGGGAAATGATAAAAATGTGCAAGTAATTTTTGTAGTTTGGTAGCTGAAGTGAGTAAATTGTGTGGAATTTTCCTGCGATTTTTTATACAATTGTTGTGGGAAATTTTTCGCAAGAAATTGTGTATGTATCATTTGCAACTAAAATTGCGGGTGCTTTTTTGCAGTTAAAACTGCAGCTACTTCTTCACGTAAAATCCCTGAACATATTGATTTCATAGCTAAATATGTAGAAAAATAGTAGCAGAATACATAATTGAAATCTTCCATCACAAAAGCCTCAGCAAAACCTGTTGCAGAAATACACACACCCAGAGCAAAGCCTATTCCAGAAATATCACAATTGAATAGATGTTTTAGAAGCCTTGGAGTTCATAATATTACTCACATCCAGCTCCTAATATTAAATAATTTCCATCAAACCATCAACAAATTCAACTTTGCAAATAAAATTCACTTCTGATGTATCCAAAACTGAAGTTCAAAGATTAGAATTCAATTGGAGGAGTCATGTGAAACTAAAAAACTACTAATTAGCCCTCAATCAGAGGTGGAGTCTTCAGATGCACTATCTTCATCCTCTTCAGAGCTTCATCACTGGAGTCATCATTTGCATGTGCAGGCTGTGAGCGAGAAGAGCTTGCATTAAATTCTAACTTCTCCATTACAAGATTCAATGTATTCTTTGTGTTAGCCCATTCCTTCTTCATTTGTTCTTTCTCTTGCTTCACTTTTTCAAGTTGTGCTTGCAAAGATGTATTAAGTAAATGAACTTCAGTTCTTATCCTTTCTTCGACCTCTTCGGATATGGGCTCCTGTGATGCTCCATAACACAAACACTTGACTGACCTGCCCAACTAACCAAGACCTCAAACCCTACTGTTGTTCTGTCCTCTCACCGTATCTATCCAAATAATGAAATCCGATGGCATATGGTGTGATTGTGAAGCATCATCTCCAGAAAAACTTTCACTTTCAATGGTTCTTTGTGATGACATTTCAACTTTTTTCTTTTCAAAGCTCTCCTACAAGTAATAAACATAAATATTACATAAGAGTCAATTATCAATTCCTATTTACACAAAAAGTTATACAACATGTACATGAGTATCAAACAGTCCATACTTTTTAGCTATTTAACTAGTTGAATAACATTAACTTACATGATCACTTTGAGCTTTTGGATGTACCCACTCTTTACTCTTCTTCTTCTTCTTCTTCTTCTTCTTCTTGTGTGTACAAAAATAAAACTCAGAAAATGTTGGATCCTTTCCATTTCTTTCAGCCTTCTGTAAGTCAAGAAAAGTTTGAAGGACAAGAGTTAGCATTAAAGTAGTTGATAATGAATAACAAAACATATATATATATATATATATATATATATATATATATATATATATATATATATATAAGAACTTTAATTATACCATCCTTTTGAAATGAACTTTGTGGGGGATTGACCCCCCTGTGTGTAAAGATGCGCCAGCACTGGAGTTACAGTTCTTTTTATTTTGTTCAGACTTTGCTTTAAAATCATCATATTTCCAATACTTCACAAGATCAGTCCAGGCTGTATCTCCAATCCAAGTAGGTTTGACATTACCATTTCTGGCTTTTTGTAGAAGTTGTGTCATCTTACTAGAACCTCTCTTCTCAAAAGTTTTTCTGATGTCCAGCTTCAACTTTGGAGCCCACCTAAACTTTTTCTGTAGTAAGAACAAAAAACATAAGAAATAAAACACTGTGGAACACTTCAGCAAAGATATTGTATAATAGTTCAATAACAATTGTCTATGCAGTCCCTATTTATCTGTTTAGATTATTGTGTATTGCCTTGTAGTTAACCACGCTTTTTTTCCTCAGTTAGCCTTTTCAATTGAACTCCCTTTTGTCTTAATTAGTCATGTTATGATGTTCAGTGTTCTCCATCATTTATTCTACCATGTTTTCTTCCTACTTTGTGTTTGAGTATTGGTGTAGGAAGATGAGGAAAACAAAGAAGAGTGATTATGTTCAGATTGTCTAGAAGATTGATGAGCATTCAATACATTCTGTTGAGGTTGTTGGTTATGTCATATGTGGGTATTCTTAAGATTGATGTGGACTATTTGTTTGAACATGAGATAGAAGGGATTTATTTGGAACTATTGGAGGAAGATTAGGTGGTGGTGTACTGGTGTGAGCTTTGCAGATTTTGAATGCTTCTGTGGCCTACGTTTTAGTGTGTTATGTTGAGAATGTGGTAGGTGATTTGAATGAGTAGATTGATTAAAATGAGGAACAAAGGGTTGTGTGGGTGCAATTGCTGCTTGTGGAGTTAACTGTGTAGTAGATAATACAAGGAGGGAATTTGACTTTGCACCCCACTTTTTGGGTGATATTGGACTTTGCACCCCATTTTCAAAAAACTTTTAGTTTGCACCCCAACACATACCATTTTGTGAAGAAAAATTTCTAAATGGGGTGCAAAGTCAAAGGAAATTTAAGTTAAATGGGGTGCAAAATTAAAGTTCTTTCAAAATGGGGTGCAAAGTCCAATACACCCCAAAAATGAGATGCAAAGTCAAATTCTCCCTAATTCAGGTATGGTTTGGTTCTTCCACTTCTTCCCTGATATTTTGGTATTAGTTCCATGTTTATCATTTGGACCGGACATAGCTTGATGAAAATGAGGAATTGAACAAGAGGTTGTGTGGGTGCAGTTGTTGCTTGTGGAGTTAACTTTGTAGTAGATAATATGGGTATGGTCTGGTTCTTCCACTTCTTCCCTTATTTTTTGGTTTTAGATCCACGTTTATCATCTGGATCAGCCATCTAAAAAAAACAACAATAAAGATTAAGTTAAGAAAGAAATTACTGACATACATAGGAGTTCTAGGAATCTTCATCATCTTCGTCATGTTCTTTATCTTCATCATCGTCATCTTCTTCTTCATCTTCATCATCATTATCATCGTCATCATCTTCTTCATGTTCTTTATCTTCATCATCATCATCGTCATCTAGAGAAGGACGACGTTGAAAACATTTGCCCATACAAGTAGGCGGGAGGCATTTGGGATCTGGTTTACTTTGGTTTAAAAGGCCAAGTCGTACGTAGACTTTTTAGATCTGATTTGCTTTCGAAAAATCCTTTTGTATCCACCCCATTTTGTTTATGCACACAAGCAATTCGTTAAGAAGAAAGAAGCATTTTGTCTGTGTTTATAAACATCTTGTCTATGTTTGTGTACACAGATAGAATAAGGGGTGGGTACAAATGCGTGTACAAAAATGGGTACAACAAGAAGGACTCATTTGCTTTTGGGTTTAAGAGGCATATGGTGAATGGAATCTTATGTAGTTTTGTTTTATTATACTACTTATTAAAATAATAATACCCATTTAGTTATCCCAACTAAGGGCTCGTTTGGTAACACCCAAATCGGCTGCATTGGCTGATTCTGCTGAAATTTATGAAGTTCTGACTAAAGTGATTGTATTGGCTGATTCTGCTGATTTGTGAAATAAATAAACTCCAGGTCATTTTAAAATATGCTTTATTAATTAATCAATGAAAAAATTATATGAAAAAATAACTAAAATGGTCCTCTACAATAATTTCAGCCAATACAGTCAGAAAAGTAACTTCAACCTTACTTTTTCTTATTATTACACAATTTAGCGCGTCAAACAGAAAGTTACGTGTTTGGTGAAAAAGTTGGTTAATAAGCCTGAAATGTCAAAAATCATGGTTACCAAACGGACTCTATATATGCGTGAACCTAGACAAATTCGTAAGTAAATGTAAAACAATTTTCTCCGACTAAATGTGTAGATTTACTTTGAAAGTTTTTCCCGGAATAATGCTAATTAAATAAATAATTCCCAAAATACTGTCAGCTTAAAAATAATTCCCAAAATACTGTTGGGGCTAATCACGATTAACAAAAGACGCCACTCAAAGTGGCGGCTCATTAATTCACAAAATAATCCCTCTTTCTTTCCAGCCTACGAACGACGAAGAAAGCAATTTCCCTCTGCAATAGAATGGTGAACGAGAGAAACGGCGGCACCGGTTCAAATTCCGGTCGGAACTCGTCCAAACGAAGCTCAAGTCAAAGGGAAAAGAGACACGGTGTACCCGAGGTCGTTTGTGTTCCATTATATCGCCTTTCAAACGTTTGAATCGAGGTATTTCACCATTTTTGCTAAACCAGTGTTTTTTGTAATTTGTTGTTCGAAATTACTGTTTTTTAAATTATTTTTTTTGTATTTGATGCTATGAAATATATAAGTTCTTAATGTTGTTATTATGATTGAGTTTATATAACTTGTAGAATTTGAATTATCTTTTGTGTTGGTTGGATTGAGTTTGATATATGGGTCGTCTGAAAAAGATCGAGTAATGTAGCACATTATTAATATGTATCTATCTTATTTTTAATTGAATGAAATCATAAAAATGATACATATGATTTAATACAATTCGTTTGAATTAGTAGTTGAATTTTCAACGTGCGGCATAAATCATAGTTTTTTTTGGATTGATTTTTTGGTAGAATATGTCTCCAAACTTCCTCATTGTTTGTCATTGGGGAGGATCTATTATCGAGGAGTCAAACAGAAATCATTATGAGGGGGAGTGGAAAATAATTGTTGTTTCCTGTTGGGTGGATGTGGCTGAGTTAATGAATAAAATTTATACCGCCACATCCATCAATCGTATGAACAAGTTGAATTTGATAGTTAAATATCACATTCATGGTGGATCATACATGTTGATGCCTCTTGCTGACGATGAATCCGTTACGGGAATGTGGACCTTAATCACGAATACTGCTATGCATACCATGGAGATATATGTTGAAGAAGCGATTGTGTTACCCATACAACCTGATAACCCGTCATTATCTTTCCCATCCACAAGTGTTCCAGTTGTGATGAATATGGTTGCATTGGAGAATGGAAGATACGTGAACAGTGATGTAACGTTTCTGGATTCACATTGCAACGAAGACGATGCAGATGAAATTGTGAATCATGACACACTAACAGATTCAGATGAAGATGGTGGTGATCTGGTAAGTGACAATGCTCCATCCAGCCACTACACCAAAGTTTATGAGCTCCTTGCGGGATTTGATGAATCATGGAACGGTTGTACAACTTCTAGTCACTTCTCTGCAGATGGTGAATTCAAGGTTGGGCAAGAGTTTGATGATAAGAAACAACTGATTAACATGGTTAGATTGTACTCTGTAAAGAGGAACCAATTTTTCTCAGTTGTAGAGTCTCACAAACACAAATGAGTGGAAAAAGCGTAAGCGGAAAAAAGAATGTGGATGCACTTGGCGGATCCGGGCTACTAAGAAACATGTAGGGCTAGATATGTTCAAAGTTGTTCGTTATGTAGGTCCTCATATACCTACTTGTCTAGGTAACGTTGATAACCATGACCATGCTGGCATCACATCTCAGTTCATAACCCATGAAATTATTAATCTTCTTCGTACTGATCCATCACTAAAAGTCCGCACTATTAGTGAGCTTATGAAGGAAAAGTATGGGTATGTACCTTCGTACAAGCGAAGTTGGTTGGCTAAGCAAAAAGCTATCAGTGAAATATTTGGAGATTGAGAGGTGTCATATTCTGATTTGCCCCATTTCATGTTGGCATTACAACATTCCAATCCAGGGACGGTCGTGCATTGGTACCCACCTCTTTCAGATACCAATGAGTTATTAGTATTTCTTATTGTATCATATTACATTCCATTTTAAATTTCCCCGCTAATTTTCTCCGTCTTTCAGGTACCACTGACAGTGTGCAGTTTCAAAGAGTTTTTTGGGCGTTTAAGCCTTCCATTAAAGGCTTTAATCATTGTCATCCCTTAATGATCGTTGATGGAACGCACTTATATGGGAAGTATAAAGGTACGTTGTTGGTGGCAATGGATAGTGAATCAGAGAATGGAGAGAGTTGGTCGTGGTTTATGGCGTGCATACGTCATTTTATCACACACAGAGAATTGGGTGTTATTTCTGATCGACGTGCTGGAATTGTGGGGTAGGCAGTGGATGGGAGGAGCCAGATTCACGACATAGGCTTTGCATACGGCATGTCGCTTCTAATCTGCATACTCAATTTAAAGACATTCACTTGAAGAATATGTTCGTTTAGACAACAAGTTAACGTCAAAAGAAGAAATTTGATGGTGGATTTAACAGGATAGGTGAAATTCAGGCACAAGCACGACAATATCTAATAAACATTGGTTTGGAGAAGTGGTCTTTAAACCACGACGGGGGGTACATGTATGGCACCACAACAACGAACATGGTTGTAGTTTTCAATAGCGTCGTGAAAAGTGCACGACATCTGCCTATAACTATCTTAGTTGAGTTATCATTCTATCGTGTGAATGTCTATTGTGTGGAAAAGAAGAGAAACTAGTAAGCGAAGGTTAGCAGAAGGTCATCGCTATTGCTAGCAAGTGACTGAACTGGTTGAGAAAAATACGGAAAAAGCAAAGCATCACAAGGTCACAACATTTGACATAGGTCATGGTTTATACCAAGTGGAGACGGGTCGTGGTGGTCAAACTATGGGGAAGGGTGGTACAAAACAAATGGTGAATTTGCACCGTCACCATTGCACATGTCAGAAGCTGAATATTTATAAGATTCCTTGCTCACATATCTTAGCGTTATGCAGAGAACGTAGTTTGTCCTATGATGCTTTTGTTGATATATTTTTCTCATCATCGGAGTATGCGACTTCTTATAAAAGAGTATTTAAGACCATAACAGATACAGCTTATCGACCATCTTACACTGGACCACGAGTTGTGCATGACCCGTCAATGATTTGCGCTAAAGGTCGTCCAAAGGCTACACGATTGACAAATGAAATGGATGAAGGTCCTAGAGGTACTGTGAGATGCGGTTTATTCACAAATGCATTAGCAATATTAAAAAATAAATAAATTTAATTTTATTACTCATTTGCGAGCAAGAGCGGTAATGAGGTACAGGTTCTTTACTTACCTCTTTTGGAGTCTTGGAGATGCTCTTAGTGGCAGATATATCCACTAGTCATTTTCGTGCCAAATAACTTGTGCCAAACTATTCTTGACACGAAATTAGCATATCCGTGCCAAAATCCCTGTCAATTTTGGAAAATCTCTGCCAAAAACTCCTACCAATCCCGATTTTTTTGTAGTGACAATTCTGTCACTAAAATCTATCATTTAACTCTAAAATAAAAAATCAAACTTCCACACATCTCACTCTATCAATCCACTTCAATAGCTCTAAAATAAGAACCCAAGTTTTAAAATGACATTTTCAAAAGAATGGTTTTCTTTATATATTTAACTAATTTATTACAGAGAAATTTCCTAGGATATGACTAAAACTCAATGAATTTCCCAATCTATGACCTAACTAGTTTTTAGACCTTTGTATGACCGAAAATCCAAAAAAAAAAAGAAATTCTATTTTTATTTAAAGATTGAATGACGAAAATACCCTTATTTAAAATATGTGCATTTTTCACTAATTTTGTTCAATTAAAATTACTGCACTTTGTATTGACGTTATTGCACGACATTAATGCACGACTTTACTGCACATCCGGTAATAATCACTGCACTTCCGCCAAAATTAATTCTCTTCTCATTCACTTGAAGAATTTATTTTTAGTTTTTATTTTTAATTTTTTAGATTTAATAATTTAATTATTTTACGTCTAATTAAGTATATTACATTTCATGAAGATATTACTGCTCTGTGTTAATGCAATACTGGTCATAATCACTGTACAACAAAATTTCTTAATGCATTCATTCACTGTTATGTACAACATGTCTATTACCATATATATTCACTCCAATACTCAACACTTATTGAAATGTTCGCTGCCGATTTTCAATGCCCATATTTAATGCCCACAAACCCTAATTTTAGAAACTTCTAATTTTTAAAATAGAAAAGCAAAAAGGAGAATTGATGGCCAACGCAATAGTGAATCCAGATTCCAGAGCAGTGCCCTTCGCATTCAATGCATTCTACAAATTGCTACAAACCCTTAATGTAAGAGGCCCATCTTCACTTCACGTAATTAACCTGCGCCGCACTCCCCCCTCCCTGCTAGGTTTCACACACTTTCCAGCGGTGGATCTAGGACAAGATGGCGGGCAGCTGGATGGTGGCGCCCATGGATCGGGACGGCCGCGGGCGCTGGCGTCAGTATGGGCGATGACCGCGACGAGAAGACGTGGGGCTGCGGGTGGCCGGGCAAGCAAATGACCGGTTGCACCGGCGGACAATGGGTCATGGGGCGACACCTTGGCACCCAAGTCGGGCGGACAAATGGCCAACTAGCCACGTTGCTTTTGGGTCGGCAACTATGCTCCTATAGGCCAGAGTTCTGTGGAAGGCGGCCGCGCTGGACGGTGGGCGGCGGCGTTGGACGGTTGGTGGTGGCTAGATGACAGGCGGAATTGGGCGGCTGCGCAGGTGGGCATGGGAGGTTGTAGCTAGGGTGGTAGAAAAGGAATATGAGGTTAGGGTTTTATAGATATAAGTTAAAGGGTATATTTGTCAACAAAATTTATTTATTATTTATTAATCACGAATTGTAATTAAATATTATGATTTTTAGTATTATTTTGATAAAAAAACTAGTTAGGTCAGAGATTGAGAAACTAATTGTTCATAAATTTTTAGATAATAGAAAATATTTTGTTCTTTATTTGTTTGGTTTCCATTTAGACTAATTGTTTGTTCTATTTGTATTCCTAAGCATCAAGTTTACATTTCTATGTCAACGTCATCTGAAAAGGTAGATTTCTAATGGAGATATTAACTAATTTATTAAAGAAAAAGAGAGAATGAGTGATTGCATGCCATACCATTGAATGTATGCAAATTTGAGAACTGGAAATTTTGTTGAATACAAATGGAAAACAATAGCCTCGTATTCCATTTGGAACTTGGCTTTCGGAACCACTTATTCATTCGTGCATATATATGTACTTCTTCTTGGGTACAACTTCTTCTTACAGTTTCCCATTTTAGGAAACCAATAATTATTGTCTACTCCCTCCGTCCCGTAATGAACTTCTCACTTTCCTTTTTTGGATGTCCCAGAAACAAGTTCTCATTTTCTTAAAGGCAAGTTAATCTACATCAAAACAGTGTCAAACAGTGCAAAATAGTGCCAAACAGTGTCAAAACAGTGCCAAACAGTGTCGAAATAATGTCAAAACAGTAATATTTACCTAATGATAAGTTTATTTCCTTAATATGTGTGCAGGTCAAACTGTGAAGTTCATTATGGGACGGAGGGAGTATATATGTACTGCGCATTCACTTCATTCTTATTACAGCAAACCTTTTCATTCGTGGCTATTTTTTACGGAGTATTCCACTGCCATGAACACGCGATTCGTAGAGCTACTTTTAAAGTTCGGAATCCCGCCGCAGCCGATAGCAATCTCCTCCGTTCCTCATTAACCACAGTTACCACAATCTGTTTCACCTGCCGCAGCTAGGGGTGGACACAAAAAACCGTAACCGACTAACCAAATTAGAAAACCGAAAACCTGGTGTATTTTGATGTTAACCGTACCGGGTTTTTTAAAATTCATGGTACGGTTAACCAACCGCAAAGCAAAAACGGTACATGGTATGGCTATGGTTAAAATTATGTAAATATCGGGTAACCACAAATTGAAATTTTAATTCAATGGTAGTACATGTTTTGTAACATGTGACGTTCTCCCCATCCCCACCGCTCGGTGAGAATGATATTTGTGCTCATGCTTCCCACTCCAACAATCCTACGTGGAATATTATACGAATCATATAATCCATATATATAGTACGTGTTGCTCAACATAGCTCTACGTATTTCAAAACTATAGTACATGTTATTATAGCTCTATATCTATACTACTCCATATAATACATGTTGCAGAGAGCTTTCTAGCGAGGGCAGAACATATTTCTTAATTTAATTAATTTTAAAATCTTTTCTAGTGTATATTATTATGTATGTTGGGATATTGACCTAGAGGCTCAATACCCAGATCGAGAAGGCCCAAGATACCCGGCCCAAGTAATGGGCCCATCACTCTATGATGAATAGATCCAGCGGGAAGACATACCGAACGGAGTTCGGCCCAAATAAAGGTTGGCCCAGTAAGAAGACATACCGAACGAGGTTCGGGCTATATATCATACTTGGGCCAATTTGACAGCATCTTCAGTACAGCCCAACATCCCGTTCGAGCAACGGCCAACCAGCAAGTGGCCAGGTGCAATTAATGCCAGACTATGACATCAGCAAGTGGAAGCATGGATGACCAAGTCGGTGGAACAACGGCCAATCAGCAAGAGGCAGCCCATGCTCTCCATTAGTATAAATAGAAGGTTTCAAGTCATTGTAAGGGTTAACATTTCAATACTCAAGCTCTAGAATAGCATCATTTGCCCTTACTTCTTGTATTAAAGCATAGTTTCCGACATACCGATCGGGAATTTCCTTGTAATCAGATTGGTTAATTAATACAAGTGAGCTTTCGAGTTTTAGTTAGTTCAGATCTTATATTTTCTTATACGCTTTGATTCTGGGCCATTCCTGATATATCCAAAGTTCGTGTTGGGCTTTCGGATCTACGGGATTTACCCTCAACATTGGCGCCGTCTGTGGGAAACTTGCAAAAAGTTTCACTTTCTAAACATCCAAAAAACCTCTATTTTTCAAAAATGGTCACAATCAACTCCTATCATACAAACGACGGTTCACACCGTCACGGGAGGAGTCACACCCCGGGGAGTCAAAACCCTCAGGGACAATCCAGTCGAGGATCGTATCCTCGTTTTAATGGGGATTTTGTGATTCCCGAATCTCTGAGAAGAAATCCTCAGGCCATGCGTGACATGGCCCAATTCATGCAGCATATGGCGAACGAAGAGGAAGGAGGTTCCAGCTTTACAGGAGAAACTCCACGCGCGGAAACAACCACAACGTCATCCCGTTCGCATGCCCATCGGGATAATCGACGTAGCACCCCACCAGCAGCGCATCCCAGTTCCAGTGACCGAACCCCGGTCGGGTCACAAGCTAGAGGACCAACTCCCGTCGGTCATCATTTCCAGTATGCCGAGCGGGAAAATACTAGGGGCCCTCAACGGCATTGGGACCGGGACTGTACGGATATGAGGGTTCCACCACCGCCCCCTTTGACGGCCCAGGAGGAAGAGATGGCCGAGATGAGGAGGCAAATGAATGAAATGCGGGACCAGATGAACAGGGTACCTGTACAACCTGCACCAGTTCAGCTGGGAATTACTTCCCCGTTTACTAGGGAGCTCATGTACGCGGATATCCAAGGGGGTGCCAAGCCCCCGACCGGCCAAATTTACGATGGGGTGGGAGATCCCCACGTACATCTGAGGAGTTACCAAGGGGGACTTATGCTGCTAGGAGCACCCGAGGCCGCCATTTGCCGGTTGTTTTTTAGCACGCTCAGGGGGCCTGCCCAGGAGTGGTTCGGGACACTGCAGCCCGGGTCAATCAATAGCTTTGCCGAGTTATCAGCGTTATTCTTGGCTCAATTTTCTTCCAGTGCCAATCCCAAACGGCACTTCAGCTATTTGACCAGCGTGAAGCAAAATGCCAAAGAGACCCTCAACCAATTCCTGAAAAGGTGGAGGGATGAAACTTTAACAGTGGGAAACATGACGGATGATACCGCCATTACCCTGTTCACGAATGCTCTCCGAACGGGGGAGTTGTACAAAGAATTGAAGAAGAATCCGGGTACGGCGTACGCCGAGGTGTTAGATAGGGCTCGCAAGCATGCCGCCCTAGAAGAGGAGATAATGATCAGGGATAAGGTCATTACGCCTGCTGCCCCGATCAGACTGGCCGATCGGCTGGGTCCTAGCCCAGCGGCCACTTTACCTCCCAAACAAGGGATATTTACACCCCTGGTCCTATCAATAGCGACCATCTATCAGCACGAGAGGGACAATATTCCCATCCCGACTGATTCTGGATAGTTCATGGGAACGGATGACAATGCTTTCTGTAAATATCACAACAGAAAGGCTCATGCCACCAATGCCTGCAGGGCCCTACAAACAGCAATTGAGGATCTGATCCGAAGGGGCCATCTGGGCAAATATGTGAACAAAGATCCGAATGCAATGGGCACGTTAAAACCGGCCAGGAAACCTAATAGCTGGCGCCGGGATGCTCAACGTGACGCCCAGCCTCAAAATGATGTGTATGTTCCTCCCAGGGATGAGCCAGAGGGCTCGGGAGGCCCTGGAAAGAAGCCTCGAATGGAGGTCAAGGTCATATTTGGGGGCGGGGAGACCGGAGATTCGAACGCCGAACGGAAAAGGTTCGAGCGAAGTCTTTATGTGGGATCTGTCTCCGCTCCCCCCCCCAGAAGAAAGGAAGGACAGACCCGATCACGTTCGGGCCAGCTGATTTACCCAATTCTCCAAGCCCCCACAGGGATGAACTGGTGGTAAGCATGTGTATTGACAATGCTTTGATCTGCCGAGTACTGGTTGATACTGGGAGCAGTGTGAATGTATTGTATCTACAATCATTCGAGAAAATGGGTCTACAAAGGAGCCAACAGACCCACCTACGGACCCCATTGGCAAGTTTCACCGGTAACTGCATCGAGGCGGAAGGGACCATCCAATTAATGGTTGAAATTGGGGATGAAACCCACAGAGCGTCACTCCGAATGACGTTCGTGGTGGTAGATATAAAATGCGCCCACAATGCCATATTGGGCCGACCGGGATTGGAAGATCTGGAGGCAATAGCCTCTGTCCGCCACTCATGCATCAAATTCCCTACAGACACTGGGGTAGGGGTGGCCAGAACTGACCCAACAACAGCCCGGACATGTTATCGGGAGGCCTTGAAACAGATGAACACTCGTGGGATGCGGGTGAATACAATTGAGGTGGAAACCCACCGAACGGAGTTCGAGGCACACCCAGAGCCCGCCACCCTTCTTGAACAAATCGACCTCGACTTCCCCCCGAACCGTAGGGTGGCTATCGGGGTAGATCTGGAGGCTGATATCCGGGATGGCGTGATCGCCGTCCTCAAAAAGTTTCAGGTGCTGTTTGCCCGGGGGCCAGAAGATATGCCCGGCATTGATCCAGAAATAATATGCCACAAACTTGCCGTTCGGTCTGATGCAAAACCCGTCCAACAGAAGAAACGGTATCAAGCAACCGAACGGCGGGAATTCACAAAGAAGGAGGTGGCTACCTTGCTAAGGATAAAGCACATCCGTCCGGTAATCCACGTAGAATGGCTATCCAATGTGGTTCTAGCCCCAAAACAATCTACCTGGAGAATGTGCGTGGATTACTCTGACCTGAATAAAGCATGCCCCATGGATCCCTATCCAGTGCCGAGGATCGATCTGCTAGTGGATGAAACTGCCGGATGTGAGTTACTGAGCTTCATGGATGCTTTCCGGGGTTATCATCAGATATTTATGCACCCGGCCAATGCAGAGAAAACGGCGTTCGTTACTTCGGATGGCGTGTTTTGCTACATCGTCATGCCATTCGGATTAAAGAACGCAATGGCAACCTTCCAGAGGATGATCGGGATGTTGTTCAAAGATGTGCTGGGTGTCACAATGGAAGCCTACGTTGATGACATCCTGATCAAAAGCAAAAAGAAGGAAACCCATGTCCTGGATATAGAAAAGGTGTTCGGGATAATGCAAAAGGCGAATATGAGGCTGAATCCCAAGAAATGTGCGTTTGCTGTAAGAGGAGGCAAATTTTTGGGGTACATGATGAGCGAGAAGGGGATTGAGCCCAATCCAGAAAAAGTAAAAGCAATTGTGGACATGGAGGCTCCGAGAAATCTCAAGGAAGTGCAGAGATTGACCGGTCGGCTAGCAGCCCTGAGCAGATTCCTATCCAAACTGGCCGATCGAGCTATCCCGTTCTTCCAGATCATGAAGAAAGCCAACCCTTTCGAATGGACGGCCGAATGCCAAACGGCCTTTGAGGATTTCAAGACATATCTGTCTTCCCCCCTGGTCTTGACAAAACCCGAACCAGGGGAACATCTGTATATGTACCTTGCTATAGCTGACTTGGCCGTAAGCACAATACTGTTGAAAGAAGAAGATGGCGTTCAACGGCCAATCTATATTGTGAGCAAGGCGTTGAACGGCCCAGAAACCAGGTACACCTTGCTAGAGAAGAATGTACTGGCCCTGATAGCCGCCATTAAACGTCTGGCCCCGTATTTCCAGACCCACCCGGTAACTGTATATACTACCCAGCCATTAGCCACCATCTTGAGAAATCCTATGGCAAGTGGGCGCATTACCAAGTGGAGTCTCCTGATCGGGCAATACGAGGTAGATTTCAAACCCCGACCTACTATCAAAGGCCAGGCCCTGGCAGATTTCATTGCAGAATGTACCGCCCGGCCCTCAGAAAAAGATTCAGAGAACAACGGGCTGGATAACTAGTGGGAAATGTATGTGGATGGAGCATCTAGTGCCAAAGGTTGTGGAGCTAGAGCTGTGATCACATCGCCCGAGGGGTTCAAAGCATATTATTCTATTCATTTTGATTACAAGGTGACCAACAATGAGGCTGAATACGAGGCTCTCATTGCTGGTTTAAAGTATGCAAGGGCCCTGGGCGCCGATCGGTTAAAAGTCCGATCGGGCAGTCAATTGGTGGTACATCAAGTAAACGGCACTGCTGAGGCCAAAGAAGAAAGGATGAAGGCCTACAAGGAAATGGTCGAGGAGCAGATACGTAAATTTGAACAGGTGGTGCTCGACCAAATATCCAGAATCGAAAATACTGAAGCAGATATCCTCTCCAAATTAGAGAATGCAGCGTTCGACGATCGGGCACAAGAGATCCCGACTCATATCCAACGTTTTGCCCATCGGGAAACATTGGCAACCCCAACAATCATGGTGCTCCAGATCGAGGCCATATCTTATGTCATCCCGAGCTGGGTCGTAGATATGACCAACTACCTGAAAGACGGAACCCTCCCACAAGATAAAAATCCTGCTTATCAAATAAAATGCATCCAGAGGAGGGCTTCCATGTTCGAATTGGTGGACGGGCAGCTGTACAAAAAGACATTTGGTGGGCCGTATCTGAAATGCCTCCCACCCGATCTAGCGGCAGCTGTAATGGAAGAAATTCATGAAGGTATATGTTCCAGCCACCAAGGGCCCAAGACACTGGTCAGAAAAATCATCTTGCAAGGGTATTATTGGCCAACTATCCAACAGGACTGCTTCGCGCATACTAGGAAATGTAAGGTATGCCAACTATACGCGCCGGTCCCCGGACGGCCTGCCACTTTCTACACTCCAATGACGGTGGCCCTTCCATTTGCAAGATGGGGAATAGACCTGTTAGGTCCTCTACCTACTGCACCTGGAAACAACAAGTACATCATTGTGGGGATAGATTACTTCACCAAATGGGTAGAGGCCGAGCCACTGGCCAGCATCACAGATGTTAAATGCCAGAAGTTTGTCTGGATAAATATCATTTGCCGGTTCGGAATCCCTGAACAGATTGTAACTGACAATGGAAGGCAGTTCGTGAGCCGGAATTTTGAGAACTACCTGGTCAAATGGGGAATCAAGCATTCCAGAGCGTCTGTCGCATACCCTCAGGCAAATGGCCAGGTAGAAAATATGAACCGAACTATCATGGATGGTATGAAGAAGAAACTGGAAGAATACTCCTCATCGTGGCCTGATCAGTTGAATTATATTCTGTGGACTTACAGGACCACACCCCGAACGGCCACGGGAGAGACTCCATTTGCCCTTGCCTATGGTTTTCAGGCCAAAGTACCAACGGAGATCCTAGTTCCCACACACCGAACAAGGCATTACAGCCTAGAACAGAATGAACACAAGTTACGGGCCGAAATGCATTTCATAGAAGAAAGAAGGGATCTGGCAGCGGCACGAATGGAAGAGTATCACAGAGCCACGAGAAGATATTTTGACAAGCAGGTTAAAGTTCGTTCAATCGAGGTAGGGGACCTGGTGCTAAGAAAGAGAGAGAAAAGCAAACCGCTCAAAGGGGGCAAAATGGCACAAAATTGGGAAGGCCCCTACCAAGTATGTAAGAAGTATGCTTCAGGAACGTTTGGCCTACAAAATACTGAAGGCCGACCGGCAGGAACTTGGAATGTGGAGCATCTGAGGAAATTTTATCAATAAAAACGGCTGTTGCCACCTCTAAAAAAAAAATAGAGAGGGAGACATAACTTCCACACAAACTCAGCCCATGGTTAACTCGATCATTCCGGATGACCGAATGACGAACGGGTTAACAACATGGAAGGAAAATCAATTCTCAGCTTAGGGAGTTTTTGACCCTAGATTTATGAAAGAATAAAGGGATCAAAAACGGCTTGAAGAATTGAGGTTCAGAAAATCGGTGCCCGTGGTTAACTCAATCATTCCGGATGACCGAATGACGAACATGTTAACAGCATGGAAGGAAAATCAATTCTCAGTTTAGAGAGTTTTTGACCCTAGATTTATGTAAGAATAAAGGGATAAAAAACGGCTTGAAGAATTGAGGCTCAGAAAATCGGTGCCCGTGGTTAACTCAATCATTCCGGATGACCGAATGACGAACGAGTTAACAGCATGGAAGGAAAGTCATCCTCAGCCAACGGCTGGGAGTTTGACGCTCAGATAGTCTCACCTCAGCGGTTAATATGAGAACCGATTCTGGAAAACCGAATGACGAACATATTAGCAGTTTGGAGGGAGCCATTATTTCAGCAAGAGTTTTGACCTTGTAATTACGCATTGATGAAGGGATCAAAATGGCCTGGAGTTCGAAGGACAGTGATTCTCACCTCAGCTTGTTAACACGTAGAATCATTCTGGATGACCGAATGACGAACGGGTTAACAGCTTGGAGGGAGCTGAGTCGTCAACTTAGCCAAAGTCGACCCTGTAATTACGTACGGGCAAAGGGATCAAAACGGCTTGGAGATGGTGTCAAGACTGTAAGATATGGATAAACCGAGTGACGTTCGGATAAGGTACGGATTGTCGCCCGGGGAATCGGAACTATGGTTTTGAAAAATCTCGCCTCAGTCATAAAACTTGACTTGGAAGCTAGTCGCCCTTTTAGCTATAAGTAAGGAATGACCCAAATTCGGTGATCTTGCTTACAGTTCGAAAAGGGTTACCTCAGACCCCTAATATGGATGATACGAGCCAGAGAGAACATATCGGAATGCATCGGAATTATGGGTTTGGAAGGGAGATAGCCTCACCTCAGCTTGTTAACGCATGAAATCATTCTGGATGACCGAATGACGAACGGGTTAGCAGTTTGGAGGGAGCCCCTATCCCAGTCGAGAGTTTGACCCTGTGGTCACGATCAAAACGGCTTGGAGGAATGCACCTCAGCTAAGAGTTTTGAACCCGTGCGTCACGAACAGGAAAAGGGATCAAAACGGGTTCGGGAAAGGTGTCAGAACAATTGTGAAGAGAGTCTCACCTCAGCTTGTTAACACGTGAAATCATTCCGGATGACCGAATGTCGAACGTGTTAACAGTTTGGAGGGAGCCCCTATCCCAGCTGAGAGTTTGACCCTGTGGTCACGATCAAAATGGCTTGGAGGAATTCACCTCAGCTAAGAGTTTTGAACCCGTGCGTCACGAACAGGAAAAGGGATCAAAACGGGTTCGGGAAAGGTGTCAGATATAAAGATACATGAGCCGAGTGAGGTTCGGCCACGTAGAGAAGATTGTGAACAAAAAATCAAAGGAAGAATAGAAAAAATACAACAGACAAAGGAAGAAGTCCAGTTTATTCTTCGGCATTACTAGCCGGAATATACAAGAAGAATGAATATACAAGAAAAGAGACAACAGATATGGAAAGGCTACACTACTGGGGGATTTCCGTTCGGGGAGGATGTAGGCTGAGAGTTCCCTGCTTGCACTGCATCATCGGGCGCTGCTTTGGACCTTTTCTCCATAATGCGATCATATGTATTCCCGAACTGATCGTCAAAGCCTAATTCGTCGGGATGGAACGGCTTGAGGAAATGCTCGAGGATCAATTCAAGGTTCGTGTCCAGAAGCAGGTCCTGACTCTGCTTCACAGTTTTCTCGGTCAGGACATCAAAAAAGGATTTCCCTTCCGGCGTGCTGTCCAGGAGATCGATCCCTGCTTTGATGGGATCTTCGCTTTCACGCAAGAATTGCCCAAGGTGAGGACCCAAGAATTGTCGGACCGTGTTCTCCAGAGCGACGTTCAGGCCCTTTCCCCGTTGAAAATCCACTATCGATTGTTGAGCAATCTGGGAAGTATTGACCGTATAGGGTTCGGGCAGATGGTCGCCAACAGTTTTGTCAAATTTAATACCAGCAGACTCAGCAGCCCGCACCTTGGCCCGGAGTTCTTTAAGCTCCCGATCGCGACGAAGGGACATCTCCTGCATCTCGGCCAGAGCAGCTTTTGCCTTCTCACCCTCTTTGGCCTGCTCTTGAAGATCGGCCGCTAACTTCCGAGCGGCAGAAAGGAGGACCTGGCCATCATCCCGATCGCTGGCCAGAGCTTTCATCTCCTTCTCAGCGGCAAGAAAGGCCTTGTGATAATACACGCCAGCCTGAAAACAAGATTTCAATGAAAGTCAGATAAGGTAAAACATGAATAGTAGAAAGGCATGGGTCGGAATGAAATGTACCTTGAGTGCTTCCTGGTGACCTGCTTCAAAAAGATCCGACCAGTGAGTCAAGTTGGTGAAGCTCGGGGGAACTTTGATCGCAGTATGACACCACATAGAAGATGGCATCAGCCCGAATAGATACCTCCCCTCTGATCTGGGCCCCATATTTGAAAACTCAACAAACATCCGATCATCGATCGGTGTGGCAGTAAGAACCGGAGTTGGTTTGTTGGCAGGCGCCGATCTTTTGGGCTCGACCTCCGGCCCGGTCAAATCAACCACATGGTCGATCGGGATCAGGTGATCGCCATCATTTCCTTTGCGCTTTTTGCGGGTTTGCTCCGCGGAGTCACGATCGGCTATCATCTTCTCCTTCCCTTTAGCAGAAGAGATAGAGCGCCGGACGGGTATGGGAGATATCACGCTTACAAGAAAGAGAAATAAAAGATAAGAAGTTGAATTGTGAGAGCGAAGGATGATCGGGTTAAAGCCCTACTATGCTTACCGATTCCAGCAGATAACATGCTCGAAGTGGAGACAAAGCTGCGAAGACTTCTGGTCCCTCCCATCCGCAAAGACTCAGCTTGGAAGCGTAGAACGACGTCTACCCTGGGCAGAGAATCCCGAACGGGATATGCGTTCCACCTATCCGGAAATGGCAGAGAATCACCTACCCGAACGAACAAAAACCGCTCCTCCCAGTCAGCCTGCGGGGTAACGTTCTCTGTGAACAGCTGACGGTCAGAACGAGCTACCAGTTTCAGGTACCCGGTCGTCCAGTAGGGCTGATAGCAGTAATGATAAAGGAATAGATCGACGCTTGGGGTAATCCCCAACTCGTGGCACCGGATAATGAAGCCTGTCAGAATGCGGTAGGAGCTGGGCACGAACTGAGCGGGCAGTACAGCAACCCGGCGTAAGAACTCCACTATGAATGAATGGAGAGGGAACCAAAGTCCAGCAGTCAGAGCATCAAGGTGCACTAGCACGTGCCCCGGTCGGTGCCTCATAGGGTGCCGAATGAATCCGGCATAGTATTTTCTTGGTGGGGGGCAACAACTGGCTGAGTTGCCGTTCAACATCTTCTGGGAGACGTTGTTTGTGTTTGCGTATGCGATTGAAGTGTAGGGCAATGCGGGGTGGCCGCTCGGGTATCCCCTTGTTGTAAACTTGGAGGTCATCTCCGGACAGACATCCGTCCTCCTGTGGCAGTTCGATATGTTTGCTGGCCTGAGGATTGGCGGGTTTAGGTGTTTGGGACGAAGAGCCTTCGGCCTGGTTACCAGCGGATGTTTTGCTTTTGCGAATCAAAGACATCTCTTCTGATTCTGAGCTAGAGGAGTAGTACATAAAAACGCTGAAAGAACTCTAGGAATTCTAGAGAGAGAAGGCCTGAGAGTATGCAAAGGAATTCTGGGGATTCTAGAGAGAGAAAGCTTGAGGAAAAATGAGAAAACAGCAGGAGAAATTAGGGGAAGCACCTCTCTATAAATAGGGAAAGTGCCGCACAAATCCCTAATCCATGAGCAACACGTGGCATTGGGTGGTTACGACTAATCTGGGGCATTTATGATTCATTTTTGTGCACGTACCCCGGACGGGCTTACAGAGGATTAGCAAAGATCACAGGGGCTTGCTGTTTAGAAAAATGCTAAGTCCTAAATGTCAACCTGAAGCCCGACCGGCCATCAGTGTTGTAAAAGGTTATCTGGAAGAAAACGGCTAAGTCCTAAAAATTGGTTTGAAGCCCGACCGGCTATCAATGTTATGAAGAAGCCCAGGTGCAAAGAAAACCAAGAAAACTGCTAAGTCCTAAAAGTTGACCTGAAGCCCGACCGGCTATCAACGTCATAAAAGCTATCCTAAGGATTGAACTGAAGCCCGACCGGCTATCAACGTTGTAAGAGATTATCTGAAGCAAGAATGTGCTAAGTCCTAAAATTTGGTATGAAGCCCGAACGGCTGAGTACCAGGGAGAAGGGGTTTTTCCTTAAATAAATCATCAGAACTTTCTAATGCCCGAACGGCGATCAACGGCATTAAGAGTAGTTGAGCAAGAAATAAAGTTAGGAAATTGGTTAAGTCCTACAAAATGGGCCGAATCCCGAATGACGAGTAAATCATGCATTAAAGACAGAAAAGAAAGTACACAAAGCTTCAGGCAAAAAAGGGATATATATTCATCGGTTCTACTGACCGGGAAGTACAGGCTACTTGGAGAAAAGAAAATTACAACAAGAATTAAGAAGAAAAAAGTACATATGAATTATTGACCGGGGGCCATTTCATCTTCCTCTTCATCCTCATCATCATCAGACGGGGGCTCAGGCTCTTTCCCCGCAGCTCGATCAGCTTCCCGTTGCTGGGCTCGCAGAAATTTCTCGAACTGCGCCTGGATAATGTCATCTTGGGGAAGATCGGAAGCCTGAACCGGCCTCCCTAGATTATCTTGAAGCTGAGCAACGAAGGGACGCAGCAAGACCTGACCAATTTTGCCATAGAGGTCTGAGACAATGGAGTCGTTCCATTTTTTGGCCTCGGGGTCCTTGTCCAAGAGGGCCACCCCTGCCGATAGCCGGCCAGCACCCTTGGGAAAACCCTTCAAGTATGCCCCAAAGGCGAACGGGATTTGGGCCCTTGCATGATCATCCTTGATGATGAAGAATTCATCAGAGGATTTCAATGTTTCCCGGACGGCGGACAGATCCACGTTCACTTCATAGGGACCATCCGGGATGCTGGATGGCATTTCTTCAAATTTAACCTGTGCGGCCTCAACAGCAAGGACCTTGGCCTGGGAAGCTGCAAGCTGGACCCGAAGGGTGCCGAGCTCAGCATTCAGCCTCTGCTTCTCCTCCGCAAAGGCCCTCCGTTCGGCCTCCAGAGAGGTGATGGCTGCAGCAGCATTTTGCTCAGCAGAAGATTAGGCGACAATCAGTTCCCGCTCCTTAGCCAGACGGGCTTCCCGCATCTGAAGGGTGTACAAACCCATCTACAGAGTACCGTTTGAGAGTTAGTACTGATTACAGAGAATAAAATAAAACAAAGCGCAAAAGATAACGTACCTTCAGAGCGGTCAAAGCCAGACATTCTTCAGATTGCTCGACCGACAACTGAGGAAGGGAAAAGTTGTTGAACCAAGAGGAGGTCGACCAGATCTGGCTTGCGGTAGAACCGGCCCTTTCTAGAACCTCGTGGACGGGATCAGATAAGGAGATCCGCTCGACCTGACCCGTAATATGATCGGTGTGGGTCTCACCTGCATTCGAGGGTTCCCCCCGAACGGAGTCGAAATGCTGAGAAAATTGATGCATTTGGTCAGAGCCGAACCGGTCGTCGACCAGCATGGCCTCGAGTTGGTCCTGGTGGACCTGCTGTATTGGCTGAGGCTCTGGAAACGGTTGAGAAGGGGCAGCATCCTGAGCTGGAATAATGGTGGGAGTAGGTTGGGGGTTCTTCCGGGATTTTTTCCGCTTACCGGCCCCACCGGCTGCGATAAGTCTACTGTCATCCATAGGAAGATCTGGGTTTGGTGCTGAAAAAAGACAAAGAACAATGTTAGTATCGAGCGGCCTTAGCGTGTGAGAAACTAGAAAAAAGAATAAAAGAACGTTTCTCGCACGGGAAGGACCGCCCGGACCATGGCACTTGGTTTATCAAAACAAGTAAACCCAAGAGAACGGGCAGTACCTATCCCGGCTGTAATAAGTCGCTCGGGAGTCAGATAACTCATGATGTCCATGCATTTATCCTTCTCCACAGCAAGCACGTCCTTGTAGATTTCTTCAGTAAGGACAGGAACAGGAGTCTTGCGGGGGAAGGCATTCCATTTACGGGGAATTAGACCGTCCGGGACAGACACGAAGAAAAACCGGTCTTTCCACCCTTTGATTGAAGTTGGGTTTCCCTTGAACAGGATGTGTCCCGTTCGGGCACTAGTGGCCAGATAGCCGTGGGTTTGTTGGGGGGCTACTTTGAAGAATTGGTGGAAGAGTTCTAGGGTTGGTCGGGCGCCGGCATCTTTGTAACGACAAATAAAACCCGCCATTGCCTTATAGGAGTTCAGCATGATCTGGGCCGGTACAACTTCGTAGAAATTGAAGAAAGAAATGAAAAAGGGGTGTAGTGGAAACCTAAGGCCGGCCCTAATTGAGTCAAAATGGACTATGGTCATTCCGGGCCTATGACGCATTGGGTGAAGCCCATCTTGCAAACGGAAATCCACCGGGTCAGGGATAAGGGCCGGAATTTCGGCCCTATTGTGAGAGGTCAATTTTTTCCGCCTCTCCCTAATCAATTTTAGGTCAAGGGTATGGCGAGGAACATCGTTGGGACGTCCGGCCGCCATGGAGGCTATTTCGTCCTCGGATTTGGTGTCGTCGGAATCCTCACTGGAGGAAGAAGAAGTGCTAGGGAGGTCCTCCGCCTCAGCCCTGGTATTCGTCGCCGTCTCAGTAGAAACACCGGCAAACGGAACTGGGATGGCATCTACAATGGCGGTGTCACGGTCATCTCCATGAGAGGCCATCTCCGAATCAGAGGAATGCTCTTTGGGGCTCATCTCGATCGAAGCCAGAAATGAAGATAGGGAATCCGGAGTTGGGAAATTACCTGAGCAAAGGAAGCAGGGGGAAATTTGCAGAGGAAACAACGAAGGCCAAGGAATTGCAGAGTCGAAACCCGGAATTGAGAAGTTAAAGGCTAATTTATAGCCTTGAAACCGCCGTGTCGAGAACCAATCAGAGAGCGACACGTCACTAGGAGCATTTAAGCTAAACACGTGTCTAATGAAAAGACTAAACGACGGTTATCATGATGAATATGGGGAAATGAAGCGACAGCCGTCGAATCGCAGCATGGGGAACTGATTACTTCTGTACCCTGATCGCCATTCGGGGTATTATAACATTGATATACTTCCTAATGCACTCACTTCGTTCGAGACATCGGAAGTGGGGGACTTGTGTTGGGATATTGACCTAGAGGCCCAATACCCAGATCGAGAAGGCCCAAGATACCCGGCCCAAGCAATGGGCCCATCACTCTATGATGAATAGATCCAGTGGGAAGACATACCGAACGGAGTTCGGCCCAAATAAAGGTTGGCCCAGTAAGAAGACATACCGAACGAGGTTCGGGCTATATATCATACTTGGGCCAATTTGACAGCATCTTCAGTACAGCCCAACATCCCGTTCGAGCAACGGCCAACCAGCAAGTGGCCAGGTGCAATTAATGCCAGACTATGACATCAGCAAGTGGAAGCATGGATGACCAAGTCGGTGGAACAACGGCCAATCAGCAAGAGGCAGCCCATGCCCTCCATTAGTATAAATAGAAGGTTTCAAGTCATTGTAAGGGTTAGCATTTCAATACTCAAGCTCTAGAATAGCATCATTTGCCCTTACTTCTTGTATTAAAGCATAGTTTCCGACATACCGATCGGGAATTTCCTTGTAATCAGATTGATTAATTAATACAAGTGAGCTTTCGAGTTTTAGTTAGTTCAGATCTTATATTTTCTTATACGCTTTGATTCTGGGCCATTCCTGATATATCCAAAGTTCGTGTTGGGCTTTCGGATCTACGGGATTTACCCTCAACAATGTACAATTGCACAAATAAATAAGCATATTGATATTGCAAAAAAATTGATAAATGAGCATATCGAGTGACTAATTAATAAACTATCAATTTAAAAACAACAAAAAAATGTTATGGTTTACTCTCAAAAAAATGTTATGGTTTATTGATTGATATAACATAATCGTTACCCCATTAGTGGTTAACCTAGATATTGGTTAACGGGCACCCGGTTAACCAATGTTATGGTAAGGGCAACGATATAACCGTATTATTGTGTAATGCTATAAAAGATTTTTTTAATACAGAAACGTTTGTCACAGATAATGTCCGTGACAAATTCTTTTTTTTTTTTGAAAAATTTTTGTCACGGATGGTATCCATGACAAAATTTGAATTTTTAAAATTCCCGCCCTGTTGTCACGGATTACGTTCGTGACAAGCTAAAATTCACGGATTATATCCGTGACAAACATTGTCGGTGATCATTTTGCCTCGGGTTCGTACGTGCAACTTCGTGACAAAACATTGTAATTGAACTTGAGCCTCATTATCTATTTAGGTGTGTGATCTTTTCGAATATATGTAGTTTGTTTATCCTGATACATAATATACTCTCACTTGGTATCTGTAGTTGATATCCGTTATCCAGGTGGGAATAGAGGTTGATGCTGGCGCCATTGAAGATTGGGCTGCAGCGGACGAGCAGATGGCAAGGGAAGCCATGGCTACTGACACTTATACGTAGTATAGTGAAGTTGAGTTCGTATCCACAAAGAAAGGAATAATTCTCTTTTAAATGAAACTAGTAATTAAAGGGGGGTTTTGGGGTTTGAATGATTTAATTTAATTAAACACTGAGATGAGCAACTTATATGTGATTTAATTCAAAGATAAAAAAATTGGCTTTGCTACTTTCCACTTGTTGATAAATTTAGTCGATCATTGTTATATCTATAAATTATCCCCTCACGAATATTCAATCGAGTAGTATATCTAATTCATTTAAGTTAGTTATTAACAACGACCGTTCATTAACAACCCTTGCTATCAATTATAGAACAACGCCGTATATCGCTTTAATAGTAACATTTAATCTTTTTAACTCCTTGACGAAATCAATTGAGATTGATAATTAACCTCAACACAACGGCTTTGGTTTAACCAACAAAATTAATCCCTCTTAAGTCTATTAACCACGACCGTGCATTTATAAATCGAAGTTACTTACTTGTGAAACCATCAATGATTAATCATCGGTTCGTTGATCGTTTCTAGTAATAATTAATGTTGAAGCGTCAACTAATCATCACAAAGCAACACCCTAACATTAATATCGAAATGAGATTAAGGGAAGAATTAATATTCAAGAGGGAAGTTAAGAAAATAACTCACAACTTTAATAATCAACAAGCTTCAAGAGCAAAACCAAGAAATGGAAGTTTAGCTCCTCATTTGGAGACTAAACATGCTAGAAAAATATAAAGAAATGTTATTCTAAACTGAGCTTAAGAGTATATGTGAATTTGTCGTTTTAATGTGAAGGAAAAGTGGTGTATTTATAGCAAAATGGAGGTGACAGGGTGTTATACTCGATCGAGTATATGGGATACTTGACCAAGTACTAGAGGTAGTTTTCAGGATGTTGTGAAAAATAGGCATACCCGACCAAGTATGGAGTGATACTCGATCATGTATGAGACCAAATTTCCATCAAATATTCAGCCACATTTTTTGCTCCCAGATTTGATTTCGACTTGCGTATCCAGTCAATACTCGACCGAGTATTGGCAATACTTGACGGAGTACCTGAATGAATTTCAAAATCTTAACTTGATCTTCTCCCTTTTGCACATTCTTTGGTCTTTAGGATCCATCCTTCAATTTTTGGGATGATTTTGACCTGTCCTAAGCTCAGAATAATCCTAATCTAGATAAATTACAAATAATTATGAAAATACAGTATTACACCAAAAGTGTGTAATTTCCACAACTACAACTAATTAAAACTAGTTAAAATTACAAACATAAACAATAACAATTCTATACTATCAGTTGCGGACGAGTTCGCAGGAGAAAAACTCATGGGAGGCGGCTGTGGCGGTAAACGTGAAGAGAGGGAGAAAAAAAATTAGGTTTGGACTCTGATACCATGTAAAATAATGGGAAAGGATACCTCAATAGGAGTCCTGAAAGGTATATTTATACTGTAATAAATAAGAGTTACCAATACACACAAGAATTCCTAATTAATATAAATTATTAAATAGGTGCAATCCTATTTATAGATTTTCTAAATAACGCTGCATGTTTTCTAAAAAATAATGTACATGTTAATATTTTCTTAAAAATTAACGGTAACCACTTGCTTCTTCCATTGTTTAATTACATCAATCCTATTTGTTATACATAGTACTTCTTTTTAGATCATCTCCTTTATTACACGACTTCATATTAATTACTTCATAGTTTGTTAATATTACTCTGTAGTTGATAATAAGGATTAGGACTCACGTCACTGACTCGGGAATTAGGAAACTGATCGAACTCTAATTACACACACACACACACACACAAACACACACACACACACACACACTCGGGAATTAGGAAACTGATCGAACTCTATATATACACCGTACATCCCTAGATCGCTCGATTCACTCACATAATTAAGAGTGCAGGTTTTTTAATCACATACATACGTGTAGATAATAATTACTATTATCAATATAATGGATTATGTTGGAAGTATTGGTCCTACCAAGGCCTCACTTCCACTTTTTTATTAAGACTTGCACCCTATATTTATTCCCACTTTGATACTCTTGTTTGAATCTCTCCTAACCAATAATATGACTATTGACTTATGTGGAGTGACCCCAATTGAGCTATCCGTTGTAGTCCTCCCCTTGTCTCTGCATCACCTGTGAGTGTTCTTTGTTGACCAGTCTATTATTTAGAAGTCATGGCTTCCTCTAGTGTGACTTGTCTGTGAGAGAGCTTTCAACAGTCTGTTCCCTTCTCCTTTCCTTAGTTTGAGAGATTCCTTTGTGGAGTGTCGAAGAGAGGGATAAACATGGTGAGAGGTGGAGTGGGTCTAACCTAGAGTGATGTGTGTATGAGATGAGACTAGAGGTTGGAGACCTGAGCCGGAGACGGAATCGACCCCTAACAGTGGTATCAGAGCGAGGTTTTCGACTAAAAGGCATAAACAAACCTAATATTTTTATAAACCCATTTCAATGAACTAATAATATTTAAATTTAACTAATATTATCAATTGAAATCCTAAATTAGCTAATAGATGAACTAAAAGCAAAACGTTAATGGCATTAATCATTTCAATTACCTAACTTTTGAATCATAATAATTCACAATCATAATATTTTTAACAATAGATGAACTAAAAGCAAACCCCTTATGTGCCTAGCGGGTTTCGAACTCGAGATCTCCCACTAGGCATGGTAACCTCACAACCAGCTGGGCTGGAATGCTTGGTTTGCCTTTTCCTTTGCTTACCAAGATAAGCTCTTAAAATATTTGCTCGATTCATTTTTGCTAGGAGATAAACCAAAACCAAATTTGACCTTATATGATTGTTTTTTATTTTGATACAATATGTGATATGAAACAAATTTGTATCTTTATAAAACTGATTTAGTGAATGCACATAGTGGTGTAATTTAATTTGGTCAGAATAGTTAAAATATGTTTCCATGATTATTTAAGTTTGTGTGTAGGTAATTTTGAATTTTGGCCACTCCCCGCTTCTTGCCTTCCTTTGTGTAGAAAGGTAATTATTCATCATTCTTCAACTTCATATGTTTTTCTTCTTTGTATAACATGTTCTTTCACACCATCTAATGTTCTTTTTCTTTCATTGGTTGGTGACGGTCTTTTCCATATAATTTACACGGTTCTTTTATTTCTTTTTTGCAGTTGATATTTGTGGTTATTTGTCATTAACTTCTTTTCGCTGAATATAAATGGTATATAACTCTAAGTTCATGTTTAATTGTTTCATTTCTTCTTGAACATACTTTGGTAAGACTTGATAACCTGTGAATGATACTGGATGACTTAGAATAACGGGGATCAGGCAGACCCAGTCTAACCACTGCAAGGTTACAAAAACAAATTTATGTTTTACTTTGATTTTTTAAAATTCTTTTACCCAACCATATCTAACGTAAATATACCAGATCATACAAAACCAAACCATTCCAATATAGGCCCTACCCAACTTCTATCAATATAAAATAGACTTCTACCAGCGATTCACAAGATTGGATAGTTTCAGACTAAACCGCCCAAACTTAGACAAGCTGGGTCAATAAAAATATACCGATTGAATACCTACTCTTTGTTTTTTTAGAAGGGATCTCATATGTATTTATTACTACGTATGGATTAGGTGCATTTTGTGGGGGCTTAATTATTCGCATGCATCAACGGCCAATCAGATAACTGTTGACGCTCTTTCCTATCCCAGACCTTTTTTCAAAGCACCCGTTCCGCTGCTATCCAGTGTTGTGCGCCATCTGATCTTACCATTCCCGTCGTCTCACGCTAAAGTGGGTGTAGCCATTGTCTCAGGTAATTCTCTATCTCATCTCATCTCCATCTCATTTGTCCGCATGTACAAGATTCTCGACAAATCCCCGTATGCTTCAGGGATGAAGGCATTGATACAAACAGGGTGAATACCTGCGTGCTTTGATTTCCCCCTGCATCTCTTCAATTTGTTTTATAATTTTATTAATGGTGTTCTGCTCTCTGTGCTTTGATGTTCTGCTTTCAGTTAATTTTCCTATTTTACTGATTTAGCATGAATAACCCACTTATTCTACTATTCTATCATGCATATGTAAATATGATACAACATATTGCCAATGATTCATGATGAATAAATATATATTGACTTCATTACTTTATTTCATTTTAAAAAGTATAGAATTGTTCATTTCACAAAAAAAAACTTTGTCTCATTACCTTTAAAATATATTCATCCATATTCAAAACTAAAAAAACGTAACTGCCTAGCATTTTTCCCTTTCTTGAGCAATGTCCAAACTTCTGAAGTATACCATATATATATGTTCAATCTCACGCCACAGCTCTCAACACCTTTTCTTGCTCGATTGATCGCCCATGTTTCAACGTAGAGCCCTCCAGGTTCTACTTATTCCCTACTGATACAGATCCTATTTCCTCCCCAATCGACGAGTTATCTTTCTCTACTATAGTCCATCTGCTCTTTTTGTCTTTTCTCCAAGTTGTGTTGCTTTTTTTTGCGGATTCCAAGTTATTATATTTCTAATAATCAGCAAATTTTAATCATTCAAACTCTCGCGTTTGATGAACTACCCAATAGAACCATCTCCTCATGCATGGTTTGAATTAGTGGAGCATGCTATTCCACCAAATTTTAATTTTTTTATTTTTTCATATACTGAAATGCTTTTAATTTGTTTTTTGTGTATTTAATTCACCATATTTTATATGCATATACACACATATAAATATGTACTACAATCTCAATATTTATTAAATTATAAAAGCATTATGATAAATATTTATTGCATTAATTAATTGTGTTATCACAACATTCGGAAAGGGGTAAAACGAAAAAAGGACCATAGGCAACCGCCAACCCTCGAATCAGACTTAGAGTTAATCACCTCCAAAAAATCAATATAACTCGTTGATCCTATAATGGGCATAAATTGCAATAATTAATCATATGCCCTTTAACGTAATTTCATATTAGTCGAACAATTATTAGCTCTCTTGCCAAACGGGTCTACTTCATTCAGCTAAGAGTTCAGATTCAGCACTTCAAAGTTCAGCTCCAGATAATAGTCTTTGATTCAGACAATAGCTCCTAATCTATATAATAATCTCCAGCTTCAACTCGTTCTACCAAACACCCTTAGTCCCACTTAGAGAATTCAACCAAATTTACATGTTTAATTTAGCTGATAAATTAAAGGAATACATTTGAAATATATCTCCAATGCATTTAACCTTAACAGTTGAAGTTATGGATCGGAACTACTTCCTCGATCAACAGAGGCCAGAGATTAAATGAAAGGAAATTTGGAATTTTATTATCTTTAAAATACATAATTATAAAAGACTACAAAACATAAGACTAGTTAAATTTAAGAATATAAGAACAATCCAGGTCCTCCCAAAAAAAAGAACAATCCAGGTCTTATTTTAATACTCCGTATAAGTCCGTAAATAAATCGGAGCAAAAGAAATTGTTTATGACTTATGAGATTTTATGGTTTCCTATTTCGAGCAAAAGAAATCAATATATATGGTTTCCTATTTCGAACCTAGCTTGAAGAAAAAGAAATTGTACGTTTATAACTTATTTGAAACCCAATCGCATTCAACTAGTGTATGACGACATTATATATACTGTGTATTCTCATTCATTGTTACTCAATTTCAATTTTTACTACGCATGCAATAAAAATGGAGAGCTATTGTCACGCCTCCGAGAGGTTTCAATGCCATCACCATACCATCCCAGGCGCAACCTACGCGGTCTGGGATCCCACCGCCACCGCAACCGACTACTTCGATGGTCCCTGCCGCCCGCTTCCTCCCTCATCTGCCGCCACCGTCACTAAACTCGATATCCTCTGCTACACGGAACATCATTATGTGGCTTTCACGGAAGGTGACGTGACTTCACCACAGAGGCCCATCGACGTACTTCTTGAGGATTACGAGGTCGCCACTTCCTCCATCGACGTCGACGTCTCCGGCCGCACGGCCGACAAACTCCGCGGCGCCATTCAGAATGAGCTGCTCAAGTACAGCGGCGGCAGGCTGCGGCTGTGGAATGGATTGGAACCCATGGTTTTCAGAATAGCATCGGAAGTGGGTGATCTAGGCGCGTGCGAAGCGGCGCGCGTGACTGTCAACCTCACGTTGTACCACGTTTCATTGGAGAGAGCGATGATCCCGGAGGCGGCGGCGCAGTTGATAGAGAGCGGAGGAAACGGAATGAAACCGGCGAGCGGGTGGTCAATGGAGGAGATGTTGGAGAAGTTGAATCGCGGTGAGGTGGTTGACGGCGGCGGAGAGGAGAGTTGTGCCGTGTGTTTGATTGTCTGAAAAGGGAGGAAGAGGAAGTTTTGAGGATGCCTTGTTCGCATAGGTTTCACGCCAAATGCATTCTCCAATGACTGCACAAAAGCCATTACTGTCCACTTTGCCGCTTCGAGATGCCTACAGATTAATCATTCCATCACATATTTGATAGAGTATATCTAGAGAGAAGTGAGAGCTAGAGAGAGAAGTGCAATAATATGCTTCAATAGAATGATTTCGTAACCCCTATAACTACTCCCAAGGGGAGTATTTATAGAGAAAATTAGGGTTGGGCTCCCAAGCCTTGGGCTTGGGAGGCCCATTTACAACTGGACCGCTACTGGGCCGAATACAAAGCCACTAATGGGCTGTACAAGTGAGTAAGTGTAGGATCCGATTCTGGGAGGTCCTCGTGGCCGACGAGGTCGTGGCCGACGAGGGCACGGCCGACGAGGGCACGGCTGACGGGGGCACCCGGGTTCCTTGGACTCGGGATCATAATCCGGGTTGGCTTCCTCTCGGCCGACGAGGGCGTTTGGCCGACGAGGGCGCCACTCTGTCTTGTGCTCTATTCTTCCGAGTATGTGGGTCCTGGGGCTCAGACCCATATACTCCATCAGGAGTCCCCCACTCTCTAAGCTGAGACGTAGACGAAGTGAAGGAGAGTAGATTTCTGTGATTTGTTGCTTTTGGCCGACGCGGGCATTTCCAGGCCATTAGCCGTTGTGGCGTTGGCGTTGTTTCTTCTCTGGTGATCCTATTCTGTGCTTTGGCCGTTACCTGTTCCTTGCTGTGGGCGGGGAGGCCGTCATTTCCTTAATGTGTTTTGGGACGATGAGTGTCCTTCCTTCAATGGTGGCCGTTGAGGGCGCGCTTTCCCTTTCCTGGCCGTTGGTGTTTGAAGTTTACGTTTGGGCCGGTGAGGCCGTTGAGGTTGTTCCTTTGTGTTTTTGGCCGAAGAGCCCGTCAAGATTAATTGTTGGCGGAGGACGATGAGTGTCCTTGCCTCTAGTGGCTTGTTGGCCGTTGCTAGTGACGTTATGGGCCTTTGGCCGATGAGGTTCTGTTGTGCTGTATGGATGATGTGGCCATGTTTTGTGGTTACCTTGTTTATACCTTTGTTTCGTTGAGGCCGGTGTAGTCCCCAGTCCCCCACTGCTTCAGGCCGAAGAGAGTGAGGGGTGAAGGAGTTGCCTGAGTCCTTGGACGAAGCGGTCTTACCGTAGTCCCCCTGAATCCAACTCTCATGGCGATTTTCTGGCCAAGGTAACCCTGTGGGAGAACCCTTGTGCGCAGATCGCTTGTAGAGAGTTATCATCAAGGGTTATTACGAGGAGCCGAAGGCTGTGGGCTATTTGTTCCCTTTGTTCTGTGGCCGTTACGTACCTGGCCGTTGCCATCCTCTTATTGTTTGGCATTTGTGATATTGGTGAGCAAATGGGACGTTGAGGGCGCTTGCTGGCAGTTGTAAAGCCGTTGAGCGTGTGTAGGCCGTAGAGTCTGATTTGCCAGGGCCGTTGATATGGGTTGGTCCTGGCCCGTTGGTGACGTGGTGGCCCCCCAGTGGTGGCCGTTGATGTGGCCATTTGGTGAGTGCCACGTGTAGTGACCGTTGGTGGGGGGGTCTATAAATACCCCTTCCCCTCCGACGAAGAATCACATTTGCATTCTGAATTTGTCGAAGTGCTGGCCGATTTTCTAGAGAGAGAAACTCCCAAGCCTGTTCTTCGTGTTCTTCATTGTTTGAGGTTAGTGTTCATCACGATCTTCCTCACTTTTCATATTTTGTTCCGTAAGTAGTTGATCTAGTGTTAGGCATCTAAACACCCTTAGATCGTAAGTTCTCCTTAAGCCCGTAGTAGTAATGAAGAGTTTGAACGAGGACTACTACCCCTACGACGACCAGCCCTCCACGAGGTCCCTTGACTACGAGGTGCTCGAGGAGTTTGAAGAGGAGATAGAGCGTTTGAGCCCCTACAAATCCGTAGAGCTAATGGACGAGGAGATCGAGGACGAGGAGTCCGCCTCCTCTTCAGAGGGTGAGGACGTAGGTGCGTCCCGAGCGGTGGACGGGGCGTCCACCTCTGCTGCCGTTCCGTGCCCGAAGCCGGTATCTGCCGTGAAGGGCGCATCGAAGCCGAAGAGAGTGAGGAGGCCGAAGAATGGGCCGGGTCTCTCCTACTTGGACCTTACCAACATATTCCTGATTAAGCCGGAGAGCAGTGAGGCCGACTATCTTGTCGCCCAGATGTACGTGGGGCCGTTCGGGCGGGTTAGGGCACCCAGGCCGACGGACCATGTTCTACTTCCGCCACCGGGATACTTCGGAGTATACCCGATGAGTTTTGCTAAGGGGCTGAGGTTCCCCCTTCACCCCTTCGTCACCGAGTATCTGGACATGGTGGGGCTTCCTCCGGCCCTGCTGACGCCGAACAGTTATTCCTTGATAGTGGGCTTCTTGCTTCGGTGTGAGGAGTTGGGCTACAGGCCGACCACGGCCTTATTCATGAACTTGTACCAGATCGGCCGAGGAAGCCACAAGAACTGTGCGGCCTATGCCACTCTTCAACAGCTACCGAGGAAGAGGAGCTTCACGGATTTGCCTACGTCCATTCATGGGTGGAAGAGCAAGTTCGTGTTTGTGTCCATTGGTGAGAGTGGCACCGAGTTCCCCTCCCTCGGCCACACCGGGAGGTTCAACCTTCATGACCCGCCGAAGAGCTCTATTCTGGACGCTCAGGTGGAGGCTTTCCTGGAAGGGGGGCCGAGGAGCGTGAAAGATTACATCACTGAATACAAGATGACGGCCCTCGGCTTCTTCAGATATCACTTGTATGGAGATAAGGAGGATGACCTCCAACTCTGGCCGAGGATGACCACCAACTTTGAGGAGGCCGATGGCCCACCTTTGGGCATTCCCGCTGAGGCCGATGGTAATTCTTCTTCGGCTTTGTGTCTTTACGTTTTGTCCTTTGCCTTACTAATCTGTTTGTGCTTTTCCCTTGTAGATTTTGTCATGGACCGCCGTTCTATGATGGCGATTGCGAAGGCCAAAGCGGCCGAGGAGATTGCTGCTAAGGCGGCCGAAGCGGCCAGGCGTGCCGCGGCCGGTGTGGGCGGGGCTAATGCAGATGCGGCCCCAAAGCCTGCCCCGTCCAAGAAAAAGAGACCGGCCACTGACGGCCAGAAGAAGTTGACCGAGGCCGGCGTGAGCGTCTCTAAGAAGACGAAGAGGGCTCCTTCCCCTTCTCCTGCCAGTGAGGCCGGTACGCTTACCATCCCCAGCGTGGGCGATGGTGGTCCCGTCGTGGACCTTACTGTTGCTGATGGTGCCGCCCCAGCGCTTCCTCTCGTCCAGGAACCACGGACGCAGAGGGCCGGCAAAGAGGTTGCCGGTGCTACCTATCAGAAAGTGATAGAGTACCCCGTCGGCGGGGGCGTGTTTAATGAGCTCGTCCCCGGCCACGTCGTCCTTGCCAAGGCCATGCCGGCCAAAGATCGGGCTCATTTGAAGAAGCTCGAGGACCCGAAGATCTATGAGGGCGGCATGGATCTTCTCGTCCAAGTAAGTGATTGTCCTTATACTCTTGTCTCTCTTCGTCTTATGTAGAGTTTTTGCCTGACCTTTGTTTTTCTTATGCAGAGTGCCTTCATGCTTATGGAAAACCATAAGAGGCAGTACTGGGAGATAGTCCGCCTGCAAGCGCTGGAGCAGAAGGCCGCCTCGGCCGACGAGGCGGTAGCTTGCCTTGACCGGCTCCGGGAGGATGCCAAGGCGCTGCAGGCCAAGGCTGATGAGGCCGTCGCGGCCAGGGACGATGCCCTGGTCAAGCTCGAAGAGAGCAGAAGGGAGCTTGAGGAGTCCCGTAGAGTGCTTGAGGCCGAGAAGCGCAGGAGCGAGGAGGCCGCCAAGGCGAAAGCTGAGGCCGAAGCCGCCGTTGTGAGGGCTGCCGATGAGGCTGTTGAGAAGTTCTTGGCCGAAGGGTGGAAGGCCGATGAGAGGCTCCCCTGGTGTTACGAGGTGGTGGCCGCCAGGCTGGAGAATTGGGGGATGAACTCCCCTGCCGGCCGGGAGTATTTCAGCCAGGAGATGTCTGTTTACTACAACCTGGGGCAGGAGCGGATGCAAAGGCTCCTGTACCGGCGGCTATCCCGGGCGTTGAAGGCCATGAATTACACGGCCGGATGGGCTAGACGAAACCTGAAGCTCCCAAAGCTGATGAAGGATCCCGAAGGGCAGGCCGCGCTTCCGCTGTCGGAGCGGGAGTCCCCCATAGAAAGCTCCGGCCTCGGCGAGCCGGACTATACCGAGTTCGATTTCTTGGATGATGCCACCAGCGCCGCTGCCGGCCAGGAAGCTGAGGCCGATGAGGAGGGGGCCGACGAGATTGAAGAGCCAGTCCCGGAGGCTTGATCGGCTAGTCCCTTTTGTAGTTAGCTTTTCATTTTTTTGCCCAATTATGTAATGGCCGTAGTGCCCTCCAATTGTAATGAATTTTATCAATCGAGGAAATTTTTGCTGTCCTGTTCGGCCTTGAATCCTTTGTGTGCTTGTTTGCTGTGTCATTTCAATTCTGTAAATTGTCTAAGTATCAAGTCATGACTTGGGTCACCCGCGAGTGTCCGCTACGTCCGTGAGGTTGGCCTTCCCGTCCAGTAGTCTGGTCGGCCTATGCCTTTTTGATTTACTGTCATAACACTTGGGAAAAAATTTCCCAAGTGTTTTTGGGTCCATGTAGATCCCGTCTTTACGGCCTAGTGCTTTCCTTTCGGCCTGGTGGCCTTGTCGGCTTGACCGGTGTTCCTTTGTCATCATAACACTTGGGATTTTTTCAGACAATTTCCTAAGTGTTTTGGATTCCTTTTAGGTGCTTCCGTTTGTAGCCTTGACCGTAGTGTCCGTTCTGTTTTAGCGTTGGCGTCCTCATCGTCCTGGCCTTGGATACATCTGGCCATGGCCGTTGGCGGCTTGTATCCCTGTGTTCTGGCCGATAAGGGCACCTTCACCATAGTCTCGTGGACTTTGAATTTTTCATAAGTACACATGTGAAGGTGTAGGTGGCTAACGGCTTTGTAGTATACTGGTACCCGCTTCGGCTAGAGTTTCTCCATTTTAGTACTTAGATAATTTCCTAAGTATAAATGTTAGGCGTTTGCTTCTTCGCGGTGCCACTGCCGGCCGAGGTCTGGCTTGTGGCCGATGAGGGTGCTGGACAAAAAATAGCTTGTCCAAGGATGTATAAAATGTAGAGATTTGAGCTAGATAATTGGAGAAGATGGATGAATAGTAGAAATGTGATATTGTGTATGAATTATGAGTTAGGAAAAGTTAGTTTTACAAATGGCTCCAAGAGGAGTATAAATAGGGAAATAATGGGCCGAGCCGCTAATATGGGCCCGGTAGCCCAACTACATAAAAGACTAATCTAGTACATAGTTACATACAAATGACATATAAGCAGTACAATAATACAAATGATATCCGTAAGATGTGTGTTGGCCGCTGTCCGGGCCCAATAGTCGTGAGACCCGGGGGTCCGAGTCTATATACTCTATCAATATTATTAATTGTTTGTAATAATTTCGAACCATTCTTTCTTGTACCACAACAATTCTGCTTGTATATATTTAGTGCATATTACATGCTAATTAAATGATAGCTCAATTTCGTTCTGATTACATTTTCCAATTTCCGTGATAAATGTTTAATTTGTGGACCGATTAAAACAAAAGTATTGCCTAATTTGGCGATCCGCGATTAGTTATTGAAATTATTGCCTAATTTGTGGTAGCGTTATACTCCTCCGTCCCGGAATTATCTTCATTCTTTTCTTTTCGATCCGTTCCAAATTTATCTCCTCTTTCCTTTTTTGACAAAGAATTTGTGGTTCACATCCATTCTTACACATTTCTCCTTCCTCTGCACAACTCTTCACCACATATTTCCCACTATCTTAAAACTCGTGCCCAGTCAAATAAGGAAATAATTACGGGACGGAGGTAGTAGTAACTTTAGTTACACTACTTTATACTTGTATTCAATAATAGCTACTCCCCCATTCTAAACAGAATTCATTGTTTGACTTCACCATTTTAAAGAAAATGATTTTTTTTTGTTTTGATTCTTTCATTATGCCTCTCAAAAAGTAGATAAAATGTAGTGGGAGAGAGAAAGTGAATGTAAAGTAGGTAATATACTAAGGGTATAAGAGTAACTTTATAGTAAAAAGTTGGCAAAAATAGAAGTACGAAATTTATTTTAGACTTACCTAAAAAGGAAAGTGTGAAGTTGTTTTGGGACCGGATGGAGTATAATAATAAGGATTGTTAGCTTATATTATACTCCCTCCGTCCCCCTAATATTGGGACGGAAGGGAGTGATGTGATTTTTAAGAAAAGTAGAATTATGTGGTTAATAATGAGTTGATAAAGTGGGAATAAAGTAAGAATGAATTGGAGTCACACAAATATTACAATATATGGTATGAGACAATAATATGGGACATCCAAAAATGAAAAAAATGGACAATTATAGAGGGACAAACTGACAGAGGGAGTAACAAACTATTATCAAATTGACAAATTAATCATATTCTTTGACTTTTACTAAAACAGACTCAAACTTCATTTTTCTCAACAATTATGTTTTTCCTTTGTGTTTTTTCAATGTTACACATTTTTATCAATACGAATAAGATATAAGCAATATCGGTTTGTAAACTTAAAATTAGAAAGTGCTAATGAAATAATTTGAAATATAAATATGATTTTGTTCTTAAGTTTTACTAATTCATCCATTTAAAGTATAATTTTGAGACAAATTGAAGTTTGAGTCTGTTTTTAATAAAAGTGAAACTATGAGATATATTTGTGAATTTAATGACATTTGGGGATATATTTAGCCAATAATCCTAATAATAATACTGTGGTAAAGAGAGATCATCATCATTCTGTTCATTTGTTTTTATTTACCAAAACACTATAATCGCGGGGCGGGCTAATGACTATTGACTAATGAGTAGTGTATCAGATAAAAAATTAGTAAGAGAGATGATTAATTAATAAGATTAAACCTTAAATGCTTTCTATTTATAATTGCCAACCAAGAGAACTGGACACCGTTGCAAATTGAAAGCTAAAGCTTCATTAATTATCCATCCCATATTCCTATGAGATGGCGGCCATTAGATGTGTTACATATATCCAATACACATTCATTGGCATGGCATGTAGATATCAAAATTACTGGAAGTTCGTTTATTATTAGACTTTTTTCCCAAACTAAAGTACTTCTAAAACTTATTTCCCAAACTAATCTAGTTTTAAAATTATTTTCCAAATTAGGATATTTTTTCTCCATGTCACTCAACCTGCCACGTCACCTATGCCACATCATTAAATGAAGGTTTCATACGTAGTTTAGATAAAAGTAGTTTATATTAAATGAGAGTAACGAAGATATAGATTTGATATACATGCCATATAATTTATAAACTGTTTTTATACGGGTAATCGAAGGGGTTTTGCACCGATTGCTGCATTGGATGAGATCATGTGCCTTCCTCCCCTTTCACGCGACTTAGTATGTATCAAGATTTCTTATCAGAAAAGAATCGATTATCAAGTAGGCACTTGTAGCTCTAAGATAAATTGATTTTACTCTATCTCTGAGTCATGTCACGTAATGAGTAATTATATTTAATTTTCAAAATTAGAGAATATAATCAATATTACGCGTCAAATTTCACTCATTTTAAATTTAGATAGTGTTGATTTCTTGAAATAATACGGAGTAACTTTTTACTACATAGAAGATCTACCAAGTAATTGCCCCGTCCATCAAGCACGTATGTACACTGCCTCTAGTGACCTCTTACCTCTCTATATAGGGACTATCATATAAGTATATCGAGAATGACCAAAATTAAAAGTAAATTTTAGTAATAATATATCATAATACCTACCTCAAGTAAAACAAAATCCAAAAGGCATGTTTTGCAAAATACTTTGACGAAAAAAAGTTAATTGAGCTAAAGATCGATTATTGTTGCACTTACCTACAAAAATTGTGTCTTAATAACTATTGCCGCTGAAAGAAAAAAAAAAGCTTCAAAATGTCGAAATAAAGAGGAAATGTCTAAGCTAAGCATTTCTGCATTTGATCGAGTCCTTCATAAAAGCTTGAAGTCTCAAACATCTCTTGATGGTGGGTAACTAAATTGCACCAAATCGTCACGTTACTACAAAACAATTACGGGATTATAACGGATTTGACACAAATTTATTGATATTTTTTTGCTAAATACTCCCTCCGTCCCCTTTTAAATGTCCCGGAAGAGGGTGACACGAGTTTTAAGAAAAGTAGGTTTGTGTAGTTAATATTAATAGATAAAGTAAGAATAAAGTAAGAATAAAGTAAGAATGATTTTGAGCCACACAAACTTTACCAAATAAGGTATGAGACAATTAAATAGAGACATCCCAATATGGTAAAATGGGACATTTAAAAGGGAACGGAGGGAGTAGTTTGTAACAATTTTTTTATAAATCGTGTTATTCTTTTGCCGTGTGTGTTATATATAAATCATGCACTTTATTCCTGTGTATTTTTAAAAGGCTTAAAAAAACCTTAAGTTTTAATAAATCATTCTCACCCTGAACTTTCTATTTTACTAGTGTTCAACTATATCACTTTTAATTACGATACTTCAGTAGACAAACCTTTCAACAACAATAAAAATCTATCCTGAACAAGAACAAGATCAAACATAGGAATACATGTATCTTATTTTACATTAGAAAACAAAAGAACTTTATTTGAGAAAGTTTAAAATTTTTACTCCCTAATTCGGAATGAGTTTCATTCATTTACGGCCTCACTAACACCTACATACGAGGGACTCCCTCCGTCCCTCTATAATTGTCCCATTTTTTCATTTTTGGATGTCCCTTTATTATTGTCCCATACCATATTTGGTAACATTTGTGTGGTTCTAATTCATTCTTACTTTATTTCCACTTTATCAACTCATTACCAACCACATAATTCTACTTTTCTTAAAAACCACACAACTCCCTTTCGTACCAATATTAGGGGACGGAGGGAGTAGTATTTAATGCCGCTTCAAGGGGTAAACAAAAAATAAAATAAAATAAATATCAACTGACAAATCGAACTGACCAACACCGATCGAATAAAACCAAAATGGACCGAAACGGAGTAAAATCCTACCAAAACAGCCCACAGCAGCAGAGTGACCAGCGAAGCCCAAAAGCATAGCCCAGTAGCCTCAGCGAGCACCCAGCAAACTAGGGTTTAGTCTTCAACCCAAATCACCAGCCCAGCATCTCTTCCAATTCAGCGCCGCAGCACACCAATTCGAAATTCGAAAATGGTCAGCGGCAGACTAACCAATCAGTGGCCAGTCAAACTACGACCCCACCCCAACGCTCCCCTCCCCCCGCCCCCACCAGGCTCCGGCAACCATTTCGGCGGCATCGGCGGTTGAGGGACAAAAACCAGCCGGAAGTAAACCCTGTCAACCCGTCATCCCCCTCACTACTCCCCACCCCCGTCGAGCCCCGACGACCCCCGGCGGCATCGGTGAGAAAGCAGACGAGAGACGTTTCAACAGTAGCCGGAAAAACGAAGCCCCTGTAACCAATTTCAAACTTTCCGGAACGGAACCCGGTCATCTTCTTCGATCAAACAAACAAGGATCCCAGCCCCCAACGCCGGAAATACCAGGCCCGACGTAACAGAAAAAGCAAGCACAACCCAAATAAGCAGCATCCACAACCAGAGTGGTTAACGAAAACACATACCGGAGTAATCGAGTTTCCAAGGGAGTTGACCGCCGGTGACTGCGAACTCCAAATCCCCGACGGCCTTGGCCCAGCCTGGAATCCGTAACGAAGCAGCAATGGGTGGTGGCCGCATCCAAGATCTGCGCTGGAAACCCACCTCATTCAGGCTGCCACAAAAAACACCACCACCCTTGGAGAAATGAGACCTGCAAGTTCTCAGGAGCAACAATGAGAACAAACAGGTTCCTTAACACTCTGGGAATCTGAAATGCCATTAACGAGCGTCCCCGTCCACTTATTCTCAAGCACTTAGGAAGTCCCTAACCGTTCCGGCGTCTAGTCCGAAGACGACAGTGCTACCCCCGCCGGAAAACTCTCGCCCTGGTTGTGAGTGAAAAGGGGAAGATGACGGCGGAGCACGACGGCCATCCCCTGAAGTATAAACTCAGGCTTGCTCACATCCCAGTACAGCGGCAATGACACTCCGATGGAGGACACCCCTTCAACAAGCTTCAAACACTTCCGTCTTTCACCTGCGAAGTAGCTAGGCGAGGATCCCACCAAACTTACACCTACGAAAAGTACGACCACCGAGCCCAGATTATCCAATGTGGTCCAGCCATCTTCCACCCAAACCTCCCAAAATGGCCCGTTCATCTTCGTCCCAGCCCCCCAACCAGCGCCCGAACTTACTAGCAGCCATTGTGTTGGAATGAGCAGATTCCGGCGAGATATCACCGGACAAACCGAGCCACGAGCAGAAGACTAGCCCTCCCCAGAAACCCAACCACCGGAGTGGTGAGACAAGATCCAAAAAAGTGGCCGAAACCAAGAAGCCCACCAGAACCAGGAGGGCTCCGGCGGAGGCCGCTGCCGTGAGTGGTGGCGCCGGACCTGAGAGGGGGAAGAGGGGGCAACCTAGGAGAAGCCTAGTGACAGACACTCTAAACTCTCTCTAGAACCCTTTTCTTTAGGTGCTGATTTCATTTTTGTTTGAAGAATGTCCCTCTTAGTTGTTGTTAATGATAATACCAATTTAAAATTTTGATTCAAGAAGTCATTAGATAACCATTCAATGATGAATGCTATTTCATTTTTTACATATAAGACAAGGGTATCAAATACAAAAGTCTTGCATATTGTTTGTCTTGATAATCATTGTGATTGAGTTGTCCAAATAAGAAGATAATTTCATCATTGAAAATAGTGAATTGTGCATATAGTGTTTTGTGATATCTATTCTGGTATTATAATATTATTATCGAGACTTGTTGTCTATTTACTGGCTACATAATGTGTCATTATTGTATGTTGTTATCCCAAATCTGATTTTGTTCATACATGTTCTATTGAAGTCAGACAAGGTCCTCCACCGTCAAGCCACACCAAATATAATTGAGGATGTAATCAAACACTCATATGCAAATTCATCTAGAAAGTTGTATGTTTCGAATGATATTTGTGTTCTACTATTTTCATATTCCACATTTACTTTGAAATTACTTTTGATGTATGTTGTGTCTTCTGTTTTAGGTTAAGTCTACCACTAAATTCATGATTGAAGTCATAAACAAAACATCTACGAGTTAGTTTGGGAGTTTCAATTGGATCCGCTCCTACGTGTTCATAGTGTTGCAGTTGTGGATCAACGTCGAGGATTATCGTGTTATGATTACATCTCAAAGTCTTACATCACATGAGAGTGGGTTACTATTGATGTTGTGTCACACCTTATTGGTTATCGCTTTGATTGGGACCTTCCTGATTATATGTAGTTCATAACGTGCAACCCACCCATATGCCTCACACGTAACCCCAGTAGATCTAAAAAGAAGTGTTTATCTTCAGCTTGAGAATCTGTTTCTTGATAGAGGCAGCTGTGTACATGGTGTAAGAAAGGCGGGAACGATAAGAAGTGTTGTAACAATCATAGTCCAGTCCATACTTTATAAATTCTCAGTGTCCTACCACTTCCATTTTTATTTCATCTAATAAGAGTTGTGAAACCTTAGGTTTTTATTTTCATAGCTTTTAATTGTAATGATTTGTTGGAAGTGAAGCTTATGTTAGTTGTCAAGTTTTGACATCGGACATCATGTTATTTTCTTTTTCGTGTACTCAAGTTTATTGAATAATAGTTGTTTGAAAAACTAACTAAAATATCTGAAATTAATGGCTTCTCATCGTCTGATTATTGACCACCTCTTTTATACCTATTTAATTTAATGTCTAGTCCAAAATGCATTTAACTTACCAGTTTTCTTTACTCAATATGCTTCCCATTTCTTCCCTTATCTACAAGTCAAAATGTTCAGTTACTATATTGGTGAAACAATTGTTTGTATGAAATATTTTAGGTGTCCACCTTTAACAACTTTATTTGCTTTCTCAGATGCAGGTTGGGCTTCTGACATTGATGATTGCCGTTCCCAGCATGGTTTTGCCGTTTACTATGGCGGTAATCTTATCAGTTGGGCCTCCAAAAAGCAGCATGTTGTTGCCAAATCCAGTACAGAGGCTGAATATATAGCCATTCCCTTTACCTCCACCGAACTCATTTGGATTCAACAGCTACTACAGGAACTACAGGCCCCGTTGCACATCCCACCTATTCTTTTATGTGATAATCTTAGTGCTACTTACATGGTTGCTAATCCTGTGTTTCATCAACGGTCCAAGCATATAAAAATTGACTATCACTTTGTTCGCGAACAAGTTGCGGATGGATCTCTCATTGTTCGTCATGTTCTTGCGTTAGACCAAATCGCTGACATCTTCACGAAAGCTGTTGGGAACACTCGGTTTACCTCTCTTCGTTCCAAACTGCATGTCGTCCAATATCCGTGAGCTTGCTGGGGGGTATTAAGGATAGTATATTTTATATTATGGATAGTATATTTTGTATTTATTGTAATATTCTCTTGGCTTATTAGGTCCATGTTAAACTCATTGTAAAGCCCTAATAAGCCCAATTCTCTTGTATTTAAACACTCCCTCATCATGGAATAAACTCAACTTTGAAACCCTAAACACTTCTAATTATTAACAGAGACCATCACGAAACTGACTCACCCCAATCAGCTTCCTCGAGGGTGAATCTTGTAAAATACAAAAGTCCTGAAAAAATGTGATCGTACAATTCAAATCGCTTGTAAGGCGACTAGCTGAAAGTAGGTTACACAGGAATTTTGGGATGTATAGAACACGACGAAGATAGATCCCATTTGGCAAATATAAGCCAGCAACGGCATGAACTGGAATAGATTCCCCATTAGGAATCCTGATCGATGGTTCGGAGGTCGGACTCAAGACATTAATCAGATGAGTATCATCACACGTGATATGTTCTGTAGCCCCAGAGTCAATGATCCAAGAGCGGAAATATGGCAACACATCTGCCATGCCTTCAAACAAGAGAAGGAGAAACAATAGAGAGATATAAAACAAAAACTTTAAAAGTTATGTTTCCAAGATTTCGGCTCTGATACCATGATAAAATTGATATTGAATATTTGTAAATTTACACAATTGATACGGAATATTTGAAGAGAGATTAATGGAAGAACATCACATTTCTCACAAGTGTATTTGATCTTACGTGAGTTCACATATTTGTAGTGCAATGGTTCTCCATGAGTGATAGGAGAGAGAAAATATTAAGTCTTGCATAGGCCATGCAAATGGGAAAGCTAAGTCAATACAAAATTAGACATATTTATGTATCTAATATTTAATAATAATAATCTATATTAATATATAATAGCAAAAGAAATCTTGCAAAAGAAGTTCCCGCCAAAAAGGGTGCACCAAAAGACCGTGTACTAGAATTCAGCAGATCCCTCCATCCAAAGTATTCGGCATGTCCCGTGTAAACTGTTAAGGCTAAATAGACAAGTGAAACTGAAAAGTCACTTGCTTTAATTTATAACTAATACGGAATACTCCGTATTTAATACGGATGAACAATTAGATTTATAGATTACACCATACGAGTTGATGAGTAGGTAGACCGACAGAATATTTAGTATGAAAAATTAACTTTTTAGAGTTTATGAGTGAGGCGTTTCGTTGTCCCATATTAGAGTAGCGCAGCAATATTGCAGAAAATAATTACAGAAAATAATTCTGTTTTCAGGCAAGTTCATCATTCATTCGAATCAACACAACTTCAATGTTGCTGGCATGCATGTGGCCACGTGGGCCGGAGCATCTACGTGACATTAATACTCATGAAAAAGAACAAACTTAACAAATGATGTAGATGAATTTAAAATTAAGTTCGGTTTATTATAAAATATACGTAGTATTGTAGGATTTAAATATATCTTCGACTTGATAATAAATATGTTTATCGCTCTTATTATACTACGTAAATAATAATTTAATTTAAAAATATTTGATAGTAGGATATAATGAAAGCAATGCATCACGTGATAAATTTTTAAATATATTTAAAAAATGTAGCAAACTTTAAAATGTTGATGGGTACACATGACGTACAAGTTATGTCACTTGATCTATTAACATAATTTATTGGGTACACATTCATTTAATGTATTAGTTGGCATAATGGTAACCAGTATTACATTATGATATATTACTATATTAGTGAAATATAATTGTGATTAACTACAGGTCTAAGTAAATGAATTTATATGATCTTTATTTAGATATATTAATATTAATATATATCTGTATAGAGTTCTTTTTGTTCTTTCAATTTATAGAGCATATCTATCACTTTGAAGCCCTTTTGTATAAAACAAATTGGATATAACTTTAAGACCATTTTTGTACCTATATAAAATATGTTTGTGCACTATTTTAGAATGTATGGATTTTATACATTTTTAATTATTGTTAAAACTTTTTATTAAATGTTATAATGAGATCTCCTTTTGCTATCATGACATCTTTTCTTGCTGATTGTTTATTCGTGTGATTTACATCTTTGTGTGTTAAACACATACTTTCTCCGTCCCCTTAACTTTGTCTCGTTTTACCTTTTTTATCCGTCCCATTAAATTAGTCTCATACCATATCTGGTAATATTTAAATGATTAGAATTCATTTTTACTTTATTCACATTTTAACAATTCAATATCAACCATACAATTCAACTTTTTCCTAAGCAAACGCAACACCCTTTGTGCCAAACATAGGGGCGAAGGTAGTACAAAATATCCTCGGGTGGAATACTAGTAATAATAATAGATAATGGTATATACCTCAATAGCGGTCGTACAAATGTAACTAAGTTAATTGTGGGGGTAGATCGGGAAATATTTTTAACCTTACCACAATAAGGTAAATAGTTTTGAAAAAAACTAGGACTCCAGCACCTTCGAACATCATTCTTATAGCAGGAGAATAGAAGGGGAAAATCAGTTGGATGTGTCTTGAGGTAATTCCTCTTGCTCATCTCCGGTCTTCCTTCCTACTCATTTCAGCTACTAATATCACTCCAATACCAGGTGTGCTGAATCCATCGCTGGAGCTGACGGCAGGCCAAGCGTTGTTATTGCATTTTCTATTTAACCATATTGTATTGAACACTTGTGTAGACAGTTAATGGCTGAATTTCTTTGATCCCTTCGTTCCTTGTAATCGTTAGTAGTCTTCGGATGAAGGATTTATTCGACACACAGAGGAAACATGGGAAGAGTTACAAGGAATCCGCAAGGAATTCGCCACCGTCAATGAACACTTGGTCCGAGTCGATGAAGGATTCGCTTCCATCACACAACAATTGGAGACAATGATGGCATTGCAGCCGGCTCAAATCGCTAGAGACAAGGAGAAGGGCGGCGGCGAGGACTCGGGAAATAAGTCAGTATACATACCCCCGCACTTCAGGAATTCGACCGTCAACGTTCATAACCCAGAGATGCGGATGTAATTTCCTGAGTTTGACGGCAGCGATCCACGACTCTGGTTGCACAAGACCAATAGATTCTTCCAAATTCACCCTATGGATGATCTGGCTAAGGTACATCACGCATCCTATTATATGAGTGGCACTGCAGATTTATGGTTTTATGAATATGTTGAAGGGAGGCGCACGTGAACTGGGATGTTTTCTGCAAAAAGGTTTTTATCCCCATCACATGATGATATTGTGGTAAAGTTTACTCAATTGGTGCAGAGATCAGATGTGTCAAGTTATGTGGAGAATTTTGAAGAAATTAAATCGCTGGTAAGAGCCAAGCATCCTGCTATAACTGAGGATTTTTATATTTCATGTTTCCTTAAGGGGCTTAAGGAGGAATTAAGAGCCCCATTGCAGCTCTTTAAACCCGAGACCTTGACTATGGCTATTAATCAGGCTAAGTTGTTGGAAAACACATTGGAAATATGGGGCAGAAAAGAGAAGATAGCACAAAAAAACGCAGTAGTTCATTTTGCAGGAAGCAGAGTTAATGGACCTGAGAATTGGAAGAATAGCTTAAACACGGGAAGAGAAAACAGTAGGCCATCTGTGAAGAAATTAACCAAGGAAGAATATAATGCTAGGAAGGAAAAAGGGTTGTGTTTTACTTGCAACGAGAAATACACCAGGACACAAATGTTCAAATCTGTTCCAGTTGGTTTTGAGTGAAGATGAAGGCGAGATAATTCTGGAAGACGGTGAAGGGGAGGAGAAGCTAGACCCAGATGTTCCAGCTAAAGTGGTTGGGAGATGGGCCAGAGATGCAGGATGATTTTAAACTCTGCAACATTGTGGAACAGGATGCAACAAAGTCCTTGCCTCTGCTCTTTCTTCCTATGCTCTTTCCGGCTATGGAAGGAGTGATGGTGAAGGTTCAAATCAGGACACTGTGGGTTCAGAAATCCGTGATGTGCTGGGAAGGGAGAGGCGCAAGGATGAAGCTGAAGGTGAAGCCGAAGATCAAGGCTGTTCCATATCACCCACCTTGAGGATAAGGTGGTTGTCCAAAGCCCAAGGGGGAGATATGTTAGGATCATGGGCTAAGTAGAATAATAATAAGAATATTAGAATAATAATAAATAATTGTGATAGTGTATTAGAGGGTCCTGGGCCTGGTATTAGTTATCTTTGGCTGACCCATAAGGAAAAGATTATAAATAGGACTGAGAGTAGAATAAAGGGCAGGATTTGGACTGGGACTTGGGAGTGTTGAGACTACTCGAAGTGTCTCTATCGTTCTTTTCTTCTTTCCGTGCTTCTGTACTCCTTTTTCCTGAATTAATATACACTAAATTGTCTGGTACCTATCAAGTTACCACCTAGGGGTGGACATGGTCTGTTAACCATGTTTCGATTAACCATGATTTTCGAGTACTAGATTTTCAATACCCTTACTCCTATGTAGACCTGTCCCCGGTTTCCGGTTTATCTGGAACCGAAATCGGAAATGACGGTTTTCGAACCCGAAGCGGAACCGGAATCGGAACCGGGATAGCTTACGGTTCGGAACCGTAAGTTCTATGTAGCGGTTCAGTTCTTCGGGTTTTAAGGAACCGGAACCAGCGGTTCCAGTTCGGAACTGTCCGGTTACGGATTGGAACCGTTTTTAAAATAAAAATAAAAATAAATAATTAAGTAAATAATAGTAATGATAATAACAATACTAGTATCAATATATAGTAGTAGTAGACTAGTACGTAGTGATAGTTGTTTTACTTTATGAAAATAATACTCCATAAATAATAATTTTTAGGTATGATCTTTTTCACACTACTAGTTATAATATCTTTTTATTACAAATTATAGTAATAAATATACATAATTTACTAATTACTGAAGTATTTTAATTATTGACTTGTACATTCGTATAACCTAATTTATATCTATTTAGTTGTTGACTATCTAATTATTATACTTCATTATAGCAATTGCATGTAACTATTAATTATACTAATAGTTTTTTGGGAATTATTTTATTCGAACATTTATTTGAATAATCTTACTACATCATACTTACTTTATTTTTAATAATAACTAATTTTTTAAATATAAAAAAATGTATGACATTATATCTTTAATATATTAATTAAATTCAAATAAATACTATCAATGAATAAAAATAAAAATATACAAAAATAAAAAAACGGAGAACCGGACTAGAAGCGCTAGTATGCGGTTCCGGTTCCGGTTTGAACCGCGGACATGTCTACTCCTATGGTCCTACCATAGCATCAGTGAACCGTTTACAATTGGTTAACCAAATTTAGATGCCATTAATCAGTAAACCAAAAAATAATGCAAACAGAAAGTAAACAAATCCTGCCAAATAAACTCATAAAATACATTCCTTCCCATTACAATGAACACCTTCATTTAAGGTTGAGAAAAATCCTAAAATCGGAGTAAAAGAAATGTGAAATTCCAAAATAAGAGTACTATGTTTTTCACTAAACATGAGTAAACTATGAGAACATACTGTCATATTTGTGAATTAAGATGCAGTATTAATGCCATAATGGGCATTATTTTTCAATAGTAATTACTCCTATTTATGGGGACAAGTACTTCTATCAAACTTTTTTAAAGCTAAAAGGGCACAAAAGCGATGAGGTGGGGTTAGCTTAAAAGCGAAAGCGCTAAGCAAAGCATAGCTTTCTCACAAAAAGTGATGCTTATAAAAAATATAAAAATTAAAATACCTAATGCATAATTAAGCCAAAAACACATGACTAGTCATAACAGTAACTATAGTGAAACTTTTATCCCACGCTCCCATGCAGGATCCTGAGGGTCTTTGGATTGTGTTCCCAACATTTTTCATCTACATATAGATGTTTGAAAAACTTAAAATCAAGCAAGTGTACAAGTATTTTAATATAATTGTAGCTAGTAGCCTAGAACTAATGCATATTCAAGTAAGTTTAGTAGCGACTGTAGCGTTCAGTCGTTCACTTTATATTTTTACACTGAAATTAGAGTGATGTTGGGTGAAAATAGAAACAAGCACAGTACTTCTGGTCATACGAGTATTGGGAACTTTACATTCCAAGAAGAAATGTAAACGAAAAAAGAAATGTAAAACAAAATCAGAAACAAGTTTTTCTTACTAAACTTTGCATGGGGTATCGATAATAATTTAAATAAAATAGAGTCAAACAAAATAAATAAACTCACAAAAGCAGAAAGCTTTGGGTCATAAGTCATAACACAGTTAGTGTTAGAGACTCCAAGCAGCCGAACAAGGAGGACAAATATTATGGAAGAGTCTATTCTAGAAGAAGGAGAGAGAGGGGTAGTTATTAGTTATTTTCTGTTATTAACTAATAACTGCAAGTGGTTGTTCGCTTACTATAAATAGAATAGACTGGGGGAATTCCCAGGTAGACTGTTAGACTGTTAAGTCAGAACTAGGAAGATAGAGTTTGATGGATAGTGTACCCGGGGGTAGCTTATCTGAGGGGTTACTGCGGGGAGTAACTTAGAGAGAAGTCAGAGCAAATAAACAAGAGAGATAAAAAGTTCAAGTGTGTATTCGAATTGTATTGAGCGTGGTTTACAATGGGGGAAAGGGGTGCTATTTATAGTAGCAATAAATGCTAGATAGGGACACGTGTCAGCATTTTGGCGGTCGAGGGGACACCTCAACCGGATTAGCACTGGCATTCGCATGTGGCCGCATTAAATGCGGTGGTTGGATGCGACGTTTGTACTTGGTACGGTGATCCAGCGCATGTGGATGGGAGATTCTGTCGAGGAGGAAGCCTTCGGCTGCAGATGGCAGTCCGAAGGCTCTGCGTATTGGGGGCCTCATGGTGCCGAAGGCACGATTTTGCAGACTTGTTCTCCTGTGATGTTTCTGAGCCCAATTCCACCACTCGCAGCCTTCGGTCATGGGGCCGAAGGCACCCCTTCATGTATCGTGGGCCGCTTAGAGCTCTATCCTGCTGGGCTTGGCCCGCTTGGGCCTGATTGTGATAGTGGAAGTATGTGGGCCGGGGGTCCCTGGGCCATTTACTCCATCAGGAGTCCCTCACTCCTTTTGCCGAAAGGTACTTGAGGGAAAAGGAGTAATTGCGTTTGTCCTCTGATGCTGCCTTGCTGTAGTTTGTAAAAGTGGTGAGGAGTTTTTGCGCTTGCGTGTTTGCCGAGGGCAGTCCCTCAGTCCCCCACATTTTGGGGCTGAAGGAAAATTTTGTATTTTCGTGAATTTCCCGAAGGGGTCCTCCAGTCCCCCACTCTTTGAGGCACATGTAATGTGGTGAAGAGGAGTAGAGTGGTGCTTGTTTTCATCATGGGGCCGAAGGAAAATTTTGTATTTTCGTGAATTTCCCGAAGGGGTCCTCCTTTCTTTGTCTCACCGTCAGCAAGTGGGAGAAATGTTTTCTTGACCGACGCCTCCCTGCAAACTGTGTCAAGAAACGTTGGGCGAGTTCCTGCCATGAATCGATGCAGCCTTCGGGCAATCGGTTGAACCATTCGTATGCTGGTCCCTCTAAGGCGGAGAGGAACCAACGGCACGAATATTCGTCTGATGCCCCCACCATCATCATATTGTTCTGATATGTGCTATAATGCTCCCGGGGATCTGTCTTTCCTTCATAGGGCCTGATGGGTTGCCCCCGATATTTTTCCGGAATTCGGGCCGCCAATACCCTTGGGGTAAATGGCATCCTAGTCCGGAGTTGGATGACGGGTTCGCCGGAGCCCTCGACTATTCTCTTTTGCATCTCCTCCATTTTGGCCAGCATGGCCTCATACTTGGGATCTGCATGAGGGGCGGCGACGACGGTATGTGCTCGATGGGCCTCCATTTCATCAAGCCGGTGCTGGAGGGCCGCAATAATCTCATCTCTTTGATCCTTCGGGAGGGCCTCCACCCCCTGCGAACGAACACGGGCCGAGTGGGCCTGGTTGATTTGATGTCTTGCATCATCGGCATGGAGTGGTGCCTTGCCTTTGTTTTGAAGGGGATGCCTCTCGTCTGCCCTCGAGACGGAACCCCCACTTTCCTGAGGTTTTTGAAGCGCCTTTCCTCCGAGGCGGTCTTGGACCCCTCGGCGGTCTTGCGCCCCTCCGAGCCTCTCGAGGGCGGAGGTTCGAGGCCCCTCCTTGTTCGCACCACGTTGGTCTCGGGATTGGACCTACTGGGACGTGATATCTTGGGCCATGACCCCCTCGTTGTTCCCTAGCCGAAGGATGGGGTTCACGAAGGGGGGCGGAGGAGGGGGAGGCACGGCGTTCTCCCCGACTTGCGGCTGAAGGGGTACCAGAGTGCCGAAGGCACCCGGGTTTTGGGTGTGTGTTTGGATGAAGGCAGAGAATACCGAATGTACGTCAATAGTGAGAACCGGAGGGCTCAATTGATTTTCGCTCCGGTCTCTCCTCCGGGTTTCGATGCCAAGATGGCCATCGAGGGCATTCTGCTGAAGCTGAAGGCGTAGGTCAACAGCAGCCTATTCCAACTCAGTGATGACCCCGCCCTCGGGAGCCTTGTTAGAGGCTCCGGGGGTGTTGACTTCACCGAGGGCTAGGTTGTTGTCTTCAAGGTTCTTGGACTGAGCACGGGTGGTTCTTCTCATTTTGGTAGGTGTTTTGAGCTGAAGGGGAGGGTTTCTTAATTGATTGTTCGACCTCTCAATGAGAGCACCAAATGATGGATAGTGTACCCGGGAGGTAGCTTATCCGAGGGGTTACTACGGGGAGTAACTTAGAGAGAAGTCAGAGCAAATAAACAAGAGAGATAAAGAGTTCAAGTGTGTATTCGAATTGTATTGAGCGTGGTTTACAATGGGGGAAAGGGGTGTTATTTATAGTAGCAACTAGTTTTTATCACGCGCGTTGCGCGATCGGGTAATTGCCCAATGTGATTTACTAAGCAAAATATTTGACATATTATATTACACGTAGTATATAAGTACATAGGAAGGATTTTTCAAGAGATTACATGTGTGCAACAACAACGTATTATAATCAATTTTTTGTTGTTCATACAACACCAACAAATCAAATTGTTTGACATGTGAAGGGAACCCTAAGCTATTAAATTAAATCCAAATGTATGATCATGCTCAATTTAAGTATATGGAAAACAAAAAGTAAATTACTTTATAGGAATTAGTTTCAAGTTAAGGCAAAATGTACGTATGTCTAGCGTCTAGGAGTCTAGCCTAGTAGCCTTCTACATTTTATTTTATCATAATTACCAAAACTATAGTGAACAAATAACTTTATATACGTGTGCACTCTCGATCTTTGTATTGGATGTAAAAATAATTTGAGTTAATTTGAGTTTGCACCCCATTTTCTTGTACAAATTGGACTTTGCATCCCGTTTTTAAAAAACTTTGTTTTTGCACCTCAACCCCATATGAAAAGACAAAAATACCCTCAATCAAAAATATGTTGAAGACCAACAAAATTGTTAATGGAGGGACATTTTTGTCTTTTCAATTAGGTTAGGGGTGCAAAAACAATTTTTTTTTAAAATGGAGTGCAAAGTCTAATTTGGACGATAAAATGGGGTGCAAACTCAAATTTTCCCAAATAAGTTTACATATTTTTTGTAATTCATTTATAGATAAGGATTTACTTTTACTCTTTGTTAAAAGAAACAACAATTCAATATTAGGGAGACCAGCATAAAATAACTTCCTTCACATCTATTTGGTACAATCTACATTAGTTAGTTTGTTATACTCAATCATGTCGCTAAAACAAGCTAAAAATTACTCGTAGTAATTGATAAATCTTTTAGAAAATGTCACGCCCCAGACCGTGTCTGTGTCACGTAGACAACCGTCGTACAACCCAATAAGAATAACCGCAGTTCATCCTTACTAAATTGCACAAGACGTCCGATAGATACATATGCCAAAACCGATTAGTAAACATACATAACAACATCAACATACAATTAAACACATAGCGGAATATAAGTGTTTAATAAGAACCCACACAAGGGTAAAACAAGAGCTTGCAGGCTCCATTAATTTATAAGTCAAAAATAGTTCCATGAGCATTATTTAATTATTTAGAAATAGAACCAGAGGAAGCACGAACCACGTCTTCTCTCCATCGATCTCCCGAACAACGGGTGCAGGAAGTAAGCTCTAGCTTCAACCTGAAAGGGTGGTTCCCCCGAGGGATCAGTACTACAGAAAAGTACTGGTGAGGGCAAACTGTATGTAATATAACTAACGTTTCTTACATGGGACCCTCAACATAGGGTGATAGTATATGTATAGGCATAACTCTTGGCTACCCCTTTTTAAAACATATTGTATACATATATACATATGAGTAAAATATCTGGTCCGTGGGCCCATTTGTCTTTCAAATCATTTAGGCGTAACAGTCTCATTAAATTCACCATTCCCATATCCTACCCTCGAGTGAAGTCACCCGCAGGCTAACTCACCCGATAACAAAGATAATTATTGCGGGGGGCCTTCGGGCTCCCATATCACATACATGGTTTAATTAAATTCCTAGACCAAGGAAAATACCCTATCGGGAACTCATTCCCGATTACGCTTGTTTAATCATCTAAAATCATTACCTTGAGGTTCACCTACCTCGAAGACTATTCATCCTTACAATCATAGTTTACATTCTCGGGGCTAACCCCGTCTTGAGGAGTACGCATACACCCTCATCCTTTGTGTAATTTGCTGGAGGTTGACACACCTCAAGGACTACACGGGCCCTTGTTACCTATATGCAATTTGTTGGAGGTTAACACACCTCAAGGACTGCACTTGCCCTTGTTACCTATGTGTAATTTGCTGGAGGTTAACACACCTCAAGGACTACACGAGCCCTTGTTACCTATATGCAATTTGATGGAGGTTAACACACCTCAAGGACTGCATTTGCCCTTGTTACCTATGTGTAATTTGTTGGAGGTTAACACATCTCAAGGACTACATGGGCCCTTGTTACCTATATGCAATTTGATGGAGGTTAACACACCTCAAGGACTGCATTTTCCCTAGTTACCTATGTGTAATTTGCTGGAGGTTAACACACCTCAAGGACTACACGGCCCTTGTTACCTATATGCAATTTGATGGAGGTTAACACACCTCAAGGACTACATTTGCCCTTGTTACCTATGTGTAATTTTTTGGAGGTTAACACACCTCAAGGACTACACGGGCCCTTGTTAACATTTGAGTATAAAGGACTCATCCTGGTCCTACAGAGTTTTACCTGACCTTACTCGGTCCCGAGTATTCACCCGTCATGTATAATCTACCACTTACCTCGCTCGGTCGTGGTCTATAATTTCTTTACTAATGACTAGTCCAAGTCTTAGCGTTTAAAACGTATTCGAAGCCTTAGCAACCAACGTGGACGGGTCCCACCCGAACGGCCCACGTAAACTTACTCAAAAACTGCATATTGGGTGTATAACCCAATACCCGGTCGGGTATTACCCATACTCGGTCGGGTAGGGTGAGCCAGTAGCCCCTGGGACTGTTTTTAACTAATACCCGGTCGGGTCTATACCCATACCCGGTCGGGTCTAGTGTGGCAGTGGCTCCTAGAACCATTTTTAACCAATACCCGGTCGGGTATTTACCAATACCCGGTCGGGTATTACTTTTGTCTTGGCGGTCAACGCCTGTTTGACCGCCCAAACGAAGTCCGATTAACGTGAAATTTTATACACATGTACTTTTTGACATCCTTAATCCAAAAATACATTTTTGGGTCCTTGGAACATCATACATAATTAATTATCACATTTTTAATCATCAAGCTTACTTAACATGCTTTTCAACTATATTTTTCATATAGTCATGGAATAACACATACTTGATTATCTTTAATCATTCCATAAAATATATTCTTGATTACTTTAAGTAATCTCATGTCTCACTCAAAAGTTATAAAACATAAAGCCGTCTTCACACAACTATTAATAAGTACTTCATACTTATTAATCGTTTATATATTTCGTTCTAGTTTATTCTTCATAACTAGATTTAATTTAATGACATGTATGATTAAGTACTTGAATCCTTCAAGAATATCATCTTGAATTACCTTAGTTAATTTCCAACTAAATCATTCATGATTATCCTTCATCAAAAATATTAATAATTCTTTTACTCATTAATCATGCCATTTTCACATAACTTATAATCATTATAGCTAATCACATGTTTAAACACTTTTAAACATTTCTATACATATTCACATACTAGATTACTCTAGTTATCTCCTACATAGTCCATGTATGCATTTTCATACATTTGACAATAATATACTCATGATTAATCCACAAATAAATCTCTTATTCATTAATCATGCAATATTTCCATAATTCATATTCACCATGACTAATCATGCATTTTAATCCATTTAATCATTTCTCAAATCATGATAAGGATTTTATTTAGGTAATCCCACGTTTGACCCAAGAGTTACAAGACACGTAGTCGTTCACTCACCTTGAAATGACGTTAGCGAGCTTTTATCCTCTTCATTTGAACTCCGGCGACTTTTAAAATTTTCCGGCGAAAACTCCGGCGGCTCCGGCGACTTTTCCGTCCAATCTTAGATTCCTTTAGAAGTCTAGAATACCTTGGTAAAATTCCTAACAAGGTTTCACAATAAAAATGGTATAAACATCAAAACCTTCCGAGAAGGTGTTTCCGGCGAACCGGCTTTACTCTGGTCATAACTCTGTTCATGGTTAAAATCATCTTTCTAACCCCTCATTCTACACCTCTAGGAGTATAGAACAAGCTTATGGCTCTAGCATATGATTTATAAAATCATATGAGATTAAAAGAAGGAAGAAAAATACTAATCAATTCATTACCTTGATTTTTTTAAGTGTTCTTAACTTTCTCTACTCTTTCTTCTTCCTTGGACTTCCTCTAACCTTGAGCTCGTTTCTAGCTATGGAGATGATGAATTGAAGAGTTTCCTTTCTATCTCTTTGTTAGTTTGGTCGAAGTAGGGGGAAAGAATGAGTGAAGGGAATCATTTTGGACATATCTCTCAAAATCATATGGGGTCCCTTTACCTTTATTTCTTTGTCTCCCCATCCCTTCATGCATGAACTTCTACAGCCCCCCTCCCCTCAATCAGCCGACTTGGTTGATATTATTTTGTGGGGTGACCCCCACTCATGTGGGAGGTCATCCCTTTATGTCCCCGAATGTACATTCGGTCTCGAAAGTTGTATTTTTCGGACTGTTTTAATTAAATTTTATTTTATCGGGCCAAATAAAATATATATCATTCTTCCAATTATTATTGGCCCCTAGAATGAATATATATTTTCCAACTTTAATTTCGTGGTTCTCGGAACTTATTTCGGGCTGTTATCTGTTAAATAACTAATACTGATAATGGGACCGCTTTTGATCAAACGGCCAACTCTATGGCTAAACATAAATATAAATCATTATATAAATATCATCTAGACCAAGATGAATATAATATGTGATCCCGGAAATATTGAACGGCCCCCGCTCATGTGTGGGCCCTACATGCAATTTACTGTTCAAATAACAGTAAAAATGAGAACACGTTGTCTCGTAAATTAATTTGTCGTTTCTCTTGACTCAATATGTGTTTTGATATTTTGTGACACTTTAATAAAATGTTACACTTCTTTTTAAGTGGTCCAAAATGTATGAACAGATAAAATCTTATCTGTTTGTTCCCAAACCAAAATATCTTTAAGGTAGGGTCCTCCAAAAGTACTCTCCTTTAATGTACCAAATTAATCATATATTTATCAACCCATTATTTTGGATTCTTAAAATATTTATATTTCTACTGCCATTAATTCATAGCCTTCCGAATTATTAATAGTCCGAGAATTAAGGGCTCACAATTATTGAATAGTGGCTCCGGCCCACTTGGCCGTCAGTTGTCATTCTTTATATCCCTGGGGTCCACGACCCATTCCTATTATTAAAATAGTATTGTTTAGATCAACATTAATTTTTTATACACTAAGAATACCATGGGTGGTCCCCGCTCCCGATGTGGGTCCCGCGTTTGATCAATAATCCTTTATTAATTTAAAACAAGAATTTTATCTTTCTCATTTATCAAGGTTACTGTAGTCTTGATTTACGTTCTTTAACCATGTACTTAATGGGAAAAAAATTCTCTGGGTAAAATTCGGATCCGGTGTTACAAGTTCACCCCCCCTTACAGGAATTTCGTCCCCGAAATTAACGTCTGAAACTTGAGAAACATTTTTTCTCTTCTTTATCTGAAGCTAACAATTTCGAACATAAAAGTATTTATGGAATTTAAGGTTCAAATAAAAAAATTACCTTATGTCATAGTTGTTCCCGAAAATGGCTTTCATCATTCATTGCCCTCAAGAACGAGTTCTCCACGGATTGGTGGATGGTAAGACGCTTGGAGCAATCCCTGTTGGGTTTGCAATCTTCGTGACTCCCCTGTGGGCCCCCAATGCTCCTCCTCGTACACGTTGAGGACAAAGAGCTATAATGTGGCCTGTTTCTCCACAAAAGTAGCATCTAGATGGTTCTAGACATATCCCGTAGTGCCTCCGCCTACAATTCTCACATTTGGGTGCTCCCGTGCCCTGTGTGCTTGAGCTTTGACTTACCCAGTCCTGACTCCCTTTTGAAAATGGGACTAACTGGTTAGAGTCCCCCTTGCTCTCAAAGTCATACTTCCTCTTCCGCCGTGGAGGATGGTTGATCACCTGATCCTTCTCTTGTGCTTCCTTAGCACCCCTTGCTTGCCTCTCCTCCCAAACCTCCTCCCCCTGGAGACCCTGGGCTACTACCTGACTGAAAGTCATATTGAATTGATAGGTCGCCCTTTCGCGTACCTCCAAATTCAGTGCATTCTAAAAATGGTTCGCCATTCGGTCCTCATTGGCGGCATATTCAGGCAAGAACCTTGCCAAATGTCGGAACCTTTGTTCCAGTTGCTTTACCGTAAACTCATTGCCCTGTTTGAGATTGCTATATTCCCTCCTCTTTCGATTTACTTCGAAGGAGGTATAATATTGTTCATAGAATGCTTGCTCGAAGTTGTCCCACGTGACAACCCCATCAAACTTACCCTTGATGCCTTCCCACCAAGTAGAAGCTAAACCTTCCAACAATCTAGTGGCTACCCTTAACTTTCGATCAAGGACCACTTGCATGTCATCCGCTGCATCATTTAACCTTTTTATCCACTCGTCTGCTTCCGAGATATCCCCTGTCCCATCAAACGGTTTGCACCCTAATGCCCTAGCCTCTTTGAGGTACTTTGAGATCTTAATGAATGGTCCTCCACCATCAGAATCTCTGACTGTTCTAACATGTGCTCTATGAGCACCCCTACCCCTCCTGCGAGAGGTCTCGTCTCTGACATGTCCCACCTGGGATCTTTGTCGTTGTCTTTCCCTTTCACGCTGGTACCATCGGTACATCTCACTAACCTGGTCAGGAGGAATACTATGCATATCCTCCCCACCGTTTTCTTCAAAAGAAGTTTCGTCTGACTCACTTTTAGGGTGATAAGTTGAGTCATCATCCGAGTTCCACGACTCGAATCCAGTCATCATGCGATCAGCCATCGCAGTTCGTGTTCGTTGGCCTTGGTGGCCCCTACCTTGCCTTTTAGGAGACCTTGATATTCCCCGATTGGCTTGCCCGGCTATCCCCGGTGCGCGCCCTCTCGGATTTCCTCGAACTGCCCTATCGCTACCACCCATTCCTGAAAGAATATATTGAAATGAGTCTGTGGACTCGTTTGAATGTCAATTGACAGAAACGTACTCAAGACACAATTTGGCTCAAGTCACTGCCATACCAATTGTTAAGGGGCCCATCTTAACAACCAGAGACCTTGCAACTCGATAACCAAATGCTCTTAAAGTACAAAATTTATGCTCATAGATTTTCATTGAAAGATTGTTTTGATAGAAACTTTGTTGAGAGGTTGACTATATAGTTTAGTAACCGTATGGATCTGATACCACTTAATTGTCACGCCCAGACCGTGTCTGTGCCACGTAGACAACCGTCGTACAACCCAATAAGAATAACCGCAATTCATCCTTACTAAATTGCACAAGACGTCCGATAGATACATATGCCAAAACCGATTAGTAAACATACATAACAAAATCAACATACAATTAAACACATAGCGGAATATAAGCGTTTAATAAGAACCTACACAAGGGTAAAACAAGAGCTCGCAGGCTCCATTAATTTATAAGTCAAAAATAGTTCCATGAGCATTATTTAATTATTTAGAAATAGAACCAGAGGAAGCACGAACCACGTCTTCTCTCTATTGATCTCCCGAACAACGGGTGCAGGAAGTAAGCTCTAGCTTCAACCTGAAAGGGTGGTTCCCCCGAGGGATCAATACTACAGAAAAGTACTGGTGAGGGCAAACCGTATGTAATATAACTAACGTTTCTCACATGGGACCCTCAACATAGGGTGATAGTATATGTATAGGCATAACTCTTGGCTACCCCTTTTTAAAACATATTGTATACATATATACATATGAGTAAAATATCTGGTCCGTGGGCACATTTGTCTTTCAAATCATTTAGGCGTAACAGCCTCATTAAATTCACCATTCCCATATCCTACCCTCGAGTGAAGTCACCCGCAGGCTAACTCACCCGATAACAAAGATAATTATTGCGGGGGGCCTTCGGGCTCCCATATCACATACATGGTTTAATTAAATTCCTAGACCAAGGAAAATACCCTATCGGGAACTCATTCCCGATTACGCTTGTTTAATCATCTAAAATCATTACCTTGAGGTTCACCTACCTCGAAGACTATTCATCCTTACAATCATAGTTTACATTCCCGGGGCTAACCCCGTCTTGAGGAGTACCCATACACCCTCATCCTTTGTGTAATTTGCTGGAGGTTGACACACCTCAAGGACTACACGGGCCCTTGTTACCTATATGCAATTTGTTGGAGGTTAACACACCTCAAGGATTGCACTTGCCCTTGTTACCTATGTGTAATTTGCTGGAGGTTAACACACCTCAAGGACTACACGGGCCCTGGTTACCTTTATGCAATTTGATGGAGATACAACAAAATTAAAAGTAATTAAATGTAAGTTTGAATGGATATGTGTGATTAGTTAAATGGGAGATTGCAGGGCGATCAAGAGGAGCATAGACAAATGTAGTATATTAGTTCAACCATTGACAACTATTATTTTCTGGCACATTTGAAAAAATTACACTTCAATCACTTGGGACAACAAGTCTTTTTCACTACCACACACAATCATAGGGGAAAAAAATTGTCATAACTGGTGCTACAACAACACCAAGAAGAAATTTATCAAATTCGACATAGAGATGTACAACGACAGACTAATGCATGCCTCTTCTAAGACAAACACCAAACATTGTTTCTCAAATGGAAAACTAACTTACCAGAAGGGCTCATTCTCATTCTGAGACAAAGGAAGTGCAAGGGGGCAATCCTCAGGGGCTCAAAAGGGAACCCTTCACCAGGCAATCAGCTTCCCTGTCCAAACACTGGACCCACTGCATGCGGAGGTCATGGCGATGGACACCTCAATAACAAACATGATACAGAAAGGTTACTCTTCTTCTCAGGTGCAGATGGACTCAGAAAAGTCGTTAACAATGATTCAAGGCAAAAGCACCACACTGGATTACCGGGTACACACAATACAAAGATTGATCCAACTGCAAAACAACAAAAACATCAGGTTCGTGCATAGGCCAAGGGAAGTTAACCAAGTTGCTCACCACCTCGCCCTGAATGGTCTTCTCAGGACACACCTCTCTGGTTTCGGCATAAAAAACCTCCCTGGTCCAGCGAAAAGGGCATACATGCAAGACCAAAATGGTGAAAACTTCTTGAGGATACAATTTAAAGTTGAGAAAAACATAAAGAATCAACATCATAAGCGGAAAATCTCACTGATTGACAGCAGCGGACACCAGAGGACGCATGCCTGTCTCAAACGAAAATTGAGGAATATTTTAGGCTTCCTTCGAATTTGGAAGTATTCCGTCAGCAGCAGAGTTTACATTCCTCAATTTTGGACTACTATGTTTAACGGGTCGACTTGTCATTCCTCTCTTTATCCTTTGTTGCGTCGTTTTAAGGGGGACAGGCTACAGTCCTCCTCCTTTAATTTTATGTATATCCCATCTTTTAAATAAAAAACTGAAAAATGCACTGGACACTTTCCCCACTGTTAAAGGTGGTTCTTTCGGGCAAAAAAGGTCAAAGTACAATTATATTTATAATGAGCCATTGTCAATTATTCTAGTAAAGAGTACATAAAAGCATGTAATGAAAAGGCATAAGATGTCGTTTTTCAAAACAAAAAATAGAGCATAATAGCCAAGGTTTCTGTAGTGTCAAAACTCACTATAGCTCCCAACAATAATGACCCAGGTTTGCAGATCACACGTACAGGGACCTTAGCAGATAAAGCTCAAGTAGATCTATTATATTTGACATCTCAGTAAAGGTTGAAGCTATTTAATGACAACCACTTGCAAAGGGGGTGAGAAATGAGGAAAGACACACTTCTGATAAAATAATGTTTCTATATATTAGCAAATGCTTCTGATAAACATGCTCTAATAATCATGAAAAGGGCACGATTACCAAATGTCTAAGTACAAAGAATTGTTATGGCAATTGCTAGTCATTTAGAGAGACCTGGATCCTACAGAAACATGATGCACGGACCAAAGGTTTACTGAAGCAGCAATATCATTTGTAATAGCCATTGCACCTAACATGGTATAATCATACATACAACTGGATTTTGTATAATGGTGGGCATAGAGATATACTTTTATAGTTTTATAATACACTTCCCCCATACATATCTGATTTAGGAGATGGCCCCTTAGCATAGCTAAGGGTAATAAATGTTAACATAGGTGATAGAGGCGGGGACTATTAATGCTATAATAGCTAGGATGTTTCACGAAATATATTAAGTTACTGTTACAAAGAAGTTTAATTATAAGAGCTGATATAATTTCCCCATGTAAGAAAACAAATCATTTAAAACCCCTTAAAGAATGAATACAAGCCTGGACATACCTTTGATCTGCGGAGAAGCATGTAGAGGTCAATGCATCCTAAACTGCACCATATCAGTGAGAAGTATGCACCAAGCCTAGAAGTTGTACCACAATTGTCACATGTAACATGCACGGGTAACTACTATATGGTAAATTATCATATAAACCCTCATTCATGCTACCTAGCGACATCCCACAGTCAAGTACACATAGAAGAGTGAGAAAAATATTAGTGTAATTTAAAAAAAAAGTCTTTATACTAGTAAAGTCGAGCATACCGCTCTGCCTACGCCACTCTTAAGCAAAATATTATTCCGTATTAAGGTAAAAGAATAGTGTGAAAATTATTAAGGTAAAAATTAGTGTAAAAATCACATTAGTATTGTCTATGAAAGGTGTTTTTCCTAAAATATTACTAAAGCAAAACTTATATGCCTAAAGTTATTACAAGTGTACTTTTACATGTCATTGCAAACAACGATAAGAAGTCCTAAATTTAATAACCTTCAATCCGTAAAACTTAGTTTATTTAGAAAATATAAATATTTTCAATAACTTTAATTGGGATGAAATTATTACTCAAACCTACTGTTTTAATACTCAATTGAGAAGAAGATTACATCATCAACAAAAAAATAAAGGAAAAATTGATAGTAATAATCCCAACTATTGGCGGTCCGCTCATAATAATCCAAACTATCGATTATTTTAGAATAATCTCAACTTTAGGAACCTTCCGCCAATAGTGATCCCTATAAATAAATTTATGTAGTTTCTAAAGTGGGTGAGGAGTGATATAGCAAGTAATCCCTATAAATAATCTCAACTTTTAATTTTTACACTTAATTTCTATTTACAATTCACTTTTTATAGGAGGTAATATCTGACCATGGACCATTATTGGCGGACGATCCGTATAGTTGGGTTTATACAAAAATAATCAATAGTTAGGATTATTATCAGCAGACCGACAATAGTTGAGATTATTATTTTCAATTTTTCCAAAACTAAATCACCTTTAGTGGTTAATATCACAATCTTCTATTCTTCTAGTGTTGCCCCACACATATTTTTGGCTTATCCTACATCAACCTTACATTTTAAATTCCACCCGTCAATATTGAGAATGAAAACAAAATATGATTCTAAACTAATTAAAGTACACTCCCTTTCCATACATATGCTTGTTGTGCGTAGCTTCTAATTTATATTCAACAAGGATATAATACATCAGCAAACAGCTGCAAAGTGCAAACCTATTCAATGATAATTACTTAAATACGAGTATGAAATAAAGATTTAGTAAAACCGTAGGCAAAAATTTCAAGTATGGGAATGATGGAAAAATGAAGCAATCGAGCAAAATAACATGAAAATAACAGAGTTGCAGTGGCTTCTTCAATTGAGCAGCCGAAGCTAGAGGTGGCATTGGTGACAGAGGACTGGTAACTCAACAAATTTTGTTACGACTCGGGAACCACTGGGAGACACTCGATTCCCCTTTGTTGCTTGCCTTTTGTGCCCAACGCTATTTGCTTACCTTAAGTGCAGTTTCATTTGCCCAATACAAGTGCGTACACAAATGAATATTTGAGCATACTAAATAATTTAAATGAGCTTTTGAATTTTCTGAAGCTTATTCCTTAAGTTATGTGTACTCATTTGATATTGGTGTAATACTCATTTTAAAAGATCATATTCGTGGATACTCCGTATTTCAAGAGTATAATACTACTTTCGTTCCTTAAAACTTTGTCAACTTTCCTTTTTTGGATGTCCCACTAACTTTACCACTTTCCCTTTTAAGTAAAGAATTTGTGGTTTCAGTTAATTCTCTCTCCTCTGCACAAACCTCAACCACACAGTTTTTACTTATTAATCTCCGTGCCGATCAAACTTGACAAAGTTTTACACTAGATTAAAAATATCTATGTTAATATCTTGAAATACTTGGCAAATGAGCCGATGCTCATTTGATATTGGTATTCACATATTGGACTCATACTTGTTCATAATAGATTTTTTTTTTAAAAAAAGAAGAAAGTGAATTACAAGATATGAAACGCAGATCACGATGCAACCAATGCTCAATATTAGACTCCTGATACTCAACAGATTAAGCTCGATGCTCACTGAGGGTATGTTTGGCACAAGTGCACAACTAGTTGAAAAAATACTTTTATAAACTTTTTAGTAACTTTTATCTTTTAGTGACTGAAAAGATCTTAAAAGAAAAAAGTTGTACTCCCTCCATTCCAATTTCATTTTTCGTCCGTTCCAATTAAAACTTCCACTTTCCTTTTTTGGTAAAGAATTTGTGGTTCACAACATTTCTTACACATTTCTCTCTCCTCTGCACAACTCTCCACCACACAATATCCACTATCTTAAACTTTGTGTCAAACCCATTTGGAAGTTAAAATGGGAACGGAGGTAGTAGTTGTTTGATAAAAAGGTGACTGTTTGATTTAGTTACATTTGGTATGAAAAGCTGTTATGACTAATTAATGCTAAAAACTACATACTTTCTTAGATGTTACTCATCATAGGCTGTGGTTTCTAATTTTTTTTGAAAAAACTCTTAAATGTTGTTATGACAAACATACAACTAGAAGCTTATAAAGACTTTTAAATAACACAAAAATTATAAGGTATGAACTTTTGCCTCTCAAACATACACTAAGAGTGCATTAATGTCTATTTAACAGAAGCCATGATTTTTATTTAAATTACAAAAATATCACTGATTATATGGTGTAAGGGAAATTAATGTCTGGACGGTATACAACTCTACCAAGGATCCTTGTATCGAAAAAATGTGGAAACATCAATCCGTCAATATCAGAAATAGCCCATGCTTACGAGTTGCAAACACTTCTAGTCTTCTACTAATCAATCAAAGCATATTCAAAATACTCTTTTTTTATTTTAGTATTATTTGATCACTTCTACTTTTTTGAATTTTCACACCAAGCTATGTAATAATCAAAATAAATAAAATTAAAAAATTGTTTTGACTGAATTAGCTAAAGGTACTTTGGAGAACAATTTTAGTTGAAGTTGAAAACGGTTTTAGCTATTTTCGTATTATTATTTTCTTTAAATTGTTAATTATTAATAAAATATATTTCAAATACATTTTTTCCATTATTTAACTCATTCAGGCAATTCAATCCGATCAGCATTTAATCCGTTTCAGCAAATTCAACTAATTTAAATGTTACCAAACGGGCATTTAACGTCAAAAAATGGTTTCTAATACTCCCTCCGTTCCCAAAAATACTTCCCACTTTCTTTTTTAGACCGTTCCCAAAAATACTTCTCACTTTCCCATTTTGGACAATTTGTGTGGCTCACATTCATTTTACTTTTTTCTTACACAACCACAATCATACATTTCCACTTTATTCCAATTTCTTAATAAGCGTGCCAAGTCAAACCGGGAAGAATTTTTAGGAACGGAGGGAGTAGCAAATATGTGTCCGTTCAACATCAACAACATCCATACCTAAATTCCAAAAGAATTTGGTGCCAATTAACATGAATTGGCATATGACATTAAACACAATAAATAGAAAGGAAAAAAAGGAGTCAAACAAATTTAGATTAATAGAGACTAGTTCACATTTAAACGCAATAACATGTTCAACATTTTCCACATGTATGTTTTCCCTCAGCTTCACCTTCTCCATAAAACATGGTGTTGTACATATATAGTAGTGACTAGTGAGCTCGGCTGATCTTGCTTAAATGTCGAAATTCTTTTTAGTGTCACCTCAATAACCTAAATGCAAGCCGCTAATCGAACTGCTGGCGCAAGACCATCTCTGTCTCGCTCTTCCATGAAGCATGCGATGACTGACCCTTTATCCTCTTACTCTTCTCCTTGTCTTTGATGGTTGATCCCTTTTTCTTCCCCGCCTCAATATTTATGTCCCTAAAAAAGCATGGATCTTACAACAAGGGACGACAGAACAACTAGTGAATGGAGTCTATTTGCTAAAAGTCTAAAACCGGAAATCTTCCAGGTTCAAAGCTGAGTAGAAGAGTAAAATGATATTTATAGTTATAGAACTTATATCAATACAAATGAAGAGATGCATCCCAGATATTACATCATGCTTTTAAAGGACAAAGTGCTTATTAGTCTTCGACTAGAAACTAACTACTCCCTCCGTCCTCCTAAGATTGCCCCATCTTTCTTTTTTGGTCCGTCCAACTAAGATTGTCCCATACCAATTTTGGTAAAGTTTGCATGGTTTTAAATCATTCCTACTTCATTTTTACGTTATCAATTCAATATTAACCACACAAACCCACTTTTTTTAATAAATGCACCACCTCCTTATGTCTCAATGTTAGTGCGACCACCTCCTTATGTCTCAATGTTAGTGGGACAGGGCACAGGGGTAGTACTATTTATATACCTATGGTTATATTTAGTAAAATAATTGTGTACTGCTCTATACCTTTCCCATCAGAATAGGTTATGAAAAGCACATATCACCTCCCCTTGAAGTCACTACAAATCCCCAAACCAAACAAGGCCTCACATAAATATGTGCTGATAGTATTACCAAGAACACACCCCATTTTGATTTGCAGCACAATGATGGATATATCTAGAATGTGACATGAATGACGTCTAAGCATTTAGTAGATCTCATGTAGCAATCCACAGTATCAACTCTATTGTATTAGCACCCATGGGAAAGGTTCGAAATGAGAAGGAAATTTGGAACGAAAAATATTGGGGAAAAACTAAAAAATCGGTTCAAACTTTGGGGGGGAATTTGGTTCAAAATCATTGAATTAATGTTTGATACTTGTACAGAATCATTTTATTTTAATATCTCTATTATGCAAATGCTAATAAATTCTAAAATATGTTTTTTTTGTAAAAAATATGAATTTGAATTTCCCCTCAGTTGTCAAGGAATAACCAAATACTAAAAAAAACTGCTTTCCTTGCCACTGTTTTCCTTTACCTGCCTTCCCCGCATTCTAAACATAACGTAGCGCATAAATAATGGCAAAAGTACATACCTCAGAAGCTCTGATGCAACTTCTGCATTTGGGTTTGTCACACTAGGGTTGACTCCTTGTGCAGTGGCTGGAGAAAGAATTTTTTGTGCAGTGGACGTCTTCGGTATGCTACCTTCAACATCACTTCTGACTCTCTCATGGACCCCAACTAAATGAGCTTTAGCCTCAACAATAGCACCTTGAGACATGATAAACTAAAATGAACGTTTGTGTACACTGAAAGCCAGATAAAAACAAATGGAAGCAAAACAACTATTCAGCATCTACGACACACATCTGTCAAATAATATATGGTGTTGTATGTCATCATCATCATCGTCATTACCCCAGCGCCGCAAAGGCTCTCACCTACGATGGTGTAAGGGGGTCGGATGTACACAGCCTTACCTCAGAGAGTCTGTTTCAGGATGACCCGTGGTGAAAAACGCATCGAAAATTGAATGGACTGATTGCTGCTTCATAACAAAGAAGCGCAGACAGTTTAGTGAGCTGTTTTGTTTTATTTCATCATATTCCCTGTTGAAATATAAACTACAATGCTATTACAGATGGAGAGAAGGATTTTCTGTGTTTTTCATTAGAGGGTTAAGGCCCTATATATATATATATTACAAAGATGGAATATTCCTATATAAGATGCTATACAATAATAATGTCTAGAGTATATTCCTAAAGCATATTCTAGAGCATATTCCTAAAACATATTCCTAGATACAATAATACTTTTACACTCCCCCTCAAGTTGGAGCATAGATATTTATCATGCCCAACTTGTTACATAAGTAATCAACTCGAATCCCATTTAGAGCTTTAGTGAATAAATCTCCAAGTTGTTCTCCAGTCTTCACATACCCGGTAGAGATTAATCCTTTTTGTATCTTCTCTCGAATAAAATGGCAATCAACCTCAATATGCTTTGTTCTCTCGTGAAATACGGGGTTGTTTGCTATGTGTATAGCAGCTTGGTTATCGCACCACAACTGAGCAGGCATTGGTGTCTTCAATCCAATTTCATTCAATAAATGGTGTATCCATATTATCTCACATGGGGATTGTGCCATAGCTCGATATTCTGATTCAGCACTAGAACGAGAAACCACATTCTGTTTCTTACTCTTCCAGGATACAAGATTACCACCAACAAAGACACAATAGCCAGATGTAGATCTTCGATCATCTTTAGAACCGGCCCAATCAGCATCTGCAAAGCATTCTATTCTCATGTGATCATGGTTTTGATAAACAATACCTCGTCATGGTGCTCCCTTTAAGTAACATAATATGTGTTCTACAGCAGCCCAATGATCAATGGTCAGAGATGACATGTATTGACTCACTACACTCACAGAATAAGCAATATCTGGACGGGTGACTGCGAGATAATTAAGCTTTCCAACCAGTCTTCTATATCTTTCTGGGTCTTCAAACGGTGTGCCTTCTTGAGTGAGTTGCACGTTGGGAACCATGGGTGTTGTACTTGGTTTTGCCCCTAATTTCCCTGTCTCAGCTAGTAAGTCAAGTACATATTTACGTTGAGATAGAAATATGCCTTTCTTACTTCGTGTTACCTCAATTCCCAGAAAGTATTTCAAAGAGCCAAGATCTTTCGTCTGGAATTGACTATGCAGAAAATTCTTAAGGGCCAAAATACCTGCATTATCACTCCCTGTAATCACAATATCATCAACATATACCACAAGCAATGTGACACCTGATTCTATTTGTTTGTAAAATACAGAGTGGTCTGATTTGCCTTTTATCATTCCAAATTGTTCAATTGATTGACTGAATTTCCCAAACCATGCACGAGGACTCTGTTTCAGACCATAAAGAGATTTGCGAAGTCGACAAACTTTACCATACTCCCCCTGAGCAACAAATCCCGGAGGTTGCTCAATATAGACTTCTTCCTTAAGGTCACCATTCAAAAATGCATTTTTAATGTCCAATTGATGTAAGTGCCAATCATGAATTGCAGCGAGTGAGATAAGTAACATGACAGATGTTAATTTAGCAACAGGAGAAAAAGTGTTAGAATAATCAACACCATAGGTTTGAGCATAACCCTTCGCAACTAATCGGGCTTTCAACCGAGCAACGGATCCGTCTGGGTTAACCTTAACAGCAAAGACCCACTTACATCCAATAGATTTCTTCCCTGTAGGTAAGTCAACCAAATCCCATGTACCATTAAGATCTAAAGCATTCATTTCCTCTACCATGGCTTGACGCCATTCAGGATGAGACAGAGCTTCTTTGACAGATTTGGGAACAGAAATAGAATCAATGGAAGCAATAAAAGAACATGAAGCAGGAGATAACTGATTGTACGACACAAATGAAGAAATAGGATGAGTACAAGACCGTGTACCTTTACGTACTGCTATTGGGAGATCAAGATCTGATGTGGAAACAAGATCTGAAGATGCAGATACTGGTTCAGGACATGAGATCGGAGTCGAACTAGTATCAAGAAAAGTAATCTCAGGTATCGCCGGTGGAGGGTGATCAGGTGCTTTGTGTCGACGGGTGTATACCAAATGTACGGGAGGCCTAGGGTCATGAACAGTAACTTGTGGAATATTTGTCGAAAGTGTGGACTCAGGAATAGTCATCGTGTAAATGAGAATATCATCATTACTCTCACGAATATCTGCTTTAGATGATGAAAAAGGTGTATTTTCATGAAATGATGCATCAATAGAAACAAGATACCGACCAGTACTCGGACAAAAACATCTATACCCCTTTTGGACTCGAGAATAACCCAAGAAAATACATTTTAATGATTTCGGATCTAACTTTGTTAGATGAGGATTAACATCTCTAACAAAACAAGTGCAACCAAATATTTTAGGTGGGATAGGAAAAAGCTCTCTGTTTGGAAATAGACAATGATAAGGAGCTTTACCATTCAAAACAGAAGATGGCATTCGATTTATCAAAAAACATGCAGTAGACACGGCATCTGCCCAAAACTGTTTAGGCACATTCATTTGGAATAGAAGAGCCCTTGCAGTTTCTAACAGATGTCGGTTCTTTCGTTCCGCAACTCCATTTTGAGGAGGTGTATCAACGCATGAAGTTTGATGAATAATGCCATGTTGAAGCATAAATGACTTAAATGTAGCAGATAGATATTCTTGGGCATTGTCTCCTCTTAACACCCGAACAGGAACGTTAAACTGAGTTTTAATTTCAGCACAAAAGGAAGAAAAATGAGTGAACAACTCAGATCGACGTTTCATGAAATACAACCATGTCATACGAGAATAGTCGTCAACAAAGGTAACAAAATATTTAAAACCAGCTTTAGACACAACCGGGCAAGCACCCCAAACATCAGAGTGAACAAGGTCAAATGGAGCATTTGCTCGTTTATTAACTCGCGGGCCTAAGCTAGTACGATGGTGTTTCACAAATTGACATGACTCACATTGTAAAGAGGTCATCTTATTAAATTGGGGATTTATTTGCTTCATTAATGGGAGAGATGGATGTCCTAATCGGTAATGAGCATCTAACAAAGTCCCAACCCCAAGACAAGAGATATCTTTGGTGATGGATGTATCCAAAATATATAGACCGGCTGACTCATGTCCTTTACCAATAATCTGCATCGTTAACAGATCCTGAAACACACAATATCCCGGAAAAAATGTTACAGAACAGTTAAGAGTACGAGTGATTTTACTGATGGAAAGCAGATTAAATGCAAAATTAGGAAGACTCAAAACAGGCGATAATGGTAATGTAGAAGTTGGAACAACAGTACCAGATCCAAGAACGGGTGAGGTAGATCCATCAGCTAAAGTGACACTAGAAGTAGGTAAATATGAATGAAATGACGAGAATAGACTAGGATTACCGGTCATATGATCTGTGGCACCTGAGTCAATGACCCATTTCGAGGATGAGGAAACAAGACACGTGTTTGAAATACCTGAATTAGCGGTTACCGAGATAGGGACAGAGGAATGCTTTAGAGTTTCTTGGTAGCAAATAAATTTGGCATACTCGTCTGAAGAAATAGCAATTGATCCATCGGATGAACTGGTAGCGGAAGCAACATGAGCAAGCTGATTTCCTTGATTTTTGAACAACAATTTTCTACATTCTTTGATCAAGTGTCCGGGCTTCTTACAGTAATTGCATATTACTCCTCTGTCAAATCCACTCGTACAAGACATTTTTTTTTAATTTCTTTTTTTTTATTATTATTATTTTTTTTTTTTGTTTTTTTTAATGAGAATGTAATTAAGTTCAAAATTGAGATATCCAATGAGAACTTACAGCAGCCCATTTGTGGACTCGACCTTGGAGAATAAAGTTGGGCTTTGACTGAGCAGCCCGTTTGTGGACTCAACCTGGAGAGTAAAAGATCCAACTGTTTGGGCTTTGACTGCTAATCCAGACGGAGGGTCGATGCTAGAGTGCCAGACCTCAAAGAAGAACAGCCAGACAAAGGAGCGTGCGTATGTCCGTTACGAAGCCTGGAAGGAAGAAAAGATTTCCGCGTAGCCTGGACGATCTCTTTTCGATGTTAGCGTACTGAAGAGCTGGAAAGAAACGCAACCATCCCAAAGAGAAGCTACAGCAGAAGATAGGCGATATGCAGGCGAGCTGGATGGCGTTTTCCGATCCGAAATCTGGCCGCAGAATGACGTCACGTGCCGGCACGTGAGTTGAGGTCAGCGAGCTGTGGCAGCGCGTACGTCTCAGTCGCGTAGAGTTTGGGTGTCGGACTTTGGTTTCTGGGTCGTCGAAGGTAGCCGCACCACCTGGGTACGGTGGTGATGAAATGTGTGGTCTGAGAATTTCTTAGGTCTGGTGGGGCAGACTGTATGCTAAGGAATTTTCTAGGAAATTAGCTCAGGCTAATTGATTTTCTGGGAAATTAGAATGGTGCCTAGAGGTTATGAAGAATCTGATAAAACTGAACTCAAGTTCCTTGAAGGAAGAATCCAGTCTGAAAATTAAACTGAAATATGAAAAACTAAACTAAAATGGAAGGCTCTGATACCATGTTGAAATATAAACTACAATGCTATTAAAGATGGAGAGAAGGATTTTCTGTGTTTTTCATTAGAGGGTTAAGGCCCTATATATATATATATATATTACAAAGATGGAATATTCCTATATAAGATGCTATACAATAATAATGTCTAGAGTATATTCCTAAAGCATATTCTAGAGCATATTCCTAAAACATATTCCTAGATACAATAATACTTTTACATTCCCAAGCCAAAAAATAGTGAGTTTTTGGCTCCATTGCAAATGATGGAAAAAAATATGGTGTTCTATGTATAGCATAATTTTTACCCAAAAAAATAGAAAACATAAAACTGTTTTAAGTGTTCACAAATGTTGAAAAAATCAAGGACCCGGTTTCAAACACACAAACATTTTCCTGGAAGATATTCATTTGCCAAGTTGCCAACCACAAGAAAATCTTTAAACCTCGCCTGTAAACAGAGCCTCAATGCAAAAACTTTGGTGAATGATGTTCCATATTAAATTGTTAATGAAACATACAATTTTCTTCTATAGTTCTTTATTGCTGCAATAATTGAAACATGATTTTGGGTTGGTCCATTCAACTGTGTTAATTTGTAAAAAAGAAACACGTTAGGATACTTGAATTCTATTTGAACATATTTAACAATTTGCAAGCCGAAATAAGCTATATATAGTCCAGTTGCACGAACACATTTCTTAATCTGCAGAATTAGCTGTAAAGAATGCAACTTGCCAAATAATATAGATCACGGCTAAATATAAATTGACATATAGCTCAAACTTCGTTACAAAGTAACTTATTCATTATAAAAGCAATTACTTAAAATGATTACCAGAAGGTAAATCTTTCTTATCTCTGGTGCTCTTACGGCGACCATGCCGGATGCGTTGGTTGCCTGCATCACTCGCAGCTTCAGAATCTATACTGTTGTTTAAGAACTCCGGAGGTCCGGAAACCTGTGGAAGATTCATCAATAGGCATAAGAGCCGAAGATAAAACTGAATTGGATAACGTACGATTGACCAAGAGAATCAACTTGAAGAGAAGTAACGCAGAGATCACCTCGGAAAATGCGTCGAGAGCAGAGGGAAGGTAGGAAGACGAAGAAGGGGAGGGGTCTACGAGAGGCCTGTAACGGTTGTGTGAAACGACGTAGTTCTGGCCATCCTCTTCGTCCTCGGATTTGTCGTAGTCCGATTGTTCTTGTACATCTCCTTCGTCTTCCTCGGCGGAAGAGTAGCTTTGCAGAAGAGTCAAGCTCATTCCGACAAAATACAGGAGATCCGATGCCAGCTGCTCCAATTTTCAACCCGGAAACTTTGAGCTTTGGGGGTTCCACTACCAGATTTGTATGATAGTACTGGGCCGGGGTTAAATACAGGAGATCCGATGCCAGCTGTACTATGGTCATGGCACGGTGGTTGTACCATGGTCATGGTACAGTTGAGTTTTTTTTTGTAATTAACCGCAACTTTGAGGCTTCTTGTTTAATCTGATCTTCGTCCTTGCTGGTCCGTTCCCTTCGTCCGCGCTGGTTCGTCCTCTTTGTCCTTGTTGGTCCGTCCTCTTCGTTGGTGCTGGTCCGTCCTCTTCTCCTAGGTTTTTTTCGTTTGTCTCTTTCTTCTCTATCGCATTCAATCTTTCCAGGTGAAGATTCCGTTTGGTCATCAATGCGAGCAGGGCCGGTCCCGAGAAAACGGAAGCCCTGTGCAACAATAAAATTTGGGCCTTTTTTCAAGTTTAAATGCAAGCAAATTGTCTTACAATACAAGTTACTAATAAACGTAATAATTAAAATGAAAAAAGTCATTAATAACTTACATGTTTATTAATGAAAACATAATTATTACCAATTTTTGAAATTTTCCTATAATCCTGTACATGTTTATAAATTTTAAATTAATATTCAGTTTAAAATTAGGGTGAAAGCATGAATGACTATATTAGTGTATAATTATAATTTATCAACCTCAAGTTACCAATTTATCAACCTAAAGTTATCAATTTTAATTGCTAAACACATTTACAAAATTACACATTTATTATCAATTCAAATAATGATTTACTTTAAATGAAAAAAATCAACAAATAACAACAACACAACAATTCAACAAACATTAAATTTGAAAATAAACAAATTACAAGATTTCAACAAACAATTCATCAATTCAAATATTCAATAAATCGAAAGTTCACAAGACTTAGCAAATTAGCAACTAAATGAATAAAAGAATTAGCAAATTAGCAACTGACCGGAAGGAGGGCGTCTGAGGGAGGCCGGAGGGCGGCGGAGGCGGTCGGCTGCGGGCTGCTGCGGAGTGAGGTGTGCGTTCAGCGTTCGAGTCGTGGAGAGCAGGAGAGGGCCGAGGGCCGAGGGGATGTCGGACTGCGCAGGGCTGGCAGGGGATTTGGGGCCGTCGGTTGTGGAGAGGCGCCGACGGTGTGCGTTAGAGGCTGGAGTCGTCGCCTCGTCGTTTGTGATCCTATGGAGAGGCGGTGTCGCTTTGTCGTGAAGAGCAACGAGCAGCCGAGCAGGAGAAGGGGGGATTTGCCGATTTGAGGCCTGGGGGAATTGATTTGGGCTAAAAACTTATGGGCTGGGGGTAATACTAATTTTTTTTTGGGCCCTCCAAAATACCGGGCCCTGTGCGGTTGGGCTGGGCAGACAGGCCCAGGGCCGGCCCTGAATGCGAGTAATATTTCTTCTCTACCGCATTCAATCTTTATTTTGCTTCATATTTTCTCCACTTTGGAAAACTACAATATCTTATTGTCTTAATCAATTTTTCTTCTTTGTTGTTTCCATCTTCGATCTTAGTTTCTGTACTTACTTCCTCATCTTTATTATTTACTTCCATTTGTTCTTGCGCAGGTTTAGTTTTTTTGCATTTGTTTTTGTCCACTGAAGGTGTAAGTAAGTAATTGTTCTTAGGTTATTTTCTTCTCTCGTTGGAACAAAATCATTGTTTTCATTCAGTTCAAATGTTTTATGTTGCACCATATTTTTATCCAAGAATTGATGTTATGTCTAGTTGTGGAGGTAATTTTTCAAATAACACCTTCATTATATTTGATGAGTATTATGTTACTTAGTAATGATCATCTTTTTTTTTGAATTGTTATCCCCTGTCTAGATGACCTGTCTTGCAGTGGCAAATTAATAGAGGATATTGAGGTCAGAGGCAAACTTTTTGAAGTTGATTGCAGTAATATTTTCTCTCCTTACAAGTCACATATTGTTGTTGTTTTCTGTGTGTTATTTACTTTGAGCTATTTGATATTTACTTTTGTATTTTTTATTGATTCAGATTACTTGGCCTCCGGTGATACGTTAAGTGAAGATTTTTTGTCTAGAACTGACTCTGTTCCTGTGCTACCAAGTATTGTGTTTTCTTACATTTTATCACTTTGTTATTTTTTTTGTTTTCAAATTTTAATTTTATTTTTTTGTTAGTTCAAAATTCTTCTACTTTTGTTCATATAGATCAATCTGATGAGCCTTTGTGTGTTGAAACAATCTCAATTAAGGAAGCTGAAATTTATGAGTTATTGGGTAAAACAGTTTTTTCAGATAAAGAGGCATTTGAGCTATATAATGAGTACGCTTACAGAATTGGATTTGGTGTTCGTTATTCTACTTTAAGAAAGAGAGGTGGTGGTTCTGGCTTTAGGGGAATGGAATTTTGTTGCACGAAACAAGGTGTAAAAAGGAATAAAGGTGTTGTAGGTAAACAATATACAAAAGTTGATAGGCGAACTGGTTCCAAGGCAAAAATATATTTCGAGATAAAGTCTACTGGTGAGTTTGTTGTTGTTAGGCATGATATGGTTCATAATCACAATTTTTTCTCGAGTTCTTTAGTTCATCATGTTAGGTCTATCGTGCTGTTTCGTCAAATGAATTAGAGTATTTGCAACATTTGAAAAATAAAGGAGTTAAAGTAGCAGATGGTTTTCGTTGCTTGCAAGCAGAAGCTGGTGGATCTCCTGCTGTTGGTTTTCTTTTGCGTGACGCTTATAATGAGTTGACAAAAAAGATTAAAAAATCATTTGATGGTTGTGATGCAAACACATTGATTAATACTTTTAAGAACAGACAGGCAAATGAAGATGATTTTTTCTTTTCTTTTGAGGTTGATATGGATGGTAATTTGGTTAGTTTTTTTTGAGAGACAAGAAAATGAAGGAAGATTATCTTGCATTTGGTGAATTGCTTATCCATGATACCACTTACCGCACCAACAAGTATGACATGATTTGTGGACCGTTTGTTGGTGTTAACTCTCACACTCATAATTGCATGTTTGGTTGTGGCTTTTTGTTAAATGAGAGAATTGAGTCATTTGAATGGCTTTTCAATACTTTTTTGCAATCTATGAGTTCTGTCCACCCAAGAACTGTTATGACAGATCAATCTGTTGCCATGGCTGCTGTCATTTCTACAGTTTTTCCTCTCTCCAAACATCATCTTTGTATATGGCATATCATTGAAAATTCTAAGAAACATATACGCGATTTAAGGAATCAAGAGGGATTCTTGGATTTGTTTGATCATGTTTTGAAACTTTGTCACACCGTTGTTGAATTTGATTATTACTGGAATAGGTATGTTTCATTGACATTATATATTTTTTGCTTTTTCCTCATTTACATTAATACTATGTTCATGAAATCATGAGTATTGTTTAGAACAATAATGAGTAAGGAATTGTGTGAAATGATTATCTATTGTGCTTTGCAGAATGATATCTGAATATAATTGCTCTGATAATCCTTGGTTAAGCAAACTGTATGAGATGAGGGACAAATGGTGTCCAGCTTTTTCAAAAGAATTCTTTTCTGCTGGCATTTTATCTTCACAATGAAGCGAGACCCCAAATCACTCTTTGTCTAGAAAATTGAATGCTACCTCTTCTCTATGTGACTTCTATCATTTTTTTAGTGAAGCTGTCAGTCATTGGATCGGAGAAGTAATGAGGGCAAAGATCATCATCGTTGTTTGGATGGTTTTCCTGAAATTGTCATTCCTTATGTCAGTTTGTTACATAAAGCTTCCAAGCTTTATACTATTGATGCTTATAAACTTTTTGAGAATGAATTTATGCGAGGTATGTCTCTGAAATTTGAACTTAGATACCATCAAGGTTCTTTAATGGGATATTTAGTATGGATGCCTCAAACGGATCGGTTTTCACATTGGGTTTCATTTGATGTAACAACACATTTTGTTAGTTGTTCTTGTCATAAATTCCTAGAGGCTGGTATTTTGTGTTGTCATATTCTTCGTATATATCATATTCATTGTGTAGAAGTTATTCTGGATTGTTATATACTCAAATGGTGGACTCGTACGACAAAGTCTCTTCCAAGTCAACAACCTTTTGTTTTAGACGATTCTTCTAATGTGTTACCTTCAGTTTGGAGAATGCAAATGCAGAAGAAATTTCACAAGCTTTTGTGCTCTAGTGATTCTAATTCTACAGCAAGGCAATTGTGTGAAGAATCTTTTAAAAAGTTGAAACTGGGTGTTGAAGATCAAGTTGGAAGCATTTATTTCTCTGATAGTGATTCTACCTCAGTTGATGTGAGTTCAAGAATATCTAATCCAAATACTTCAAGGAAAAAGGGTGAAAGAAATGTGCGTCGCAAGAGTGTTATTGAAGTGAAAACAAATCAAGCTAGAGCAAGGAAAAAGTCACGTCAAGCTAGTACATCAGCACCTGAGCACACAAGTTTGTAGTTAGATTTTCAAATAGAATTGTAGTCACACTGCTGATTCACTCATTTGCTATTGTTAGACTAATTTTTGTTATTATATAACTCATCAACTTTGTGTGGATGCTCAAACTAGAACATGTTATTGATCATTTGCTGACTAGTATGTCTGGAGTAAACAATTTTTGGGTTACTACCTTTGATGTTAAGTAGTTATTCTGTTGCTATTCTTTTGTTTAATACCTTTTCCTTTTGTTGATCATTTATTTTTGTTATAGTTTTTACAATAAATATATTTACCTTCAATATTCTTATGAATATTCTTGTCTATACAATAATCAATTAGTTAAACATTATGAGTTTTTGTACCAATGTTAATGATCATGTGTATGTTATTGTTTGTATTCATTCAACATGAATACTATCGTTTCAAAAATTCAACATGAATACTAATCCAAATGACCATCCTTAATAATAAAATCATCTTTTTATGTAATACAATTATTTTTAACAATCTATAGTCCTATTTATGATTTATTTAAAATTCATCTTAGAATATTACCTTCATGATTAATGAAATAATATTGGACAATACATCTTTTACAATGCTCATTTTTGGTAGATACAATACTTATTTAGAAGTCATATACTATTTAGTTTTATACTAATCAGCTGATTTGGTTGCAAAAAGAGACTTACTGCCTACTTATCAAGTATATTAACGTATAACATGAGCATATAAGGTACTAGTATTGACCATCAATATAAATGCAATGTCTAACTGCCATCATTCAATATTACATACTTCAGAAATGCCAACCACTTAATAATATAGTAAAAGAAAGTAGTGAAACATGTCTAAACATTCACATTCCAATCCACAAAATATGTTTCTTCCAAAAAGCACATTATAGTAAGTTTTTTTATCCTACATCACACTCTTTTGCTTCACTCTTTCCATCGCTTCCACCCTGACTTCATTGTTCTGGAATGTCAATATTTTATGCACGTACTTGATCCTCAGAATCTGTATTGGCTTTTCCTGCATTAAAATATATGTTAATTTTAATATACCATATTTTTCTCCTACTAATGCTAGTCACTAATTTACATTACATATTTTTTAAAGAAATGTGCACTTGACATTTCCATTTTCGAGTCCACACTCCCAATCAGTATCTCCATGGAACGTTTCCATACGTCTCATCAGGTACACTCCTTCATTTTCTTTGGCCTTGTTTTGCCATGCCATTCTTACAACTTCTGGCTGCATGTTTTTCACTTTCTCTGCGTGCGGGTGCCTTACATCTCTGAGCCACTTCAGTACAACGCTTTTCTATACATATAAGTATTTAAACAGTTTGTGTATTCAGTATGCATAAAAACATTTACACAATATAATTGTACGATTACTTATAGAATATGTTAAAAATACTCATTTCCAAACCATACAATTTTTCTTTTTAAACTTACCAGCTGGTTTGGTTGGGAACCATACTTCATTTTTTTTATCCCGGAAGGCAAACCACCAAAATCAGTGGGGCAAAAGTCGAGGGACAGTTGCCAAAATATTATTATTGCAAAACCATACTTCATTTTTATTGCTATTTCTCTGTCACAGCTATCAATGATGCTGAACTTTGTATTCTTCAAATCAATGCACATTAAGTAATAACTTCCATTTTTTCACTTGGGAACAAAAACAGATCCATATTGCTCAGTTTTGGCAATGATCTATGGAATTGTTCCTGAGTGGCTTCAATAAACCTCTTCATCCTTGTTGTTGCAGTGTTGAGCTGGTTTTCCTCCAATACTTTCTGTATACCAATCATTTAAAATATTACTTATAAATCTATGAATAAAAATATATACAACAATAATTCTTATGCATGGTAATGCTGTTAATATCAATCTGTTTCTGGATTCCTGGCTCTTTAGAGTTTCATTGTGGTTCAGAATCATTGCCCATACATCTACGACTTTTGGATTGACTTTGCAATTGATGTCCAGAGACTCCAATTCTTCCTTTCTAAGAAAAACATCTCCATCTTTGTACAACAGAATACTATTTTCTTTAAAAAAAATGGTCAACAAAGTTTCATAATGTTATGCATTATTTAATACACACACACACATATATATCTAACTTATATAGATATAATAATTTTTTGATAAGTATTCAGTTACTTACCTTTTATCATTGTTGTTAAACACAAATTCAGCCACGTTTATCTCTTCAGTCGTCATTGAGCCCTTGATATCAATGATTCTATTAATAAATGGAGACTTGTGAGGAGCTGTCGGGATTACTTGTCTTTTCTTTTTCAATTGATTCTCCTGAAAACAAATTTCATCTTCAATGGCAACCTGCTTTCCCTTTTCAGCCGATCTCTTTCTGGCTTCATCATCAACTTCTTGATCCCTTCATGCTCATTATGAAGATCCCCATGCTCATTAGACTCTTCTGCATGCTCATTAGATTCTTGGGAAAGTATTGTGAAGCTTGGCTTTTCGTACTGTGTCAGTATTGGCCTTTCATTTCTCTTCTTCTGTGCCTTTTCAATGGCTTCTACTGCTCTCAGAACATCTTCTGTCCAGAAATCATCATTTGGTGTCAATGTTATTTCTTTTGCTTTTTCATTTGTTGGTTGTTCTTTGGAGTATGTGTTGAACAGTCCATTTACTTTTTCAAGCAGGACCTTCATCGTTTCATCATCTGGCAAAGCCCGTGTAGCCTGCTGAAATTTCTCATCATAGGCTGATATGCTTTCAGCCAACTGTTTCGCTGCTGCGGCAAATTCCTTCATCACGTCCTGCTTTAATTACAACAAAATGATGATTACAAACTTAATAATACACAATTTTAATTCATACTCATTATGCTCTAACAGACACTCATTAGAATATTGCACTTGTAACACACTGGATTAAAAAAACTATGTGAAAACATTCCATTAGTGTCAATGCTCATTGACATTCAATAGCATTATCATTTTATTATCTGTAACCACTCATCGTTAGTAAATATTTAACATTATTTCATACCTTTTTTGGCTGCTGTGAACATTGACCTTCAGATTGTGTTGCCTTTTTTGGATCATTTCCTATCATTTTTGGTGTCTCCAGTGTTCCATGATTTGCTTTATCTGTGAAACCATATCCAAAGCCCCCGCTTTTCCATCTCTTCTTGTTCTCTTTTATTCAAATTTTGCGTAGTCCATCCAATAAATGATGGTGCTTTCCTTGGCAATCTTCTTCCTTTAAACACCAGTCTATCAACATAGAATATCGACACATAGTTTGAATCTTTAATTGACCATAAAATGTTCAAAACATTTACTAGTACACTTATTATATTTAGCATTAAGAGTTCATAAATTTTTTATACTTACAATGAGAAACAATAAAGATCCAGGGAAATGCCTAGTTCTGTCCTTATTCCAAAAGTCTTTTGCTTTGATGAGTGTGTCCAATGTATATCCACACCAGTCTAGATCGCTAACTCTTGACTCATCATCCAAAGCTTTCAGAATGCTTTGGTTCACATAGCAATTCAGCTTTCCTTCTATCAACAGTGTCACTAATAGAACCAAAAAATTCTTCTTGAACCACCATCCTCCTTCTCTACTCTCCTCTAAAGCTTTCTTCAATACGCCTGTTTTCACTTGGCCTCTCTCACTAGGGAACTGATTTCTCCACTCAGCTAGCATTTTAGAAGTCAACTCACCTTGTTTGTTAATTTTGTCTTGTATGTTTATTGTTCCTCTTGGGAATCCCAATGTGTAATGCACTGAATCTCTGGTGATGTGCACCTTCTCTTGATTTTGTAAAATCAAAGACACGCTCCTGCTATCAAAATTATCTACAACCCAATGCCCAAGATGTGCAGGCAATTGCTTCACTTGAAGTAATAGTAATGGCCCAAAGCCCATCTCAGCTACTTCTTTTTTCTGTTCATCACTCAGCTTTTCAACTACTTCTATGAAACTCTTCGAAGACATTCTTGTCAAGATTTTTGGAAACACAGCTTCTTCAATCTGAGCTTCCTCCTCTTCCTCATATTTTTTTTCTTTTTCTATTTTCTTTTTCTTGTTCTTCTTTGACTCTGTAGTCATGTTTCTAGTAACTCTCCTTTTTGTTTTTTCATTTCTTTCCTTTTTTTTCAATAAGTTCTGTCTCTTGAGCTTCATCTGCCTCAGTCTCCCGCTCATCTTTCTCAGTTTCCTGCTCATCATCTTCTGTTTCTTGCTCATCAATGTTCCTCTGCACTGCATCTTCATTTGCCCTTTCTGTATCTTCATTGTTCTCTTGCTGATGCGCATCTGTCTCTTGGTCATCATTATTCCTTTGGCCTTCATCTATATTCCCCTTTTCTTCATCTTCCTTCCTCTCTTTCTCAACATCATCTTCACAATCTTCTCCAAATACACCTTATTTTCAGAAGTCAATTTTGTAGAACCTTTTTTGGTTTTCTTCTATGTGACCTTTTTTGTTTTTTTGGTGCTTTAGAACGAAGCACTGGGATTTCAGTATTAGGAACTTTCTTCACATTATTTCCTTCATCCCTGCATTAGTAATTAGTACTAGTTAAAACTGGTATGTGTAATGCACACAAACAAATTATATCAGAAAATTCCAAACAACATTCTCTTGCATATTTCAAACAACATTCTCCCTCACAAGAAATCTGTGATTATTGTACTTTAAACAATGAGTACTCAGTGAATTATTATGAGTTTTATAAACAGTTCAATAAGTATGAAAAAAGAACAAGTCAAGTATTCTTCACATATTTGTTGTTAATGTCCAATTACTTATCTTAGTAAAATAATGAATACTAATTACACAAGTTTCATTTTTAGAACAACAATGCGTACTCGTGATAAATGTGTGATTATTCCAATTTAAACAATGAGTACTCAGTGACATATTATGATTATTAAACACAGTTCAATGAGTATGACAAAAGAACAAGTCACTAATCTTCATATATTTGGTGTTAATCTCCAACTACTTGTGTTAATAAAATAATGAGCACAAGGTATACAAGTTTCAGTTTTAGAACAACAATGGTTCACTTCTATGTTCCCTTATAATACCTTAACCAAAATCCAATTTTACTCACAAGAAATGTGTTATTATTTCACTTTAAACAATGAGTAATAAGAGCAATATTATGAGTAGTTTACACGGTTCAATACGTATGACAAAAGAACAAGTCAAGTAATCTTCACATCTTTGTTGTTAATGTCCAACTACTTGTATTAATAAAATAATGATTACTGGTTACATAAGTTTCAGTTTTAGACCACCAATGGTTCACTTCTATGATCTATTATAATACCTTAACCAAAATCCAATTTTACTCACAATAAATGTGTGATTATTCCACTTTAAACAATGAGTACTCAGTGACATATTATGATTAGTAAACACAGTTCAATAAGTATGACAAAAGAACAAGTCAAATAATATTCATATGTTTGGTGTTAATGTCCAACTACTTGTGTTAATAAAATATTGAGCACAAGGTACACAAATTTCAGTTTTAGAACAACAATGGTTCACTTCTATGCTCTGTTATAACACCTTAACCAAAATCCTATTTTCCTCACAATAAATGTGTGATTATTCCACTTCACATAATGAGTACTCAGTGACATATTATGATTAGTAAACATAGTTCAATAAGTATGACAAAAGAACAAGTCAAATAATCTTCATATGTTTGGTGTTAATGTCCAACTACTTGTGTTAATAAAATATTGAGCACAGGGTACACAAGTTTCAGTTTTAGAACAACAATGGTTCACTTCTATGCTGAGTTATAATACCTTAACCAAAATCCAATTTTCCTCACAACAATTGTATTAGTATTCCACTTCAAATAATGAGTACTCTGTGAACTATAATGAGTATTATAAACAGTTCAGTAAATACCACAAAAGAACAAGTCAAAAAAGTGTCATATCTCCACAAAAAAATCAATCCGCATACAATATCATAGTCTACACTTTTTCGCAGTATCAGTATTGCATATTCAATAAAATATTATGAGCATTTCATACAATATAATGGCCATGTCCTTGGAACATATCAGACAAGTGTCATTTCTTCACAAATCAATTGAAATAGCGCATGCATCTGTTTCTGTTGTCCAACTCTTTTCCGAAATGTAACATTATGTCAAGTTAATTTAGTACAGACTTCAAATCTAGACAATAGAATACCTGTTTGATGGTTCAGCACTTTCGTTTTCTTCTGGTTCAGTAAGAAGCAAGTTCCATTCGTCTCTTAAATCCATCACAGCTTAATGCTCGAACCCTAGTGCTGGTTGCTCAGTACTTTCGTTTTCTTCTGGTTTTCTTTTCTACCTGCAATGTTTCACTCCGGCGAAATGCAAAATGTAATGCACAACGGTTGTCGTCATCGATGTTATACGTAATCGGCAAAGAGAAGTTGCGTCTGCTACGAGAAGATACGAAGTCTGGAGAACTGTTCTGAATCGTAATGTTTTTTGTTTTTTGAATTTGACGGTTGCTTTTTCCAGATTTTTGCCGCTGAATTTTGGTTAGAGCTTTGGATTCATGGACTTTTCTCTTTTGGGCCTAGTACAGATGTCTTTTCGGCAGAACATTATTCTAATTTGGGCCGGCTGTACGGTGCGCACCGTACAACCGGTTGTAGCATATACGAATCTTGGGTTGGGGATTCGGACGAGTGCTTTTTTTGTTTACGCTAATATTGTCCAGGTCGGATGCACGGGATAGAAGTTTTTTTTATACTCCCTCTAGCAATTAAGTTATCACTTTCGTTTTTGGTCAGTCCCTAAATTAAGTTCATACTTTCTTACTTTCCTTATTTGGCAAATTATCTACATCAAAACATTGTCAAACAGTGCAAAATAGTGTCCAAACAATGCAAAACAGTGTCAAAACAGTGCAAAACAGTGCCAAACAGTGTGAAAACAGTAAACTTTACATCCCAATAAATTTATTTCCTTAATATGTATGAAATTCATCCTGTAACTTAATTGGGGGACGGAGGGAGTATATTTTATTTATAATATATTTTTTAGCGGAGAAAGGAGAACAAAGAGAATAAATGTGTCATATAACTATGAAATTGTAATTAGTGACGTAGAGATCCATCACATGTGTAAAATAAAGAGAAAATTACTTTATGTATAACTAAAATAAAAGGGAGAACTATCAAACAAGCCCTCCAACTTTCATAAAAAGTGCAAATAAGCCCTTTTATATGAGGCTCTGTCCGGCCGTCGCCATTTGGGACAGTTTCCGGTGGAATTTTTTGATAATTTTTTTCAATATCTTCTTCATTAAGTCTAGTTTATTCATAACAAATTTCAGCTAAAAGTTCAATCACGAAGGCAGTCAAATGAATTTTTGAAGATAATTGTGCAATTAGAAAGCACAATATATTTCAGAAAATCATTTGACTGCTTTCTCGATTGAATTTTTAGCTGAAATTTGGTATGGGTAAACTAGACTTAATGAAGAAGATGCTCAAAAATGTCATTAAAAAATTCCACCGGAAATCGCCCCAAATGACGACAGCCGGACAAAGCCTCCTGTAAAACGGCTTATTTGCACTTTTTATGAAAGTTTGAGGGTTTATTTGATAGTTCTCCCAAAATAAAATATTTTGGGATGAAGATGCAGTTACAAGAGTTTTTTCCGAATTAATGTTAATTAATTATATAATTACGGAAATAGATTGGGTTAAAACTTATTACGGATATACTGTTGGGCTTAACCCTGGTTTGGGAAAGTCGTCAAACCGTTTGGTGACTTAGAAGTCGCCAAACCGGATGGCGACTTATAAGTCGCCAAACCGTTTGGCCACTTTCCATGTTAATACAATGATGTGCAGAACGAACTTAGACAAAAAGAACGAGTGCATCAACCTAAACAGCTATGGCGAAGATCGATTTGATCAGCCAAATCCGACGACTACAGCGACTAGAAGGCTATTCCACCTACAAATGATACTCCCCAACCATCTTCTTCAACCTCTTCAACTCTAGGTAAATCAAATCCCCAACTTCATCTCATTTTTGAACTTAGGGTTTGCATTTAATAATTTTCAAATTTGTAAATTAGGAATTGATTTGTTGTGAAACGTGAATATGTATGAAATGTTGAATTTTAATCTTGAATTCAATGTTTTTTTTATTTTGTTGTGCATTTGTTGTGTAATGTGAATTTAAATGTGAGATTTTGATTTTTTGTTTTGTTAAAAAACGTATTATTTTTATTTTGTTAAGTGTGGCATACGTAATAAGATTTTCTTAAATATGAGAGTTTATAAATATGTTTTATACCTATGAAATGTTGAATTTGGGTGTATGGAGGTGTAAGTGGTGTCATTTTTTGGTAGGCATGGAGGTGTCAGTGGATTTAGGGCCGAGTGATCGATTTTGATAAACCCATATTCTAACAATGCCTCTCCAGAAGATAATGAAGTCACAAGCGAAGCCCTCAAACTTTCATAATGATGGTTGACTTGTGATGGTTGACTTGTGATAGTTGACTTGTGAGCGTAGCTACCATTTGAGTTGCGGAGATAGTAGAGAGAGTGTTGGAGGAGAGAAGTGTCCCAGAATGATTTTTTGACAGTTAACAGCATGTGGACCACTCTCCCCCTCATGACGATCCGATGACTCAGGGCGTCATGCCTTTATTCTTTTATTCTGCGGAAATAAAATAGGCAAAACAAGCAGAATGTAAAGAAGATAACGTAGCCCCCCAGGGTCGTGAAGACGCCCTTTATCATCACTATAGAGATAAACTTTGAAGCGATGGCCTGAAAATGTTGGTGATTCTTATGTTGCAACAACAGGACTTCCTTCCAATCATTGGTCTACATCTGTAATAGATGAGCCCTATGGAAGTTCTCGCGGGTCATGTAGACCTGCAACTGACTCAAAAAGTGCGTCTGTGTCCTAGAAAATTTCAAAACATTTGGGAGTGAGGTAAGTAGACACGATGTGATCAATGAAAGTTCAGTGGCATGGGGCTGAGGCCACTGTAGTCAGTATTACTTGCCTCAGAAGGAGACAATAATGAGAGATGCGGTTCCCCGTGAAATATGATTAAGCACCTGTCTGTTGGGAGACAAGTGAGTGGTCTTGGGTAGGGTTAAACATGCACTGTTGGACAAGATGCAGTGACTTCTACCCGGGATCTGATTAAATCAGTCCTGAACGTTTTTGGGAATTGTCCAGAGTATTTGAGTGGCTAGGAGTAAATGTTCAATACATAGCAGGCAATTGAGGTAGCAGACTCATCATTGATTATTGTTTTCCTTCTCACTTGAGCCTTCTGCTTCCTAACTCTCATAATGATTACTCTTTCACTCACTCACTCACTCACTCACTCACTTACTTTCGGCTTTGTCCCTTGGGTAGGCTTAGTTGGGTTTACTAAGCCATAGGAACATGTTCTCTCATTGATTTTCTCTCTGTACTCCTCTTCAACTGGAGCACTCGGTATGCTTTGTCATTGTTAGGCACCGGGGAGGATACCATTGAACACTCCCCCTAGAATGTTGCATCCGTTGAGAGATTCCTTGCTTTGTCGGTGTAAGGCGCCAGGAGGAGAAAACTGAAACTCCCCCTCAGAATGTGCAAGGATTGATTGCTCACAGCTCGTCATATCCGCCATGTGTGTGGAGCAATCTGAACAGGTACCACACAAGATGGTTTCCCTAAGCTCATCATTTGGAATTTCAGCATGTTTGAGGATCACACAATGTTGATGAGTTAAGGGAGGCTTCAGTAGTTGATTGTTGATTGTTGTAAGATGACCGTTGACACAAGGTTGATTGAATTATCTACGATTTTCGGACCTCTACAGTGCAGCTTAGACCTTAGGTTTGACTTTGGAAGAATTTGAACAGATTTGCCTAAGTGTTGACCTTGACATCGATGAATTTACAAAGTTTGTCGGAAAAATAACGTTTTGACCCTCAAGGACTGCGCGTGAGAATAACGTTCTGGGGCTTAGCCCGAGAATAAATTTAGATCTTTTCGTTAGCTTTCCAACAAAAAAAATTCGCCTAAATCGGATCACCAAGTCAAAAGTTATGGCAAAAACAGTGCGATGTTGTAGAAAATCTCGAATTTTGAGTTTATGAGGAAATCCTTCGAGGTTGAGGTTCTCGATGTTGAATTTTGAGAGCAGGTGAAATTAAACAAAATTCTAAGGCAAAAACTCGAAATCCTAATCTCGAGGTTTAAATCTTGAGATTTTAAATTCGAGTTTGCCTTGAAAAGTGATGGCGAAATCCACCTGCAGAACAAACCTCAGAATATCAAAATCTTCAGAATTTCAAAATGTTTGGAATATCGAAAACTTTGGAGTTTCGAAAACCTCAGAAAATCGAAAACTTGCTGTTTGAAAAACATCAGAACATCAAAAACTTCTAAAAACTTTGATAAGCAGAGATTCATTCAGATATCCTATAATGTAAAACTTCAATGAACTGCGAAGAATGTCAAGTTTCGAACAATTCTGAGTTTTAAGAAACTGCAAACTTTGAAATATTCAAAACATCGAGAAATTCCAAAAATCTCGAAATCTTTCAGAAAGTCGAAATCCTAAACATTGAGTTCCTAAAACTCGAAATTCCAAAACTCGAAATTCCAAAACTCGCAATTTTAAAACTCGCAATTTTAAAACTCTCAATTTTAAAACTCTCGAGTTTAAAACTCTCAATTTTAAAACCGTCGAGTTTAAAACTCTCGAGCTTTAAAACTCTCGAGTTTAAAACTCGCGATTTTAAAACTCTCGAGTTTAAAACTCGCGATTTTAAAACTCTCGAGTTTAAAACTCTCGAGTTTTAAAACTCTCAATTTTAAAACCGATGAGTTTAGGAATTCGAGACCCTAAATGTCGAGTTCCTACAAAATGAAAACTTCGAATTTTGAGAATCTGAAAACTGTTCTGAATAGCCCTGAAGGTCAAGATTCCTCCTGTATCTGTTTCAATTCAAAATCGTTTCTGCAGCCATATATAAAGCATAAACTCGAAATTTCATGTAGAGTTTTTCGAAAATGAAAATTTACAGAAATCGAAAACAAAGATATACTGTAGAATCGTTTTGAAGAGGCGATTCCAACAATATAATTTTTACAGATTTTCGTTCACAAACAAGATTACTGGAGCAAAACTCTACAGTGAAGAAAAAGAGAAGAAAAGCAGAGCAGTTCTTCGTTAGATGCAAAAAAATTGTAGATAGATTCAACCTGTTTCACACATCGGCTTTGATACCAATTGATAAACCCATATTCTAACAATCAAACAACCATAGCAGATAAGAAGAAGCAGATAGAAAGATATTAGATGAACAAATGAATCTGGTATACCGTGATGAACGCCGTTGCTCTCCCTCGAGAGAGAGAGAGCAGTGGAAAACCTAATCTCTCTATCTCTGCGCCTCTATTCTCTAAAGCCTCAAATCGTTAGGGTTCCCGTAAGTTAGCCTCCTTTTATAAGAGAAGTTGGCTAACTTACAGGTTACAAAGAAGCTAACGGGCTGATACACATTTGTGGCCCGTATTACACGTTTAATTAATAACTACACAAATACAAAGATATTTAATTAGATTGGACACCATAAAATATTCCTAACAGATATGTCCTGACATTGCAGGCCACACATAGGACTCAGGACGTGTGGCATTGCCTCGATGTGCAGGTGGATAGGTGCCGAGAGCACCTCCATAGTTTGTCCCACGTGCAGGTGGATGATAGAGTATTAACATATGTTAGAGCAGCATGTTTTTATGGTGTTCACAGATTGGTGGCTACTGTCCCACTTGATAGAGCGCTACTCACTACTTTTCTTGAGCGTTGGAGGCAAGAGACACACACATTTCACCTCTCAGTTGGTGAGATGACAGTGACCTTGGGGGATGTGGCTGTATTGATGGGGTTACAGGTCCATGGGAGAGCAGTTACAGGTACTGTGTGTCGACCATGGGTTGAGGATGTTGAGCGCTTGTTGGGTGTTCTCCCACTTCTTCGGACAGAGATTCATGGGTCATCTATGAAGATGTCGTGGTTGAGGGAGCATTTCGCTGTTCTTCATCCGGACGCTGATGAGGTGATGATTCAGCAGCATGCACGAGCATACATTTTGATGTTTATGGGAGCTTCCATTTTTTCTGACAAGAGTGGAAATGAGGTTCAGGTGCTACACTTGCCGATACTAGAGAGATTTGATGTAGCTTCACACTTCAGTTGGGGTAGTGCCACGTTAGCTTATCTATATAGGCAGCTGTGTCGCGGTTGTCAGAGTGGGAGCACGGAGGTTGGGGGTTTTCTGCTTCTATTGCAGATTTGATCATGGGAGTACATTCACATTGGCCGTCCCATTATAGTATGATACTATGGGCCTGATGGAGAACCACTTCATGATCAACCTCCACATCTTCTTGGACCACATCATCGACGGGGCGAGGACCCACTAGGGTGTCGGTATGTTTTACTCGATTATATTTATGTTACTGTAAGTATAATATAGTTGTATTAATTATAATTGTGTTAATATATACTACATGAATGGTTAGATGGGTATTTGCTGACCTGTGTCGCACATCATCGGCTTCTGGTCTCGATTTCTACAGGGATGCATTTGATCGCATGTCTAATGATCAGGTACGGTGTATACAACTTACATTGTTATGGTTTCATATCATTAACTATGTGTTTCATATCATAATATAACATTAACTATGATATGAATAAGATTAAGACTAATTTTTATCCTTATGAAACAGATTACATGGATGCCATATACAGCTCAGATGTTAGAGGAGTTACCCCCGGCAGGATGAGAGCAATATGCTATATGGAGAGCACGTGTGCCGTTGATATTATTTGACATTGTTGAGCTTCAGTTTCCTGATCGTGTTATGCGGCAGTTTGGCTATGAGCAGGTCATTGCAGCACCCGTCGACACATTTGTAGATCTTCATAAATGGATAGGCGTGGGAAGCCTACAGAGGATTGGTCGCTCAGACATGCCCGATACGTGGCTTTATGGGATAGGCGAGTGGAGCTTGTTGTGACTGGGACGCCGACATTTGTCTCATCTGTTTCTGCAAACTATATGAGATGGTTTTACAGCATCACGCGGGTGTTTGTATTTCCATCTTTCAGACTCCCTACTCACCATTATCAGCCTAGTTCCATGCCTTTGCACTTAACGGTGAGTGTGCTCATAATTATTAAAGTAATTCATGTTCTCTATTTAACATTTTTAATTTATTTCAAAATAATTATATTTCATTTTTCACATTTCAGACACGGGCTTTGCAGCATATACATGAGCGAGCGACTGCCACAGTTAGTGAGACGCATGTCGTGAACACGTGCCATCAGGTTCTAACGGGCATTGATTCCTTGTGTTCGGATGTGTTGGGGCGAGTGGACTATGGCCATCTTATACATATGACCCCCTCTCAGGATTCTACGCCATCTACAGCAGCAACAACTTCTACATCCCAGACTCAGCGTGACAGAGTTGTTTTTCAGCAACGTCAGCGGCGTAGGCGTAGGCGTCAACAGCCACACCTACATGACCAAGACGACCAAGAAGACCTTCAAAATTTGTAGTGTGTCTCCATTATTGGACTTATTCATGTAGCCCGAATTTGTAGATTTTTTTAATCTGCAAAGTATGTCCGCCTGCAAAGTATTGAATTTTAGTTATTTAATCATTTATTTTTTATGTGTTTATGTGTTGGGTTATGCAAATGTGTTGATGTGCTCATGTGTTGAATTTTTTTAGGCTTTTCTTTTTGTTCTGTGTTTCTGACCAGGATTTGTCAAAATGTGTTATGTTTTCATCTATTTTCTGAAGTTTCTGGTTTTGCAGGTCGAGGGGGAAAGTCGCCAAACGGTTTGACGACTTATAAGTTGTCAAACGGTTTGGTGACTTTCCCCGACCAGGGTTAAGCTCAGCAGTATATCCGTAATAAGTTTTAACCCAACCATATTTCCGTAATTATTTAATTAATTGACATTATTTCGGAAAAAAGCTCCAGTTACAACGATCTTTATCTTATGGAATATATATATATAGAAATACCAAAGTAACGTAATCTCTAAGTACAAAGCATATGAATATTTTAATATTTCAGTAAATGATTTTTAATAAAATTATTAATTACTAATACCTAAGTAATATACCATCACTTCACTAGTATTAATAAGAGGGGTCTAAGCGAAACAATCATGATCACCTTCCTCGCAGTAAATTGACTACTTGGTAACAGAGCTTTTAAATAATGTTTCTCTACTCTTGCGCGCTTGGGTTCTAAATGATATACACCTGCTACTTAATACTATGCACATCAATACAAGAATAAAGTATGGATTCCTTTTCCAAATTTTAATATTATAAATGACTCGATATTTGGTGATGAAAAAATAATCACACATCTTGATAAAAATATTCTACTTAAAAGTGCAACAATTATAATTAAACTACATAAGATGCTAATGTAGTGGGTTTATATATATGATGTTGGAAAAATTTGTTAAAAATTGCATTAAACGGTCATTTTGGGGCAATTATTTGAGTGGGGTCACTTCCGATTTGGGTCGGGTCAAAGTGGTTTCGGATTGTCCTTGTTAAGGGCTACAATTCGAGTGCGCGGACACGAATGCCCTCTGAAAAATCTATCATTCAAAGATACGATTTAATTTTTGTTTCTTCCTGTTAGTCCCAAAATTCTAACAATCATACAACCATAGCAGTGATAAAGAAGCAGATAGAAAGAAATCGATAAGATTGAACGTGAATCTGATATACCGTATGAATCTGCCGCTACTCTCCCTGGAGAAGGAGAGCAGCGGCAACCCTAAGTTCTCTCTATCTCGCCTCTGCGTCTCTAAGCCTCTATCGATCAGTTTCGGTTCCCGTAAGTTAGCCTCCTTTTATAGGAGAAGTTAGCTAACTTACGGGTTACAAGGAAGCCCACGGGCTGATACACATTTGTGGCCCGTATTACACTTTTAATTAATAACTACATAAATACAAAGACAACTAACTAGATTGAACACCATAAAATATTCCCAACAATCTCCCCCTTGGTGATCAATCGTGTTGAATCAGGATTGCAGCGCAGATATCTTTGTCTTTGTTGTTTATTGAGCTTCCTTTGTCTTTGAACTTGACTTCTGAGGAAGGCTATCTGAAGAAATCCTTGCAATCTCCCCTTTGATGTCTTCTTGACAATTTGATCTTTGATGCCGGGGGTTGAGGGACCTTCTGTATCTTGCATGTAGTCCTTGCCTTCCAGAAGTTGCTCTTGATCAGCTTGGATGAAGTCCGGTGACGCCTCTAGAATGAATATTCTTTGGAGAATAGGAGACGCCCATGGAATTCATCTTCAGGACACGAGTATTTGACCTCTGTCTCCTCCACAATGTAGTCTTTTTGACTATTTGGAATGAATGCATTTGAGGAGAACTTGTCGGTGGCACAACGGAACATAATGATGGTTGATTTGTGAGTGTAGCTGACCATTTGATTTGAGTTGCGGAGATAGGAGAGAGGGTGTTGAATTTTGTGATGGAGGAGTGAAGTGTCCCAGAATGATTTGTTCAGTGTTAACAACATGTGGACCACTCTCCCCCTCATGACGATCCGATGAATCGGGACGTCATGCTTTTATTCTTTTATTCTGCGGAAATAAAAAACAAGAAAAAAACAAGCAGAATCTAAAGAAGATAACGTAGCCCCCCGGGGTCGTGAAGACGCCCGTTATCATCACTATAGAGATAAACTCTTTAGCAATGGCCTGAAAATGTTGGTGATTCTTATGTTGCAACAACAGGACTTCCTTCCAATTATTGGTCTACATCTATAATAGATGAGCCCTATGGAAGTTCTCGCGGGTCTTTGAAGACCTGCAACTGACTCAAAAAGTGTGTCGGTGTCCTAGAAAATTCAAAAACATTTGGGAGTGAGGTAACTGGTCACGACGTGATCAATGAAAGTTCAGTGGCATGGGGCTGAGGCCACTGTAGTCAGTATTACTTGCCTCGTAAGGAGGTAGTAATGAGAGATGCGGTTCCTCGTGAAATATGATTAAACACATGTCTGTTGGGAGACAAGTGAGTGGTCTAGGGTAGGGTTGTGCATGCGCCGTTTGGACAAAATGCAGCGACTTCTACCCGGGATCTGAATAAATTCAGTCCTGAACCTATGGGGATAGTCCAGAGTATTTTAGTGGCTAGGAGCAAATGTTCAATTCATAACAGGCAATTGAGGTAGCAAACTCATCATTGATAATTTTTTTTCTTCTCACTTGAGCCTTCTGCTTCCTAATGCTCATAATGTTCACTCACTCACTCGCTCACTTACGCACTTACGCTCGGCTTTGTCCCTTGGGTAGGCTTAGTTGGGTTTACTAAGCCATAGGGACATGTTCTCTCATCACTTTCTTCATTTTCTCTCTGTACTCCCCCTCAACTGGAGCACTCGGTATGCTTTGTCATTGTTAGGCACCGGGGAGGATTACTTTGAGCACTCCCCCTAGAATGTTGCATCCGATGAGAGATTCCTTGCTTTGTCGGTGTAAGGCGCCAGGAGGAGAAAACTGAAACTCTCCCTCAGAATGTGCAAGGTTTGATTGCTCACAGCTCGTCATACCCGCCATGTGTGTGGAGCAATCTGAACATGTACCACACATGACGGTTTTCCTGAGCTCACCATGTAGAATTTCAGCATATTGATGATCACATAATGTTGATGAGTCAGGGGAGGCTTCAGCAGTTGATTGTTGATTTGTTGTAAGCTGACCGTTGACGCGAGGTTTATTGAATTATCTACGATTTTCAGACCTTTACATTGAAGTTTAGAAAAGTTTTGACCTCAGGGTTGACAATGAAAGAATTTGAACAGATTTGCCTAAGTTTTGACCTGGACATCGGTGATTTACAATGTTTGTCGGAAAACTAACGTTTTGACCCTCAAAGACTGCGAGTGAGGGCGCGTGAGAATGGGTTCTGGGGCGTAACCCCAGAATTAACGTAGATCTTCTCGTTAGCTTTCCAACAAAAAAAAGTTTGCACAAATCGGATCACCGAGTCAAAAGTTATGGCCAAAACAGTGCGGTGTCTCAGAAAATCTCTAATTTTGAGTTTTTGAGGAATTTCTTCGAAGATGAGGTGCTCGATGTTGAATGTCGAGAGCAGGTGGATTTTAAACAAAATTCTAGAGATTGCCTCGAAGAATAATGGCCAAATCCACCTGCAAAACAAACCTCAGAATATCGAAATCTGCAGAATTTCAAAATGTTTGAACATCGAAAACTTTGGAGTTTCGAAAACCTCATAATCTCGAAAACTTGCTGTTTGAAAAACATCAGAACATCGAAAACTCATGAAACATATATAAGCAGGGAATCATTTAGAGATCCTTATAATGTAAAGCTTCGATGAACTGCAAAGGATGTCAAGATTCGAATTATGAGTTCCAAGAAACTGCAAACTTTGAAAGATTCAAAACATCGAGAAATTTTGAAAATCTCGAAATCTTCAGAATGTCGAGATCTAAAACATCGAGATCCCAAATGTCGAAATCCCAAAACTCGAAATTCCAAAACTCGAAATTCCAAATCTTGAGATTACAAATCTCGAGATCTTGATTTCGAGATTCAAATCTCGAGATCTTGATTTCGAGATTCAAATCTCGACATCTTGATTTCGAGATTCAAATCTCGACATCTTGATTTCGAGATTCAAATCTCGAGATCTTGATTTCGAGATTCAAATCTCGAGATCTTGATGTCGAGATTCAAATCTCGAGATCAAGATGTCGAGATGCAAATCTCGAGATCAAGATTTCGAGATGCAAATCTCGAGATCAAGATGTCGAGATGCAAATCTCGAGATCAAGATTTCGAGACTCAAAATTAAGATTTCGAGATTCAACCATGTCGAGAAGTTGGCTAACTTACGGGTTACAAGGAAGCCCACGGGCTGATACACATTTGTGGCCCGTATTACACTTTTAATTAATAACTACATAAATACAAAGACAACTAACTAGATTGAACACCATAAAATATTCCCAACACTTCCCGTAACGTTCCTTAATTTTTTCCAACAGAATCGCTCCGCTTCTGTTCGCGACAGAAGGGCATGAGGTATTCTGTCCGTGCCAGAAGACCAGAGAGGTTCTCTGTTGGCTTCCGGACAGAAGGCCTTGAGGTCCTCTGGTGGCTTCCGGACAGAACACCTTGAGGTGTTCTGTTGGGGTCTTCTGGTTCGTTACAGCAATAAATGCCCAACGTTCTTGTCTTTTAATGCTGCGTTAAATGAACAATTTATGGACGATTCAATGCCCAACAGACTGGTCATTGATGTCCAACGTTCAGGTCGATTAACACCCCATTTAATACACAACAAATCCTCCTATAAATAGCTTGCAGGTGGTTTGCAACAAACACACGTTCAGACACAACACACAATACATTCCTCACGTATTTTTTGAGTTCTAAAACACTTCCAGCTACTCCGAAAATTTCAGAGTGTTCTCCTTTGTTCCCGTTCGCTGGAACTCACGTTTGTGTGCTCAAACGTTAGTTCGTTAGCCACCGTATCCTGGGAAACGGTCGTTGCAACGCTCCTAGCACCGTGGGAGGCGACGAATACGTTTTAAGGACATCGTGCGTAGCACGAGCTCTGGCTAAACTCTGTCCCATCTCTTTTCTGTTTTTCTTTGGCTATTTAATTAATTAATTATTTTTATTAATTAATATTTCTTCGTTTTTCTGAGACACACCCAACAATCTTAAAACGTATTCGATATTGTGTTACTGTGGTAAACAATCTTAAAACGTATTTGCTAAGCTTGTATTATACGGATACAATCTTAAAACGTACTCGTCGATTGTTCTACTCCAATAAACAATCTTAAATTGTAGTTTGTCACTTTGGTGAACGAACTTATTTTTTTGTGCTTTCGGAAAACGTAAGAAAACGTTAAAATGGCTTCTCAAGAAATTCAGAACGTTGGTGGGCAAAACGTGCCAAACGACACTCACTCTGAAAGTGGAGCACCGGTGAACACTGGTTCACAACGCGGTGCATCTGCTTTGGGAAACCAAGGGGTAATCCCTATGGTTACTGTGCCGAGCAACTCTGTGGAGAAACCCGAAAAATTTAATGGGTTAAACTTCAAGAGGTGGTAGCAAAAGATGCTATTCTATCTCACTACTCTCGGTCTTGCAAGGTTCTTGACTGAAGATGCGCCGGTAGCAACCGGGGGTGAGGTGGATGCACAATCTTTCAACGTGGTTGAAGCATGGAAGCATTCTGACTTCCTTTGCCGAAACTATGTGTTGAACGGCATGCATCATGCTTTGTACGACGTGTATAGCAAATTAGCTACGGCTAAGGAGCTATGGAATGCTTTGGACCACAAATATAAGAGCGAGGATGCCGGTGCAAAGAAATTTGTTGTCCGTCGATTCCTTGATTTTAAAATGGTGGATTCGAAGACGGTCTTGAGTCAAATTGAAGAAATGCAAATGATATTCAACGAAATTCGAGATGAAGGAATGACAATTAGTGAGTCTTTCCCAGTGGCGTCAATTATACATTTGTTGCCGCAAGCTTGGAAAGATTTCAAGAACTACCTTAATCATAAGCGAAAGGAAATGAACTTGGAGCAATTGATCCTCCGTCTGCGGATTGAAGAGGATAACTGGAAGAACGATGGGAAACTTCCAATCGTTACCAGCGCCAAGGCCAACGTGGTGGAGCATGCTAAAGGCTCCAAAAATAAAAATAATGGGAAGAGCAAGCTCGGTCCCAAGGGAGGCATTTCCAAGACAAAGTTCAACGGAAAATGCTTCAATTGCAATAAAAACGGACACAAGTCCGCGAATTGCAAGGCACCCAAGAAGAAGAGGGACTCTCAAGTCAACTTGGTGCAAGGTGGGCAAAAGGATGAAGACATCATCCTTGCGGCTGTGGTGACCGAGGTCAACCTCGTTGGATCCAATTCCAAGGAGTGGTTCATGGACACCGGTGCAACCCGGCATATTTGCTCAAACCGGGAGTTATTCACTACTTTTGAGCCATCAAATGGTGAGAAGGTGTGGATGGGAAACTCGGCTCATTCCGCGGTTGAAGGCGTGGTCAAGGTGGTCCTGAAGATGTTTTCGGGCAAGGAGCTGACTCTCAACCAAGTGTTGTTCGTTCCGGAGATACGCAAAAACCTGATCTTCGGCTCGTTGTTGAACAAGCATGGCTTCCACATGGTCTTTGAGTCGGACAAACTAGTTTTGTCTAAATCAGGAGTGTATGTGGGCAAAGGCTATGCATGTGATGGGCTGTTTAAGCTCAATATAACGACTATTATTAATAATAATAAAATCCCTTCTGCTTACTTGCTTGAGTCTTCTAATGTGTGGCATGGTAGACTAGGACATGTTAATTTTAATTCTATACGTAGATTAATTAATATGGAGCACATTCCTAAATTCACAATTGATGTGAAACACAAATGTGAAGTTTTTGTAGAGGCAAAACTAACGAAAACGTCTTTCAGATCGGTTGAAAGAAAAACAGAACCACTTGAATTAATTCATAGTGACGTTTGTGATTTTAAATCAATACAAATACGTGGCGGTAATAAATATTTCATTACTTTTATCGATGATAGCACTCGCTATAGCTATGTTTATTTATTAAAAAATAAACACGAAGCAATCGATAAATTCATTCTTTATAAGAATGAAGTGGAAAACCAGCTTAATCGACGGATTAAAACGGTTAGAAGTGATCGAGGTGGTGAGTATGAAGCACCAATTGGTGACTTTTGCGCGAGCGTGGGTATAGTACATGAACGTACTGCACCCTATTCACCTCAATCAAACGGTGTTGCCGAACGAAAGAATCTCACATTGAAAGATATGATGAATGCGATGCTAGTAAGTTCGGGCCTGCCACAAAATATGTGGGGTGAAGCAATCTTGTCAAGCAATTACCTTTTAAATAAGGTTCCCCGGAAAAAATATGATAAAACTCCCTACGAGTTGTGGAAAGGCAGACAGCCTTCCTATCAATATTTAAAAGTGTGGGGGTGTCTGGCAAAAGTGCTTGTACCAACACCTAAGAAAATAAAAATAGGTTCAAAAACGGTGGATTATATTTTTATTGGATATGCACAAAATAGTAGTGCTTATCGGTTTTTAGTGTACGATTCGAATAATCCGGATGTACATAAAAACACAATAATTGAATCAAGGAATGCATCATTCTTTGAAGACGTATTTCCATGCAAGTCCAACGAAGGACCAAGCACGTCAAAACGAACATTTGACGTAGCTATGGAAAATACTAGCGAGGGGTCCGGAGAAGAACCTGAACCCAGACGTAGCAAACGTGCTAGAGTTGAAAAATCCTTCGGACCAGATTTTCTCACCTACTTGGTAGAATTTGACTCGGATATTCTAACATGTATGGTAGACAATGAACCGCATTTTCTAACATGTTTGGTAGAAAATGAACCACGGACTTATACGGAAGACGTGATGTCTACCGAAGGTCCTATGTGGAAAGAAGCCATCAAAAGTGAGGTGGATTCTATCCTTAAAAATCACACATGGGAATTGGTCGATCTTCCTCCGGGAAATAAACCTTTGGGATCCAAGTGGATTTTTAAACGAAAAATGAAACATGTGTTAGGAAATTGATGTAACGTACCTTGAAAGTACGGCAGCGGAACTTTAAAATTTTTCCAAACAGATCTTCCCTGATTATGACAAAATAACGAAAATGATAATAATAACAGATCTGAGTTAGAACTTACAGATCTTCCAGCCTAGCGGTGATAATCCTTGACCTTTGGTATTCACGTGATTTCTCCTTTCCGAAAGAACGGTTAGATCTCCCTAAGAGAAAGGCTAGAAAATCTCTTTGCAGGGAAATACACTGGTAATACTGAATCTGAAAACAGGTCACATAATTATGAAGGAGGAGGATGTATTTATACTAGTTCTAAACTAGTTTCTCAATCACAATGAAAGTCTTTCTCATTAATGAGTTCTAATCTAATTAGGACCAATCTCATTTATGATTTAATTATATTAATTAAATAAATCAACCAAACAAATTAATAATAAGATGAAAGTCGGTTGCACGCCACGTTCCACCTTTATTATTATTTGTTTTAGTTTTCTTTTCTTTTTAATTCTAAATTAAAAAGAAAAAGTACCAACTTTATTTAATTAAGAATACATCTTAATTAAGTATAATAAATCTAATTTATCACACTTAAATAAATCTATCAAATAGAACTCTTCTTCAACATCACGAATTAAATATAGTTAATCTAACTAATATTTAATCCATTTTCAGTATTACGAATTAAATATTATTTAATCCAATTAATATTTAATTCCTTCTAACAATTCTATCGGAAGGTATAATCACTTGTTGTGTGACCCATAGGGCCTTATATATTAAGCACTAATCAAATCAAGGTCTTAGTAGAATCCCTAGACGATTTACCAAACAAACTTAATATATAAGGACGTTTGCGAGGACTATTCAAACTCCCTGTAATATAGAGCTCATAGTGATACGGTCCTTTCATTTAACGAACATTCAACTAAGTCTAGAACATGATATTGTGTCTATTCCAATAACTCAGTCTCTGTCTCTCAATCTTTCTAGATGATCCATAACGATCATATTCGATACCCAAAACGAATATATCTCTGCATTGGCCAATGACTTTATGATCCATCTAGATATCAGAAGTAGAATGTTCTCTCTTAATCTATTATGAGGAATGAATCCTTTCTTGGCTCAACTACTACTCCATGTGCTTCGTGATGCACCCAACACATGCTGTATCTACCCCGATTGGAGTGCAAGCGTTGGTCATGGTCAAAGTACATCACTCCGCACATGTAGTACGTATTGACCTCAAGTCGAAGGACTATTACACTACTCTATACGCCGATAATCCCATAGACACGTGAATAGAACTTATCAAATGGTTTCTCGATGGGTATGCCAATTTTCTCTAAAATATCTATGTGACCATCATGAATTACAGGAACTCATAGTTGTGAGATCAACTATACTTTCTAAAAGTATGATGCAGTCCACATATCAATCTTATCGCATATCATCAATATCCCATTCTTGATGATCATTGATTGGGGCTATTTTAGGACCTTATGTTATATCATATAAGCTCCCACTTACTTATTGACAACATAAATCCAAGGGAACACAATTATGAATAAAACATTGACAATCGAAAAACAATCATTCATAAAGTGTAATACCGTGTATATATCAAATATAAAAACTAAATGTGATCAAGTACATATGTCTGTAAAAAAATGATTGTCGCTAGGACATATATACTAACAACCTGACGGTTCCATCGATAAGTACAAGGCCAGACTTGTAATCAAAGGATACAAGCAACGTGAGGGCCATGATTACTTTGACACGTATTCTCCTGCGACGAGAATAAATTCCATTAGGATGATACTAGCAATTGCTGCATTGCGGAAATTGGAATTTCATCAAATGGACGTAAAAACCGCTTTTCTAAATGGCGATATAGACAAAGAAATCTATATGGAACAGCCCGAGGGATTTCGTGTTTCAGGCCAAGAAAGGAAAGTGTGTAAATTAATTAAATCATTGTATGGATTGAAACAAGCCCCTAAACAGTGGCACGAAAAGTTCGATCATGCAATGTTAATTAATGAGGTTAAAATAAACGAAAGTGACAAATGCGTCTATGTGAAGAGCACGGTAGACGGCTATGTCATTTTATGTTTATACGTGGATGATATACTCATCGTGGGTAGCGATAATCTAATGATTCATTCTACCAAAAGCTTGTTAAATTCTAAATTTGACATGAAGGATATGGGGCTGGCTGATTTAATCCTTGGGATTAAAATAATTAGGGGACCAGACGGTCTTACGCTAAGCCTCCCATTACGTTGATAAAATCCTTACGAAATTTAATAAGGATGATTATCAAGAGGCAAGGACTCCATTAGATAAAAACGTACTGTTGAAGACTATTTTATTGTGAATCAAGTTTGTCTGTTTTGTCTGTAATAAGTTAGATGTTTACTATTTCTATTCTGTACTGATTAAATATATCTGTTAGAATAGTATTCAATATGGGCCAAGTGTTAGGCCCATACTCAGGCGAGAAGCCTTTTTACGCATACCTGAGCCTCGCCTATAAAAGAGGGAGGAGGACTCAGGTTTGCGGTGAACTTTCGTATCTGCTCAAAATAGCCTTAGCGCTTATCATTCTTGTACGAAAGGTTCACGGTATATCAGAGAAGGTTTACACTTGATCTTTCTGTGTTCATCTTTGTTGTTAATCTTTCATCTGTATGCCATATTATACTGTTGTTATAGAAAACAGGGACTAACAAATGGTATCAGAGCCGATCGAGAGCTGATCAGAAGAACTATCTGCTAAAGACTCTGTTTTTGTAGAATAGCGAGTTTATCATCTGTAATCTTATTTCTGCACCAAATACTGTAAAAGTTATACTGTTAGAATCGCGTTTCAAAGACGATCAAGCAGTATATCTTCCTTTTTCGTTTCCGCACTTTTTCGTTCTCTGTAAACTCGCACCCATGAACTCGCACCCCTCGTTTCTCTAAGCTCTGTGCAGCTTTTTGACCTGAAACTTGGGTAAAAGTATCTCTACAACAAGGGCTACAACCTACCATTTTTGTTTTTCTGAAAATCTGAAGTTTTATTTTTTCAGGAATTCGCAGCCCAAGGTGTTATTGCATAAACTCGCATTCTGCAAACTCGAGTTGAGAAACTCGCTGTCTACAAACTCGAGCTCAAGAACTCGCAGTCTACAACTCGCGGTCTACAACTCGCAGTCTACAAACTCGCAGCCTGTAAACTCGCAGTCTGACCACGAGTTTTGACCCTGCGAGTTTACACCTCGAGGTTTGGAAACTCGAACTCTTGACCTCGAGTTCATAAACTCGAACTCTCACCTCGAGTTCCCCAGACCTCGAGTTTAGGCTTTTAATACTCAGGAACTCGAGTTCTTGACTTAGTAAATTTTCTGATCTTATTTCTCGAACGGTCAGTTTTCTACAGCTACAGGAATGGCTTCTGAATCCAATGCGCAAGGAAACAGCAGTACTCCTCCATCTCTGAGGAAAGGGGAGTACCAAATGTGGAGAACTCGTTTCTTGAATTTCCTAGAACACAAAGAAAACTCCGACGCAATGCTGGAATCACTCCTGGAAGGACCAGCTGTACTAATGATTGACGTAGGAGGGGACTCAACTAATAATCCACCGATTCCTCCGGAAACAAGACGAAAGAGGCCGTCTGAATACACTGAAGCAGACAAGCTAAGGCTGAGAGGAGACCTTATGGCCAAAACATACCTCCTCCAAGCCATCCCAAATGAAGTGTACGTGATGATTGAAAGTATGCAAACTGCAAAAGAAATGTGGGACGAGATTGAAAAATTACTCCAAGGCACGAGCATAAGCCTAAAAACCAAGAAATATGCTATTCTAATGGCTTATGACTCGTTCAAGGCTGCTCCTGGAGAACCTCTTCACGAGACTCATGCCAGGCTTGTGAAGCTGATGAATGAAATGAGGAAAATCAAAATATTCAGAACCAACCTGGAACTGAATACTAGATTTTTGTCTAGTCTGCACCCATCTTGGAGTAAAACAGTAAAGGACTTGAGACAACGCATTGACATGGATGAAATTGATCTTTTCACCTTAAATGAGCTGCTAAAGGAGTTCGTCAATGACGTTGTATGCACTGAGGAACAATCAAGCCCAAATCCTCTAGCTCTACTGATGGAAGCTCAGCCCAAAAGAACAGCTAAACCTCTGCAGAAGAAGAAGAAGAAAGTAGTGGAGGTTGAATCTGATGAAGATGAGAGTGATGAAGAAGGAACTGATCTTGAAGCTGAGCTTGCAGATCTCCAGAAGAAGATGGCCCTGCTGGCCAAGAAGTTAGCCAAGAGGAACAGCTCTTCAAATAAGCTGCGAACCTCCTCTTCCAACTACAAACAGAAGAACCAGGACCAAAGCTCAGCCAGGAAGGCTACATCAACTGCTAATGCCCCTGTGTGCTATAACTGCGGGAAGCCTGGACATATCAGCAAAGACTGTCGACTTCCAAAGAAGAGAGATGCAAACTTCTACAAACAAAAGATTCTGATGAATAAACAAAAGCTCTTCTTGGCACAACAGGAGGAAGTAGAAGCCTCTGGCAAACACGCTGAGCTGGTCCAGTGGGCGGAAGACGATACCGAAGAAGAAGAAGAAGAGGAAGAGAACTTCGCTTTGATGGCAAGGCTGGAGGATGAAGAAGAGAAAAAGGGTGATGCTGTGATCCCCGGAAGTGAATGCTCTACAAGCACTGTAAGTACCTCTAATCACTCTCACACTATACAAACTCAGTCCTTACACAATAAGGACAACCTCATTAAAGAACTGCAGGAGAGATTAGACAATAATTACAGAGTACTGAAACAGAACCTTGACCAAAAATCTTCCTTAAGCGTTCAACTTGAAAATGCCAAAGATCAAATCAAAACGGTATCCTCAGACTTTGAAAGCTTTGAACTTAAAATAGCTGAACTGACTAAGAAACTGCAAGACAGTGAAGTTGAGAAGAACACAACCAAAGCTGACTGTGAATTTTTAAGAAATAAAAGAAGCAGCCTTTTAAGCAAAGTAAAGGAACTTGAGGATGTATGTATCAGAAGAGGTTAAACCGAACATACAGTTTTTCTAAATCGTATAAGCGACGTTCAGCATTACAACCCAAAAGCTGGTCTTGGACTGCCGAACCCGTGTCATTTAAAGAAAGTTGACTGCCGCCAGCTGTATGATGCAACTTACTTAACTCTAGACATTGAAAAGAAAATGAAATTTGGAAGTGAAGAAGAAACCATTAAAGAAGAAGAAGAGAAAAGGAGTAATCCTAAAATTGAAACTTCTCTTGACTATACTCCTCTGGTTGAAAAAGCTCTTTCTAAAGAAAAGGTAATCTACAACGAGGAAGGGTTGACATTTTTAATGTCCCAAAAGGGGTTCCTTATTTCGAAAGTCCAATGGGCCCCACTCCCAAAACTGGAATTTTTAAGTCGGGACAGGACAAATGCATCTCTCCGTTGGTCCAAAAATACGCGGATCTTCAGAAAACCCTTGACAATGAGAGAGAGCGTTTTGAAACTGAAAAGAAAAGTTCTGAAAGCAATTGGCAAGAACTGTTAAGCAAATTTGATGAATTGAGTGAAAAATATCATTCTGTTTTAAAAACTCCTCAAACCTCTTCTGATAAAACTAAATCTTCTGAAAAATCTGCCACTCATCACTCTTCTCCTTTTGTCACAGGACAAGAAGTGAAACGAAGAGGAGAAGAGAAGAAAGAGTGGGAGATAAAAAGAAAGTCAATAGCTGCTGGCAAGAAGAAAGTTTTTGAGAATAAACCTGGTCCTAGATCCAGCTCCATTTTGTACTCTAAAACTAAGTCTAAACCTGTCCATGTAAACTCAGTTTCTAGTAGTTCAGTCTTGAGTCCCAAGCTGAAAAATTCTGTGACATCTTTTGAACATGGCTCTTTGTATAATTCTACTATTGCTTATGGTTATTCTGTTCCAGACCCCCAAAATTATGAATGTGATGTGAATACTGTTAAATCAAAGCCTTTTAGAAAGCTCAAACCTGAAAGAGAAACCAAGAAAGGAACTTCTAAGGGAACGTTTTGTATTCCTGATATGAAATATTCTCTCAGAGTTCATTCAAGGAAACATCTTAATCGGCTTTCTAAAGAGGAGATTTTCAAAACTAAACTGAAGAAACAACCGTTCAATCACAAAGCACCTGTCTACTCTCCTCCTAAACCTAAAATGGAAAGGTGGGTCCCCAAGATAAGACCCACACAAACTGAAACAGCAAGGTGGGTCCCCAAGATGAGACCTACCAAACCTGAAACTGAAAGGTGGGTCCCTAAGATGAGACCTACCAAACCTGAAATTGAAAGGTGGGTCCCTAAGATGAGACCTACCAGACCTGAAACTGAAAGGTGGGCCCCCAAATTCAGACCAACCAGAACTAAAATGGACAGGTGGGCCCCCAATCTCAGACCCACCAGAACTAAAATAGAAACTGCTAAGTGGGCTCCAAAAATCAGACCCACTGCAAAAGCAGATCTGGCTATCGGAAAGCCCACAAGAGATAGATCTTTTGTTGAAAGAGCTGCTGACCTTGGATCACAGCTCAAAGCAAAACTGGAAAGGATGTTTTTCAATGATGAGGAAGGACCCATTCCAAGATGGGTACCTAAACCTGTTTAATTGTTTTGCAGGACGGTCATGTGTGGCACTTGGATTTTGGATGCTCAACCCACATGACCGGAGTAAAGTACCTACTGAGCAATTATACCACCTGCTATGGAGGCAATGTTAGATTCGGGAACGACGCCTCATCTCCTATTCTTGGATATGGGGATGTCATCTGTGCCAGCGTCACCATCAAGGATGTTTCATTTGTCAAAGGGCTCAAACACAATCTTCTGAGCATAGGACAATTCTGTGACAGTGGGATGGAAGTGAGGTTCTTTGCCAAACAATGCTGTGTTCTAGACAGCGAAGGGAACTCATTATTAACGTGTTACATGACCTCTAACCTGTACACTATTGATCTGAAAAGCGTTCAATCCACCACTTCCATCTGTCTGCTGTCCAAAGCTTCAACAGAACAAAACAACCTCTGGCACAGACGTCTTTCCCATCTAAATTTCAAGAATCTGTCCATCCATTCATCGAAGAAACTTGTGAAGGGGCTTCCTCCGTTGAAGTCTTCTGCTGAGAATCATTGTAGTGCCTGCAAAATGGGCAAAATGACGAGAAGCTCCCACAAGTCAAAGCCTGTCCCATCATCTACTTTACCGCTGCAACTGATACACATGGATCTATGTGGACCTATGAGAGTCCAAAGCATCAACGGCCGCAAATATACACTGGTGATCGTTGATGACTTCTCTCGGTACACATGGACAAAATTTCTTCGTAAAAAGGACGAGGCAGCAGAAATCATTATGACCTTTGTCAGAACAGTCCAGAAACTACTGCAGCAAAGTGTTCGAATCATCAGAACTGACAACGGTACCGAGTTCAAGAATCAAACTCTCACTGGATTCTATGAATCTCTCGGTATCACACAGCAATTCGCAGCAGCCAAAACCCCCCAACAGAATGGAGTGGTTGAAAGAAAGAACAGGACCCTTGTCGAAGCGGCACGCACCATGCTCATCCAATCAAGATTGCCACACTTTATGTGGGCAGAGGCCATTAATACTGCATGCTACACCCAAAACAGAACGTCTGTCCACAAACGCTTTGACAAGACCCCAAATGAAATCCTCTTCAACCGAACTCCGGATATCTCATTCTTTAAGATATTTGGCTGCAAGTGCTTCGTACTAAATGACAGAACTGATAGAGGTAAGCTAGACGCAAAAGCCCAAGAAGGGGTGTTCATTGGCTACTCACAGCAGTCCAAGGCTTACTGCACCAGTGGACTCTGACACAGTTGAACAAAACCCTGTACCTGAAGGTGTGATTCTCAATTCTCTCTTTCAGAACTTCTACGAGAATTCACAACCTTCATCTTCTCCATGCACACCAGCTTCATCGTCAACTATTCCACAACAACCGACTCCTCTCACTGAAATTCCACTCCTTCTCGGACCAGATAATGAATCATCTACTCCGTCAACTCCCCAAACTAATCACGGAGGAGTGGATGATCACGGGTTTGCTACCACATCAGAGTCATCTCCACCGCACACCTCAGCTGCTCAAGAGTCACCAATCCCCTACCAGGACTTGGATCAACCGATCATTACTCCTAATCCTCTGGCACATGAGAGGAAATGGACAAGAGCTCATCCCACTGAACAAATAATCGGTGATCCGGGTCAAGGTGTGCGTACGAGATCGGCTACTAATCCTCTGACATCATCCTGATTCAGATCTATGTTGATGATATCATCTTCGCCTCCTCAAATCCACGTCTGTGCAAACATTTTGAGAAACTAATGAAAACTAAGTTTGAAATGAGCATGATGGGAGAGCTGAATTTCTTCCTAGGCCTGCAAGTAAGACAACTCTCTGACGGCATTTTCATCAATCAGTCCAAGTATATTCTGGAAATGCTTAAGAGATTCAACATCGATAGCAAATCTTCCATGACGACCCCTATGTCCCCCACCAATAAATTGGACTCAGACCCCTCTGGGAAGCCAGTCGATGCCACAAACTATAGGGCCATCATTGGATCTTTGCTTTATCTCACGTCTAGCAGGCCTGATATCGTCTTCTCTACATGCTTATGTGCACGCTTCCAAGCGAATCCAAAGGAGTCCCATCTGACCGCTGTTCGAAGAATACTGAGATACCTCAAAGGCACTGTGAATCTAGGCCTTTGGTATCCCAAACACTCAGGTTTTGACCTAGTCGGATACTCTGACGCAGATTTTGCTGGTTGCCGGATGGACCGCAAAAGTACATCGGGAGCTGTCCAGTTCTTGGGCGATAAGTTAGTCTGCTGGTCTTCCAAGAAACAAAACTGTGTGTCAACATCTACGGCCGAGGCAGAATACGTCGCGGCTGCTAGCTGTTGTTCACAAATATTATGGATGAAGACACAGCTAAAGGACTACGGTTACACTTTCTGCCATATCCCGATCTACAGCGACTCACAGAGTGCCATCGCCATAACCAGCAACCCGGTTCATCACTCCCGCACCAAACACATCGACCTGCGCTATCATTTCATCAAAGACCACGTGGAAAAAGGGGATATTGACATGTACTTTGTAAGCTCCGAGCTTCATCTGGCTGATCTGTTTACTAAGGCACTGGATGAAAAGAGATTTCGGTTCTTAGTTTCCAAATTAGGCATGTTGAACCTCGAGCCTTTGTAATTCTGTTTCCACTGGTCTGTCAAAAGGGGTGTGCGTGTGTAGGACTTGTACAAAGTGTGCGTGCGTGTGGCTGTAAATAGTGTGTGTGAGTTGCATTTTGTATTTTGTGTGCATTGCATGTGTCCAGGGGGAGAAACCCGAGAAAAATACAAAAATAGTGTGCGTGCATTTGCATTCATCAAGGGGGAGAAAAAGGACAAAAAGATCAAAAAATAGTGTGCGTGAGGTACATAGAGTGTGTGTGCATTGCATTCATCAAGGGGGAGAAATTTTGAAAAAAATCTCAAAAATTGTGCGTGTGTTGCTTTCAGCGAGGGGGAGTGCCGTAATTGGTCTGAAAAGTGTTCTTAAACTATTAAGGCTCAATGGGCCCCGCTACCCGTTCTGGCCCAAAATTTTCCCCGGCCCGTTCCAATTCAAACTCGCATATATAAACTATTTCGGTCTCCTTCTTCCTCATTCTTACGCATCTCCTCAGTTCTCAAAAACCAGAGCTCGGCTTTCAAATACCTCTTCGCCTTCTTCCCCATTTTCACTCCTTCTCACCGTTCTCCCCCAACTCTCCACCGAGGTAGCACCTTGTTCTTCCTCTCCTCACTTCACCTCTGTTCTTCGCAAGATACGACGGACCGTCCCTTTACCAAAAACAAAAAACAAAAAACGCCGCGTTTTTCTCAAAAATAAAATTTTCAAACGAAAGGGGGGCTTGATTGACTGTTATCCTTGTAATTGTATCTTTTTTCAGGTGGTTATCGTCTTCCTGAGCAATCGCGAGTTCTGAAACTCGAGTTCCAAACTGACGTTTCAAATTCGAGCAGACCGCGAGTTTGTAAACTCGCGCTCAGGGCTCGAGTTTGTAAACTCGCGCTCAGGGCTCGAGTTTGTAAACTCGCGCTCAGGGCTCGAGTTTGTAAACTCGTGGTCCGGGCTCGAGTTTGTAAACTCGCACCCATGGCTCGAGTTTGTAAACTCACGCTCAGGGCTCGAGTTTGTAAACTCGTGGTCCGGGCTCGAGTTTGTAAATTCGCACCCATGGCTCGAGTTTGTAAACTCGCGCTCAAGGCTCGAGTTTGTAAACTCGTGGTCAGGACTCGAGTTTGTAAACTCGCACCCATGGCTCGAGTTTGTAAACTCGTACTCATGGGCTCGAGTTTGTAAACTCGTGTCCATGACCTCGAGTTTTTTAACTTGGTGCCAGAACTCGTTTCCTCATCTCAGATATCCTCAACCCCAAAGGGCAAATCTTTTTTACTAACGTGTGCTATTCTTTCAACTCAATATGTCAGGCACTCAACAAGATACCCCCCAAGAAGATGCACTCTACACACAGCTGTTCCCTAAATACAAGTGGGTTCAGCTACAGGACAACAACTTTCAGCTCGACCTAGCCGTCTTCAAGTGCCCTGACCCAGTCATTCCTATCATCCTGAAGGGGCACTACATCTGGCCGGCACTCACCAAAGCTATAACGGTCCCCGAAATCTACCTGCAACAGCTATGGGGGACCATGCACATGCCCTCCAGGAAGGACACTTCTGGTATCACTGCCACGCTCCACAACAGACGGCTAGCACTAACAGCGTCCACTCTACGCACCACACTCGAGCTGCCTGTCCACGAGACCTATGAACTGTTACCCTCCAAGGCAGAACTGATGCAAGGATTGGCACAATTGGGATATGATGCACCGCTGCCGTTTCTGTCTCATTTCAAGCTGATGAACCTGCCATACCCATGGAAGACACTGTTTGGCCTCGTCAACAAATGTCTATCTCCAAAGCACGCTGGCCATGACAAGTGCAACCTGCAGATCTTCCAAATCTTCCATGGGATCGTCTTCGCAAAAAATTATGATATGGCGCAGCTATTCTGGATTGAGCTGGTGACTCAAGTCCAGGACAAAGAGGACGGAAAGACGGGCATGACGATCCCCTACGCCAGATGGTTGGCGCTCATCATTGCTGACTACATGACCGCCCACCCAGGGATTCCCCAGCGCAAAGATGAAGACCAGTTCACTGCCCCCAAGCTCCAGTACTTCAAGCGCTTCAAGCATGACACTGTGGGGATGACCATACCAGATTATCTGCTGGACCTGGGCAATCCACGACACTCTGCAGTCGTCCAATATAGAGAAAGTTTACCGAAAGATGGCCCCATGGTTCAGCCAAACCCAGCTGGACCTACCCCAGGGCCTAAGCCGAGAGCAAGTAAGGGTCCTAAGAGAGCCCGTAAGCCACAGAGACCAGCGGCACGTGTGCCCCATGAAGGGAAGTCTGACGATTCTCTCGAGAGGAATCAGACGGCTGAGGGCACACGAACAAACGCTGCGGAACCTGCCGATGAATCGTTCAGCCCGGCCCATAAAAAGGCTGACGATGAGGCATCCAATAGCGTGGCCAGAGACGATGACGATGCTGACGATGATAATGACAACGACGACATTGACGACGTGGAGCACACTTTTGCTCTGATCCAAAAGGGGAAGCTGCCACTTGACTCTCCTCCAAAGAAAGTCACCCCTGAGGATGCAGCTCCATTCATAGCTGCCCGTCCCAAAACCATCGTCATCAAACCCGTGAAGGAGCCAGCTACAGCTAAGATTGCTGCTCCCCAGGCAAAGGCAAAGAAACAGCGTCCTGTCAGAAAGCGTTTGGTCGCTGAAGAGGACCTACACATCTTCGACGACTGTCTTCCCTTCATCTCTATAAGCCGGGCCGAATCTTTAAGTACAGGGGCCAACCTTGTTGGTCCCCGAGTAGAAGCCGCAGCATCAGGCTCAACTGCGCATGCACCGCCCTCTCCAAGCCACTCGTTAGCCTCCCAAAAGGCTAACGTTTCAACATCACGGGACTCACCCACCTCACTGGTTCCCTCCGAACCAGTTGAGCGCTCTAGTGGCCCACCGCCCGAGGCCACAACCCCCTCTTGCTACACATCGAGTCTAGGTGTCACATTCCCCACATTTTCAAATTTTTCTAGGACACCTACACCATTCACAGCACATACAGGTGCACACACCCTGGAGACAACGACCGGAGTGCAAACAATGATGGTCGGAAGCCCTGCTGTGCCAAAAATGACTTCATCTTTGCACGCAGGCCACACATCAGCTCTCTTCACTGATGCTGTGACAACAGTTACAACCCCCGTAACTGGACCCCTTACACCGTAAGACGTTACCGTTCTCATGAACCGCTACATGGAGTCCACCATCAAACCATGGGTGCAACAAGCATTCACCGCTTGGGCACATGACTCCAAGACAACCCCAGCGGTTCATAATGAACAGAGCCACCCCAAACCTCACTCTTCACCCTCTCAATCAATTCCACAACCCACTCCTGTCATCCATGTCACCTCCACCAAACCCCTTAGCCCTTCACCCTCTCGGGGAACCCACGATACAGAACTAGTATTGCCCTCTACCTCGACCAATCCCTTCCACCTATCCCGCCTTGAGCTTGCCGATCTCCTGTTTCTTCGGTTGCTGGAGGTCGACACTTGCCACCTTTCACCCTTCGAGCGCGACCTTCTCCAAGTTTTCTTCAAACACGACCGCCCTTAGTACGGCACTTGCCGTGACAGTCCCCGAGGCCTCAAACGTTCCCATGAGGATCCCGATGATTCGGAACCTCATGAGGGGGAGAACAAGAGACCTCGGACACTTGAGCAAGCAGCCTCTACCAGCCATGAACCCCAGCCAAACACCTCATCAAACCAGCCCACCAACCAACCACCACCTTCCTCGAGCCACAACCAAGCCCAACTCTCTAGCCTGGTCGAGCTAGACGAAACATCCCGAGGCTTATCTCCTAGAGATACTGACCGAGGAGGGGATGGAAGTCCTGTAGTGGTTACCTCTGGTACATCACAAAGCTCAGGCCATCGATCAGAACACAGTTCGAAATCGATGACAACATCCCGAGGCGTGTCTCCAAAGGATACCGTCCGAGGAGGGGATGGAAGTCCTGACGATGCTATCTCTGATTCATCTGTCAAGTCAGGCCATCAGCCAGAACTCAGTTCTAACCTGATGACAACGGGCAATCCTAGTGAACCCGGTTGTGCTTCACGAGGAAAATCACCACAGCTGAGAGTCCCTTACATTCCCCAACGCAAAGATATTCACGATGCACTTGAGGATGCTGTGGTACATGACGTTTGGCCGAGAAAGTGGACAGAGTGGGATGATCTTAGATGCGAAGCTGAGACAGAGGATATGCAGCGAAATTGGTGGCTGAGAGAGTTACTGGCCAAATGCGCAGAAGACATCATACGCCTTGATGAAGAGGAACTCAAAGAAGGGGATGACTACAAAAAGATACCCAGGGAGCTAGAATCCGTCATCAGACAAACGGCAAGCAAGTTGCCCCCAAAAGAAAAGCTCTGGGAAAACATCAGAATAAATGCCCCCTTCCAAGAGGAAATCAGAAAGGGAATTTGGAGAACCGCAGACAAGCTCAAACAGCTAGATGAACTAAAGATCCGTGGTTTGACTCACCTCAAGGGAAAACTGGCTGGCGGACATCTTCACATGCTGATGCACAGATCATCTGGAAAACAACGTCAAGTACTGGAAAGAGATATGAAGTCCAACATCCATCCTATTGACGCTATCCTTGATATACACAAAGAAGATCATCACACCATCCCGTTCTACAGCTTCAAAGTTCGACGGACAGACTCCAGCATTTTCATCTGCCAGGAAAACGACTTTATAATGATGAAGATGGAGGATATCTACCAAATGTTCATGGTAAGTAGGTATCTCCCACTGAGTCGAAACAGGACACACGAAGAAGGCTATGAGGCGATCAAAAGGTTTATGCTGAGACAGATCAGATTCTATGCTGCCCATGATCTACAGATGGCCCTGTAAAACAATGTCCGAAAAGCAAATCTGGTAAAGCCAACTCTGAATGGTCCAGAGCTCAAAAAATACAGACCATATCATATCTTCTAGGACCCAGTCTCTATCATATATCTCAATCACGAGGAACAGAAAAGACTCATGTGGGTAGAAGACATTCACAAATACTGTGATGGGACTCTGAAGATCATCCAGACCAAGCTACAAGAGATCAAAGAGAATATAGATCCAAGACTTGCGGACGCCAGCGAGGAAGAGCTCCTAGTATACGAGAAGGTGTGGACCATCTTAAAGCCCATCAACGAGAAACTTGAAAAGAGAAGAATGCTGAGACAGTATGAGCATGCGCTAAATTTCAGAAAGCATTACTTCGGATCTCAAAAATAAATGCAAGACGACACTTGATCACAAAGGGGGAGATTGTTGAAGACTATTTTATTGTGAATCAAGTTTGTCTGTTTTGTCTGTAATAAGTTAGATGTTTACTATTTCTATTCTGTACTGATTAAATATATCTGTTAGAATAGTATTCAATATGGGCCAAGTGTTAGGCCCATACTCAGGCGAGAAGCCTTTTTACGCATACCTGAGCCTCGCCTATAAAAGAGGGAGGAGGACTCAGGTTTGCGGTGAACTTTCGTATCTGCTCAAAATAGCCTTAGCGCTTATCATTCTTGTACGAAAGGTTCACGGTATATCAGAGAAGGTTTACACTTGATCTTTCTGTGTTCATCTTTGTTGTTAATCTTTCATCTGTATGCCATATTATACTGTTGTTACAGAAAACAGGGACTAACACGTACAACTTACCAAAAATCGTGGAGTGTGTATTTCTCAAGTAGAATACGCTAGGATTATTGGAAGCTTGATGTATCTAATGAGTTGTACCAGGCCTGATATTGCCTTTGTGGTTAGTAAGCTAAGTAGATATACTAGCAACCCCGGTGATGAACACTAGAAGGCAATAGTAAGGGTTTTGAGGTATTTACGTAAAACCCAAAACCTTGGATTGCACTATGGAAGATATCCGACTGTACTTGAAGGGTATAGCGACGCTAGTTGGATATCCGACATTAAGGACTCAAAGTCCACAAGTGGATATGTTTTCACTTTGGGAGGTGCAACCGTGTCATGGAAATCCTCAAAACAAACGTTAATAGCTAGATCAACGATGGAGTCTGAGCTAATAGCCTTGGATAAGTGCACTGAAGAGGGTGAATGGCTACGCCATTTTCTTGAGGATATTCCAAGTTGGGAAAAGCATGTCCCTCCCATATGCATACATTGATATTATCAAGCGGCAATTGGAAGGGTACAGAGCAATATGTACAATGGTAAGTCTAGACACGTTCGTCGTAGACATAACACCATTAAACAACTCCTCACAACGGGTGTTATCACATATCATTGTTGACTACGTGAAGTCAAAGGATAACATAGCGGATCTGCTAACCAAGGCATTGTATAGAGTATTGTTGGAGAAGATGTCACGAGGAATGGGACTAAATCCCGTGAACTGAAAAGTTCTATAGTGGATACCTAACCTAGTTGGTCCTATGTTCAAAAGGGACAACTAAATTATAGAGTGAAGGATGGTCACTGTTGTTGGTTTTCGGGCAGAAAAACGCAGCGGAATAAACAAAAAAAAAATACTGCCCAAAAGTAAACAACCGGATCTGAGGTTCTTACTATAAACGAAATTACAAGATATAAGAGGGACTTACATAGCAATCTTAATCAAGGATGTCAGACAGTCAGAGAAAACGATCCCGAGCTCTACCGGTATCCACACGCACGTGATTGGATCGGCCGCAGGGAACGTGCTAGCGTTCTCTTCTTTCTTCCTCTCTACTCTAGGTTTTAGAAGTGAATTTTAACTCTTAAAATTCGTGGGTCTATATAGCCCTATTTATAAGAGGAGGAAAGAAGGAGTTTTATAGCTAATAAAACCCTCCAAGAGGCCCTAGCCCAATAGCATTTGAAACCCTATTTCGAATTGGGTTAATCAGGCTATTATAATGTTATTAACGAACATTAATGATCCAAATCACTTAGGTGTGTGACCCTGTAGGTTTATATATTATTGGCAGTGGGCTAAAAAATTAATTCAAGCCTCACAAATCATAAGCGGCCTCTAGCAAGGCATTATGACTATCCAAAATATATAAATGTCAATTAAATCTGACATAACCTTTTAATGATTAATTTGTGCTAATAATTCTCTTTTGTCAAACGATATCTTAATTGAGACAAGGTTAGGTCATGTCATCCTTGTTATTCTCAATTAATATTTCCTGATTACCAAGTAAGATTAATTTTGAACAAATGACACCTCATTTGAGCATGGTCATGCTAATTAATCTTACTTGTCAAGGGGCCCAATATATATCTTTCTCTCGCTATACGAGAGTGACAAAAACTATCTTGATAATTCACATACCACTACATAGTTCATAATATGTACAATCACCACCTTTATAATTACCCATTTAAAATAATATTTAATGGTGTTAATACATATTAATTCACATACAAGTAACCATGATTATCTCAAGTATAAGAATATAGCACCTCATCATTATTGAGGACAACACTGATGACATATAACCTAGCAGTGTCCTCAAGTTGGGTCTATCCAATGAACGTGTTCACTAACAAGCATCTATGTTATTAACTTGATATCTCTATACCCATGACTAGTGGAATATAGCCATCAGTTAATCCACATAATGGTCTATTAATTATTAATGTCCCAGATTAATAATATTAGACCATGGACAATTAGAATATTATGCTGATTTAAAGTGTAGCATTCCAAAATTAAGTCACGTACTTAATTAGCTACTAAACATAATATTCAGGGACTAAATATTAATAAAGAAAACTCACAATAATAATTAACATAAAATGAGTTTGTGACTTTATTAATTAATGAGCATTAAATATTCATTGATAAATCATAAAGTATGATTGTCCTAGGGCATACTTCCAACAGTCTCCCACTTGCACTAGGACCAATCGTGAACAAAACGAATGCCTAATGCACTAGTATGACGTTCATGCTTTGCTTGTGGTAGTGGCTTGGTGAGCGGGTCAGCCACATTTGCATCTGTTGGTACTTTGCATATCTTGACGTCACCTCTATTGACTATCTCTCGAATGAGATGATATCGCCTGAGTACATGCTTTGATTTCTGGTGTGATCTAGGTTCCTTGGCTTGTGCAATGGCTCCATTGTTATCACAATATAAGTCCATTGGTCCAACAACACTAGGAACCACAGCGAGCTCAATAATGAATTTCCTTATCCATACTGCTTCTTTTGCTGCTTCTGAAGCAGCAATGTACTCAGCTTCTGTTGTAGAATCAGCCACCGTGTCTTGTTTAGAACTCTTCCAGCTCACTGCTCCGCCATTGAGGCAAAACACAAATCCTGACTGCGATCTAAAATCATCCTTATCGGATTGGAACCCAGCATCTGTGTAACCATTTACAATGAGCTGATCTTCACCGCCATAGACCAAGAATACATCCTTAGTTCTTCTTAAGTACTTTAGAACATTCTTGACCGCTATCCAGTGACTGTCACCCGGATCTGACTGGTATCTACTAGTCATGCTTAGAGCGCAAGCTACATCAGGGCGAGTACATAACATAGCATACATGATAGAACCTATAGCAGAAGCATAAGGGACTCTATTCATTCGATCTCGCTCATCTTGTGTTTGTGGACACTGAGTCTTGCTGAGATGTGTGCCATGTGACATAGGCAAGAACCCTCTCTTGGAATCTTGCATATTGAACCTATGTAGGATCTTGTCAATGTAGTTACTTTGACTTAGTCCTATTAGCTTTCTAGATCTATCTTTATAGATCTTGATCCCTAACACATAGGATGCATCACCCAAGTCTTTCTTTGAGAAACACTTTCCAAGCCAAGCCTTTACAGACGAAAGCATCGGAACATCATTCCCAATGAGAAGTATGTCATCTACATATAGGACTAGGAAAGTGATTGCACTTCCACTCAATTTCTTGTAAACACAAGGTTCCTCTTCGTTTTGATTGAAACCAAACTCTTTGATTGCAGCATCAAAACGAAGATTCCAACTCCGAGATGCTTGCTTCAGACCATATATTGATCTTTTGAGCTTGCATACCTTCCCAGCATTGATTGGATGTTCAAAACCCTCAGGTTGTATCATATACACGTCCTCATCTAGATTTCCATTTAGGAAAGCAGTTTTGACATCCATTTGCCAAATCTCATAATCAAAATGAGCGGCAATTGCTAAGAGAATCCGAATTGATTTAAGCATGGCAACTGGCGAGAATGTTTCATCATAGTCTATACCATGAATTTGTTTGTAACCTTTCGCCACTAAACGTGCTTTATAGACATCTACATTGCCATCTTTGTCTAATTTCTTTTTGTAGACCCATTTGCACCCAATGGTTCTACAACCATCAGGTAGATCAACTAAGTCCCAGACTTGATTGTCGACCATGGATCTCATTTCGGATTTCATGGCTTCTAGCCATTTATCGGAGTGAGGGCTCGATATTGCTTCTTGGTAGGTCAAAGGTTCATCTTCTCTATTAATAATACGTCACGATGCTCAGTTAAGATAAACATGTATCTAACTGGCTCGTTACGTACCCTAGATGACCTCCTTGGAGCGAGTGCTACCTCAGGTGTATCCACAACAACTTGTGGCTGAAATTGTGGGACTGCTTGCATAGTCTGACTATCTAGAACTTCTTGAATTTCTTCAAGCTTTATTTTACTCCCACTGGTTCTTTCAGAAAGAAATTCTCTTTCTAAGAAAATACCATTACGAGCAACAAACACTTTGTTCTCTGATGGGTTGTAAAAGTAATATCCTTTTGTTTCCTTAGGATAACCCAAAAAATAAACACTTATCTGATTTGGGTTCAAGCTTATTTGAAAGTAAACGTTTTACATAAATTTGACACCCCAAATCTTCACAAAGGTTAGACTAGGAACTTTTCCTGTCCATATCTCATATGGTGTCCTTTCTGTAGCCTTTGTTGGAGCCCTATTGAGTATGAATGCAGCGGTTTCAAGAGCATAACCTCAGAAAGAGATTGGTAGTTCAGCGAGACTCATCATGGAACGAACCATGTCTAACAAGGTCCGATTTCTCCGTTCGGACACACCATTCCATTGTGGTGTACCTGGCGGAGTGAGTTGTGAAACAATTCCACAACCTCTTAGATGATCACTAAATTCCTGACTCAAATATCCACCACCTTGATCTGATCGAATGGCCATTATTGTTTTGCCAAGTTGATTCTGAACTTCATTATGGAATTCTTTGAACTTTTCAAAAGCTTCATGTTTATGCTTCATTAGGTACACATAACCAAACCTACTGAAGTCATCAGTAAATGTTATGAAGTACTGAAAACCTCCCCTGGCCATTGTTGACATTGGGCCACATACATCCGAGTGTATGAGGTCCAATAAACCGTGAGCTCTTTCACCTTTACCAATAAATGGTGACTTGGCCATTTTACCTAATAAACAAGATTCACATTCCTCGATTGATTCAAAATCAAAAGAGTCAAGAAATCCACTAGAATGGAGTCTTTTAATGCGCTTCTCATTTATACGGCCTAGTCTACAATGCCAAAGGTATGTTGGATTTGAGTCGTTAGATTTAAACCTTTTTGTATTTATGTGATAGATGGGCATTTCAAGGTCTAGAACATAAAGTCCATTTATAAGACTAGCACTACCATAAAAGATCTCATTAAAATAAATAGAACAAGTGTTGTCCTTTATTATAAAATGAAATCCTTTCTTGTCCAAACAAGAAACAGAATTTATATTCCTACTAATGGCGGGTACATGATAACAATTATCAAGTTCTAAAACTAAGCCCGTGGGCAAACTTAAAGTAAATGTTCCTATTGCTAATGCTGCAACTTTTGCATTGTTGCCTACTCGTAAGTCAACTTCACCTTTAGCCATCCTTCTACTCCTTGTCAGTCCCTGCACATTTGAACAAATGTGAGAACCACAACCGGTATCTAATACCCATGAAGTAGTAGTAGTAACATTTACTTCTATCACATAGATACCTGAATTGGAAGCATCACCATGCCCCTTTCTTTTCAGTTCTTCCAAATACGCCTTGCAATTCCGCTTCCAATGTTCGGTTTTGTTGCAGTGGAAACATTTTTGCTCTTCTCTAGAAGTAGAGCTGGAAACAAATTTGCCTTTACCCGAGTTCTTAACCAGAGTTTTGGATTTCTTGTTTCCACCAACCTTGCCTTTTCCAGGCTTCTTGAATCCCTTTCCCTTTTTGATCATCAAAACGTCACTCCGATTTTTCTTGATGTTTTGCTCAGCGGAGTTGAGCATTCCATGCAATTCGGTTAAGGTCTTCTCAAGACCATGCATATTATAGTTCAGGATGAACTGGTCATATGCCGGGGTGAGTGATGCGAGAATCACATCAGTAGCCAACTCTTGACTAATTGGAGATCCAAGTCTTTCCAAGTGGTCCCTATACCCAATCATCTTGAGTACGTGAGGTCCAACTGGGCTCCCATCACTAAGCCTTGTGTGAAACAAAGCCTTGGTTGTCTCGAACCTTTCGATCCGTGCTTGTTTCTGAAACAAGTTCTTGAAATCATTGGAGATGTCATGTGCACGACGATTCAAAAACGGTTTCTGAAGATTAGCTTCCATGATGGTTAACATCAGACAAGTGACATCCACTTCATCACGGACATCCCTTTCATAAGCATCTCTAGTGGCTCTAGGAGCATTGGCCGCTGGTTCAGCAGGAATTGGTTGGTCAAGGACATATTCTTTACGCTCTTGCCTGAGAACAATTCTCAGATTCTTATCCCAGTCCATGTAATTTGTTCCATTAAGTTTTTCCTTCTCAAGGATTGATCGCAGTGAAAAAGTTGTGTTGGTGGCCATATTAACTACAACAAATAATGCAAAGAATTTTAAATAATGCTCAAAATAACTCCCACTATATTAAATAGAAAGTCCCAAATATAGTGGTCCAAGATCCATATTTCACTAAAATTTAAGTAAGCTTTGGCTTATCACTTAAACATTAGTTATTTAGGTAAACAACTCTTGTTAATCATATCCTATATGACTCTTGGTTTGTTTGGTCACCATCATATGATTATCCAAACATTCCTTGCTTCAAGGCCCAAAACCATTTTGATTGCCTTGTAAGTCCAAACCAATATTAAGACCCGAGAATGACGATCATTCAAAACATCTTCCTAAGATAGTGTGAAATGCTCTGCTTTGACAGACACATAACACGACTAGCATAGTATAAATGGTGGTCATATTGGGAAAGCAATTTAGACTTATAATTAATAGGGACTAATTATTAAACACATGCAACAATCATAGATTTAAATAAATAATTTAAAACTAGTGTAGTGATATAGCATGACCCCTAATACTTCATATCTCCTTGGCATCTTCAACCTGTGCAGTAGACTACTAAATATCTACGGGGTTAAAAACATTACAGGGGATATTCGGAATAACGACACGCAGGCCGTAAAACAACATAATATAAAACATACATTCGGATCATGCTATACCACCAATTCAATCTGTCCTGTGACGAAACAAAATAATTGCGCATGCACGGATTGAAAATTAAATTTTAAAATCCGCAAGTAATATGTAATTAATTTGGATCTCATCCGAAAAATAAACATACATATTAATGAATTCTACAAAAATTCGTATTATATATACACATGTACAGATCATATCCGTAATATAGATCAGTACACATATATAAATACGAATAAAATATAATGAACTTAAATTCGAATTTGGCAGAACACTTGATCAAATCATTCGAATTATAATATGGGAGATTTGTCACGGATTTGCCTTGATTTGTGTAGAGCTCGTCTTCCCGTTTCCGAAAAGTACTTATGGGTCGGAAACGGATTAACGAGTCAAAAGTTAAGGCCAAAACAAGATTGTCCGATCCACAAAAACAGCTCATTAGCCGGCGGTTGCCAAAATAATTCGGATCTCATCCGAAAAATTAGAAACCACATCTCCTAAAACTAAAATAATATTCTGAACCAGATCTGTTTAAAAAAAAAACTGAATTTTTTGATATCCACTCAGATCTGTTCCGAATAATTAGGCGGTAGGATTTTATCCAATTCCTAATTCCATTCAGATCTGATCCGAAAAATAATAAATAATATCATAAAATATTCTTAACATAAATTATGAGTATCAATTCGGATCCAATTCAAACTATTGAACTTTCATGTCCATTCAGATCTCTTCCGAATAATTAGGCTGTAGGATTTTATCCAATTCTTAATTCCATTAAGATCTGATCCGAAAAGTAATAAATAATATCATAAAATATTCTTAACATAAATTATAAGTATCAATTCGGATCCAATTCAAACTATTGAATTTTCATGTCTATTCAGATCTCTTCCGAATAATTAGGATGTAGGATTTTATCCAATTCCTAATTCCATTCAGATCTGATCCGAAAAATAATAAATAATATCACAAAATATTCCAAATATAATTGTGAATATATATTGGATCAAATTCGAAATATTCGAATACCACATCCTTACCAAAAAAATTCGGAAAATAAATACACATAAATTCCGAAATTAATAAAAAAAACTAATTCCGAAATTAATAAAAATTGATTCCGAAAAATCCCAAAATAATCAAATTACTGATTATATATTAAATCAGGTAACCCGAATATAATAAAGAACCGTAGGCTCTGATACCACTGTTGGTATTCGGGCAGAAAAACGCAGCGGAATAAACAAAAAAAATACTGCCCAAAAGTAAACAACCGAATCTGAGGTTCTTACTATAAATGAAATTACAAGATATAAGAGGGACTTACATAGCAATCTTAATCAAGGATGTCAGACAGTCCGAGAAAACGATCCCGAGCTCTACCGGTATCCACACGCACGTGATTGGATCGGCCGCAGGGAACGTGCCAGCGTTCTCTTCTTTCTTCCTCTCTACTCTAGGTTTTAGAAGTGAATTTTAACTCTTAAAATTCGTGGGTCTATATAGCCCTATTTATAAGAGGAGGAAAGAAGGAGTTTTATAGCTAATAAAACCCTCCAAGAGGCCCTAGCCCAATACCATTTGAAACCCTATTTCGAATTGGGCTAATCAGGCTATTATAATGTTATTAACGAACATTAATGATCCAAATCACTTAGGTGTGTGACCCTGTAGGTTTATATATTATTGGCAGTGGGCTAAAAAATTAATTCAAGCCTCACAAATCATAAGCGGCCTCTAGCAAGGCATTATGACTATCCAAAATATATAAATGTCAATTAAATCTGACATAACCTTTTAATGATTAATTTGTGCTAATAATTCTCTTTTGTCAAACGATATCTTAATTGAGACAAGGTTAGGTCATGTCATCCTTGTTATTCTCAATTAATATTTCCTGATTACCAAGTAAGATTAATTTTGAACAAATGACACCTCATTTGAGCATGGTCATGCTAATTAATCTTACTTGTCAAGGGGCCCAATATATATCTTTCTCTCGCTATACGAGAGTGACAAAAACTATCTTGATAATTCACATACCACTACATAGTTCATAATATGTACAATCACCACCTTTATAATTACCCATTTAAAATAATATTTAATGGTGTTAATACATATTAATTCACATACAAGTAACCATGATTATCTCAAGTATAAGAATATAGCACCTCATCATTATTGAGGACAACACTGATGACATATAACCTAGCAGTGTCCTCAAGTTGGGTCTATCCAATGAACGTGTTCACTAACAAGCATCTATGTTATTAACTTGATATCTCTATACCCATGACTAGTGGAATATAGCCATCAGTTAATCCACATAATGGTCTATTAATTATTAATGTCCCAGATTAATAATATTAGACCATGGACAATTAGAATATTATGCTGATTTAAAGTGTAGCATTCCAAAATTAAGTCACGTACTTAATTAGCTACTAAACATAATATTCAGGGACTAAATATTAATAAAGAAAACTCACAATAATAATTAACATAAAATGAGTTTGTGACTTTATTAATTAATGAGCATTAAATATTCATTGATAAATCATAAAGTATGATTGTCCTAGGGCATACTTCCAACAACTGTGGGGGTCCCGGACTCCTGCCCACTCCTCGTTAAAACAGTGACTCCCGCATGAGGTTAGCAAAAACGTTTGCTTTAATGATTCTAAAATGTTGAACTACTAGATAACATTGGAAGAGTATGCGGGATACTCATGAAAGAATCACCTATGTGAGAGAGAAGAGAGCCGCTTCAAAGGAGAACTGTAAAGGCTCAGTTCTTTAGAAACTCTTGCAGAACCAGGACGGTGACCCATGGCCAAAACGGGCACACCCATGAGAACGGAACAAAGTTGGAAGGTTCCTGTGTAAAGACAAGTCAATGTTTACACGACGACAGTATAGTTCAAGGACATCGAGTCTACTAGACAACCAGTAAATAAACGTGTCTTTAATCGAGTCTACATCGAGTCTACTATAAAACCTACCTCTCCGTACGCAAGGATCATCCGGTGAACACAACGTGTCCTCCTATCTTCGTGTCTTTTTAAGTCTCGAAAATCAATTTTCATTCATGTGGGGGATTGTTAGAAAAATGTGTTAAAAATTGCAAAAAATGGTCATTTTGGGGCAATTATTTGAGTGGGGTCCACTTTCGATTTGGGTCAGGTAAAAGTGATTTCGGATTGTCGTTGTTAAGTGTTACAATTCGATATGTGGTACACTCAAAACGGATAACGGGTGAATGAGAAATTGATTCTCGAAGTTCACTCGTTGAAATGGAAAAACTGGGAAAAGATGGGTTGCTAGTGTGTTTTATACCACACCGGAAAACTCAAGGGATTTTCACCCCCTTATAAAGGGAAGCATCTTTTAAGGAGTTAACATTACTTAAGGTAGAGGCTCTCTCTCGCGCGTGGGGGGGGGGGGGGGGGGGTGCCGATCAAATCCCGAAACGGAGAAGAAAACCGCGACTCGAATACCGTCCGAAAAATCGCGGGCGACCTGCGGACATGAATGCCGTCCGAAAAATCTATCATTCAAAGATACGATTTAATTTTTGTTTCTTCCCGTAACGTTCCTTAATTTTTTCCAACAGAACCGCTCCGCTTCTGTTCGCGACAGAAGGGCATGAGATATTCTGTCTGTGCCAGAAGACCAGAGAGGTTCTCTGTTGGCTTCCGGATAGAAGACCTCAGAGGTTCTCTGTTGGCTTCCGGATAGTAGGCCTTGAGGTCCTCTGGTGGCTTCCGGACAGAACACCTCAAGGTGTTCTGTTGGGGTCTTCTGGTCTGTTACAGCAATAAATGCCCAACGTTCTTGTCTTTTAATGGTGCGTTAAATGGACAGTTTATGAACGATTCAATGCCCAACAGAATGGTCATTGATGTCCAACGTTCAGGTCGATTAACACCCCATTTAACACACAACAAATCCTCCTATAAATAGATGGTAGGTGGTTTGCAACAAACACACGTTCAGACACAACACACAATACATTCCTCACGTATTTTTTGAGCTCTAAAACACTTCCAACTACTCCGAAAATTTCTGAGTGTTCTCCTTGGTTCCCGTTCGCTGGAACTCTCGTTTGTGTGCTCAAACGTTAGTTCGTTAGCCACCGTATCTTGGGAAACGGTCGTTGCAACGCTCCTAGCACCGTGGGAGGCGACGAATACGTTTTAAGGACATCGTGCGTAGCACGAGCTCTGACTAAACTCAGTCCCATCTCTTTTCTGTTTTTCTTTGGCTATTTAATTAATTAATTATTTTTATTAATTAATATTTCTTCGTTTTTCTGAGACACACCCAACATATGATTACAAATACACATGTTTTAACAAATGAAAGTATCCGTTTTTTTATTTCCTAAAAATTCGTAAACGGTTAAATTACTATCTCGGGCTACTCGTATAATTTTTACCACAATATATGTTTTTTTAAAAGGAAAACGCAAAATATTATTAATTCAAATAATCATTTTCCAACTGGCAAGAAATACAATCAGGGCTAGAAAATAAAATTGACTCCGTCTGCCTTATCCAGGGCATCCTTAGCAAGCTTTTGAGCTACCATGTTGGTTGACCTCCGGCATAAACCAACTTCAAAACTCGCTTGGTTAAGCATGATGTGTCTAATACTATCGTATCTTCTATAACAACATCCATATACGAATTACCATCCACCCTTAGTATCCTTGAAATTACGACTATTAAGTCTGCTTCAGCCTTCACCCTGGTCGAGCCTTACTTATTAGCCCAGAGAAGAACCGCTCTAAGCCTCAGAGTTTTTGTCATGGTAGCGTTCCACCATGCTGATGTCGAGAATCTACCTCCCCCCACAAACTTACCAGAGTGATCTCGAGCTACCCAGGCTCTCCTTGCCCGTTTGTTGTCCAAAGCGGCATCCACATTGATTTTAATTTCCCCATCGACCGGTTTATGCCAATGTCTCACATCATTGCTCGTTGCGGGCTTCTGATAATTGTCCTCCTGAGCTTTCCTCCATCATCCTTGCAACATGGCCTCACTGGCCATCAATACTTGTGTCTCGTTGAACTGTTATTCTTCCAAACTGCGACGTTCTGGGCTTTCCAAATGCGCCACAAAGTGGTTATAAACCTGCACAACTCTTCATCCTGCATGTTATAAAAATACAAGTTTTGCCCAGTTAGTTAAATCTTCACCCTGCTCTGAAAGGTCGCTCCTAGCTTAGTCCACACAACAGTGGAAGCTTCACAACTAGCAAAAATATGCAGTTATTTCTCCTCTTCAGCCCCATACAGGCAACACAAAGGATTAATCTCAACATGTCTCCTCCTCAAATTGTTCGTTGTGTGCAAGAACCCCGTCATCACCTGCCCAAAAAAATGTTTCATTTTCGGGGGGGGGGGGGGGGGGGGGGGGTAAAAAAAATCCGCATTTTGGTCCGATCAAGCGACCCAAAGCCCACAATCTCCCCCTTGCCAGACGATACCTTAACTGAGTAATTTCCACTAGCATCCGACAACCAATAGAACCCATCCACGCCTTGCCCCGTGCGAAGAGGTATTGACAAAAATAGCTTTTTCCTTCACCCTTTGCTCATTCAAGCTTTTCCCATCCTTCACAATAAAAGAATCAACATTTATATTCACGATCCCCGGTGGAGGAGGAGTAGAAATCATGCATTCCCCTTCCCCTGGTAACCACTTGTCTTTCCAGACAGATGTAGTCTGACCACTTATAACTTTTCTTCTGACCCCCTTTTCCATAAGTCCTTGTTCTTGCTTAATGCTGCTCCAAATAAAAGAGGGTTTTGACCCCACTCCTGCTTGTAAAAACGTAGTGTTAGGAAATTTATTTTGCTTTGAAAATTTTCCCTGCTAGTGAATCTGGGTCCTGTATCATCCGCCAAGCTTGTTTACCCAACATAGTAATATTAAAGTCTCTCAAACATATATAACCCTAAGCCACCCTGTTGTTTTAGTTTACATAGGTTCTGCCATCTTGTCCATCTTAGCCCCTTCCCATTAAACTCTCTACCTCTCCACGAGTACCCATTCATTAGAGTCTCTATTTCAGCGCACAACTCCTTAGGCAAGAGGAACACATTCATAGCATAAGTTGACATGGCTTGGATCACCATTTTCAGCATAATGTCACGACCCGCCTTAAACAAATAATTGTTATTACCATTGCTGAAGTACCTCCAGAAGGTCAATAATGACTCTTCTCTGGTTCCACTACCACTACCAGTTCCTCTTCTACAGTTAATCGGTCCAAATAACGAAGCAGTCATTCGCTACTGTCAGAGGAACAACATTATGCTCCCAATGGCTCAGATAAACCCCCCGAGCCTTCCCAAATGAGTCAACCGAGAGTGAGTGAGATAATGATAATGATGATGATGATCATCATCATAATAATAATAATAATAATATTAATAATAATAATAATAATAATAATCATGATGATGATGATAGTAATGATAATAATGATAATGATATGATGATGATGATGATAATCACTATTATTATTATTATTATTATTATTATTATTACTACTACTACTGTAATTACTATGATTACTATGATCATCATCATCATCATCGTTATCATTATTAACATTATTATCATTATTTTATTATTGTTATTATTGTTATCATCATCCTCCTCCTCATCATCATCATTGATGGAGTTATGGAACTAGGCCCAGAGCCTATGGGCTTAAGCCCTAAATCTGGACCTGTGGATCCAAGTCCACAATCTGGAGCTTGCTTAGCTGCCTAGCCGAGAGCTTGTCAGTCCGGCCGATCTGCCTGTCAGGAAGAGTAATGGTCAAGCAATTAATGTTGTTTAATTATGTATTTAATACCATATTAATGTTGTGATTAATTAGTCATTATTAGTGATAGCAGTTACGATTTGTAAACTTATATAAAAGACAATTGTAATTGGAAAGAGCGATATGTTATTTATGGCAACTAAACCTCTTTAACAACTTTCCATTTTCCGTACTACTTTCCTAATTCTTGCTCGAGTGTCTAACGTAACTTTCATAAAAGCTCACGAGCATCCTATTTTGGACGAACCACCACTACCACCACTACCATGTCTCCCATTGCTAATTTTACTGAAAAATGAGTAAAGCTAGCTAAATATATTAATTTGGTGTGTGTTTACCATGTTTTAGTGGTTGAAATAAGTTTCATGTTTGACTAAACGAAAACTAGTGCTTAAAAGAATATGTATTGATGTAATATTAAATGAGCACAATAAACAAAGATAATGTGTGCGCATAAATCAATTTCAAAACCACAAAACTTAAGTAGCACGGACGGATGGACGGATTGTAAGGGAATGTTACAAAGGCATATACTCCACAAGATAACATGAACAAAACACGTGAAACATGGTGGGGACTGGGGGTATATTACCTCTCTTATCGGTATGGTTGTGAACATTTAAAATTTAATGGGCCGCTTCAAATGGTATCAGACTATAATTGACCCTCTTAGGCCTCTTTTAGACGCTATGGACCAACATTGGATTCTATTGGGCTGCTCATAATAGTTGTTGGGTCTTATCTAAAGGAAAATATTAATATAGGTCCATTGGAATAATTTTAGTTATTAAATTAATCTGGGTCATCTAAAATATCCAATTAATTTAATTATAAATTACTTCCTTGAAAGAATGGACCGGCCCTATTAATTTTGAGGCCATCATCAAATAATGGCCCAATAAATAAGTGACATGATCCAATATATGAAGAGGAGGACGAATCTAGTCAAGAAATCAGTCCATATGCATGAGAAATAGCTATGAACCTTGTTAAAAAGGTTATCCAGATACATCGAACAAGTGCTGATTTTTCTAGCTATCAAATGCAAGCAAATAGAGTCCAAAGCCCATTTTCTTTGAGGCCCTAAGCATGTGAACGAATTTCATGCAACCCTAAGCCATATTTTATCCCCTACATACCTATAAATAGGGGTCTCAGTTGAGAGGAATAGGAGAAAATTTTCCAGTCGAAAAAACGCTGCAGAAAAGCTCTGGAGAACTCCCGATAGGCTCTGAACGATTCCAAAGAAGAGGAAGATATCAAGCCACGAATTTTCTCAAGATTATACGAATAATCACTCGTGATTTCGTCGATTCTTGATAAAATAAGTCCAAAAGTTGAAGAACGTTCGAAGATCTGAAGAACGAAGCTTGAAGATTCGAAGATCTGAAGAACAAGACTTTGAAGATTCGAAGATATGAAGAACAAATCTTTGAAGATTTTAAGATATTCATATGAAGATTGAATCAAGATTCAATTGAAGATCAAGCCATATATCCCAGAAGGCCCTTAAACAGAAGATCAAGCCATAAAACGGCCCTTTTGTTGAAGATCAAGCCACTTGAAAACCGGAGGCCCTTCAAGTTGAATTCTTAATTCAAGAAGATTTGAAGATCCGACGAACGAAGATTTGAAGATTCGAAGATCTCAAGAACAGAGATTTGAATATCTGAAGAACGTTCGAACGTTTGAAGGATTAAAGATTTAATTTTGAATTAAATTCTTTAATTATATTCATGTCAAATTGCAAGTGAAGAATCAGAGGATTCATATTTAGAGATTGTACCCAATATTCTCACATATTATTATTTGCGATCAATTTTAAGTGAATACTTAAAATTTGTTTCACAAATTTTTGGCACGCCTGGTGGGACCTCTCTACCTCTCATCTCTTCACTTTTATCAAGCAAAACGAACCCATGGCATCAAGCAAGCCCGTGATCACATTGAATTCTAGAGCGTCATCAAGCTCGTATCAAAATATGCAAGGCCCCATCACTAGGAGCCGATCAAGAATCCTATCTGCACAGTCATTTTCGGGAACTACTCCCGATGCGATGGAGGAATTTCAAACTGTGCAAGAGATGGCCCAGAAGCTTTCTTCATCCATACGTGAAGTTACTTCCCCGAAGTGGACAAATGGTGGTGAAAGCTCATCATCTGGTTCAGACTCTACTTTTCCATCAACTTCTCCACGAAGAACTATCCCACAGTGGTCAAATGTCTACACTGTGATGCCCACTATGACGACGAGCACCACATCTATGGAGGAATAAATCGCTTATCTAACTAAGGTCATCGAGGGGATGAGTATGTTCATGCAAGCTCAAGATCAGAAGTTGAACGATCTGAACAGCAAAGTAGAAAGCTTGAAAGGCGAGTCAAGTCATGCTCATGAGAAGGATCCCGAAGTGCATGAAGACAATGATTCTCACCAAGAGGATTCAGGAAAGAACATCCCAACCTCTGGGGGCATGATCCCGATTGATCAACTCAAAGACTTCATCATGGGAACCATAAAGGGGAAGATAGAAGGAAGTCAATCTACTTACTCCTATGTTAAGCCGTACACCCAAAGGATCGAGGATATGAAAATGCCCATCGGTTACGAGCCGCCGAAGTTCATACAGTTTGATGGAAAGGGAAATTCGAGACAACATGTTGCCCATTTCATAGAAACTTGCAATAATGCGGAAACGGATGGGGATCACCTGATCAAACTATTTGTGCGCTCTTTGAAAGCAAATGCATTTGACTGATATACTGACTTGGAGCCCGGTTCCATTGACAGCTGGCAAGATATGGAACGTGAGTTCCTAAACCATTTCTATAGCACAAGGAGGGTGGTGAGTTTGCTTGAGTTGACAACTACTCTTCAGTGGAAAGATGAGCCCGTGATAACCTACATTGAACGTTGGAGGGAACTTGCCCTCAACTGCAAAGATTGGATCTCTACAAATTCTGCAATTGATATGTGCATTGAAGGCATGCATTGGGAGTTATGTTATATTCTGAAAGGAGTGAATCCAACTACTTTCGATGAATTATCAAGCAAAGCTCGTAACATGGAGTTGAGCATTGCAAGCAGTGGAAGACAAACCATGGGCATATATCCCATGAACAATGCCGCTGAAAAGCAAGATACCAAGAAAGGGGGCAAACCCTTCGCTAAATTTGAAAAGAAAGAAGCGATGGTTGTGAAAGCTTCACCAGTCAAAGTCTTCACTCAAACTACCGAGAAGGCAAAGTAGGTTGCTAGAGTTGAACCTGAAACCTCCGGACTTGTCAAGCTGACATTGTGAGAGATGATGGAGAAGCAATATCCTTTCTTGGAATCTGATGTTTCTCCAATGTTCGATGAACTGACGAGGTTGAAACTTGTTGATTTACCTCAGTCAAAACGACCCGAGGAAGCCACAAAGGTCAATGATCCTAATTACTACAAATATCATAGAGTGTTGAGTCACCCGATAGAGAAGTGTTGGGTGTTCAAAGACAAGATTATGGATTTGGCCCGTGAAGGAAATATTGAACTTGCTGATTCTACAGCAAGCACAAACTAAATTACCATTACATTTGGTAGGTTTGCTCCGCTCATGGTCGACGGTGACCTAAATTCTCACAAGCATAAGCTCCCTTCTACTGTCAAGGGAATGAAAGGATGTCCGCCTCTTAGTAAAAGAATGGCGCTTGAGGATGTTGATGACAAAGGGAGACCACGGATCATTGTAACTCGAAAGAAACACAGGAAGAATCATGAACCTAAGCCACAACCGAAGAAGGTGATAAAGAAATGGGTTAGGCAACAACCGATAAATGAAATGAAGAAAAGGAAGCAAAGGAAGGACCATGTTCGATCCAAAGTTGCGCGAAGACCGATTACTCTCAACGATTATATGCCAAAGGATTTAAAGAAAAAGATAACTCAAATTTCTAGTTCTTGCCTTAGCAGCCACGAGAAAGAAGTTGAGAGTTCAAGTAGATGTTAATCTCCAGTTTGAAGTAAGAAAGAAGTGGCTGAAGCACAAAAATCTACTGCATGTGCCACTGCCATTGTCTTTAAAGACGGAGATCTTATGTTGGGTTCTACCCCCCATAACCGTCCGCTTTTTGTTGAAGGATACACTCGTGGACAAAGATTCAGAAGAATTATGATAGATCAAGGGTCTGCCGTTAACATTTTGACGGTTCGAGCTATGAAAGATCTAGATATATCAATGAATGAACTCTCACAAAGCCGCTTAATGATTCAAGGCTTTAATCAAGGGGGGCAAAGAGCGATTGGAATGATCCGTCTTGATTTGTTCATTGGCGGGTTGAAAGCAAGTATTTTAGACAAGAAGAAGAATATCGCTCCTTGACTCAATCAAAGCTGAAAGGGAAACTTGTTGAAGGCGTAGAAGGGCTTACATTCCCTCCTGCAAAGATCGAGATATCAAGGCCTCCTCAAGACACGTCTCAGGAAGAAATAAAGCACAAGGATGATGTTAAGGAGTTTCAAATCCCTAAGGCACGCACTAATGAAGGTGATGGAGTATTAACTCCTAGATTCTAGAGAGAAGTGAGAGCTAGAGAGAGAAGTGCAATAATATGCTTCAATAGAATGATTTTTTCACCCCCATAACTACTCCCAAGGGGAGTATTTATAGACAAAATTAGGGTTGGGCTCCCAAGCCTTGGGCTTGGGAGGCCCATTTACAACTGGACCGCTACTGGGCCGAATACAAAGCCACTAATGGGCTGTACAAATGAGTAAGTATAGGATCCGATTCTGGGAGGTCCTCGTGGCCGACGAGGGCGTGGCCGACGAGGGCACGGCCGACGGGGGCACCCGGGTTCCTTGGACTCGGGATCATAATCCGGGTTGGCTTCCTCTCGGCCGACGAGGACGTTTGGCCGACGAGGGCACCACTCTGTCTTGTGCTCTGTTCTTCCGAGTGTGGGTCCTGGGGCTCAGACCCATATACTCCATCAGGAGTCCCCCACTCTCTAAGCTGAGACGTAGACGAAGTGAAGGAGAGTAGATTTCTATGCTTTGTTGCTTTTGGCCGATGCGGGCATTTCCAGGCCGTTAGCCGTTGTGGCGTTGGCGTTGTTTCCTCTCTGGTGATCCTATTCTGTGCTTTGGCCGTTACCTGTTCCTTGCTGTGGGCGGGGAGGCCGTCATTTCCTTAATGTGTTTTGGGACGATGAGTGTCCTTCCTTCAATGGTGGCCGTTGAGGGCGCGCTTTCCCTTTCCTGGCCGTTGGTGTTTGAAGTTTACGTTTGGGCCGGTGAGGCCGTTGAGGTTGTTCCTTTGTGTTTTTGGCCGAAGAGCCCATCAAGATTAATTGTTGGCGGAGGACGATGAGTGTCCTTGCCTCTAGTGGCTTGTTGGCCATTGCTAGTGACGTTATGGGCCTTTGGCCGATGAGGTTCTGTTGTGCTGTATGGATGATGTGGCCATGTTTTGTGGTTACCTTGTTTATACCTTTGTTTCGTTGAGGCCGGTGTAGTCCCCCAGTCCCCCACTGCTTCAGGCCGAAGAGAGTGAGGGGTGAAGGAGTTGCCTGAGTCCTTGGCCGAAGCGGTCTCGCCGTAGTCCCCCTGAATCCAACTCTCATGGCGATTTTCTGGCCAAGGTAACCCTGTGGGAGAACCCTTGTGCACAGATCGCTTGTAGAGAGTTATCATCAAGGGTTATTACGAGGAGCCGAAGGCTGTGGGCTATTTGTTCCCTTTGTTCTGTGGCCGTTACGTACCTGGCCGTTGCCATCCTCTTATTGTTTGGCATTTGTGATATTGGTGAGCAAATGGGACGTTGAGGGCGCTTGCTGGCAGTTGTAAAGCCGTTGAGCGTGTGTAGGCCGTAGAGTCTGATTTGCCAGTGGGCCGTTGATATGGGTTGGTCCTGGCCCGTTGGTGACGTGGTGGCCCCCCAGTGGTGGCCGTTGATGTGGCCATTTGGTGAGTGCCACGTGTAGTGACCGTTGGTGGGGGGGTCTATAAATACCCCTTCCCCTCTGACGAAGAATCACATTTGCATTCTGAATTTGTCGAAGTGCTGGCCGATTTTCTAGAGAGAGAAACTCCCAAGCCTGTTCTTCGTGTTCTTCATTGTTTGAGGTTAGTGTTCATCACGATCTTCCTCACTTTTCATATTTTGTTCCGTAAGTAGTTGATCTAGTGTTAGGCATCTAAACACCCTTAGATCGTAAGTTCTCCTTAAGCCCGTAGTAGTAATGAAGAGTTTGAACGAGGACTACGAGGTCCCTTGACTACGAGGTGCTCGAGGAGTTTGAAGAGGAGATAGAGCGTTTGAGCCCCTACAAATCCGTAGAGCTAATGGACGAGGAGATCGAGGACGAGGAGTCCGCCTCCTCTTCAGAGGGTGAGGACGTAGGTGCGTCCCGAGCGGTGGACGGGGCGTCCACCTCTGCTGCCGTTCCGTGCCCGAAGCCGGTATCTGCCGTGAAGGGCGCATCGAAGCCGAAGAGAGTGAGGAGGCCGAAGAATGGGCCGGGTCTCTCCTACTTGGACCTTACCAACATATTCCTGATTAAGCCGGAGAGCAGTGAGGCCGACTATCTTGTCGCCCAGATGTACGTGGGGCCGTTCGGGCGGGTTAGGGCACCCAGGCCGACGGACCATGTTCTACTTCCGCCACCGGGATACTTCGGAGTATACCCGATGAGTTTTGCTAAGGGGCTGAGGTTCCCCCTTCACCCCTTCGTCACCGAGTATCTGGACATGGTGGGGCTTCCTCCGGCCCTGCTGACGTCGAACAGTTATTCCTTGATAGTGGGCTTCTTGCTTCGGTGTGAGGAGTTGGGCTACAGGCCGACCACGGCCTTATTCATGAACTTGTACCAGATCGGCCGAGGAAGCCACAAGAACTGTGCGGCCTATGCCACTCTTCAACAGCTGCCGAGGAAGAGGAGCTTCACGGATTTGCCTACGTCCATTCATGGGTGGAAGAGCAAGTTCGTGTTTGTGTCCATTGGTGAGAGTGGCACCGAGTTCCCCTCCCTCGGCCATACCGGGAGGTTCAACCTTCATGACCCGCCGAAGAGCTCTATTCTGGACGCTCAGGTGGAGGCTTTCCTGGAAGGGGGGCCGAGGAGCGTGAAAGATTACGTCACTGAATACAAGATGACGGACCTCGGCTTCTTCAGATATCACTTGTATGGAGATAAGGAGGATGACCTCCAACTTTTGCCGAGGATGACCACCAACTTTGAGGAGGCCGATGGCCCGCCTTTGGGCATTCCTGCTGAGGCCGATGGTAATTCTTCTTCGGCTTTGTGTCTTTACGTTTTGTCGTTTGCCTTACTAATCTGTTTGTGCTTTTCCCTTGTAGATTTTGTCATGGACCGCCGTTCTATGATGGCGATTGCGAAGGCCAAAGCGGCCGAGGAGATTGCTGCTAAGGCGGCTGAAGCGGCCAGGCGTGCCGCGGCCGGTGTGGGCGGGGCTAATGCAGATGCGGCCCCAAAGCCTGCCCCGTCCAAGAAAAAGAGACCGGCCACTGACGGCCAGAAGAAGTTGACCGAGGCCGGCGTGAGCGTCTCTAAGAAGACGAAGAGGGCTCCTTCCCCTTCTCCTGCCAGTGAGGCCGGTACGCTTACTGTCCCCAGCGTGGGCGATGGTGGTCCCGTCGTGGACCTTACTGTTGCTGATGGTGCCGCCCCAGCGCTTCCTCTCGTCCAGGAACCACGGACGCAGAGGGCCGGCAAAGAGGTTGCCGGTGCTACCTATCAGAAAGTGATAGAGTACCCCGTCGGCGGGGGCGTGTTCAATGAGCTCGTCCCCGGCCATGTCGTCCTGGCCAAGGCCATGCCGGCCAAAGATCGGACTCCTCTGAAGAAGCTTGAGGAGCCGAAGATCTATGAGGGTGGCATGGATCTCCTCGTCCAAGTAAGTGATTGTCCTTAAATCCTTGCCTTTCTTCGGCTATGTAGAGTTTTTGCCTGACCTTAGTTTTTCTTCTGCAGAGTGCCTTCATGCTTATGGAAAGCCATAAGAGGCAGTACTGGGAGATTTCCCGCCTGCAAGCACTGGAGCAGAAGGCTGCCTCGGCCGACGAGGCGGTAGCTTGCCTTGACCGGCTTCGGGAGGATGCCAAGGCGCTGCAGGCCAAAGCTGATGAGGCCGTCGCGGCCAGGGACGTTGCCCTTGTCCAGCTCGAAGAGAGCAGAAGGGAGCTCGCGGAGTCTCGTAGAGCGCTTGAGGCCGAGAAGCGCAGGAGCGAGGAGGCCGCCAAGGCGAAAGCTGAGGCCGAAGCCGCCGTTGTGAGGGCTGCCGATGAGGCTGTTGAGAAGTTCTTGGCCGAAGGGTGGAAGGCCGATGAGAGGCTCCCCTGGTGTTACGAGGTGGTGGCCGCCAGGCTGGAGAATTGGGGGATGAACTCCCCTGCCGGCCGGGAGTATTTCAGCCAGGAGATGTCTGTTTACTACAACCTGGGGCAGGAGCGGATGCAAAGGCTCCTGTACCGGCGGCTATCCCGTGCGTTGAAGGCCATGAATTACACGGCCGGATGGGCTAGACGAAACCTGAAGCTCCCAAAGCTGATGAAGGATCCCGAAGGGCAGGCCACGCTTCCGCTGTCGGAGCGGGAGTCCCCCATAGAAAGCTCCGGCCTCGGCGAGCCGGACTATACCGAGTTCGATTTCTTGGATGATGCCACCAGCGCCGCTGCCGGCCAGGAAGCTGAGGCCGATGAGGAGGGGGCCGACGAGATTGAAGAGCCAGTCCCGGAGGCTTGATCGGCTAGTCCCTATTGTAGTTAGCTTTTCATTTTTTTTGCCCAATTATGTAATGGCCGTAGTGCCCTCCAATTGTAATGAATTTTATCAATCGAGGAAATTTTTGCTGTCCTGTTCGGCCTTGAATCCTTTGTGTGCTTGTTTGCTGTGTTATTTCAATTCTGTAAATTGTCTAAGTATCAAGTCATAACTTGGGTCACCCGCGAGTGTCCGCTACGTCCGTGAGGTTGGCCTTCCCGTCCAGTAGTCTGGTCGGCCTATGCCTTTTTGATTTACTGTCATAACATTTGGGGAAAAATTCCCCAAGTGTTTTTTGGGTCCGTGTAGATCCCGTCTTTACGGCCTGGTGGCTTCGTCGGCTTGGACGTAGTTTCATAACACTTAGGAATTTTTCAAAAAGTTTTCTAAGTGTTTTGGGATCCACTTAGGTGCTTTCCTTTCGGCCTGGTGGCCTTGTCGGCTTGACCGGTGTTCCTTTGTCATCATAACACTTAGGATTTTTTCAGACAATTTCCTAAGTGTTTTGGATTCCTTTTAGGTGCTTCCGTTTGTAGCCTTGACCGTAGTGTCCGTTCTGTTTTAGCGTTGGCGTCCTCATCGTCCTGGCCTTGGATACATCTGGCCATGGCCGTTGGCGGCTTGTATCCCTGTGTTCTGGCCGATAAGGGTACCTTCACCATAGTCTCGTGGACTTTGAATTTTTCATAAGTACATATGTGAAGGTGTAGGTGGCTAACGGCTTTGTAGTATACCGGTACCCGCTTCGGCTAGAGTTTCTCCATTGTAGTACTTAGATAATTTCCTAAGTATAAATGTTAGGCGTTTGCTTCTTCGCGGTGCCACTGCCGGCCGAGGTCTGGCTTGTGGCCGATGAGGGTGCTGGACAAAAAATAGCTTGTCCAAGGAGATGGTCCTGTATTCGTCGGCTAGCTATGGTTCCAGTGCCTGCGTCGGCCCTCCGAGGTGCTGTGCCCGCTTCGTCCCGGTCATCCTCAGGATTGCGATGCCTTGGTTCATACCCAGCGTTGGTGCCTCAAAGGTCCATGGCCGATGAAGGTCACCTCTCGCGTGTCACCCAACCGATGTGGTTAGGGTTTTTAAAGGCGTGTGTATCGGCCTTGATTGTTCCCTCGTGGTGCGTGGACGTGTCGTCCATGCTGCCTGTCAGTGGTACTAAACTTGTGTTCAACTGATATGTACTTGGCCGAAATGGGCCTGAATTTTGGGGATTTTATTTTTTCATTGCTCGAGGCCGGCAAGTGTGCGCGGCCGTCAGCTTCCCTCTTTTTCCCTTGTATGTTTTTTTTTTTTTTCGTTTCGGGGGTATCCTTCTTTCAGGCTTCGGCCGAAGGGTGTGCTCGTCCTTCGGCCGGTTCGGACTTCGTTTATAATGTCCGTGGTCTCAGGGCGGGTCCCGTCGCCTATTTATGACGCGGGCTAGACTTTTGGTCGGTTTCCAACGGCTGTCGTTGCCCATCCCTGAGTTTTGGGATTTTGTCACCTCGGCCATGATTTCAGGCCTGTCGTCCTGCGATCTGGCGCGTGTACGACGCGGTGAGCTTCCCGTTTCAAAACGTGGGCCGTTTGTGGGCCCCTCGTCCTGGGGACATCGTCGGCCATACCTGAGCGTTTCACTTCTAGGTTTACGGGGCCAGGACGATGTGCTCTCTCAGCTAGGCCTGAGCCCTTCGCTGATACAAAGTACAATGGAGTGCCTGAGCTTGTCGCTCGTAGGCTGCAAATGCAAGGGGCCATGTCGGCCAGACCTGAGCCTTTCGCTCTAAGGTGGCCGACGAGGGCACCTGCTAATGTTTTTACTTTAAATTCCAGAGAAAAAATCAGAACATGATTTTATTCATAAGTGGCTCGAGGCCGAGGGTGGCGTTCAATCAGTAACCCGTTAAGGGGTGAGGGCTTCGCCGTCTACACCTCCTTCGGATTACTGATAAAACTTCACCAGATGATGTACATTCCATGTTCGTGGCACATTGGACCCATTCGGTCGTTTAAGTTTGTAGGTGCCGGGTTTGACCACGGCACTGACGATGTAGGGCCCTTCGTACTTCAATGCTAGCTTGTCACCCTCTGTCGGCTGGCTTGCTTCCCTTCGGCGGAGGACGTAGTCCCCCACCTGAAATTCCCGGGAACGTACCTTGGCGTCATAATATGATTTCACTTGACGCCGGTAGTTCTCTGCTCGGACGTAAGCTTGCTCACGCCTCTCATCAACCAGGTGTAGGTCAATCCTCATGTTCTCTTCGTTGGTGTCAGGCTCATATTGCTCCACTCGCCGGCTGGGGATGGCTACCTCCGTGGGCGCCTTCGCCTCAAAGCCGTAGCATAGGGCGAAAGGTGTTTCGCCTGTCGCCCTCCTCGGCGTGGTTCTGTAGCACCACAGGATGTTGGGGAGCTCGTCGACCCAACTACCTCCGGCGGCCTGGAGGTTCTTCTTCAGCCCCTCCATTATTGTTCTGTTGGCGTTCTCGACCTGCCCGTTGCCCTGAGGATAGGCAACGGAGGAGAAGCGGTGCCTCACCCCAAACTCCCGGAGGAGCTCCTGGAAAGGGGCTGCCTCGAATTGGGTGCCGTTGTCTGATATAATCTCCTGGGGGACGCCAAAGCGTGTAATGATGTTCTTGTAAACAAATCTTTGGCATCTGGCCCCCGTGATGCTGGCCAAGGGTTCCGCCTCGACCCACTTGGTGAAGTAGTCGACGGCGACGATGATGTAGCGGTTATTCCCGGCGGCTCTGGGCAGGGGGCCGACCAGGTCAATCCCCCATCTGGAGAATGGAATTGCGGTGCTGACAGGGGCATAATTGACAGCTGGCCGACCAGGGGCCTTCTGGAGTACCTGGCATGTGGTGCATTTCCTGGCCAGGTCAGCGCAGTCGCGTGCCATCGTCGGCCAGAAAAAGCCCTGGACGACGAGACGCCGGGACATGCTGAAAGGGCCCTGGTGCGAGGAGCAGACGCCGCAATGTACTTCTTCCATGGCTGTGTCGGCCTCGTCCTGGTGCAGGCACCGTAGGAGAGTGCCATTATAGGACCGTTTGTAGAGTTTGCCATCTTCGATGGTGTAGCTTGGGGCCCTGAGTTTGGCGAGTTTGGCCCTCTCCTCGTTCGGGGGCAACTCCCCCGTTGTGATGAAGGTGGCTATGTCGGAGATCCAGTCCTCTGGTCGCTGGTGGACGCACAAGACGGGGCTGGCATGGATACTGGACATGCTCAACTCCTCGATCTTGGCCAACTGGGAGATGTGCTCCGGGGTGTCCGAGCTGAGCTTGGAGAGGATGTCGACTTCGGCGTTCTCGGCCCTTGGGATCTGAGTGATCTCATGGGTTTCAAACGCTTTCAGCAATTCCTCCGTCGCTTGTTTGTACTGCCTCATTCGGCCTTCCTTTGCTTCGTACGATCCCTCCACCTGGCCCACTACTAGTTTGGAATCGCACTTGATTCTGAGGTGCTTGGCCTTGAGGCCGGCGGCGAGTCTGAGACCGCTGAGGAGGGCCTCATACTCGGCTTCGTTGTTGGACACCCTGAAGTTGAAGCGGATGGCATAGTAGGCTCTGAATCCTTCAGGGGATATGAGGACGACGCCGCCGCCGCATGATTTCGCGGCCGACGAGCCGTCAGTGAACAGGGTCTACGTGTCGTCCGGCTCCGGCCCGGGGTTGGCGACGGCCGTCTCCCTTGCTGTGCATTCGATGACGAAGTCGGCCAAGGCTTGCCCTTTGATAGATGGCCTTGGCTTGATCTCAATTTGAAACTGACTGAGGAAGATCGCCCACTTCACCATCCTCGAGGAGCTAGTGGGGCTCCTCATGAGCGCGCCGAGAGGCTGCTGGGTCAGCACATGGACGATGTGGGCTTGGAAATAGGGCCCCAGCTTCTTCACGGTGTGGACGATGGCCAGTACCGTCTTCTCAATGGGGGAGTACCTGAGCTCGGCCTCCCTAAGTGTCTTGCTGATGTAGAAGATGGCCTTCTGCACCCCTTCGTCCTCACGGATGAGCACGGAGCTGATGGCCGACGTGCTCACCCCTAAGTACAGGAAGAGGGTTTCGCCGGCTTTGGGCTTGGAGAGTATGGGTGGGGACGACAGGTACCTCTTCAATTCGTCGAATGCTTCCTGGCACTCCGTCGTCCACCTGAAGCTGGTTGCCTTGCGCATGATCTGGAAGAAGGGGAGTGCCCTCTCAGCTGACCTGGAGAGGAAACGGTTCAAGGCCGCCAGGCGCCCCGTCAGTCGCTGTACCTCCTTGACGTTGCGGGGCGGCTCCATGTTGATGATGGCCTGCGTCTTTTCCGGGTTTATCTCGATGCCTCTCCGGCTGACCATGTAGCCGAGAAACTTGCCACCCTGGACGCCGAAGGCGCATTTCTTGGGGTTGAGGCGGAGCCTGAATTCCTTCATTATCTCAAAGATTTCCCGGAGGTCGTCGGCGTGGGAGGTGGCCTGCCTGCTCTTGACGATCATGTCGTCGACGTACGCCTCCATCGTCCGGCCAAGGACCGCCCTGAAGATCTTGGCCACCATCCTAGTGTAGGTGGCGCCGGAGTTTTTGAGTCCGAAGGCCATGACGAGGTAGCAAAAGATTCCCTCTGGGGTCATGAATGTCGTCTTCTCGGCGTCCCCTTCATGCATGGAGATCTGGTGGTACCCTCTGAAAGCGTCGAGGAACGACATCAACTCGCACCCCGCCGTCTCGTCCACCAGCTGATCGATGTTGGGGAGAGGGAACGGGTCCATGGGGCACGCCTTGTTCAGGTCAGTGTAGTCAACACACATTCTGAACGTCGGCGGCTTCTGTGCGAGGACGACGTTGGCCAACCATGTTGGGTACTTCACCTCTTTGATATGTTTGATTGATAGGAGCATGGCGACCTCCCCTTTGACGAAGTCCCGCCTGTCAGCGGACAAGTAGCGCCGCTTCTGTTTGACGGGCGCGGAGGCCGGATCGACGGTCAGCCGGTGAGTGATCACCTGGCGGCTGATGCCGGGCATATCGTCCGGGCCCCACGCGAAGACAACGGCGTATGACCGTAGGACGAGGAGGATGGCGTCTCGCTGGTCCTGGGGGAGTTGCTTTCCGACCCTGAGAACCCGCTCCGGCCGGGAGGTATCCAGAGGGATTTCCTCGACCTCCTCGGCTGGCTCCGCATGTGGCCTCTCCTCGTCCATGGCGGCGGCGGCCGTGATGGTATCTATCCGCTGTCCCTCCCTTTCGGCCGGCCTCGTCAGCTTGAGGTAGCAAGCTCTGGCTATCCTCTGATTTCCTCTGGCGTAGCCGATGCCGTCGCTGGTGGGGAACTTCAAGCATAGGTGCTTCATGGAGATGATGGCCTCCAAGTCCTCCAGCGCTGGCCGGCCCAAGATCAAGTTATGGGCGCACTGGAGGTTGACCACCATGAACTCCATGTCAATTTTGGCATGGTGGGGGCCGTCACCGACTTCCACGGGGAGGACTATCGTGCCCTCGGCGTCGATAGAGTCCCCGGTGAAGCCGGATAACGGGGTCTTGATCGGCTTCAGCAGAGCTCTGTCCAGCTTCAGCTGCTTGAAGGTGTCTAGGTACATCACGTTGACGGAGCTCCCCGTATCGATGTAAGTGCGGTGGACGATGGAGTCACCGATCTCACATCGGATGACGAGGGCGTCCCTGTGTGACTCCGTACCCGGAGGCAGATCCTTGTTGGTGAAGGTGATCGCCTCCGTTCGCTGCTTCTTCGGCTGGGGGGGAACGTGGGACACCTCTCCAATGTAAAGGGATTGGGCCCATTTCTTCCTCTGAGTGGCGGAGTCCCCCCAGTGTTCCCGCCCACGATGAGGTGGATGTGATCCTTCTTCGGCGGAGGCTCCTCGAAGTCCTCGTCGTCGCTGAGTCTACCAATCTCGCGCTTCTTCGCAGAGGGTTCGCCCCCACGTTTTCCGGTGTTTACCCAAGTGTTTTTACGTGGGCCACCTTTGACAAACTGGGAGAGTTCCCCCTGGCGAATAAGACGCTCGATGGCCTTCTTTAATGTGATGCAATCGTCGGTGTTGTGCGACGAGTTCTTGTGGAACCGGCAATACGTGCCGCCCTGTTGGATGGCCAGGACCTCCTCGGCCGGCCGAGGGGCCTGCTCGATGAGGCCGTGCTTTTCGGCATAATCGAGGATGGTGCCGACCGGGTGGGTGAGGGCTACCCCCGGCCGTTCCATCCTCGGCCGCCAGTGGCGGTCTTTCTTACTTTGTCCACCAGAGCCGTGGCGGCCCTGGGCACCCTGGCCGGCCGGGGACGGGCCCGAGGTCGGCGAAGGATTTGTCCTCTTGGGGGGATGGCCCCCCTCTCTCTTGTGATTGTGGAGCTCGTCGGCGTCGGCATACAAGCCTCCGCGTTGGAGCGCCTTGGCGTACGACCTCGGGGGGTCAGTGATGAGGCTCCTGACGTACGGGGAGCTGCGGAGGGCTCCCTGGTACAAGGCGAGGAGGGTGCGCTCATCGGCCCCCTCGACCTCCTCGGTCTCCCTCGTCCACCGGTCGATGAATGACCGGAGGGACTCCTCGTGCTGCTGTTTGACGGAGAGGAGGTGGGTGAAATACTTCTTGGCGCGCTTCCTCCCGGCAAAGTGAGTGAGGAAGCGCTGGGCGAGATCTTGCCATGAGTCAATGCTTCCCTCTGGCATCCCGTTGAACCACTCGTACGCTGGCCCCTCGAGAGTAGAGAGGAACCAACGGCAGAGGTATTCGTCGGACGCGTTCACCATCAGCATGTTGTTTTGATAACGGCTGAAGTGCTCCTGGGGGTCTGATCGGCCATCGTAGGACTTGATGGCATTTCCCCTGTACTTCTCAGGGATGGGGGCCGAGAGGACCCTGTTGGTGAAAGGGGTCCTAGTCCTGACCTGGATGATGGGGTCACCCCGACCTTCGGCCAGCTCCCTCTCCAGGGCGCTGACTTTGTTCATGAGCGCGTTGAGGCCGGGGTCGTTGGAGGCGTCGGCCGTAGGGACGTTGGCCGACTGCTTGGCCTCCATCTGAGCCAACCTCCTTTCCAGCTGGGCGATGACCTCGTCCCGAGGGTCCCCGTCGGCCGCGACGGCACCCGGCTGGTTCCTCCGGCGCTCGTTGTGAGCCGCGTTGATCTGGTGACGCACGTCATCCTCGTGCAACTTCCCCTTGCCCTTGTCCGGGCGGGGCTGGTCCGCTGTCCGGGACACAGACCCCAAACTATCCCTTGGCGAGCCAGGACGAGGATCACCAATCCGTCCCGCCATCCTCTCCGAAACCGGACGACGGCGCGTGTCACCTAGCCTATTGAAGGCAGAGGCTTTTCCACGCGCTGGGGTCTGCCCGGGCCGAAGAGGGGAAGCAGGGTGGGAGTGGGACGACGCCGTGTCCTGGGCCACAACCTCCTCATTGTTGCCTATCTGGTCGGCCAGGGGTTGGGGATGAGGAGGTGGAGTGACGTTTCCCCCGGTCCTTGGCAAGAGTGCGCTGAGGACGGTGGGATTCTGAGCCAAGCTGGCGATGATAGCCGATAGTGCGGCCTGGACCTGAGGATCTACGGACGGAGAGGCCGCGGCCATAGGCTGGGCCGGGGCGTGGTCCGCTTTCTCAGCTCGTTTCTTTTCCAGGCCGAGGCGGGCGTCGGGGACTCCGCCGTTGAGTTGGTTGCGGAGGTCCGTCGTGAGGTTGAAGGCTTCCTGGAAGAGGTCCCCTCCGCCGACCTGGTCGGCCGTGGCGTCCTCATCGTGCTTCCTGGGCTCTTGGTCCTCAGGGATGGCTTTGCTGACGAGGTTGCGGTTTGACTTAGTTCTCCCCATGATCAGTGGTTAGCTGTGCTTGGTAGCGACGAAGGGTGCTAACTTGATTGTTCTAGCTCTCAACGAAAGCACCAAATGATGGAGTATTAACTCCTAGATTCTAGAGAGAAGTGAGAGCTAGAGAGAGAAGTGCAATAATATGCTTCAATAGAATGATTTTTTCACCCCCATAACTACTCCCAAGGGGAGTATTTATAGAGAAAATTAGGGTTGGGCTCCCAAGCCTTGGGCTTGGGAGGCCCATTTACAACTGGACCGCTACTGGGCCGAATACAAAGCCACTAATGGGCTGTACAAATGAGTAAGTATAGGATCCGATTCTGGGAGGTCCTCGTGGCCGACGAGGGCGTGGCCGACGAGGGCACGGCCGACGGGGGCACCCGGGTTCCTTGGACTCGGGATCATAATCCGGGTTGGCTTCCTCTCGGCCGACGAGGACGTTTGGCCGACGAGGGCGCCACTCTGTCTTGTGCTCTGTTCTTCCGAGTGTGGGTCCTGGGGCTCAGACCCATATACTCCATCAGAAGGATTAGACCCAAATGCATACAAACTTCTGGCCAAGGCTGGATATAATCCTAATGAACAAAAGTTAGGAAAACTCATTCCAGAAGCTGGTGGAGAAGGACCATCGAAGCAGATCAATCTTCGAGGACACACAGGGTTGGGTTACGTTCAGCCGAAACCCATAAGAATCCTTATAAATAGAGCCGCAACACATCATATCAGTGCAGATGAAGAAGATGAAGTGACTTCTAAACCGAAGTATTCCGTCTTTGATCAGATTGGGGGGGGCAAAACCAAGACCTGCCATCTTTGATAGGATGGGGCCAAAGCCAAAGAAGATCATGAAGAAAACTTTACAAGAAAGGCTTGGAGTGATCCCTTTCATGGTAAAGCACATGGAAGACCCATGTAGTGGGCAAAACTTTGAGAGAAAGCCGGTACATGAAAGGTTGGGGAAAGTTCGCTCATGCAAGAAGTCTCTCAACAAATATACAAAAACACAAGTTTTGAATGAATATAGAAGCTTGATTCCATCCCGAATGAGGCGAGAAACTGATGTGGAAGTCTCATGTGGAGAAACTCTCAAAGTACAGCTGAAAACAATTATTCATACTCGAATGACAGAAGATAATACGTTCAGATATGATGAGCTGATTGATGATGAGGAATACATTGCTTCATCTTCTTACCATATTACTTTTGGTGATGAAATCCCGGCCGAAGGTGAAGATGGTGATGAAGCTCCTTTGGAATTTGAAGAGGGAGTGCGAACAGCCTTGGATGAACTAAAAGAGGTAAATCTTGGCACCGAAGAGGACCCTCGCCCCATTTATATCAGTGCTCTTCCATCGAGCGAAGAAAAAGAAGAATATGTGGCCTTACTCCAAGAATACAAGGATGTCTTTGCATGGACATACAAAGAAATGCGGGGGTTGGATCCAAAAATCGATGTTCATCACCTAGCAATAAATAAAGGATATCGACCAGTAAAGCAGGCTCAAAGGTGCTTCCGCCCAGATTTAATTCCATTAATCGAGGCTGAGGTTGATAAACTTATTGAGGCCGGATTCATTCGAGAAGTGAAATATCCTACTTGGATATCCAACATTGTCCCGGTCAGAAAGAAGAATGGACAAATCGGAATATGTGTTGATTTTCGGGATCTTAACCTTGTTTGTCCAAAAGATGACTTTCCACTTCCCATCATTGAATTGATGATAGATGTTGTGACTGGGCATGAAATTATGTCATTTATGGATGGTTTCTCCGGTTATAATTGTTGGGTGTGTCTGGGAAAAAAGAAGAATTATTAATTAATAAAAATAATTAATTAATTTAAATAGCTAAAGAAAAACAGAAATAAGATGGAACAGAGTTTAGCCAGAGCTCATGCTACGCACGATGTCCTTAAAACGTATTCGTCACCTCCCACGGTGCTAGGAGCGTTGCAACGACCGTTTCCCAGGATACGGTGGCTAACGAACTAACGTTTGAGCACACAAACGAGAGTTCCGGCGAATGGGAACAAATGCAGAACACTCAGGAATTTTCGGAGTAGCTAGAAGTGTTTTAAAGCTCAAAAAACGTGAGGAATGTATTGTGTGTTGTGTTGTTGCAAACCACCTGCCAACTCTTTATAGGAGGATTTGTTGTGTGTTAAATGTAGTGTTAATGGACCTGAATGTTGGATATCAATGACCAGTCCGTTGGGCATTGAATCGTCCATAAACTGTCCATTTAACACAGCATAAAAAGAGAAGAACGTTGGGCATTTATTGTTGAAACGGCTTGGAGCAGTTCTGGTGCGCGACCAGAATACCCCCACCAGAAGAGGAGCAGTTCTGGTGTGCGACCAGAATACCCCCACCAGAAGAGGAGCAGTTCTGGTGCGAACAGAACTCGAGCACTTTTGTTCCGGACAGAAACGGAGCATCCCTAATTGCCAACAGAAGTCGAGCACATCTGTTCCGGACAGAAGCGGAGCACTTCTGACCCTTAGAAAAATAAAACGTTACGGGAAGAAACAAAAATTAAATCGTATCATTGAATGATAGATTTCCGGACGGCATTCGTGTCCACAGGTCACCCGCACACACGAGTCGCGGTTTTTCTTCTCCGTTTCGGCCGGGAAATTCCTAGGATTTATTGTTCGTCACAAAGGCATTGAGATAGAACAAGCCAAGATTGACGCTATTGTGAATATGCCGGAGCCTCGAAACATTCATGAGTTGAAGAGTTTGCAAGGGAAACTAGCTTATATACGAAGATTCATCTCGAATCTATTGGGAAGATGCCAACCGTTTAGTCGGATTATGAAAAAGGGTGTACCTTTCATATGGGACCAAACGTGTGAGAATGCGTTTGAAAATATCAAGGCTTATTTGATGAAATCGCCGGTCCTAAATGCGCCTGTCGTTGGTCGCCCTTTGATACTTTACATTGCTGCTCAAGAAAGGTCTGTGGGAGCTCTATTAGCTCAAGAAAATGATAAAGGGAAGGAGAATGCCCTTTATTATTTAAGCAGAATGATGACCCCACATGAATTGAAGTACTTGCCCATTGAGAAATTGTGTTTGGCTCTTATATTTGCAATCAAGAAGCTTAAACTCTACTTTGAAGCTCACACAATAAATCTTGTCTCCAGAGCAAATCCGCTGAAGTATGTGATGTCCAAAGTGGTTCTATCGGATCGTCTTGCTATGTGGTACTTGATATTTCAACAGTTTCAGATTGTTTATGTCTCATAAAAGTCTGTAAAAGGACAAGCTTTGGCGGATTTCTTAGCCGATCACCCAATCCCTGCTGAATGGGAGCTTTCTGATGACCTACCTGATGAAGATGTACTCATAATTAATGTTTTGCCTCCATTGAAGATATATTTTGATGGAGCTGCACATAGAGAAGGTGTTGGAGCTGGTGTGGTCTTTGTTACACCCGAAGGTGAAGTTCTGTCATATGCTTTCACGCTTACGGAACCATGCTCCAATAACGTCGCTGAATACCAAACACTCATTCTCAGACTTGAAATAGTTGTAGACATGAAGCAAACACGAGTTAATATCTATGGTGATTCAAAACTAATCATCAATCAAGTGCTTGGAATTTATGAAGTAAGGAAACCTGAACTACATCCTTACAACAAATATGCAAGGGAACTCATAGGATGGCTTGGTGAAGTTACAATTGAACACGTGCCGAGAAAGGAAAACAAGCAAGCTGATGCACTGGCAGGGTTAGCATCGAACATGGCACACCTTGACGACGGAACTCAAGTACGGGTATGTCAAAAATGGGTAATTCCTCCATTCATCAGAGACGATGGTGCAGCCGAAGAGATAGTCGAGATGCCAACTACCTCGGTTTATGATATTGAAAATGAAGATTGGAGGCAGCCGCTCATTGATTATCTCACTGATGGGAAATCACCTGAAAATCCCCGCAAGAAAAAAGACTTGAAGATGTGTTCACCGCGTTTCATCTACTATAAGGATACACTTTATCGAAGATCATTCGATGGTGTATTCCTTAGGTGTTTGGGTGGAGATGAAGTCTTACAAGCAATGGAAGAAGCACATTCAGGAGTATGTGGAGCTCATCAATCTGGTCCTAAGTTGCACTTTCATATCAAGAGGATGGGATATTATTGGCCGACCATGGTAAATGATTACATGGACTATGCTAGAAGATGTCAAGCATGCCAATATCACGCAAATTTCATCCATCAAGCACTGGAGCCTTTGCATCCGACAGTAGCATCATGGCCATTTGACGCTTGGGGACTTGACGTGGTTGGACCAATCACGCCTAGCTCATCATGAGGACATTCATACATACTAGACGCTACTGATTACTTCTCAAAATGGGTCGAAGCAGTTGCATTGAAAGAGGTGAAGAAGGAAAATGTTGCTGATTTCATCCGAGTTCATATCATCTACCGCTTTGGCATTACCCGATATATCTTGACGGACAATGGGAAACCTTTTGACAACAAGTTGATGGACAAGATATGAAAGTTATTTGATTTCAAGCAACGGAAGTCCTCTATGTACTATGCTGCCGCCAATGGCCTCGCTGAAGCTTTTAACAAGACTCTATGCAACCTGTTGAAGAAAGTAGTATCAAAATCAAAGAGAGATTGACACGAAAGAATGGAAGAAGCATTATGGGCATATAGAATGACTTATCGAACACCTACCCAAAGCACTCCATATTCTTTGGTGTATGGTACCGAATCAGTCCTTCCCCTTGAGCGCCAAATACCATCTCTGAGATTGGCTATTCAAGAAGGACTCACTGATGAAGAAAACGTCAAGTTGCGGTTGACAGAACTCGAGGCACTTGATGAAAAGAGGTTAGAAGCTCAGCAGAACCTAGAATGCTATCAGGCTCGTCTGTCGAAATCATTCAACAAAAGGGTTAGAATTCGCTCATTCCAAGTTGGCGATAAAGTTCTAGCTGTGAGAAGACCTATCATTATCACACGAAAAACGGGGCACAAATTTTCACCTAAATGGGATGGTCCTTATGTTATTCAAGAAGTATATTCAGGCGGTGCCTACAAGTTGGTCGATGGAGATGGCTCAAAGATTGGCCCGATCAATGGAAGATTTTTAAAGCTCTACTACCCTTGATATTTGGGGTATAGATATGGCCATAAGAAATGTTGAATGGCTTAAACCACTAATGATGTTGTAAGTGGCTAAACTGCTAAAACATCTCACTTTGTCTATGGGTGAACATAATCATAGATACTCTTGGCCCACGAGAGTTTAAAATGTGTATGGCAAGCTCTTGACCCACGAGAGTTTAAAATGTGTACGACAAGCTCATGGCCCACGAGAGTTTAAAATGTGTACGTCAAGCTCCTGGCCCGCACGAGTTAAAACTAGGGGTGGGAAACCCCGAACCGAAACCCGGAAATCGGCCCTAGCCCAGCCCGAATTATGATATCGGTCCGGGTTTTTTCTTTTTGACCGGCCCGATTAAAAAAAACCTGGACTGAACCCGAAACTTCGGGCTCTTTAACGGGCCCTAAAATCTAAACCCGACCCGGACCGATAAAACCTGAAACAATTAGCCTTAATATAAAATCAATATAATATACCAATATAATTTATAAATTAATTCCTAATTTATGATTATAATCATGATGGACGAAAAATGACTTAAAAACTTTTAGTGACTACAAATATGTTCAATTTATTTACCGTAATGACCATGAAAACATATTTATAGTAACTTTGGTTACATTTTTTTCCATAAATTTTATTTCATAACATTTTTAGAACACCTATATTACTTATTTTTATGCATCTTAAACAAAATATTATGATAATTGTCTTCTTTGGATTTGAATTCTTGGTGATCTTGGAGACTAATATTTGTGATTTTTATTAATTTTATTTGTGGTTTGTACTTTTTATTAATTTTATTTGAAAATAGATTTTAAAATATAAAAGAAAATGAGTGATTTCACATTCGGGCTTTAACCGACCCAACCCGAACCCGGACCGAACCCGGGCTACTAAAAACCCGACTCGGACCGAATATAGTTGGATTTTTTCGGTCCCTAATTTTCATAACCCGATGTCTTACGGGTAATTTCCGGGTTTAGCAAAAACCCGACCTGGACCGGACCGATCCCACCCCTAGTTAAAACTGTGTACGGTCCCTTTAAATTACCAATTCAAATGGTATATTTGAACTACGTTTGACTTGATCTCCTTCATAGGGGTACGTAGGCAGCTCAAAAGTTTCATTTTTGAGTTCAGTTATAACAACACCAACCCCCAATAAAGTTTAACCTCAGTCAATTTGAAGCAGAAGAAAAAAAAGAAGTAAGGCAATATCAATTCATGAGAAGCAATAGAAGAAGCAACAGAAGAAGCAAATATCCATATATAGTTTGACAAGAAGTAAAGAAAAGAGATGGTTGCTGATTAAAAGGCTAATCTAGGAGCTAAGTATCAGCCTAAAAACAACTTAAAGCTAACTAAGTCATCCTTCAAGGCCTCTAGCTCTTTCTTCTGAGTGCTTAAAGCAAGTTGATCTTCATCTGATGCTTTGATAGTCTTCAAAATCCGTGAAGATTCCTCCTTAGCCTTCGTGAGAGCTGCATCTAAGTCACTAGCCTCTACATAACGCTTGGAGATCGAAACTTCTATTTCCTTAGCCTCAGCTTCCAATAAGGCCATCTTCTTCTTGATATCATTAAGAGATTTCTCATCATCAAGTAATGACACTTGGTTTTGAGATCTCTTGGCTTCAATGTCTTCACAAAAGGCCTGCGACATAGCCAATTCCTCAGATTGTTTCTCTGAAGGGACCTTGTCAACAATAGTCGAGCACGTCTGATCAAATGTTTGCGCCCTTTCAAAGAAGTGTTTCACTCTCGTCTTCAACATGGAAAGGTCAATGCCCTCTTTCTCCATCAGGCTAATACAATTCTCAACACTCTCCCGAAGAGAAGAAACGTTCTCTGTTGTAGCTCTTCCTAACTTTTTTTGAATACCGCTCCAAGTGTTGATGATGAACTACTTAAACAAAGTAAAGAAGTAGTCTTCCGCATGGAATACAGATGCAGCCGGTTTCGCATGAGGAGACTTGGGTATTTCGTAAGTCGGAACTTCTTTGCAATGACTTGGGCCAGTTTTTGCTATCAACCCAGCAACGGTGTCGTAATCAGCATTTTCCCCTTCACTTGAGCTAGATGAAGAAAAATGATTCGAAGAACTAGCATCATCAAGGACTGCATGAATCTGCAAAAGAAGGAAGAAAATATAAGTACAAGCTTTAAACAAAACTGAGAAATAATGAGACTAACCTTCAGTGGCCCTACATGAGGTTTTCTAAGATGTTTCCAGTTCCTCTCATCACTACTCTGTCTTTCCTTGGCTGGAGACAATTCCTTCTCAGCATCCTTGATCAAAACTTCAGCCCTAGGTGCTGCGAGCTTAGCCTTTTTCTGAGGCAAAGACTTAGCTTCAGTATCAGGCACTTTTTTCTTCTTGGAGACCGGAGTCACAGGTTCTGAAGGGGTAATCACATCATCAACCGCAAGATCGCAAATCTTGATCAAGTCGCTCACATGATTCTCCAAATAACTTCCATGGACTTGACCCCACCATTCTTTACACTGCAAGGAATAAAATTTCGCTGGAATAGTAGGAGGGGTCGGAAATACCGCTTCAGCTTGTGACATGCCATGCTCAAACTGTAGCCAAAGCTGAAAGCCAGCAGCAAGTGTGACACTCCGATTACGCATCTCAAGAAAGTCAGGACCATAAGCCTGAAAATACCCAAATTGGCGACTAAAGCGGTGAGGAGTGTAAGGCTCAGCAATGCAATGATCCTGGTACCGTAATACAAGATAATTAGTCCGAATACTCCTAAAACGCGCCAACTCTGCCTCTAGAGGATTTTTACCATCGAAGAATGAATATTCTTTGATTCTCTGATGTGTAGAACACACCCATGCTGATACATCTCCCAGGAAAATTCGTTTGCGCGCGCTTCTCTTCTCGAGGGATCTCGCTCCACTTTCTCCCGAGTAAGAAATCATTAATGGCGTCGTGGACCGAATCTCATTCTTAAAATGCGTATCAAAGTATGATGCCAACCATCCATAGACATAGTGAACACGAAAACACGTTCTAACTTGATCAAGAGCTGGAGCATTCGAGATCCGATTAAGCCCATGATAGACACTAGCAAGAACCGGGACCGCAAGGCATACACGTTTCCCTCGAGCCAACATACAAGCAACTCTGAATGTTTCCGGGCGAATAACTCTAGGACCTTCATGCGGCAATACAAATGCACAAAGCCAACACGATAAAAATGTCGCTAAATATACCTCTTCCTCATATTCAACAGGAACCTTAAGTACGTGGAATGATACCTTCATAGAATTCGACCATCCTCCAAATTTTGGAATAGCTTCGCTCGGATTATGGGTCGCCTTGGCACGAGATGTTCGTTTCTTTTCTGTTCTCACTGGAGGCATGGTATACTTGGAGGCCTTTTTGAACCAGAATTTGACCCACGCATGAACACGCAAAACACGCTTATCTCCGGCTTTGGGAAAGAGATGATGATATGCGTGAAACAAATATTTGCAGAGATAAAGTGAACGGTCAGCGCTCGTATTTAACAACTCAGAAGTGCCCGGAATAGATTCATCATATGCGTCTCCTATAATAGGCAATCCTCCAAAAATGTGCAAGTCCCAAAGTGTGATCGTCAATTCGCCAATTGAAAAAGTATTCGTCGTGGGACACCATGCCTCACAAAATGCTTGAATCGCATTAGTACATCGGTCATACGTGAATAATGAGGCATAAACAGCATCGTAAATAAGCCCTTCCTCCAGAACGCTTTTACTCATGCTCAAAATATCCTCGGCCCAGTCCCAATAACCTATGATGAATCTAAACTCACCACTAAATGATAAGGTCTTTGTCAAAGGGATGTTTTCATCAAGGATACGTCTACCTTGATGGAAAAAAAGGAAGAATCTCATAAGAGCACATGTGAGTAAAGCCAGATACTAAAGTCCGCATTGTCTGAGCTTGATACTCGCACTCAGGAGTCCAGTTTGTAACTCGAAAGGACACAATCGTTGGACCCCAAAACTCGCGAGCAAATGACTTGTGCATCTCCAAAAGAATCTCTTCGTCATGTTTCTTCCTCGTTGATATTTAGAGATACTTTTTGCCTCCACGCCTTACGTCCTTAAAATATATCATTTTGGACTGCAAAAAAAAATCATCATCATTATTATTACTATAAAAAAAACTAAAGTAATAATAATAAAAAAAAAAGGCCGCTCAGCGATGATAATCAATCTCAAGCCCGAGCAATTGGCCTCATCTTCTGACTAGACGAACAAAAGAAATCAGTAACAATGGCCAATAATTAGTCAAGCTCCTTCAGAATGGACAAAGGTCGAAAGTAGCGGCAACATCTCAGTCTTCGACAGGTGCAATCAGCCTAATTCTTTAGATCGATGCCACTAGCCCAACGAAGGGCCCCAAGCGACATCGATGACTGGCAATCAGCCTAATTCTTTAGATCGGTGCCACTAGCCCAACGAAGGGCCCCAAGCGACACCGACAACCGGCAATAGACCTATTTCTTTAGATCGGTGCCACTAGCCCAACGAAGGGCCCCAAGCGACATCGACGGTCGGAAATCGGCCTAATTCTTTAGATCAGTATCACTAGCCCAACGAAGGCCCCCAAGCGATACCGACTACTAGCAATCGCCCTAATTCTTTAGATCGATGCTACTAGCCCAACAAAAGGCCCCAAGCAGCACCGACCACCAACAATAGGCCTAACAGAAAATCGTGCCTCGATATTATTTTTGTTGAAGATAGCTCCTGTCTTGAAAAGGTGAAGAATAAACTCATGAATAGGCCGGCCTAAAAAGTAATGAAGCCCATTAAAACCAGCTCCTTCAGCAGGTTCGGCTTATCTTCCCGTCAGCTTCTTCGCACGCAGGGAAAATAGACTTGCGAATCTTCATCCTCCAACAACATCGCCTCAGCTTCCAACGACAACGGCTGACATGGGCATCTGATCTTCCAAGAATGTATGAGAGCAACAATTCCGGCATATTAAGATTTCAATCACTCATCGATCCAGCGGCGGCGGCGGCAAGATCTTGCTCCCCGACGATACCAAGAGCCAGTCTCCTCTTCGCTTCTTAGCACTTGAGCAACAAACAACGATCAATTAAAAATCTCTGCTTCCTCCCAGATTAATCGGCGAAAAAAAAACAAGCCTCCAAGTCTTCTCACGCCGATTGGGAGCTGATGTTGATCAACTGAGATGGTTTTTTGGTACGGATGATATTTGCCTGCCTGAAATTCTACCTGATGCAAATTGACAGGAAAAAACAAAGAGGTCATTAGAAAGAAAGAGTATAATACCTGTTTATTTACTGATCTATTTCCCTAAGCGTGTCCTCATTGGGAGGATTGTTACGAGATTAAATTAGTGACATGGCAGTTTTTTTTAGAGAATTATCAGGCATAGATTATTTAATAGGATTATTTGCTACAATAATCTGGGATCAAAATAAGAATCCGGATTATTTTAAGATTATTTGAAAAGTATATGTAATAGAGATAAATGCAGGACACAGAAAAAACAGATTATTTGAAGATGATGATTGAGAGACATAAACGAATTTTGAGATTATTTTACAATAATTACATAACAATATTTAAATGGTAAGAATCATATAAAAAATTGATTATTAGAGCATCTTCATTCATGATCTCTAATAATCATTTTTTTATGATTCTTACCATTTAAATATTGTCATGTAATTAATTATAAAATAATCTCAAAATTCGTTTATGTCTCTCACTCATCATCTTCAAATAATATGTTTTTTCTCTGTCCTGCATTAATTTCTATTACATATACTTTTCAAATAATCTTAAAATAATCGAGATTCATATTTTGATCCCAGATTATTGTAGCAAATAATCCCATTAAATAATTTATGTCACTCAATGATAATTCTCTAAAAAAACAACCATGTCACCAATTTAATCTCATAATAATCCTCCCAATGAGGATGCCCTTAGAGATCATGAATTGAGATGCTCTAAGGCTGCAGCCAATTTTTTTAGATCAGTAAATTAAAGGACGTAGAGATAGATGGCTACGGGTTATATTTATACATGAAGAGTCTACTGGGTATTGGCCATAATAGCAAGAGTCATAATAGGACTCAAAATTGATAGATGAATTAAGATTCTGTTGTAAAACCACCAAATTGACAAGTGTGAATATTCATCCTTGTAATCAGGACACTAAGTAAACACAAATCCTTGTAATCACACACATGGCTAGATTCAATGCTGCCAGCAAATTATGTAGAATCATTCCTAGATGATTCATCCCTAAGCTTGGCTAGTATAAATAGGGTTTGTTTCATTCATTGTAAACTGACTCAAAAAACTCAGAAACTCAGAAATTCAGAAAATTTCAGATATTAAGAAGAATTATTTAGAGCTTATTAATAATATATCTATCTCTTAAATTTATTATGTATCTTCTTCATTTCACAACACGTTATCAGCACGAATTTGCTCAAAACCTCCAAGAAATCATCATCTCCTCCTGCAGGTATGTAAATCATGATTTATCATTTTCTCTAATATATTACTCCGTATAAACATAAGTTTTTTTTTCTAAATTGAAAATGATAAGTATTTAATCAAAATAGGATTCTTCCGATCGAAAATCAAATTCGTTTTCATTCTAAAAAGAAAAGATCATCTGAATACATACCTTTTGAAATGCACTAGCTAGTATCGCTTTTCACATCTCGATAGTCTCTTTATATGAAGAAGAGGAAATTAAGTTGAGATGAATAAATTATAACTACGTACTCAACTATATAATAAATAAATGATAAGTAAGTATAAGAAAGAAGGAAAACGTAGTACTTCGTACAACAGGAGTAACAGAATACTATATATGAAGAGAGAAAGAGAGCAACTAAGTATGACTGGATCAATTTAAGATTCTAGGATTTTAAATCAATCAGTGACTATAATTCTGTCATGTTCCAAATAACATCTAAACTAAAGTTATGCGGACAAAAGGTCACTGATGCTGATATGTTGGAGAAAACCTTTTCTACAATGCATATTTCTAATATGCTGCTACAGCAGCAATATAGAGAAAAGGGTTTTAAAAAATACTCCGACTTAATATCAGTATTATTGGTAGTTGAGCGACATAATGACCTTTTGATGAAAAATCATAATCTGAGACCCATTGGTTCTAGTCCTTCAGTTTATGGTCCATCTGACCATAATTTAGCCACTGAATCAAATGCAACATACAGTTGCAGTAGAAGACATTTTAAACGTGAGCATTTTAATGGTCATAAAAACAAGTCACATCGAGAATATAAACAGGTCAATAGACCAAATTATAAGGGCAAGGGCAAATAAAAGGCCCATCAAATAAATCGCCCTCCAAAAACCTCGGTAAAGACGACTTGTTATAAATGTGGCATGACGGGGCATTGGGCTAACAAATGTCGTACTGCGAAACATCTGGTGGAATTATTTCAAGCTTCCATGAATTTGAACAAAGGCAAAAATATGGAAGCTAATTATGTCAATGACACAACTCCACCTCTGCCAAAATTTGACGTGTCTGACTTTTTCGCGGATGATGCCATTATGAACGATGCTTTTGCCATAAACCAAAATGTTACTAAATAAAATAGTAGACTCCTGATGTTGTACAATACTAGTTTTATTTACTTTTTCTTTCTTACCCTTTTTATTTTGTTTTTAAATAAATATGTGTAATGTATATACTCTTATGTTAAATAATATGCATAATTTGTGATCAAACTTATGTTTATATATATTGAAGATATGAATCACTCAAATGATAAAGACCTATGTCTGATAGACAGCGCCACAACGCACACCATTTTGAGAAATAAAATATATTTCTCTCAAATGACTTTGGTTGAGGCTAAAGTCAATACCATATCAGGTGTTGCGAAGCTCATTGAAGGCTCTGAGAAAGCATATGTGATGCTCCCTAACGGGTCAAAAATTATTATAAATGACGCTTTATACTCCAGCAAATCGCGGAGAAATTTATTGAGCTTTAAAGATATGCATCAAAATGTTATCACATAGAAACCATGAATGAAAACCAAAAGGAATATATTTGTCTTACAACAACTAAATCTGGCACTAAATATATTTGTGAAAAAATGCCAGCATATTCCTCAGGACTATATTTCACATATATTAGTCCATTTGAAATAAATTTGGTTTCTAACACAAAGTTAGATGATCAGAAAACATTCATGTTGTGGCATGACCGTTTAGGTCACCCAGGCCAAGTAATGATGCATAAAATCATTAAGACCTCACTTGGACATCCATTAAAGAATATAAGAGTTCCAATATCGAGGGTTTTTCCTTGTAAGGCCTGTTCTCTTGGCAAAATGATCATTAGGCCCTCTATGAACAAAATTGTAACTGAATCGCATGCATTTTTAGAAAGGATTCAAGGAGATATTTGTGGGCCGATAGCTCCACCATGTGGACCATTTCGATATTTTATGGTGTTAATTGATGCTTCAACACGTTGGTCACATGTCAGTCTGTTATCAACTAGAAATCTAGCATTTGCTAAACTCCTTGCTCAAATCATACGATTAAGAGCTCATTTTCCGGATCATTCTATAAAAAGAATCTCACTTGATAATGCAGGAGAATTTACATCCCAATCATTTAACGACTATTGTATGTCGATTGGGATTGATGTGGAGCACCATGTTGCTCATGTCCATACACAAAATGGTCTTGCTGAATCTTTGATTAAACGATTACAATTAATCGCTAGACCATTATTAATGAAGTATAATTTACCTTCATCAGCTTGGAGACATGCTATTTTACATGCAGCAAATTTAATTCGGCTTAGACCAATTGCATATCATGAATATTCCCCAATACAATTAGTAACTGGACAAGAGCCAAACTTAGCACACATTAAGATATTTGGTTGTGCTATTTATGTTCCAATTGCTCCACCTCATCGTACAAAAATGGGTCCTCAAAGAAGGTTGGGAATTTATGTTGGTTTTGAATCTCCCTCAATAATAAAATATCTCGAACCGATGACTGGTGACTTATTTACAGCACGGTTTGCAGACTGTCATTTCAACGAGACAGTGTTCCCAACCTTAGGGGGAGAAAATAATAAATTAGATCCAAGTACGAAAGAAATTACATAGAATGCAACAGGATTATCACATCTTGATTCAAGATCAAATATATGTGAGCAAGATGTGCAAAAGATAACCCATTTACAAAATGTTGCAAATCAATTGCCTGATATGTTCACAAATACAAAGAAAGTGACAAAGTCACATATTCCTGCTATGAATACCCCTGCCAGAATCGAAATCCCAACAGAAAATTTTGAAAAATATCTTGCAAATGATTCTTCTATACGCAAAAAGCGTGGCAGGCCACTTGGATCAAAAGACATAAAACCAAGAAAAACTAAAAGGCAGGAATTAATTTGTGATGCTAAAGATGTTCATCCTTCTGAACAAGAAAATGAACAATTTGAAAATACTAGCATAGAAAATGATATTGACAAAACAAACATCTCAAATGATGATCCAACTTCCTTAAACGAGGAAGATATTCCAGATAATGATAGAAACGTTGATAATTATGAAATTTCAATAAACTACGTTTCTACTGGAATACAATGGAATCGTAAAGATGTTGATATTAATAAGATATTTGTCTATGCCGTTACCACAAATGTTATGAATGAAAACAATGACAATGAGCCAACATCAATAGAAGAATGTCGGAAACGACATGATTGGCCAAAATGGAATGAAGCTATTCACGCTGAATTAAAATCACTTGAAAAACGTGATGTTTTTGGACCGATAGTCCCTACGCCAAAAATCGTAAAACCAGTTGGCTTTAAATGGGTATTTGTGCGTAAACGCAATGAGAAGAATGAAATCGTAAGATATAAACCAGTTGGCTTTAAATGGGTATTTACCCAAGGTTTTTCCCAAATGCCGGGAATAGATTATGAAGAAACTTATTCTCCAGTAGTTGATGCAACTACATTAAGGTTTCTCATTGGCATGTCTGTTTTTGAAAGGCTACAAATGCTCCTAATGGATGTAGTAACCGCATATTTATACGGTTCACTCGATACAGACATTTATATGAAAGTTCCCGGTGGATTTAAAATGCCTGAAGCTTATAGCTCGAAACCTTGAGAAATGTTTTCCATTAAACTACAAAAGTCATTGTATGGATTAAAACAATCTGGACGAATGTGGTATAATCGTCTCAGTGAATACCTTCTTAAAGAAGGATATAAGAATGATCCAATTAGTCCATGTGTTTTCATTCGGCGATTAAATTCGGGATTTCCCATAATTGCAGTATATGTTGATGACTTAAACATTATTGGAACTCCCGATGAAATTGAAAATAGTGCAAAATATCTTATGAAAGAATTTGAAATGAAAGATCTCGGGAGAACCAAATTTTGTCTTGGACTTCAAATTGAGCATTTGAAGAATGGAATTTTCATCCACCAATCCAATTACACCGAGAAAGTGTTGAAGAGATTCTATATGGACAAAGCTCATCCTTTGACTTCACCAATGGTCTTTCCATCTCTCAACATACATGATGATCCATTCCGTCCCCAAGAAGTCAATGAAGAAATACTCGGTCCCGAAGTACCATATCTGAGTGCTATTGGAGCGTTGATGTATTTAGCTAATAATACTAGACCAGATATTGCATTTTCTGTAAATTTATTAGCTAGGTACAGCTCATGTCCAACAATGCATCATTGGAACGGGATCAAACACATATTCCGTTATCTCCGCGGTACAGCTGATCTCGGTCTATTCTACCACAAAGATGAAAAAGCCGCTTTAATCGGATATGCAGACGCTGGATATTTATCAGATCCTCAAAAGGCCAAATCACAAACCGGGTACATATTTACTTATGGTAATACCGCAATCTCATGGAGATCTATGAAGCAGACATTGACAGCTACATCATCAAATCATTCTGAGTTGATCACATTATATGAAACCGGAAGAGAATGTGTGTGGCTACGATCTATGATTCAACACATCCAAAATGAATGCGGTATGAAGCCTATTACTATTCACCCTACTGTGATCTACGAAGACAACACTGCATGCATAGCTCAAATTAAAGAAGGCTACATCAAAGGAGACAGAACGAAACACATATCACCAAAATTCTTCTCTACTCATGATCTGGAGAAAGAAGAGACGATCAACATTCAACAAATCAGATCCAGTGAAAATCCGGCTGATCTCTTCACCAGATCTTTACCCCTGAAGAAGTTCATAGAACTTGTACAGAAAATCGGCATGCGTCGCCTTCAAAATTTAGCCTAAGTTCAGGGGGAGTATTTGAATGCACTACACTCTTTTTTCCTTCATCAGGTTTTTATCCCACTGGGTTTTTCCTGATAAGGTTTTTAACGAGACGATACATCCAAATACAACGACATTATAAGTCGTAATCTCTACCCCTTAATTTTCACACGTTATCACAATAAGTTTTTAAAATTACAAATACATATTCAAGGATGAACATTCAAGGGGGAGTGTTGTAAAACCACCAAATTGACAAGTGTGAATATTCATCCTTGTAATCAGGACACTAAGTAAACACAAATCCTTGTAATCACACAAATGGCTAGATTCAATACTGCCAGCAAATTATGTAGAATCATTCCTAGATGATTCATCCATAAGCTTGGGTAGTATAAATAAGGCTTGTTTCATTCATTGTAAAGTGACACAAAAAACTCAGAAACTCAGAAATTTAGAAAATTTCAGATATTAAGAAGAATTATTTAGAGCTTATTAATAACATATCTATCTCTTAAATTTATTCTGTATCTTCTTCCTTTCATATCAGATTCTAAGTTTTAATAACAATTGGACTCCTCCTGATCTTGCGTAAGAGTGGCAATATGTTACACTATTTGCTCCGCTTAATTTTGGATAATCATGCAATATTCCGGCGGCTCCACTTATTCACGGATGTATTTTATTGGGCTTAATCATGCAAGAAAGAAACTCAAGTATTGAGTTTGGCTAATAGTTATCGAGTCTGGCCCGCCCTTTTCAGAATGAAAAGTTCGAGCAAGTCTCGAGGGGGCATTTGTGAATATTTAAAATTTAATGGGCCGCTTTAAATGGTATCAGACTATTATTGACCTTCTTGGGCCTCATTTAGACACTATGGACCAACATTGGATTCTATTGGAGTGCTCATAACAGTTGTTGGGTCTAATCTAAAGGAAAATATTAATATAGGTCCATTGGAATAAATTTAGTTATTAAATTAATCTGGGTCATCTAAAATATCCAATTAATTTAATTATAAATTACTTCCTTGAAAGAATGGACCGGCCCTATTAATTTTGAGGCCATCATCAAATAATGGCCCAATAAATAAGTGACATGATCCAATATATGAAGAGGAGGACGAATGTAGTCAAGAAATCAGTCCATATGCATGAGAAATAGCTATGAACCTTGTTAAAAAGGTTTTCCAGATACATCGAACAAGTGCTGATTTTTCTAGCTATCAAATGCAAGCAAATAGAATTCAAAGCCCATTTTCTTTGAGGCCCTAAGCATGTGAACGAATTTCATGCAACCCTAAGCCATATTTTATCCCCTACATATCTATAAATAGGGGTCTCAGTTGAGAGGAATAGGAGAAAATTTTCCAGTCGAAGAAACGCTGCAGAATAGCTCTGGAGAACTCCCGAGAGGCTCTAAACGATTCCAAAGAAGAGGAAGATATCAAGCCACAAATTTTCTCAAGATTATATGAATAATCACTCGTGATTTCGTCGATTCTTGATAAAATAAGTCCAAAAGTTGAAGAACGTTCGAAGATCTGAAGAACGAAGCTTGAAGATTCGAAGATCTGAAGAACAAGACTTTGAAGATTCGAAGATATGAAGAACGAATCTTTGAAGATTTGAAGATATTCATATGAAGATTGAATCAAGATTCAATTGAAGATCAAGCCATATATCCCGAAAGGCCCTTAAATAGAAGATCAAGCCATAAAACGGCTCTTTTGTTGAAGATCAAGTCACTTGAAAACCGGAGGCCCTTCAAGTTGAATTCTTAATTCAAGAAGATTTGAAGATCCGACGAACGAAGATTCGAAGATTCGAAGATCTCAAGAACGAAGATTTGAATATCTGAAGAACGTTCGAACGTTTGAAGAATTAAAGATTTAATTTTGAATTAAATTCTTTTATTATATTCATGTCAAATTGCAAGTGAAGAATCAGAGGATTTATATTTAGAGATTGTACCCAATATTCTCACATATTATTATTTGCGATCAATTTTAAGTGAATACTTAAAATTTGTTTCACAATGTATAACGTCATTTTCGAAATTGTATATGTCCCCTACATGGTATTACTATTTACAAAACTGCACTCAAGACTAGAAGATACAATCAGATCAATGATGTTTTTATTTGGACTATAACTGTTATGGTCCAAGTCCACGTAAAAACATCACAAATACTCCAAAAATGAAAACTGTACCAAGTGGAATGATTGCGGAACTCACATATACGTTGCAATAATAAGTTTACATCATTACCTTGGGGCAATTTGTGGATAAAACCAAAAACCAAATAAAGATAAAATTAATTCTAACCAAAACTATTTTTGCAACCCATTCCCTCGTTGGTTAATAGAAAAACCAAAGTTACTTATCCAGAGCAAAAGCAGTGGTGTTTTGTTGGTTAATAGAAAAGCCGCAAAGCTTCTGCTGGATGGCCTCAAACTCTGCATTCTGTCTTTCGTCGTTGGTCAGCCAGGAAGCCAAGCATTGGCTGATCAACTCATTAGCTGAACTCCTTCTGGGCTTTTCATAATAAGAACAATACTTCATTATAGGCTGTAAGCTTGAGTCCGTGGGATGCTCAATATAATTCTCCAAGATGTGTGCAATGGCACTTCGCCAGATTGGGCGGGCCACCTTCAGGAACTCATGCACAGCACACACAGGGAGGCTCACGCTTCCTAGCTCAGGCTCTTCCTGCCCCACTTTTCCATGAAAATCAGACCCTCCAACCTTTACTAGATTGAATGTGTCAGCTAAGTCACTGTACGCTGTTATTTATAAATAAAAAAGTTAATTGTGCGAACAAACACTGACTATTGACTACCATAAACCATCAAAGCCCGGAAAAGGGTGAAATTTCCAAGATATTCTTGGAAATTTAGATATGGGAACTACTAGGCGTGCTATTACTCATCTATTTATGAAAAAGGTGAGAAATGTACCTATCTCTCACTCCCCCCCCCCCCCCCCCCCCAAGAAGGGGAAGCGAGTATCACCCCCTCTGCCATAAAAAAAGTTACGTCTGTAGTACTGTTTTTAAGATTTGAATCAAACTCTTTATTTGGTTGGAAGGCTGTTTCTCATCTATTTGAGAAAAAAGGAACCTTAAATGCATGTATCTCAAAACTTTAACTTCTCCTAGAAGCAGCAAATATCTTTTAAAAAATTAAAAGGTATGACAAAATCAATGAAATAATTAAACAGATACCTAAGACTGTTACTCCATCATTAAATAAGAGATGATCATATTTCTGAAATTATTTTCTATTATTTAACTGAATGAATTGCGCAACATGCATAGGATGGAGAAAGCAATCAAATATCATGAGAACTTACATGCAACTCTTCCATCACTTCTGTAAGCCTCTATCCCTTGAAGGCCAGCTGCTTTCAGTCTTCTTATAATAGCCCCCGGGTTCTTTAATGTCCATGGATGTGCCAATACAGCCACACCTCCAGTTTCACATATTAATTTCACAGCTTCCTCCATATCTGGCTCACTTCCACTGATGAATAACACAGCCATGATACCTTATCAGTAAACTATTTCACCAAACACTAACTTAGTACACAACTTTGGCTAAACCGGCTGATAATGAGGTGGAAAATAGAGTTACTCTTTTGGCTGCAATGGCTAAAATAGATGAACTTGATACTTTTACCTTTACTTTTAGAAATCATTTTCACCAACTTATTTAGAATATCAAGCAGATTCACCAACCTTCAACAAAAGCAACCAGCCAACCACTAATACCATTTCAAGCCTTGTCAAATGGGCTTTTAAGAATGTTGTAAAAAGAGCTAGGCCCCTGCTAGGCAGCGGATTGTGGTCTAGCGCAAGATTACTAAGAAAGGGAATTACCCTGGGGCATAAGACGCAAAAAGTATAGGCACTCAATGAGAGTCTAACATCTACGGAGTATGCTGTACTCAATTGGGTCATGGCAAGGAATTTCACAAAAATGAGATAATAATATCATATACAATTATACAGCCACAAATATATGTGTGCAAACAAACGTATGAATAAAAGAACTACAAGAGTTGCAAATATTACGTAGCATATGCAGGCCCACCATCATGAAGGTATTTGTCAAAAGCCTGCCGTAGATTTTCAACATATCCTGCTTCAACCATGGCACGAGCAACATGCACCCTCCCAGGAGCAACATCCTTGCCTGCTATTCTCAGTACCTCTTCCCATTTAAGTGGCAATTTGAGTTTGTTGAGTAGCAAAAGCATGTTTTTGGCACGTCCAAAACGTCCTTCCCTTATAGCACACAGCATATTTTCCAGCTTGTCAACCTTTGTTGGTCCACAACTGCTGTAATATGCTAGGATGTGAACCGGTTCTTCTGATCCAGACTCCTCCCTGTAAATAATTATGCAATTTACAAATAAACATTGTAAAAATCTCCATCTAACCCTCATTAGTCCCTGCCTTAATCAACTTGGATCTCATTTAGCTCTGTAGCTAAGTGAGGCTTGAGTTCCCGCAATTTAAGAATGGGGACCCATCGTGAAGTTTTTCAAAAATGACACATGGACGGTTAGATCGAGCCTAACTCCAAAAAATTCTTTAAGAAGTGAGGTCTTTTAAATACTAGACACAAATCCAAATGTCCAATAAACAACACATGTATGATACTAAGCCCAAGTCAGGCTAGAAAAATGAAGGATGGACAAATAGGCACAAACCAGTCCCCAAATGGGTTACCCCAAACCATCAAGTATGTGGGCACCCATAAACCTTTTTTGGAACAAGCTCTTGAATCCATGCTAAATTCAGCCTAACTCACCCCCCAAAAACATTAAAGCAAGCAGTTACCACACAATTAAATATACTAGACTCAACTGAGCATACAACAGATGTGGAATAATACTCGGGGACAATACATGTTACTCGACTAAACTAAGCAAAATTGCAGTTAAGTACTTAAGTTGGCATGACTATATGTATGAATTAAGTACAAACCAATTTAAAATATGGCATAATAAGAGAGAATAACAGAAGAAACGAGTCATCATTCCCACCAGCTAGCTACATAATTAAGTCAAAGAATAAAAATGAATGCAAACCTTGGGGAGAACATAGTACTGACTTCAACACCTGGAATGATTTTGATGCCTAATCTGTGTGCAGCTTCTAGGGCATCAGGTATTCCAGACATTGTATCATGATCAGTCAAAGATAAAACGTTCACCTGTTCTGAACCTTGTTAGAACTAATTAACTGTATAATGCACCAACATCCATGACTTATTCCCAAAAGAGTTTGGGGTCGATTAACATGAACTAACATTTGAATGTTGGAGTTAGAAACATTAGATAGAGAAAGAGGAATTCAATCCAGCACATGTATGCTCTCCCTCCACATAAGTGACATAACCATCTTCAATATCATACTCTCATCTAACCCAAGTAGTACCATATCATTCTTGACGAGTTATAATTAATTGTATAACATGTGATAAAACTTACGAGACGAGCCAAGAAATTCAGGTGTCATCACATAAATTCAGAAACAAATTGTGGGTTGTGGCTACCTGAGTTGGCTTGTTCTGCTTATCGGAAGAATTACCAAAATCATCAGAATAAGTAGTTATTGAATTACTTCTTTGGCAGAATAGGACTTCGCCAAAAAGATTCAACCGTTTCACCCATATGACTCATACCATATGGGCTCAAAACCTCTCACACTGTATACTTTCATAGTGAGCACTACCCCTCTACAACAAATAAACTACAAAGATTATTGCATTACTGCTCTAAAATTTTAACACGGCAGTATTATTAAGCGAAAAGGTAGCTCAAGTGACTGACCAATATTTCATCTTTAGATATCAACCAGACAGATTATATCAATCAACACATCAATCGCCATTGGTTGTGCTTCAATTAGTAGAACTCACTTCTGATTTTCTTTATGGAATATAATCGAACGAATAACAGCATAAAACAATGCAAACTAATTCTGAAATTCCATATTTACAACACGGAAAAGGTAATTGAAATTCACTGAATACATTAAGAAACTGACCCCGTTTTGATGTGCTCTTTCAACCACCTTGGAAGGGGACAAGTAGCCATCACTGTGAGTAGAATGGGTGTGCAATTCAAACACAAATTTCTCCTTGCGCTGATGCCATGGCACCAGAAAATCATCATCAAGAATCTTACCGGGCCTCCTCTGGTCAAGGAAAACCCATTCACTGATAGAGTTGTAAGCGGAAGACTGTTCAGAGGTCATCTTCCTCTTACTAACCCCTCTCTTCTTCTTCTTGCTCTTCCTGGAGCCGTTGCCACTTGAAGCTTTCTTTGGAATTTCTTTATCACCCATCATGGCTATTTGTGTTAGCGTCTGGTACAAATAGAAAAGTGAGCAGAGAAAAAGAGGAATTTTTATCGTGAGAGATACTACCTCCTTCCCATTCACTTCCACTATTTTCACTCTCAAACTTAAATCATTTTTAATAGTTTACTTTATAAATTAAATTTTTATCAAATTTACATTTTTTTATCAGCATTTGTAGTGGTTTTAATGTAATTTCTGAATATATTAATTTTATTTACTAAAACTAATCAGAGTGTGAAAAGGGATTAAGTTACTTTATCGTCAGTCAAGCATCGTAAACCGTTCACGGGAACCTTCTAGCGGGACGGAGGGAGTATTATTTTAATCGTGGGTAAAAAAACCGAAAACTAAATATTTAAAATATGAAATTTTATTTGTTACTACCTTTGTCAAGTTCAAATGTTCTTATTGTAAAATGACACGATTATTTAGAAAAAAGTTAAAAATACTAATTCGATTATACTTTGAGAAATAGTTTTGATGGGTATATAGTATAATGAATTAGTAATGAAAATTGTGATGTTATAGAGGTATTATTTTCAATATTTGATGTTTAAATTGTTATTTCAGAGTTTCAATTGCTTCCTAAAATAGAAAATAAGAACTTTTATCTCTGACGTCCAGAAAAAGGAAGTGAAAACCTTTGGATGTGACGGAAGGAGTAGTTTTTAAACATTGGTCCTGATATATCTGATGGATAATGTACCCGAGGGGTAGCTTATCCGAGGGATATTATAATGAATATCAAGAGAGAGATGAGAGCAATAAGTAAGAGAGAGTGGTTGTGTGTTCAATATATAAATTGTGTGTCGATTACAATGGAAGAGGCTGTTATTTATAGCAGCCATAAATTCTAGGTCTAGTCAACGAGGGTACACGTGTCAAGCAACCAGCGATGGAGGGTCAATTCAGCCAGGGTGGCGCCGACATAGCATGTGGCCGCATTTAATGTGGTGGTTTGGGTGTGACGTTCGCATTCAATGCGGCGATCCAGCGCATGTGGAGGGCAGATCCTGTCGAGGAGAATGCCCTCGGTTACATGCACCCGGGGCTCCCTTGTACCGAAGGCTATGTATGAGCTGAAGGCTGTGTATATGCCGAAGGCTGTAAATACCGAAGGGTGCACGTAATCTGAGCCTGAATTTCCCAGTGACGTTAGTCGACCAAGTGTAACTGTTTGCCGAATGTGTGGCCTTCGGCCATGGGGCCGAAGGCAGTAACCTATTGGAGTATGGGCTGTCCGGAGTCTTGTTTGTTGTATTTGGGCCTGTTGGGCCTGGCTGTAGTAGTAGAAGTATGTGGGTCGGGGGTTCCTGGGCCATATACTCCATCAGGAGTCCCCCACTCCTTTTGGTGAGAGCTTCTCGAGGCAAATAGGAGTAAGTGATGTGAAGTCTCCGGTGGTTGCCTTGATGTCGCTGTGAAGTAGTGAAAACATTGTCTTTGCATCGAGGGGTTGCTGGGTGAAAGTGTGTTTTCAGCAGGTAGCCGAGGGCCGAGGGTCGACACCTTTTGATCCACAATGGGGAGATGCCTCGTTAAAAACCTCATTAGGATAAAACCATGTGGGAATAAGTCCTAATGAGGAAAAAAGAGTACACTGGATGCCCCAAAATGAAGCAAGGGGGTGAACCCTTCGGCATGAGATACAGGATCACGTTGTGGTCGAGATTCGTTCGCGATATGAGGGCGTGACCATTGGAAGTAGTCGTCGGAATATGACCATAGTTTATGAATACAAGTGAATATTCTGGTGCTTGCTGAGGGGAGTCCCCCAGTCCCCCATACATTGAGGGGCTGAGGGCTTTCCTGAGGGGAAGTGCAAGCGAGCCGCCTTTGCAATTTTGGTGAAGTCGGCGTTACTTTTGCTTTTGCGAGAATTCTTTGAAAACCGACGTATTTCCCGAGGGGTTCCCCAGTCCCCCACACCTTTGTGCTGAGGGCTAACTTTGGATGAAGGGGTTTGAATTTGATAACTCAAGGTCTTGCTTTGTTGTCGTTTGAGGGGTGTCAGCTGAGGCCACCTCAATGTTTCAAAAATAGCCATTGGGATATGACCGTTGGGGGAGCCGGCCACGTGGCGATGGATAGTTGGCTTGTTCTGGGCGGGTGTCGTCGGTTGGTTGACGCGACGGTTCATGCTGATGGGCTTTCAACCCGAGGCCCAGATTCAGGCCCGAATCGTGGTTGGGGAGGCTATAAATACCCATGTCCTGAACCCATTTCCCTTGTGCGATTTTTAGTTGAAGCGAAGCTCTGCCAAATTTTCTAGAGAGAGAAAGCCCTTGTTCGATCCAACCTTTTCTACCGAATTTAGTTCTTGCTCCGTTCTCGGTATTTCTTGCCTACTTTGCTTCGCCTCCTTTAGATTTAGTGCTAGTGGCCTTAGGGTTTCTGTCACCTGGACCCCCCAATATATTATCGAAGGATGTCGTCCGCAAGTGATTCCCAAGATATCTCGATAGAACCTCCGGTCCAGTCCGAGACCTGGTCGGATGAGAGGTCAGTAGATGATGACGCTTCGTCTAACGGTGATTCTGATGTGGCCATGGAGGTCCAGAGCAACCTCAGAGCCGAGGCCGAGGCCGAGGCCGAGGAATTCGAGCATGTGATCGAGGACGAGGAGCTAGCCCTCGCCGTTCAAACTACGGAGGAGGAGGAGGAGGAGGAGAAGGAGCGACAGCAAGTTACCATCGATATCCCTTCGGCTATTGCCAGTGGAGCCGGGACATCACGAGCCCTCAGTCCGGAACCCTTTAGAGTCGCTCCGTCGAAGAAGAAGAAGAAGAAGAAGAAGAAGGAGGAGGAGGAGGAGGAGGAGGAGGAGGAGGAGGAGGAGAAGAAGAAGAAGAAGAAGGAGAAGAAGGAGAAGGAGAAGGAGAAGGAGAAGAAGCAGAAGGAGAAGGAGCAGAAGGAGAAGGAGAAGGAGCAGAAGGAGAAGGAGAAGAAGGAGGAGGAGAAGAAGAAGGAGGAGGAGAAGAAGGAGGAGGAGAAGAAGGAGGAGGAGAAGAAGGAGGAGGAGGAGAAGAAGGAGGAGGAGAAGAAGGAGGAGAAGAAGGAGGAGGAGAAGAAGGAGAAGGAGAAGAAGGAGAAGGAGAAGCAGGAGAAGGAGAAGCAGGAGAAGGAGAAGGAGAAGGAGAAGGAGAAGGAGAAGGAGAAGAAGAAGAAGAAGAAGAAGAAGGTGAAAGCAGCTTCCAGGAAAAAGCAAGCGGTTGCAAATGTCGGGAAGCCCTTCGGTATTCCCGACGGGTATTCGTTTCTGAATACCGCGGCCCTCGATCTAAAGACGAAAGCTGAAGTGGCTGACTACCACGCTACTCAACTATATGTTGGGCCCTCGGTGACTGTGGTAGAACCGGGACCCACTCACCTGTTGTCTCCCCCCCCCCCCCCCCGAAGGCTGCTTCATCGTGCATGTCCTCTCGGTGGCACTAGGCCTTCGGTTCCCTCTCCATCCGTTCGTGGTGGAGTACTTGAATTTTTTAAAGTTGCCCCTGCTAGTTGACTCCCAATAGCCACTCCTATATCGCCGGCTTCCTATCCCTTTGCCGCTCCGGAGATGTGGAGCCCTCCCTGGACCTCTTCTTCCTCTGCTTCAACCTGTGCCAGGGCGGTCACGTAAATAGCGAAGGTTTTGCCAATCTCTAATAGGTCTCGCAATGGAGGTTGTTCTCAAAGGTTCCTTCGTCCCACAAAGGATGGAGGGAATGGTTCTGCTACATCCGTATGGCGGAGAATCCGTTTCCCACGCCCCTTCGAGACAATTTCTGGCGGCATCTGAAAGTGGGGAGTGCCGCTTCGAGATGTCGGCAAAGAAGATATCAGCTAAGCCGGAGGCGTCCGAGGACTTGGTGACGATTGATGATGCCACCCTCCCGGATGACTTGTATAGCTTGGGCTTCCGGCGCTACCACCTGTTTGGGGAGAGTGATGAGAAGTATCCGATGATAGATCGGGTTTACGAGAGCGTCGGAGGTGGTTCCTGAAGGCTCTAGCATTTTGTACTTAGAAATATTTTCATAGTTTCATTCTTGTTATTGCCTTTATCCCCTCGGTCTTATATTTGGTTTATCTTTTGCAGGTAGCAACATGGACGTCCACTCTTTTGCGCCGTTGAAGAGGCAGCGGGGCAAGGCCCAGAGCAAGAAGACGAAGGAGCCGACAGTCCAGAAGCTAGTGGATGCCTTCTTCAGGAAGGAGGGGGAGGAGCCTTCCCAAGCCGCCACCGCTGGTGCTGGAGCCGGGGGCTCTCAGGACGATGTGGCCCAGAAAAAGAAAAAAGTCGGGAAGGAGCTTGAGCCCTCGGCAAAGAAACAGAAGGTGGCCGACTTTGGCAAGCAGCCTGTTTTTGACGAAGTGATTGTCGTGGACGACATCATCGGCTCCGGCTCCATGCCTTAGGAATTCGTCAATGAGGCTTTCTTCGGCCGGGAAAAGTTGAAGGCCTTCGTGCCGAAGGGCAGCTCTGTTCTGGAAGCTACTCTTTGCCCTTCGGTGTACATGAGCCAAGTGATGCCCTCGGCGGACAGGGTGATGCTTGCTCGGATGGACGATGATGCTCTCAATTCTAGGATTCTCCTGAATAGTGCCTCCGTAAGTCACCCCTTCCTTCTTATGTTTATTTGCTTTTGTAATTATGTGATGTATGTAGTATGTCTGACCCTTTGTGTCACGCCCCGGACCTACCCAGACACGTCGACAACCCGCCGTACAGTACGAATAGTCAACAACAGTTCAACTCATCCATACTATACAAGGCGTCTTGAATACCATTCACACATAGTACATCCATAAACAAACATAATGTAAAATATTCATTTAAAGCAGCAGAAACCGTATTACAAGTGTTCAAGCCACACTTGGCATCATTAGGCATACAAGGCCCCAAATAATTATTCAGAAAATAATATCCATGAGCATTATTATAATTGTTTTTGAAACAGAAACAGAGGAAGCACGAACCACGTCTTCTCTCCTAGGTCTTCCCAAAGCAACGGGCACTGGTAGCAAGCTCAACTCCTACCTGAAACTGTGAGGTGGCCTCCCCCGTGAAGGGGAGGTCAGTACTTGGAAGCATTTGACAAGTACATTGACAACTATACTAAGTATAATCAATGTTTCAATTTCTTAAGACCCTCAATATAGGATGATACTATTTTTATAGGCCATGACCCCTCGTTACCCTCTCTCAAAAATATACTTACTTTATATATATAAAGTCAAGTAGTGGGCTCGTGGCCCATATTTGTTTTGAAACGCCCACCCCTGTTTCCCCGTGACTATTAGTCACGATTGTTATAACCTTCGGTGAGTTACTTTACTGTCGTGGGTCATTTCTCATTTACATAAATTAGCCATCATGGGGCCTCACGCAATCTCATTATTATCCCGTACTAGAGCCTCACTCATAGTCATCAACGTTAGGCTAGAGTCTCGCTCTTAGTCAATCTACATTTATGCTAGAGCCTCGCCCTTAATCATCTACATTAGGCTAGAGCCCCGCTCTTAGTCAATCTACATTTGTGCTAGAGCCTCGCTCTTAGTCATCTACATTTGGCTAGAGCCCCGCTCTTAGTCAATCTACATTTGTGCTAGAGCCTCGCTCTTAGTCATCTACATTTGGCTAGAGCCTCGCTCTTAGTCATCCACATTTGTGTTAGAGCCTCGCTCTTAGTCATCTACATTTGGCTAGAGCCTCGCTCTTAGTCAATCTACATGTATGCTAGAGCCTCGCTCTTAGTCATCTACATTTGGCTAGAGCCTCGCTCTTAGTCAATCTACATGTATGCTAGAGCCTCGCTCTTAGTCATCTACATTTGGCTAGAGCCTCGCTCTTAGTCAATCTATCCTTATGCTAGAGCCTCGCTCTTAGTCATCTACATTAGGTTAGAGCCCCGCTCCTAGTCAATTTACATTTGTGCTAGAGCCCCGCTCTTAGTCAAGTTATCCGATTCCTAAGCCAATTCTATGCCTAGAATCAATTCACCTTGAGTAGCCTTTAAGGCCTACTCCTAACATATCTTAGAGCTCATACATTCTGACCCTTAAGTATCTCTTAGGACTACTTAAGGCATCTCTATTCGCAATCCTATTTCTTAGGATTAATTCCATCATTTATTTATCTCAATCTCCCGACTAGTATTTCAATACTAGTCGGATAATCTTAGAACAACCAAGTTCTTAATTCATAATCAACATTTCATTTCAATTGATTTTCCAATCCAAATACAATTTAATGTCAATATCAAAAGTATCACTTTATCCATTCATGAATTCTATACATGAAGTAAAAGTATATTTTATCACAATATTTTCATAGTTAATTCCATTATCATGCCATCACTTTCATATCACATAATCATACACAATTTCTTCCAAATTTGTATATCATGCTTCATTTACTCATAAACAATAGGATTTTCATTTAGGCATTATTAATCATTAATAATCCATGAAAATCACATTTTATTACTTTAGGAAATCTTATGAAATTAACTCACTAATTATAAACAATATAGTCAGCCGTCCTCACCTTAAATATGTCCAGCAAGCCTTCCTATTGAAGCCCCATCGTTAAACCTTCGATTGGGAATGATCCGAAATGGGCTTGGCTGGCAGAGGGCAAAAGCCGGGCGGGTTTTGCAAAAGCTGCCCGGCTTTCGGGCCCTGCAGCACGAAAACAGCTCCTAGCAATGGCGGTTTTCGGCGATTTCGATTCCTATCGATTCCACAACTCTTCTAAGTCAAATACCAACACTTTATATCATTTTTTTACACCTTTAAACGTGTAGAACATCCCCTAGAATCCGTCATATGATTTCTATAAAATCATATACGAAAAAATATATAAAAAAACGGAAGAACAAGAATCGGAGCTACAAGGTTCTTACCGCTAGACTTTGCTTTCTCTCGGGTTGCTCCTCCTCTTGGCCTTCTTCCTTCTTGACTTCTTGCTGTGAGTGTGGAGCTCTTCAAGCCTTCTTCCCCTCCTTCTTAGCTCTCATACGTATGGATAAAAATGAGAGGAGAGGATAAGGCTCCCTCATTTATCCTTACTATTTTTAGTAAGGTTGGGTCAATTTAGTTGGGTTGGGTTCGCGGGCTGCTCCTTTTAATTTACTCCGACCCAAATGACTTTTATTCGTTTACTTATATTATTTTAGGCTAGTAGACATCAATAGACCGATCCTAAAATGTATCGGATATTCCTCTCCAATGTTCCAGGCTCAAACCCCTTTACCTTTCTATTATTAGAAAGTGGCTCAAAAAGTCTCTTATATTATTCCTTTAACTTTTACCCGGCCCAAACATTCGCATATAACTTATTTCCATATCCTTGGGCTTTTAATTATTTTAACGTGGTCCAAGAATATACTAGTTAGTCCCTTCCTATTTTCTTTAGGGTCATATGATTAATATTTTTTGTAACTAGTTTTAAAAATGAATAAATATTCACGAACTCGACTAGTCGTCCTCATCGACATTGGTATTTGTAATTTCTATTAAATTTTAATATTAACGGATTAATTAATCCCAGTTCAAATTGGGAGCGGTGTCACAAGTTCACCCCCCTTAACAAGAATTTCGTCCCCGAAATTCACGTCGTCATTTCGTTTTAACCGGTGTCACTCTATCATTAGAGTACACATTTTTCCAAGTCTCTACGTTGACTTAACTAGTTGGGTTAATTTCTTTGGCGTGTGAATCCGACAATTCTCACCCAAGGTGAATCATTATTAACAATTTTCATTAACCCTCAACTTGAAGGTTCCTTAGTACCTTATGGCATATCCCATTTTAAAACATACTTACTTACATACAATTATGTAGCCAGCCGTGGGTCCGTGATCATTTAGAAACACCCTTCCCTATTTGCCGTGATTACTAGTCACAATTATCGTAAACTCATAGTAAATCATTACGCATTTCTAGGGCTTACCCTAACGCATTATTTCATTATAGGAGAGCCATGCTCATTTATTATTATTACACCGTGCTAGAGCCTTGCTCGTAGTTACGTTACATCGTGCTAGAGCCTTGCTCTTAGTCACTCTACATTGTGCTAGAGCCTCGGTCATAGTCACCCTCCATTGTGCTAGAGCCTCGCTCTTAGTCACGTTACTAAGTCTCTAAGCAATCTCTATGCTTAGGACCACTTCATATTGAGTAGCCTCTAAGGCCTACTCCTATCTTAATTTAGCATTTACGCATTCCTACCTTAAGGTATCTCATAAGACTACTTAAGGTATATCTTTCGCAATCGAAGCCCATAGGATTTATTCTTTCATAGCTCATACACCACAACTAGTATCTCAATGCTGGACGGATTAATCTTTGAACAATCAAGTTCTCAATTCATGTTGCCTATCCATACTTGTTAAGATGCAATTCATAGGCAAATCGTAAGTCTAGGATCGATTCATCAATCTAGTCACCTCGGGTTCTCCCTTAGAAATGCCCGACACAAGCTTAAATTCCGTATCGTTACAGTCATGCTAATTGTCTCATCTTACCCAACGATTCCTGTGGAAGCGGCCAATTACCCGCCAGGTAGCCATGCTACAGGTTGAACTCCCACGTATCAAGTGTCAGTCCCAACTCTCATGGGATTTCAAAATATATACCTGTCATTGGCTCTAAAATCTACCTTACATACTCGACCCGCCCACCCATAGGTGGATGGATCTAACACTAAACTTCCATTTGGCTCCTCAGATTCTTTGTTATCCCCTCACGAGCTCCCGATACTCATACAATAATGAGTAACATTTAAGGCAAATCAGTTAGGTGTTTTGACCGCCATATTGGTCTCTGTTTTATGGTATTATATCACTCGGTGATAATCAATAGTCGGTCCTCCTCATTGTTTAAGTCTTACGTAGACTCCTCGTTAACAATTTCTTACTTCGAGTTTTAATGCTCGATTCATACGTTATATACTATTCACGGTTCTTCCTACCGACGATCTTGCCCCCTCTTTGGGTAACACATGTTCTTCTTACTCAACTTATTCGTTTAAACCTCGGAGCGTAGGTCCTTGCCCTTACTTTCCCCAAGTTCTCGATCTCCCGGTTAATAGCAAACCCTAACACCATGCTTCTCAAATCATTCCTTATCTAGGAATATTATATGGGTCTCAATCGTACTCAACGATATTAAACCTCACACTCCATTTCCTTTATTCCCTACTAGCGTTATGTAGTAGTAAGTATCGATCGTGGTATCATTTCAATTTACAAGTGCCCCTCTCACGCTTTCTTAACATGACTCCGTATTAAGGATGATTCTATCATCCTCCCCGCACACCTTTAGCGTTTCTACACCCCATGTGAGTGCAAGGCACACCCACCAACGTAATGATACGTTTCAAGGTTCAAAACACGACACCCGTTCAAAACCGACGAAAACCGTCCGGTTCACATGAAAGCCATTCAGTTATCTACCGAAACACCCCGGTTTCTAGCCCTTAGGATCGCCCTATGACAAGACCGGGTGAAAGCCGGCCAGGCTTTGCAAAAGCCGGCTGGTGTTCGTGCTAGCCCAAAATTCGGTCAGGATTTTCCCGTAATCCGGCCGGTTTCCACGAAACCCGGCCGACGTTCTCCGCCGTAGTTTAATTCATGATTAAATTCCAAAAGCCGGCCGGTTTCTACGAAAGCCGGCCGGGTTTCATCAGCGAAGGATTTCCCAGCTCAAACGAACGCCGGCCGGTTTCCACGAAAGACGGCCGGGTCTCGTTGCCGTAGTTTTATTTAATTAAATATCTCCAAAAGCCGGCCGGGCTTTGCCAGAAGCCGACCGGTTTTCCTCAGCGAGAAAATTCCCAGATCATTTTCATACAAAAGCCGGCCGGTCTTCGGTGGAAGCCGGTCGACGTTCGGCGCCGTAGTATTTCTTTAATTAATACAGGCGAAAGCCGGGCGGCTTTCGTCAAAGACGGGCGGCATTCGCCCAAGGCGAGGATCTCTTCCTCTCTTTGCCTTCCAAACCCGGCTTAAATCGCCGGGGTCATCAATTTACAAGTTTACAACGCTTCTATTATTTATAATAGAGTTAACAACATGAGTTTAAGGATTTACCCGCAACGGAGTCCGGGTTAGCACGTGTGTCCACCTCCGTCATCACAGAGATCCTAGCTTGGGTCTTACCTTGATTCACGGATGCTGCGTTGCTCGTACTTGGCCCGCCATGCCCCGTGCTCGCATGAGGTGCTCCCATCTGGTTTCTACTCGCTGTGGCAGCACTACTCGGCCCCGATACCCGATCTCCACCAAGTTGAGGGCAATCCATCCTCATATGTCCCGCCTCCCCGCATTGGTAGCACCTAGGGGGATCACGACATGTGCCCGTATGGTTTTTCTTGCAATTTCGGCACCTTGGGGTCGTCGAGGCGTGTGACCCCGAGTATTGTCCTCCCATGCTCGAATTTCTCCTAGATGGTGGTGCGGGTGCTCTGAAAAATCCTCCTCCCCCGTGGTTCCCCTTTTTGCTAGAACCTTGGGGGCCGTGGTTTTCCCACTTCCTCTTCTTCGCCTCTTCGGCGTTTTTCATCTTTCTTTCTTCCCACTCCTTTTCCCCCTTCAAACCTTGTTCAACCACTTGACTAAACGTCATATTAGGCAATTGTGTTGCCCTCTCACGTATGTCAAGGTCCAAGGCATTCCAGAAGTGGTTCACCATTCGGTTCTCATCACAGATGTACTCTGGTATAAACTTAGCAAGTTTTCTAAATTTGTGCTCAAGTTCTTTCACGGTGCATTCACCTCCTTGAGTCAAGTTTGTATACTCCCTCCTCTTCGCGTTCACTTCGAAGTCGGAGTAGTATTGACTAAAGAACTCCTGTCAAAAGTCCTCCCAAGTGGCGGTCTTGCCGTACTTCCCCTTGACCCCATCCCACCATGTGGATGCCATTCCCTCTAGCAATCTTGTTGCCACCCTCACCTTCATGTTTGGAGGCAACTGCATGTCAAGAGCCGCCTCATTGAATCTCCTGATCCATTCGGCTGCAATGGAGATGTCTCCCGTCCCATCGAACGGTTTGCATCCCAATTCCCTCGCTTCTTTGAGGTATTTTGAAATCCTTATTACTGGGACCTCAACACCTCTACCTCCCCGGGACTCAACACGTCCCCTAGGACCAACACGGCTTCCTCTCCTCGGAGCCCCTCCCAAAGCACGCCTTGCCCGGCGCCTTTGGCGATCTTGTTGGTATTGCCGGAGCAATCCCTCAATTCTTTCTAGAGCGTCACTATCATCACTCTCTTCACTAATGTCATCGTCTTCCCATCATATGGGGTTTCAACCGGATCAGTCCCCGGTCGGTAAGTTGAATCCTCTTCGGACTCATAATGCTCATCCACTATTTCAACATGACCGTCACTTACGGTCAGTGAGTGGCCTGCACGGCCTTGTCCCCTAGACACACTAGAAGTCCCTCTACTGCCATGCTCGGACCCTCCCGGTGCCCGGTCAGTCGGGTTCCTTCTAGTTACTTTACCGGTACGTTCCATTTCTGAAAGGAATTCAGAATGAGTCATTAGACTCGTATCAAATGTCAATTGACGGATAGGCACTTAAAGACATCTCTTGACTCAAATCACGGTCATACCAATTGTTAAGGGTACCATCTTAACAATTAGAGACATTGCAACTCAAGTACCAAAAGTTGTATAAGTACAAAACTTCTTATGCTCATGGTTTTCAATTTCATTTTCAAAAAGAATTTTGAAGCTTCATTATGATGTTTACGAACCTGTCTCTGATACCAATTAAATTGTCACGCCCCGGACCTACCCGGACACGTCGATAACCCGCCGTACAGTACAAATAGTCAACAGCAGTTCAACTCATCCATACTATACAAGGCGTCTTGAATACCATTCACACATAGTACATCCATAAACAAACATAATGTAAAATATTCATTTAAAGCAGCGGAAACCATATTACAAGTGTTCAAGCCACACTTGGCATCATTAGGCATACAAGCCCCCAAATAATTATTCAGGAAATAATATCCATGAGCATTATTATAATTGTTTTTGAAACAGAAACGGAGGAAGCACGAACCACGTCTTCTCTCCTAGGTCTTCCCGAAGCAACGGGCACTGGTAGCAAGCTCAACTCCTACCTGAAACTGTGAGGTGGCCTCCCCCGTGAAGGGGAGGTCAGTACTTGGAAGCATTTGACAAGTACATTGACAACTATACTAAGTATAATCAATGTTTCAATTTTTTAAGACCCTCAATATAGGATGATACTATTTTTATAGGCCATGACCCCTGGTTACCTTCTCTCAAAAATATACTTACTTTATATATATAAAGTCAAGTAGTGGGCCCGTGGCCCATATTTGTTTTGAAACGCCCACCCCTGTTTCCCCGTGACTATTAGTCACGATTGTTATAACCTTCGGTGAGTTACTTTACCGTCGTGGGTCATTTCTCATTTACATAAATTAGCCATCATGGGGCCTCACGCAATCTCATTATTATCCCATACTAGAGCCTCACTCATAGTCATCTACGTTAGGCTAGAGTCTCGCTCTTAGTCAATCTACATTTATGCTAGAGCCTCGCCCTTAATCATCTACATTAGGCTAGAGCCCCGCTCTTAGTCAATCTACATTTGTGCTAGAGCCTCGCTCTTAGTCATCTACATTTGGCTAGAGCCCCGCTCTTAGTCAATCTACATTTGTGCTAGAGCCTCGCTCTTAGTCATCTACATTTGGCTAGAGCCTCGCTCTTAGTCATCCACATTTGTGCTAGAGCCTCGCTCTTAGTCATCTACATTTGGCTAGAGCCTCGCTCTTAGTCAATCTACATTTATGCTAGAGCCTCGCTCTTAGTCATCTACATTTGGCTAGAGCCTCGCTCTTAGTCAATCTATCCTTATGCTAGAGCCTCGCTCTTAGTCATCTACATTAGGTTAGAGCCCCGCTCTTAGTCAATTTACATTTGTGCTAGAGCCCCGCTCTTAGTCAAGTTATCCGATTCCTAAACATATTCTATGCCTAGAATCAATTCACCTTGAGTAGCCTTTAAGGCCTACTCCTAACATATCTTAGAGCTCATACATTCCGACCCTTAAGTATCTCTTAGGACTACTTAAGGCATCTCTATTCACAATCCTATTTCTTAGGATTAATTCCATCATTTATTTATCTCAATCTCTCGACTAGTATTTCAATACTAGTCGGATAATCTTAGAACAACCAAGTTCTTAATTCATAATCAACATTTCATTTCAATTGATTTTCCAATCCAAATACAATTTAATGTCAATATCAAAAGTATCACTTTATCCATTCATGAATTCTATACATGAAGTAAAAGTATATTTTATCACAATATTTTCATAGTTAATTCCATTATCATGCCATCACTTTCATATCACATAATCATACACAATTTCTTCCAAATTTGTATATCATGCTTCATTTACTCATAAACAATAGGATTTTCATTTAGGCATTATTAATCATTAATAATCCATGAAAATCACATTTTATTACTTTAGGAAATCTTATGAAATTAACTCACTAATTATAAACAATATAGTCAGCCGTCCTCACCTTAAATATGTCCAGCAAGCCTTCCTATTGAAGCCCCATCGTTAAACCTTCGATTGGGAATGATCCGAAATGGGCTTGGCTGGCAGACGGCAAAAGCCGGGCGGGTTTTGCAAAAGCTGCCCGGCTTTCGGGCCCTGCAGCACGAAAACAGCTCCTAGCAATGGCGGTTTTCGGCGATTTCGATTCCTATCGATTCCACAACTCTTCTAAGTCAAATACCAACACTTTATATCATTTTTCTACACCTTTAAACGTGTAGAACATCCCCTAGAATCCGTCATATGATTTCTATAAAATCATATACGAAAAAATATATAAAAAACGGAAGAACAAGAACCGGAGCTACAAGGTTCTTAACGCTAGACTTTGCTTTTTCTCGGGTTGCTCCTCCTCTTGGCCTTCTTCCTTCTTGACTTCTTGCTGTGAGTGTGGAGCTCTTCAAGCCTTCTTCCCCTCCTTCTTAGCTCTCATACGTATGGATAAAAATGAGAGGAGAGGATAAGGCTCCCTCATTTATCCTTACTATTTTTAGTAAGGTTGGGTCAATTTAGTTGGGTTGGGTTCGCGGGCTGCTCCTTTTAATTTACTCCGACCCAAATGACTTTTATTCGTTTACTTATATTATTTTAGGCTAGTAGACATCAATAGACCGATCCTAAAATGTATCGGATATTCCTCTCCAATGTTCCGGGCTCAAACCCCTTTACCTTTCTATTATTAGAAAGTGGCTCAAAAAGTCTCTTATATTATTCCTTTAACTTTTACCCGGCCCAAACATTCGCATATAACTTATTTCCATATCCTTGGGCTTTTAATTATTTTAACGTGGTCCAAGAATATACTAGTTAGTCCCTTCCTATTTTCTTTAGGGTCCGACACACAATATAATTAATCGGTATTAATTTAATCAATTAATCATTTCTCATATGATTAATTTTTTTTGTAACTAGTTTTCAAAATGAATAAATATTCACGAACTCGACTACTCGTCCTCATCGACATTGGTATTTGTAATTTCTATTAAATTTTAATATTAACGGATTAATTAATCCCATTTCAAATTGGGAGCGGTGTCACACTTTGTGCCTTTGTTGTTACAGACATGTATGGGTCTCTGCGAGCATCTCCGGAGGGTGGATCAGCTTAGGAAGGACAAGGTTGCTGCTGATGAGGCCTTAAAGAAATCCGATGAGGAGGTAGCCTCCCTCTGGAAGAGATTGGCAGATGCTGAGGCGAGCATGGGTCCAAGGCTGGAGGCTGCCGAGGCCAAAGGCAAGGCTGTTGCAGAGGAGGCCGCCAGGATCGCTGCTGAGGCTGTGGAGAGGGACAAGATGGAGGAGGTAGCTAAAGCCGAGAGGGCTGCCGTTGATGCCTTCATCTCTGAGGGCTGGGAGGCCGAGGATAGGAAGGAATGGGTTTCCTCGGTGGTGGAGAAGAGGGTGGATGCTTGGGTTGAAGGTCTCGACAAGATGTGGTTGGCTGTGAAAGACGAATCGTATTATCAAGGGGGTGAGTTCTTCACCCAGCGTCTGATATATCGGAAGCTGGCCCGGCACTTCAACATTCCTCCAGATGTTTTCGGGCCGGAAGCCTACGGACTCCCCCCCTCGGCAGCCAGATATCAGGATCCCCTTGCCCCCGGATGTGGAGAGGCCGACCCTGGAAGACTCTGAGCTGATGAGGGAGTGTGGCTTGGATGGTGAAGATGAGGCTGTTGGTGATGATACCACCTCGAAAGATGCCAAGGAGGGCGCCGTTGAAGTAGTCGATGCTTGATTGTACTTAGAACAATTTTTGAACAAGTTTATGCACAAACAATTGCTTTCGGCTTCTGCATGTATGTAACGAACAATTACTATTCTTTGTGAATGGATGCCTTTTTGCCTTGTATGTGTATGATTCCTTCCATCATTTGTGTACTAAGTTTTTTCTTCATTGTGCTTGTGTTGTATGAATGAGTCGTGAACCATCCTCCACTTTGCCCAGGGGCTAAAAGTTCTGGACTTTAGGAAAATTTGAACGCCTATACAGAGCGTAGGCCTCCAGCATTGCCTGACGTGCCGGGAACCCTTAAGTCATGGGCTTAGAAACACATTCGTTCAATCTGTAAACCAACCAGTAGCCTTCTGCGATGGATGACGTTCTCCCCGGGAGTTGTTGAGATGCCAGAGGCTGCCCGGTTGTAGACTTAGTAAATCCCTAAGTCACTTGTAGAATAGGAGCCTTCGGTGTTGGCTGATGTGTCGGAGGCTTCCGAAACATGGACTTAACCATATTTAGCCCATTTGTAGAATAGGAGCCTTCGGTGTTGGCCGATGTGCTGGAGGCTTCCAAAACGTGGACTTAGCCAAATTTCTCATCGATTGCTCGTTGAGTCTATTCCCCTCACTCCCTTTTTTGTTGAAAGTGGGGGGAGGCTTCAAGAAACTTGGTTTCTTGGGAAGACTTGGTCTGTTTGGGAGGCAACGGTATGAACCGTTGGCTCCCCCCCTCGGTGTTTGACCTTCCAAGATCTGAGGGGTTCGAGAGTCGTTTCCTCGGCCTGAGACATCGTCTGTTGCCTGCCTCCCCTTGGGGGATGGCGCGGAGAGCGTCTTAGTTTTGAAAGATGTTCCCTCAGCCCGAGACATCGTCTGTTGCCTGCTTCCCCTTGGGGTATAGCGCGGGAAGCGTTTCGTCTGTGAAAGTCGAATCATGGGCTCGGGATATCGTCCGTTGCCTGCCATTCCCTTGGGGTAATGGCTCGAAAAGCGTTTCAGGGAAGGTTTTTATTTGCGTGCTAGACGCAAATGGCCGGGGGCACCTGGTGCTTCCGGAACCGATAGGTGGTGCCTTCAGTATAGGGGCATCCTCGAGGGGAACAACTTTGTTCTTAGCATAATGTTGTGGGTGTTCATTCAAAACACTTGGTGTTATGCTCAATAATCTGCCTCGGTTACTTGGTACCGAGGGCTTTAACGAAAAAAACACTTGGTGTTTTTTTCTTCTTCTAATTGTAGTTATTCCGAGGATTCATCCCCAGCACTTGGTGCCGAGGGCTTGTGTTTGCATGATTAGGACGAAACACCTCTTATTTCATGAAATAAGGCCTTGGGTCGGGGCTTGTCTGAGGGCTTGGCCACCCGAACAAGTTATTATTGATAAAATTTCACCAAGTGATGTACATTCCAATGCTTGGGAACCTCGGTCTCGTTGGTGCGTTGTAGTTTGTAAGTTCCTGGTTCGATGATGGATGCCACGATGTAGGGGCCTTCGAATTTTGGTGCTAGCTTTCCACCCTTGGTAGGTTGACTGGCCTCCCTTCTTCTTAGGACGTAGTCCCCCACCTGAAATTCTCGGGAACGAACCTTGGAATCAATGTATCTCATGACTTGGCGCCTGTAGTTTTCAGCCCTTAGGAAGTCTTGTGCTCAGCGTTCCGAAATGAGATGGAGGTCAAGGGCCATATTTGCGTCGTTGCTTTCGGCTTCGTACTGGTCCACCCTCCTAGTCGGGAGGGTAACTTCGGTAGGTGCCTTTGCTTTGAACCCATAGCATAAGGCGAAGGGGGTCTCGCCTATTGCTCTCCGAGGGGTGGTGCGAAAGGCCCACTAGATATTATGTAACTCTTCGACCCAGCCACCGCCTTCGGCCTCGAGTTTCTTCTTCAAGCCTTCCAGCAATGTGCAGTTGGCGTTTTCCACTTGACCATTACCCTGGGGGTAGGCCACTGAAGAAAAGGTGTGTTTTATTCCCCACGCCTCTAGGAGGTCACGGAAGGAGGCTGCTTCAAACTGAGTCCCGTTGTCGGACACAATTTTCTGGGGGACGCCAAACCTGGTGATAATGTTCTTTAGGACAAAACGCCGACATCGGGCCTCGGTGATGCTGGCGAGGGGTTCAGCTTCTACCCACTTGGTGAAATAATCAATGGCCACTATTATGTATCGGTTGTTGGACGTACCCCTCGGCAACGATCCTACCAAGTCAATGCCCCATCTGGAGAATGGTATCGTTGTGCTGACAGGAGTGTAATTGACGGCGGGCCTTCCCAGAGCCTTCTGAAAGTGTTGACAAGTGTTGCACTTCCGGGCGAGATCTGCGCAATCCCGAGCCATGGTGGGCCAGAAATATCTCTGGATGATTAGCCTTCGGGACATTGAGAAGGGTCCCTGATGAGATGAGTGATAAGTAGGGCTGGCATTTTGAACCAAAAAATCGAAAAACGAACCAAAAATAATCGAACCGCTTTAGAAAAACACCGAACCAGACCGAACCGAACGAAATTGGGACCTAATAATCGGGACCCGAAAAAATATCGGTTCGGGTTCGGTTTATGTGTACAAATTATCGGTTCGAACTGAACCGAACCGATATTTTTATATTAATAATAATAATTGTAATTTATAATAGTAATAATAATTAATGACGTTTAATATAGCTGTTTTTGTTTCTGTATTCTTGATTTCTGTATTTTATCTTTATTCCTTCTTTTCCTTTTGGTTGTGATATCATGTATCGATTCATGTTAGCCGACCCCAATATCTTTTGGGACTAAGGCTTGGATGTTGTTGTTGTTGTATTCTTGATTTATGGCATCACAGCCTATTCTGACAACATGCCAAGCAAAAGGCAACGATATGCCGACAACAGAAGAAAAGGAGCGAAGCCATAAGCTGGTCGAATATTAAACCGAGACAATAATGTTCACATGGGACGCGTTAGTAAGTTGGTCGAATAGATCATAACTTTAATGTGACGTTGCGGGATCGAATCCTCCTGGACTCTATTATTTAACATTTTCGTTTTCAACATTTTACTAACTGTAGTGTTTTGAGGGGTATTAAAAAAGTGGACGGTTGAGGTGTTGGGAAGGTTATTATTAACGCTTCTTAACCTTTACTAACACTTCTCAACACTTTTATTGGGGGCAGGTTTGGTCCCCCAAGATCTTTAATTCTGTTTTCCTGTATTTTGGGGTGTATGTTTCTTTTGGAGGGTTTTTGGTTTGATCCCACTCTCCAATAAATTGGAATGCAATACTTATGACTCTTGTATTCAATCATAAGAAGTGCATTCCAATATAAAGAATTAAACCATTCGACCCCTAGCTCTTTAGATAGAAATAAAGATAGAATTGATATTATTAGACAATGCAAGAAACACTGGTTTTTAGTTTATTTTCTTTTCAAACTATTGTTTTCCACCAAAAACACTTATCCTTGAAAATAATTTAAACCCAATCGGTAAGCTAAAGTTTCTACTCAATGAATCATTTTAAGCCCAGTTTTTTATTTGCCTTAATTTTTTTACAATTTCTTTATCAAATACTATTGATTTAAAAATGACTACTACTTTAGGAAGGTTGTAAAATCACCAAATTGACAAGTGTGAATATTCATCCTTGTAATCAGAACACTAAGTAAACACAAATCTTTTTAATCACACACATGGCTAGATTCAATACTGCAAGCAAATTATGTAGAATCATTCCTCGATGATTCATCCCTAAGCTTGGCTAGTATAAATAGGCTTGTTTCATTCATTGTAAACTCACTCAAAAAACTCAGAAACTCAGAAATTCAGAAAATTTCAGATATTAAGAAGAATTATTTAGAGCTTATTAATAATATAGGGAAAATGGAAACTAATAATCCAACTTTTTAGCGTTTTTCTTACAATAGTCGTCCCACCTTTTGTTTATTCGTGAATAATCTAACATTTTCACCCCATCTTCATTCACTGGCCCCTGACCGATATATGACATGTTATTCCAAGTTATTTTCTTATCTTTGTAAAATATTATACCATAATTCTCACCTTATGATCACATAATGTTTTGCAAAGATAAGAAAATAACTTGGAATAACAGGTCATAAATCGGCCAGGGACCAGTGAATGAAGATGAGGTGCAAAGGTTGGATTATTCATGAATAATCAAAAGGTGGGATTATTGTAAGAAGACCACTAAAAGGTTGGATTATTAGTTTCCATTTTCCCAATAATATATCTATCTCTTAAATGTATTCTGTATCTTCTTCATTTCACAACACGTTATCAGCACCAATTTGCTCAAAACCTCCAAGAAATCATCATCTCCTCCTGCAGGTATGTAAATCATGATTTATCATTTTCTCTAATATATTACTCCGTATAAACATAAGTTTTTTTTTCTAAATTGAAAATGATAAGTATTTAATCAAAATAGGATTCTTCCGATCGAAAATCAAATTCGTTTTCATTCTAAAAAGAAAACATCATATGAAGTACATGCCTTTTGAAATGCACTAGCTAGTATCGCTTTTCCCATCTCGATAGTCTCTTTATATGAAGAAGAGGAAATTAAGTTGAGATGAATAAATTATAACTACGTACTCAACTATATAATAAATAAAGGATAAGTAAGTATAAGAAAGAAGGAAAACGTAGTACTTCGTACAACAGGAGTAACAGAATACTATATATGAAGAGAGAAAGAGAGCAACTAAGTAGTGCACTCACGGGATTGTAATGAGTGGTTCTCATTTACATGCAATATAATACAATCACATGTATTGATAAGTTCTGATGTTTCATTCAAATTAACATACAAACAAATAAATAACTAAGTGACAAACCTCTCAGGAACTAAGTGACAAACATAGTAATAAATGTTCTCTGCTCAACACTTATCGAAGTTGTCTCATAAAGACATGTACATACTCTTTAAGGTTCAAATTACATGCTTCTGAAATCATTAAATAACAATTTTAATAAGTCTGATATACACGTATTAGATCATTACTCAGATAGTTCTTATTTATTTGATTAATTGTACTTATTATGTAACTAGCTAATAACATACACGCACGTACATGTCACATGTGTCATGATATCAGTTATAATTTGCTAGTCAAAATTTTACTTGCTTAATTCGGCCAGAAAATTGTTACTTCAATATTTATTTTAGTTTCGTTTATTTAAGGTGTATCTTCATTTATGCGGAGTATAAAGTTATTAGTACATAATAAATAATTTATATACGCACATGAGTATAATTTACTAATTAAAGTTAACTCAATCATTTTGTAGTATATCATGGCAAATATTAGCAAAAGAGAATTTGATGTTCTTGATCTTTCCGGCCAAAAATATTTGGAATGGAAAGTGGATGTTTTAGCACATTTGAAGGCTAACGGTCTAGAAGACACTATTGAGGATAATAATCAATCATCCTCCCAGGACAAAGCGAAAGCTATAATTTTTCTCCGTCACCATCTCCATGAAAGTCTCAAATCAGAATATGTTTTGGTTGATGATCCAAAAGAATTATGGAACAATTTACATGAGAGATATGGCCACCAACAAAAGGTAGTTTTTCCAAAAGCTCAGTATGACTGGATCAATTTAAGATTCCAGGATTTTAAATCAATCAGTGACTATAATTCTGCCATGTTCCAAATAACATCTAAACTAAAGTTATGCGGACAAAAGGTCACTGATGCTGATATGTTGGAGAAAACTTTTTCTACAATGCATATTTCTAATATGCTGCTACAGCACCAATATAGAGAAAAGGGTTTTAAAAAATACTCTGACTTAATATCAGTATTATTTGTAGCTGAGCAAAATAATGACCTTTTGATGAAAAATCATAATTTGAGACCCACCGGTTCTAGTCCTTCGGTTTATGGTCCATCTGGCCATAATTTAGCCACTGAATCAAATGCAACATACAGTGGCAGTAGAAGGCATTTTAAACGTGGGCATTTTAATGGTCATAAAAACAAGTCACATCGAGAATATAAACACGTCAATAGACCAAATTATAAGGGCAAGGGCAAACAAAATCGCCCTCCAAAAACCTCGGTAAAGACGACTTGTTATAAATGTGGCATGACGGGGCATTGGGTTAACAAATGTCGTACTGCGAAACATCTAGTGGAATTATTTCAAGCTTCCATGAATTTGAACAAAGGCAAAAATATGGAAGCTAATTATGTCAATGACACAACTCCACCTCTGCCAAAATTTGACGTGTCTGACTTTTTCGCGGATGATGCCATTATGAACGATGCTTTTGCCATAAACCAAAATGTTACTAAATAAAATAGTAGACTCCGGATGTTGTACAATACTAGTTTTATGTACCTTTTCTTTCTTCCCCTTTTTATTTTGTTTTTAAATAAATATGTGTAATGTATATACTCTTATGTTAAATAATATGCATAATTTGTGATCAAACTTATGTTTATATATATTGAATATATGGATCACTCAAATGATAAAGAACTATGTCTGATAGACTGCTAGACTGCTACAGGTAATTCCGAATGATATATACATTCTGATTGATAGCATGGAGACAGCTAAGGAAATGTGGGATGAAGTCCATAAGCTTATGCAGGGAACTGATTTGGGTATCAAGACGAAGAAAGCCAGCACATTGACTGCTTATGATTCCTTCGAGGCTAAGCTAGGTGAACCACTTCATATTAGTTTATGGCATATTTACGGAACAACGTAAATACCATCAAACCACAAGATTTTCCCTTTGGGGCTGCTATCGTGATATCATCAAACCACAAGATTTTTGACAACGTAATATAAATATTATAACTAATATTAATACTCCATCTATATTGAAAAGTTTGCTAAACTTTTTGTTTAAGATGTATTTTTATTTTTGTTTCACTTCTCTTTTTCATTAATTTTCCCTTTAAAAATACTCAATTACTCGTACATTTTCAACGGAGTATTTTTATCTTCTCTTTCATACTTTTTCATCTTCTCTCTTACTTTTCTACACTAATCATTACCACTACTACTTTTTCATAAATTATACTACATCCGTCCCTTAAAACTTTCCGGCACGGAGAATAATAAAGTAAAAATTGTGTGCTTGAGATTTGTGCAGAGGAGAGAGAAATAACAGAAACTACAAAATAATTGATTAAAAGGGAAAGTGACAAAGTTTTTTGGGACGTCCCAAAAAGGAAAGATGACAAAGTTTTAAGGGACGGAGGGAGTACAATGTGTCAAACCATATTGTAGCAAACATTTGAATACGGAGAAAATATGTAATAAAATTTTATTTTAATACAAAGAGAGTATGTAATAATATTAATAATAGTGGGCCGGTAACATTGATTTGTATTAATATTATATCATATTAGTTTATGTAATAATATTAATATTAGTGGTAACATTGATTTGTACTCGCCCATAAATTAATTTTTTGCATAATAACCAGTAGCAGTTCTCAATGGCTGGTCTTGGATATACATAATCTTTTTTTCTACTTTTTAATAAAATTTGGCATATGACATCCGGCATATGCCCCACTGATTTTGGTGGTTCGTCTTCTGGCTTAAAAAAAAATAGTTTATGGCATACTGACAGAACAACATGGATGAAACGGTGAAACCTTACGAGGGTGAATATGGATGAGAATTGGGAAATTACCCTAAATTGGACTAAAACGTTTGTATATTCTAAAATAAGACTATCATGTTTTTATTCCCAAAATAGAACTAATAACTGTCATGTTTTGGCAGTACCAAACTTTAAACATGACACTATTTTCCAAACTTGACAGTAATTATGCCTATTTGGGAATAAAAACATGGCAATCATATTTTGAAAATTTCAAGCTTTTTTACTTCTATTTCGGGAATTTTCCCATGAGAATTCTTAAAGGCTTGTGAGTATACATGGTGACCGTGGACAGGCTATGGTAGAAGTTGAAGGAGAGTTAGTTCACGAATCACTCACGACGACGATGAACACACAAGATGACAGAAGCTCGCACATGGTAACCATGCGTAAAAGGTAGTAGAAGACACTACATGCATAAATGCATTCCATGTATTTATACTATTGAGAATTTTGTTTTGCGAAATATAATTAATACTTTGAGATCGATGAGTTATGTAGTCATAATTATACTATTGTAGTAGATTCTACATTGCTAGAAATTGAGAAGAAAAATCATTGTACCGAACAACTAATAACGGTTCAAATGAAACTCACATCGTATGCATTCCATAATGAGTTATTATAGTAACTTGACATTAAATACATTTCGTATCGGTCTTTATCTAACTGAGATGAAAGGTTATAATAACAGTTACGAGTAACCCATTATTAAAAATGGAACATTCGGTAAATGTTGTAAAATCCAACACAGAAAGTCAATACTGGACGAACAAGCTATATCTAAAATTTCTTTTCAAGATCTTTACTATCAAATGGTGAACGATAAATAGTGGCACAATGATATCTATGTCAATTCTAACAGACCACATTATTCGAATAATTATATATGTCTCATTTTGTATATAAATTCATGTTCTCCTCTTCTCTTCTCCTCTCTTCTATTTTCTTCCTGCTCGTACTCTGTTTCATTTTTATTTTGAGTTATTAATTTTGAGTCCACTTTTAGTCGAATTTTATTTATTAATTTGTATTTTTTAGGTTTGAATTTTATTTATTCAGCAGAATGTCACTTTATAATCTGAGAATGTCAAAATTATTAGTTATTTGAAAAAACTGTCATGTTTGTGGCAGTATATTTATCAGAATGACAAAATGAAAATGTCATATGCCATAAGAAAATGTCATTCTTATGGCATTCTATGTCATTTTTATGACTTATCTGGGAATGACATAACTAATTTTTATTAGAAATGACATGTTTTTTGACATGTTTTTCAAATGATGTCATTTTATTGCAAACTCTCTCTTTAAAGATGGTTATATGTAATTGGCACATTCATGACATTTTGAGAACAAACACAGCATTTCAAAAAAAAATAGATGAAGAAGTGATATTGATATACAATAACTAATAGTAGCATTATTATTAATATAAATACAAATATTAATATTGTGAAATAATTACATATTTATGACTTAACAATGATTATTTACAAAAATGTGACTAGTGATTACTGATTAGAGTAGTAATGGAATTACAGTAACTTATGTTCAATAGTTAAACTTATATTCTAGTAAATATTTTTCATATTTGTGTAAATAAGTTTTATTTTAGTAATTTTTTTACATCTATAGTGTAAGTAATATTAATATTATAACTGACATTTGTAAGAATAGTAGTGTTAGTATGGAGATTAATATTAGCATTACCATTAGAGGTGAGTTGGTATTAATTTTAGAAGGACAAGCGGCTCCGATCCGATCCTCATCTCAAAGTTAATATTGATTTGATTGTTATGATATAATCCGTTTTAGTACTTTCTCCATCTTGCTGATATTGTCTCATTTTACCTTTTCGAGAAATCCACTAAGATTTTTTCATACTCCCTCCGTCCCTTATAACTTTGACAACTTTTCCTTTTTTTTTGTCCCAAAAACTTTGGCACTTTCCCTTTTAGACATTCAATTTGTGGTTCTTGTGATTTTTCTCTCCTCTGCACAAATCTCTACCACACAGTTTTTACTTTATTATTCTACGTGCTGATCAAACTTGACGATCCTTTTAGGGACGGAGGGAGTACAAAATTTAGTAAAAATTGTGTGGTTCTGAATTATTCTTACTTTATCAATTCAATATCAACTCGATATACTCATTTTTCTTAATAACCGTGTCATCACCTTTTGAGTGGGACGGTATAACTCTGCATATTCCGCCAACAAGATATGATATGCATAATAAGAGACAGAAATGAAGGGAGTAAATATATTCCGGGCTGGGCCGAACCAGGCCGGGCCGGGCCGGGCCGTGCTGGGCTGTTTTGGAAAATGAAAGGATGGAATAGGATTGATTGGTTCAAGGCTCCATGTTAGGGGCAAGTGTTAAGACGGCGTCGGACACTCTGAGAAAAATTCTGTCTTGTCCAATCATGCTTGCAACACCGGATGCACCCAGTTTGACCATCACACCTGGCCCTGGATTTGCAAGAACAAGCTGCCATGCCAAATACTATATCTAAATCAAAACTATATAATGATGATGATGATGATCACAACAACAACAACAACAACAACAACAACAACAACAACAACAACAACAACAACAACAACAACAACAACAACAACAACAACAACAACAACAACAACAACAACAACAACAACAACAACAACAACAACAACAACAACAACAACAACAACAACAACAACAACAACAACAACAACAACAACAACAACAACAACAACAACAACAACAACAACAACAACAACAACAACAACAACAACAACAACAACAACAACAACAACAACAACAACAACAACAACAACAACAACAACAACAACAACAACAACAACAACAACAACAACAACAACAACAACAACAACAACAACAACAACAACAACAACAACAACAACAACAACAACAACAACAACAACAACAACAACAACAACAACAACAACAACAACAACAACAACAACAACAACAACAACAACAACAACAACAACAACAACAACAACAACAACAACAACAACAACAACAACAACAACAACAACAACAACAACAACAACAACAACAACAACAACAACAACAACAACAACAACAACAACAACAACAACAACAACAACAACAACAACAACAACAACAACAACAACAACAACAACAACAACAACAACAACAACAACAACAACAACAACAACAACAACAACAACAACAACAACAACAACAACAACAACAACAACAACAACAACAACAACAACAACAACAACAACAACAACAACAACAACAACAACAACAACAACAACAACAACAACAACAACAACAACAACAACAACAACAACAACAACAACAACAACAACAACAACAACAACAACAACAACAACAACAACAACAACAACAACAACAACAACAACAACAACAACAACAACAACAACAACAACAACAACAACAACAACAACAACAACAACAACAACAACAACAATAATAATAATAATAAAACGTTTGCACCTCAATTTCCTTCTATCCCTCCCATTTCACATAATATATTACCTCGACGCCCCTTTTCTCAAGACACTTGTACAATTCTTCAAATGCAACAATTCCACTAGTATCTATATCTGTCACAGCTGCGAAATTTAAATAAACATAGTATAAGGATATGCTTGGATCGGTAACTACATATATAGTGCTAGGGAAAGTAAAACGAATGCAAAATTAATTTCTTAGCTTTGCCTAACAAGTATATAAAAAGACTGAAATCAGATTTTTTTAGCTTTTCTACATTTATTTAGATTCTTACTTTTTATATAATACACAGACAAATAACGAGTTTGCACAAAAGTTTAAAATGTATTCATTGAGTTTGAGTATATCAGTATATGTATATTATATATATCCCATTTGTCCCCAATTTTTTTCTGATCGTATAATTTTCTCTCGTACTGGCTCTACCCCTTAGAGAAACTTACTAATTTGACAAACACATAAAAATAAACACATAATAAATAATTTGATAAGATTTTGTTATCAAATAAGAAAAAATACAAGTACTATTTTATGTAGAAACATATAAAAAAATAATACAGGAACTTTAAATATGGATGGGAGAGTATTTTTCATGTTCCAAACACAGCCACAAGAGAGTTTATTATAGGGGGGCAGGGAAAGATCATTATATTTGCTTACGTGACATTTCAACTATCAAATATTGGATTCTTGAAGCATTGTCGTTTTGTTTCAGCTCATCTTCTTCATCAGATAGCCATCTTAGTATCCTGCAAAATAACCGGAACATTAATACTGATCCCAGTTCATGTAAGCATTATAATTGTTGTGGATTAAGGTACATGTCCCTCATTTTTCCAAAAAAAAAAGGTACCTGTCCCTCAAATAGTTGGAATTGGAGAAGTAAATTGCAGAATCAACTCTAACAATCAGAATGCCAGGAATTCTTGTTGCCTCAGGGTATTGTTGTAGGTTCCTATAAACACTCGTCCTAGGGATCTTGCCCAGGATTGCAACTCTTGGTCTTGTAACTTGGAGAAGGATTTTGGCAAAGGAAATTACTACCTATATATTTTGTTGATTCCCATTCAAATATCCGTCCAGGTGAAACAAATTAAAAGCTTTTGGTGTTACTCATTCATGCAATATTTGTCGTTTTCTTTTTAATCCCTCTCCATCAGCCTCCCTTCAATTAGAAAGTAACTGATGTGAGTCATAGAACTACTAGCCTGTTAGGAGAGTTGGAGCCAAGTTACCCCTTTTGGTTAAACATTTTTTTAACAATGATGAGTTTTGTGAGCCATCATTTCTTCACGGAGGCTGTGAGAGAGGGTCTTAAAAATATGTAAACTATGGGGATCTATAACAAAAAAGCATGGGTGAAGGGGTCCTAAAAATGAAAACACTATATACTGGTAGAGATGAAAACCATATTTAGGAAAAAAGAAAAGGAAACGAGGAGCTTTTTGTCCTTACTGCAATCAGGAGTCCAATCTCAACAGAGTGGAAAAGGACCCCAAAAAAGGCACCCATACATGCCACAAAATCAAACTTGTCAATCTTCCATATAAGCACCACCGCGGGAACATCAATAATCCCCACAACTGCAGATATGATTATGGAAGCCAAGATGGCATTTGGGGTGTATTTGAACAAAGGAGTGATTAATTCCAGGGTCAGGAGCACAATAAAGGACATCACGATGTTAGAGACTGCAGTATGGCATCCTGCCATGTAGTTCACAGCTGATCGCGAAAATGATCCTACGGTTACAAGGAATTCCTCAACACAAGAAAGTTTCATTGTAAAACTATTGAAGGATGTGCTATGTCTCAACTAACATCTTGTGTTAGTGTAAACTATATTTAGTTATATGCTAGACTATCATCTCATGTTCATATATAAACTACTCCGTATATTTAATTATGTACCCCTTTCTGTCCCAAAGATGATCTCTCTGTTTCCATTTTCATCTGTGCCTTTATATTGTCTAATAATAACTTTTTTCATCTGTGCACAAATAACTACTTCTCCCTATAATAAAACCCAACCATCTATGATTAATTATGTCCACTTTTCAAAAGAATATAAAAGTAAATTTCAATAAAATTACGTCTTGCCTAAAACTTCATTCAGAAGGCAATGTGATATCAAAATTAGGATGGAAGGAGTATACACCGGCGGTTACAAGAGAAAATTATCATTAATCAGTTTCAAAATTAGGACAGAAAACACTCTACTATCAAATCGAAATACCGAATCATAAACCACCAAAACCAAACCAACCACATGCAAACGGGTTTAAGGTTTACGCTTTAAGAGAACCGACCAAAACCTATCAAAACAGGTCCCAAATGAAAATTTAACACCCACCCAACCGACTTATGTTATTCACCTAGGTTCTGAACTCAGCAAATTTCAAAACCAAACTACCAAGACCAGAACTGAACTAAAAGGCCCGACAGACAGCTCTAATATTATCATCTCAACAAGCACTAAACCATTTTTACTCGCTCCATACCTGTGGCTACAAAACAAGACGTCAGTGACCCTACTAAGTTCATTGTCCCTAATGCTATCATTTCTTTGTTTCCATCTATCTGGTAATCCTTCATTGCTGCAAATGTTCTTCCAATTGCTGTTGCTTCCTGGAAACCAGGAACTTCTTAATGATTAAGACTAATTACAAATTGCTACAGTTGGTAGTGATAAGCTGATGGATGTAACTTGACGATTTAAACTTACTGTCAATGCTACCATACCGGCAATGGCTCCAATTCTGAATCCTTTGGCAAGATAACCACCAGAGAAATACAACATATTAACAGATGACGGATTGATGCCCTTCTCTATATAATTAACCTTTTTGAGGTCAAAGGGGAAAAAGGGTCAATTACAAATCACCAAAAAAACACTAGTTTTGGATCATATGTAAATCATCATATACCCACAAATAAATAACAAACCAACATATAAGGTCATGCACTGATGCACTAGTACATGATGAATTCCCACACCGGAAAGTTGTGAAGGAATAAGTGTTATATTAAGATCTAGATTACTCCTCATATCACGTTGACCTTTTAGAATGGAACTTCAGATCTTAACATAATATCAGAGCCAAATCGATCAATCGTGTGGGCCCCTTATGAAAAATGATGGCACGATTATGAAAAAATGACAATAACAAATCAATGAAAAAAATGAATGACGGCACGATCCAGAAGAAATGTCTGGTCATGAGGAGGAGTGATGAATTCTCACACCGGAAAGTTGTGAAGGAATTAAGTGCTATATTAAGATTTGAATTACTCCTCCTATCAGGTTGACCTTTTAGGATGGAACTCCAGATCTTAACAGTACATCGACAAACACATGTGTGTGTTGATGATCACTTACAATTTGGACACCCTTCTTTTCGGCATGTGTGATATAGACAAAGAACGTTGAGAGGACAACCGAAACTAATGGTGCGATTGCAGGAACCCAGAAATACTTTTTGTTCTTTCCCTGTGACAATCAAAATATTAAGTTGAATGATGTTTTCATGTATTATTTACATAGTACAACGTATATTATTTCATAAAGAAGAAGTAATATCATTATAGAAATATAGACTACCACTCCATTGCACTAATAAAAATACATAGACTAAAAACAAGAAGCATTTTTAGTTTGTAAATACTCACAATGTGCTTGGCAGTGAGAAGGAAAGCCAAGAAAGTGACTCCTATTACAATAGTCTGCCAATTCCACTGCATTTTAAAAGTGAAAAACAATTAGAAATGGACCTTTTCAAGAAACACGGATGAAATGTAATAAGAAATTTCTCACCCCATGATGAACTGATCCCCACACCGATTGCATCACGGATATAATATCAGTTTTCTTGGTAAATTTGTTTATTCCGAGAAGACCTTTGAGCTGTTGAAGGGCAATGGTTATGGCTGCCCCAGCCATGAAGCCAACAATAGCAGCATGAGACAGAAAATCAATCAAGAAACCCAATCTGGAAATTGTAACATTTTAAAAGGAAAAGTTATCACTTAATCATATGCATGCTACTCATAGCTATATTATATATATAGGGGCGGATCAGGTACAAACAATGCTTATTGTGCAAATATTTGTACGATTCATATGTATGCTATTTGTATTGCATACTAACGTTTAAAGTGTTGCATATTATTCTGTAATGAAATCAGCAGTTGCATATTAATATTCAAAGTGATGCATCCGAAAAAAGTTTGGTTTTATTATCAAAGTGCCGCTGTGCGTCTATAGCCTATAGATCAATTCATCAAATGACCAAGATGAGTTTGTAGTTTGTAAATTAGGAGGTGTTTGTATTTGATCCTTTATCTATATAATTATATATGTATATATATTATATATACTTAATATATTATTTCTGGAGGGACAATTTGTTGCACCTCGGGTTGGGTTTTTGTTTTTTAATTTTTTTACACCTATCTTGCTGCTTTGTTACTTCTTTTATTTTTTCAGCTTACTTTGTTGTACTTTCTCTTGATCTTTATTTATTAAAATTCTCCTTTGTTTAAAAAAACAGACATGACAGAGCTGGGCATGGTGATACAACAAACAGATATGACAGGATCATATGAGCAGCCCAAAGCACATTGGCATCCACGCGAGGCGAGGCGAGGGAAAGGGTACCACCACAAGAGTGTATAAGGGCTAGCATTCCCTTGTCATTTTGACAAAAGGCGCTCCAAAGATTTGAACTTGTGACCTCTCGGTCTCATCCCAATACCGCAACCGGTGCGCCAAGGCTCCCCATCAAGCGTTCACACGACCATCTATATAAGAGTCCCATTTTACTTTTTATCCCAAAAAAGAGTCCCATTTTAAAAGTCAACTTTAAATTTTATGTAAAATTCCTATAAAGTCAAGTAGCCAACTGACAAGCGGTTTAGTCTGTTAATCCCGTCCATTTTGGAAATAGATTTTAAGGGTACTAGTAAGACTAATAATTTGTAAAATCTTGTACCTTAATTGAGGTTGATTAAATATATAGAGTTGTACCTTAAACAAACGTAACTCCTTTTTTTGGGATGGGGGCATAACAAAGTTCAAAATTTAAACATGTTGGAAGCTTAGTGTTAAAATAAAAGACACAATAGCAAGCAATGAATTCAGACAAACAAAAACAACAAAAATGAATACTCCATCGTCCTTATAAATATTCAAACTAAGCACAGTAATGGTTAAATGAAGAGACTTCAGCTTTTAAAATTTCAAAATAGTGACCAAATGTCTCTATATATTTCTTTTTGTAGGAAATTAAGTAAAGACAAAAAACAAAAAATTGTATCTCAATAGTGTCCCATCTGTGGCTCTACGTGTTCCACGCCGTGTGTCCATGTGCCTGATACTTGGAGTCTTGGACATTCTGAAGTGTATGAGATCCATAGGTATATACATGAAAAATAACCAAATTACGTACCTGAAGAAACCAAGTACAAACTGAGTAATGCCAGCAAAGAATGTAGCAGTAAAAGCAAGGCGATGATATTCCACTTTCTGCTTGATAGGATCGATCTCATCCTGTAGCATACTTCCAAGCAATAGAGACACCACGGCCACAGGCCCTATGGCAATATCTCTTGAGCTACCCATGAATGCATAGATTAAAGGCGGAACAAAGCTACTATCTTTAGTGCCACAAACATAAACAACAACAAAATAGTTAACGTATAGTAGTAAAAGAAGAAAAGTTGTGTTAATAAGAGATAAAGAACACGTTTAACGTACAAAGCCCATATTGAGGATCCAAATTGGCAAGTTTTGAGTATCCAATGTCCTGTATATATAACAAAGTTAACAACCCAACACCATATTTCAAGGTTATATTTGGCACGCCATAAGTTAGTTACAAGCTTTTACAAGGGAGGTTTTCACATTCGTGCTGTTTAGTTGGATGGACTTATCTGATAAGTTCAAGTTTATTTCATAAGATTTTGTATACTTCTTTGGAAAAGTCCATGACCTTTTCGCTTATAGTTTCCTATTAAACCTCATATTTACTTCAAAATTACTTTAAACGTATATTTTCTGCTGTTTTGTATTTTTTCAAGTTAGCTTGCCAAATACATTTAGCAAACAAATGTACAGAGATCAGCTAGATCTTCAGCTATTAGTTATATCATTTGTACGATATAACTTCCTAAGTTATCAACTGCTATCGACTACTTGATCCTCAAACCACAACTAAGGTCTCCATTGGATATAGCTGCAATGCCCAAAAATGAGCTTATACATTTCTAGTAATGCAGTAGGACTGCATCAGGTGTTCTGACCTAGTAAAAGAAGACTATGACTAATTCCCCTCTGCTCTCAAATCAAGAAACTGCTGGCATCTCGGGCCTTATGTATAGTGTGGGTTTGAAGTTTTGGGAGTGATCATTCCAAACATGACTTTATCCAAATCCTAGTAATCTAAGGCCTAGCAAATAAACTTTGACAGATAAAAGTAGAGATCCAAACGAGGCCTTGAATGAATTCTTCACAAACCTGTGGAATGCAAAGGCTAGCGATGGTGAGTCCAGCAATGAGATCACCTTTAAGCTTGGAAAGGTCATACGATCTGCCCCATTCAATAATGGGGAGCACGGCTTGGATTCCCAAAACGAACTTCTTCAGCCAGGGTTGATCCTTAAATGGGCGCAAAGGATCATCATGGAAGAAGGTTTCCTTAACATTGGTTTTGAATGCCCTGAACAAGCTCTCCTTAGGAGGCACTCCCACCTTGTGAACATAAGGCAAACTATCCGACTGCCTACCCGAGTTCCCAGAAATGTCACTACCAAGTGCATTATTATCTTCCCCTTCATCCTTACTCATTGTCCCAACCCACTTTTACAAAGAACACAAACAAAGAAGGAATTGTAACAAGGAAAAAAGAATTCCAAAGACAAGATCGAGTATATTCACGGTCTCTCTCAAGGTGAACGTGGAACACTTATTAAGCGGTTCAATAATTTATATTATGCCGATAGAGAACACTTTTCTTCAATCGGTGAAAAATATGAAAGAAAATGGGTGAAGTTAGTGCCAGAATACCCATTTACAATGAAGAAGCAGAGATCACGAAAGACAAAAGAATCCAACTAATACTGTCCAAAAGTGTTAAGAATGAAGTCGGTGCCACAATACGTAAGCAAATCGGAACCAGAAATGTGTTAACAATAGACAGAGCATGGTCAATGTAGAGAATTGCATGCAAATATCCAGAGTAGTTATTATGGAGGTGAATCCGTGGTGGAAATCAAGTAAGAAACTAGAGCCATTCATATTGGGCACTAACTTTTTACGGAATCCGTGGCTGGCATGAAATGAATGACGATGCTGAACTTGTAAAGTAATCCGAGGTTCAGTTGAGTATTCGCCGCCGCGAACATCTTCATCAACCAGTCCCTGTTCTGCACCTGAAAACTATCCGCACCAGTGCAAGTTAGATAACCACCGAAATAGAAGTAATTACCCACTCAATTGCCCACTTTTTAACACCCCATTTCTAACCTTTTCAAATCCTCTACGTCGCTCTTCTCTTTGGCACTGGTACTCGAGTTTGCTTTGCATCTCTTCTGCCGCACAACTTGCCTTCTCTTCTCCTCTTTGCCTTCGTATCATCTCGTTAGCTTTCTCATCAAAGATCAAATCAGAACAACTTTAACCTGAGAACGTCACATTTTCGTTCGGCATAATATTGACTTATTTTGAACAAATAAAATGTGCACCAGTCAGGATCTATTTTGTACCACACCCTATATATATATATATATATATATATATATATATATATATATATATATATATATATATATATATATATATACTCCCTCCGTTTCTGAAACAAGTTCCACCTTTCCTTTTCGGGCAGATTCAAAATTAAGTTCCACTTTCAAACATTTCCTTATTATCTACATCAAAACAGTGTCAAACAGTGCTAAACAGTGTTCAAACAGTATCAAACAGTGCACTCCACAGTAAAGTCAAATTTATTTTCTTAATATGTGTGAAGTCAAATGTGGAACTTGTTTAGGAATCGAAGGAAGTATATATGTGTGTGTGTACTAGTATTTCACATGTGCGTTGCACGGGACGTAAAATACAAATATTATAAATATTACTCCGTAAAAGTTAATAAGCACACTTTAATGAGAGCAATTTTTTCGCAAATTGTTCTTATTACCCTCATCATCACATATCACAAATTTCAAACTCAAGACAGACTCGTCACCTTCAAAAAATACAACATATTTTTGCCCATACGTAAACTTTGGACGGAGTAAAATAGACACGGTTTTCGAAATTTCCCTTGACTCTTATTCATGGTCAACACATTGCATCCATGTGTTGCATGGGTTGTATTATTTCACACACAAATAACGTGATCTACAATGTGTCTTCATTGTGTAAAGCAATTGCACTTTTTATCAAATGAAAATATTTGGAGTGTTTCCCTAGAATAATGTTAAATTAAAAAATATTTACCAAATTAGAGTGTGGTTAGAACTATTTCCCAAAGTAATGCTCAATTAACTCTAGTTAATAAAACCACCGATCTAGTTGGCGGCTTGGGCAAAATCAAATATGGAGTACTCTGAATGTAGTAACACCAGCGCACAAGAGAAAAAGAATCCTGGGTCCCACAAATAAAAAAAAACTTATTATTTTTAAAGGGCTATAACTTTTTTATCCGTGTTCTGATTGTTACAAAAATATATCAAAATTTATAATTTTTTATTATCTTTTATATGATATCAATATTGAATATATAAAAATAAAAACATAGGCACTTTTAAAAAGCGATAGTATATTTTTAAAGTAATGTAACTTTTTTATTTGTGCTCCGATTGTTATAAAAAATGTATTATAATTTGTTATTATCTTTCATATGAAACTAATATTGCATATATAAAAATAGAAAAGTAATTTTACACTTTAAAAAATTTATGTTTTTTAAAGTGTTATAACATTTTTTTGTACTTCAATTGCTACAAGAACTATATATAAATTTATAATTTCTTATTATCTTTCATACGATACTAATATTGCATGTATAAAAAAATCTATTACTTTGTGCGGTTTATAATCAATTTTTATCATGCACACTATTGATTTGGAGTGACACCTTAGAACAAATCTACACAAATTCTAGCTCAAAGAATAAAACAATAAATAAAAGTGATAGATTTGAAAATGATGGTAAGCATCTTTTCTCCTATAAAGCCAATGTTGGTTCGTTTAAAAATCTACTAGACAATTTTTAAAAAGATCAGATCAAACATTTATCCAAGTCTAGTAAGTTTATGTTAAATGTTTGATCTATTTAGTCAGATTTGTTTGAATCTGGTCTGACATATATTCTTAAAAGAATTAATAAATTTTAATAGATTTTATTTTTTATTTTTATATATGTAATGTTGGTATCATATGAAAGGTAATAAATAGTTATGCGTTTGGATATTTTTTTTGTAAGAAACAGAATATAAATAAACAAGTTGCAACACTTTATAACCAGAAGTTTTTATAAAGTGTTAAATTATTTTTTCAACTTTTATATATGCAGTATTGGTGTCATATGAAAGATAATAAAAAATTATAATTTTTATATATTATTCGTAAGAATCAGATCACAAAAAAAAGTTATACGGAGTAATTCTTTAAAAAACATAGGCGGTTGTTTAAAGTGTCTATTTTTTAATTATTTTTGTATATGCAATATTAGTGTGAAATGAAAGATAATAAAAAATTATAATTTTTGATAAGTTTATTATAACAATCGGAGCACACATAAAAAAGTTGTAGCATTTCAAAAATAAGGAATGATTTTTTATTGGTGGAACCCAAGACTATTTTTTCAACTATGCTCTTCTGCGCGGCGTTGCAACAATTTCGTAGCTTTTTATTTTTGTCTAAGCTGCAATTGCGGTTGGGAGTCATTAGCTTGAGTTAATCCCAACATCAATTTGGGAAATATTTTTAAGCTCACACTATTTTGGTAAATATTCTTTTATTTAGCATTATAATAGGAAAAAGCTCAAAGATTTATGGATTTTGAAAATACAAATAAAAGTAGAAAAAATCATAATTTCTCGACATTAATTCAAATATGATATCATCTCTTATAAAAGCCTCTCCTAGTGATTTCTCATAGGACAACATCCACGTTTAATTTGAGTGCTATTGCTTGTTACTTGTTAGAGGTGTCCACCAGCACACACCGAAAATATTTTGATATAATTTTCATATTCTAAATAATTTCGTATTAAAATATATCATTGGTCAAAAGTCATGATTGTCATTGATAAAAAAAAGTCAATTTGACAATCTTTTTCGGGACGGAGGGAGGAATTGTTTTGGTAAATATTGCACTTTTCTCCATTTATAATACGGAGTACTACTGAAATATAATTGAGAAATTAGAAAACGTTGCAAATGATTTGTAAACATGGAGTATATTTGTGTATAAATCTAATTACCAATGCTGGAGCATATTTGTAAACATGGAGTATATTTGTGCATAAATCAAACCCAAACGTAAGATATAAATACATTAGAGCATCTCCATTCATGCTCTCTAAATAAACGATTTTTTTAGTACACATCATTGACACATCACATTTATTCAATAAATTTTAAATAATCTCAAAGTTTAAAATTCTTCATCAACAATAATACTCAAATAATCAGTTTTTTCCAGACATGCATTAAATGTAATTTAACTATAATCTAAAATAATCCGGGATTGGAATCTTGATACCCGATTTTCTTTTTCAATAATCTCGCTAAATAATCTCTCACTCACAATGATAATCTTTAAAATAATCTTACACATCATCCAATTGATCTTCAAATAAACTCATGGATGAGGATGCTCAATCATATCATAGAAAATATATCATAATCGCCATAATAAATTCCATAACATATTAAATGGATATCTATTCCAAATTATAAAACTACAAAAGCCTAACTTCAGATAGAAAAATGCCATCTTTCTTCACCCGTGAACATCATAAAAGTTTTTATTTCAGCTTGCCACCTCTTTCTATGCCCCTAAAAATACATCAAACCACATCATCACCATCGAATCAAAATGACATTTGATATAAAGCAAAAATAAAACATAAACTCAATAGCAAATGATTATATAGGTTCTCTTTGACAATTAAACAAATTATGAGGATACCATTGACGTCTTTGCTCCTAGCATCCTGCAAATAAAACATAAACTCAATAACAAATGAATATATAAATTCTGTTTGACCATTAAACAAACTTGATAACCCTAAAATAATAATGGATTATAAAAATTCATGAAGTTTGGATGAAGCTTACCTCAAACCCGTGTAAATTGTCTAATTGGATCTGTTTTTTCTTTAAACTACTCCATTCCAAATTCCCTTTGTGTTCGGGTTGCAGCCAACGCCTTTTTACATTTATATATTCTGATAGTCCCAAAATCAATCAACAATCATACAATATAATAGAAGCAGAGAATCATAGAATGATTTGACAATATTTGAACGATGAACTCCCTCTTCCATATATCGTATAAGCTCTCAGAAAGATAATAGCATTAATGTGCGTGAATAATATGTGAGGCTTAGGGTTTGCTTAAGTTAGTATCCTTTTATACATAAGGATGTCTAACTTAAGGCTTACAAGTGGGCTAATGGGCTGAAATACATTTGTGGCTCATATTATACATTTAATTAATAACTACACAAATACAAAGATATTTAATTTGATTGGACACCATGAAATATTCCCAACATATTCGGTACCCAATTCAATGAAATTGGCTGCAAAGCATTCAACACCTACAACCTCTAAATGTTACCAAAGCATTCAACTGATCAAGATAGAAAATTAACAATAATGGTGAAGCAAGCAGATTTAAATCATTTAATGAGATGGGTGTATTGATGGAGAAAGTTATTATGTTGTTATTGTTATACCACTGTGAAGGTGAAGCATATTTCTTGACACTTTCCTAAGCTAATGTATTAGCTATTTTCGTGCGATTTAAGCAGTTTTCCAGTTCGTTTTAGTTCTTTCCAGTACTATGAAGTTATAAAGATGTTTTATACTACCAGATGTTCACATAATGAGATCAGGTGGACCCAAATTGTGCAGTCTGCACAAACACTCTAAATTGATAGCAAATAAGCTTGTTCAGGCACACACAGAGATATGAACCCTACTCTCTGCTCATTATGCTTACTCCACTCAGTATGACATAAGGTCCTATATCAAAGGAATTTCAATAATTTAACCTTTCAAAGCTGAAATTTGAAGCAAATCCAAAAAGATGACACAGAACTGTTGTCGTTAGTCTAAGTAAGTGTGCTTCTAACTACACAATAATCAGAACTTGAACCCATGAAATGGCATTAATTTTTTAGCTATGGTATGACACTAATCAAAACAATATTTAAATACTAACTGCCTATTAAGAGGCGTGCATATATTTATACACTTGAAGTTTATTAAAAATCGCTATATTTAGACACAATTTGTGATTACTAAACTCTGGTGGAGATGTTTAACGAAAGTAAGGGGTAGACTACCTAATTATTCTAATCAGCAAACAATAAGGTTTTTACGAAACATGATAAGAAAAAGATGAGGAAAAGTAGAAAGAGGGGATAAATATGCAATAAGTCTTTTGCATCTATATACTCAATTGTATCAAAGCTCAATTACATTATCTTAGAATCTATCATTTCAGATGGCTTGTACTCTGTAGTCAAGCAAATGACACTAAGGCAAGCTGTTTTTCCTTGGGTCCTAAATAAACCAGAAGAAAGCATACATTCTGAAGCTACCGGAACACAAAGCAGATTTGGGAAATAAGTTTATTTGAAAATTATAATTTTGATTAAACAAAATAAAATAAATGATTTTCAAAACCTATGTATCATGATAAACTAAACTAGTTTTTTTAAAAGAGAGAAAACAGAAGCTCTTTAGTCTCTTAATTTTGAACTGCCTCCAAAGTACACACAAACCTGAAAAGTAATACAGAGTATAACTTAATAATACTTTGTAGTTTTCTTACTTATAATAGTCACTTTCTCATACTTAGATTTTAATGAGCCTCTCAAAATATAGATGATATTTTGGTGTGTGTGTATACATATGATATTTTGGTGTGTGTGTATATATAAGATACTCCCTCCGACCTTCTATAATTGTCTCATTTTTTCATTTTTGGATGTCCACCTATTATTGTCTCATACCATATTGATGAATTATGTACCCGGGGTAGCTTATCCGAGGGGTTATTACGGGAATAACTTGAGAGAAGTTAGAGCAATAAGTAAGAGAGAGAGAGAGAATGTATTCGAGAATAGAACTTGTGATGCTTTACAATGGAGAATGGGCTGCTATTTATAGCAGTAATAAATGCGATGGAGTACACGTGTCGTCAATCTAGCGGTCGAGGGGTCACCTCAATCGGGATGGCATCGGCATACGCATGTGCACCGCATTAAATGCGGTGGATGGACGTGACGCCGCATTTAATGCGGATATTGCTTGTCCCCAAGGAGAATCTTCGATGTTCGTGCTGTAGCCGAAGGCTACCCTGTGGCCGGGGGCTCTGTGTAGCCGAAGGCTCTCCTGTGGGCGGGGGCTTTGTGTAGCCGAAGGCTCCCCTGTGGGCGGGGGCTCTGTGTAGCCGAAGGCGTGTATGAGATTTCTGCCATTTTCTCCCAATAGGTTTGTATGCCTAAAATCAGCTGTCCTGTGAGATTTTGGAGCCTTCGGCCATGGGGCCGAAGGCACCCATACGTGCACCGTGGGCTTCTTGATACTTGAGCCGCTGCCCTTTGGGCCTCTTGTGCTTCTTGGGCCTGTTGGGCCTGTGTTAGAGTAGTAGGAGTTTGTGGGCCGGGGGTCCCTGGTCCATATACTCCATCAGGAGTCCCTCACTCCTTTTGCCGAAGGTACTTAAGGGAAAAGGAGTAATTTGCGTTTGTCCTCAGGTGTTTGCTTCTTTGTAGTTTGTAAAGTTGTGAGGGGTTTGCATTGCATGATTTGCCGAGGGCAATCCCTCAGTCCCCCACATTTTGGGACTGAAGGAATTTGTTCATGCTTTGGGAAAACTTTAACATTTTTGCGATTTTCCCGAATGGGGTTCCTTAATCCCCCAGTCCTTGAGGCACATGTAATGGGGTGAAAAGGAGTAGAGCAGTGTCTGTCTTCAGCATAGGGCCGAGGGCTGACGCTTTTCGCTTCATTTGGGGGAGGGGGCTCATTAAAAACCTCATTAGGAAAAACCCTGTGGGAAAAATCCTAATGAGGGAAAAAGAGTGCACCGGGTCCCCCCAATGATGAATCGAAAAGGTGGACCCTTGGTCTGAGTATTTTGTTGAAGCCGAGAGTTGTCCGTGATCTGAGGGCTCTCTCGTTGAGTGGCCGAAGGCCGCTGTGGATATCCTGGGGATGCCGAGGGGAGTCCCCCAGTCATCGAGGGTTGAGGGCGTGATGAATGCAAGTGATAGTTCTTGTGTTTCCGAGGGGTTTCTTGAATCTCAATGTATTGAGGGCTAAGGGTTCCCAAGGGGGTTCCCCCATCTTTATGTCGGGGGCTTACCCTTGATGAGGGGGTCTGAAAGAGTTGACCCAAAGGCGGGCACAGTTGTTGTCTGAGGGGTGCCGACTTAGCGCACCTCAGGCTTTGAAGAAGAGCCGTTGGGATATGACCGTTGGAGGTGGGGTACATGTGGCATCCTCTGGTTGGCTGGTTACGGGCGGGTGTCACCGGTTGGCTGAGGCGGCGGTTTGTAATGATGGTTTTTCAACCGGGGGCCCAGATCTCGGCCCAAACCCGATATGTGGAGGCTATAAATACCCCAAGGCTGGATCCATTTCTCTTGTGCGATTTGTTGTAGCGAAGCTCTGTCAAATTTTCTATAGAGATAAACTACTCCCTTCGATCAAACTCCGCTCCCAAGGTCAGTTCCTCACCTGTTCTTCGCTTTTTTAGTAAGTTTTGCTTCGTGGCCTTAGATCTAGTGTTACCGATCCCTAGGAAAATTCTCTCCCTCGAACCCTTCGACCCTTAGGAATGTCGTCGCAACGTGACTCTCAAGATATCTCGAGGGAGCTCTCGGTTGAGACAGAAAGCATCTCCGATGTGGAGTCTTCAAGCGAGCAGCCTTCGGCTGGAAATGATTTGGAGATCGCAGTCGAAGTCCAGAACCAACTCACAACTGAGGCCGAAGCCGAGGAGTTTGAGCAAGTGATAGAGGATGAGGAGATGGCCATTGCGATGCAGACGGCTGAAGAGGAGGAAGAGAAGGAAAGGATGAAGGTTACTGTCGCCATTCTCCCCCCACATAATGCCAGTCAGGCGAGTAGCTCCCGGCCCCTCAATCCGGAGCCTCTTAGGGTGGCCCCGGGGAAGAAGAAGAAGGCGAAGGCTGTCTCGAAGAAGAAGCAGGTCGTCGTAGACGCTGGGCGGCCGGTAGGTAATCCCGAAGGCCACTTATATTTGGACACCGCTGCCCTGTAGGTGAAGACGAGGGCATCCCCTGGTGAGTATCAGGCTACTTAGCTCCTTGTCGGCCCTTCGGCACGCGTGGTGGAACCGAGGCCGGATGATTTGTTATTTCATGCACCCAAGGGCTGTTTCGCCGCCCATATTTTGTCAGTTGAAATGGGGCTCCGATTCCCGCTCCACCCTTTCCTGCTGGAGTACCTAAGGTTCGTGGGGCTAACCCCCTGTCAGCTGACGCCCAACAACCACTGTTACGTGGTCGGCTTCCTTTCTTTGTGCCGGAACCGAGGGGTCGAACCCACTCTCGATCAGTTTTTCCTGTCGTTCAATCTTTCCCGGGGGGGCATTCTAATGCTGGGGTCTTCGCCAATCTGCAGCAGCTCCCAGAGTTCAGACTCTTTGATGATGTTCCTTCATCCCTGATAAGTCCGTATTTAGACACGCATTTGATGCGTGTTGGGATCGGTTTTTGATGTTTTCCCTAACTTTTAGGTGTCACAAATCTCAATTTTAGCTCAAGTTATGTTACCAGGCATTGGTTCAGGTTTTATGTCTGTTGGAGTCAAAATCAGGGAATTTGAGCCCAGCACCGGCACTTGAGAAGCAATCGGGGTGATTTATGATGCATTCGAGAGATAATTGAGAGCTTTGGAGGTCACCGGGAGGTTCACGATGAAAATTTGAAGACAAAAGAGCTCTAGAATCGGTTACGGGATCAAAAGAAGACAAATAGAGCTTGAAAACGGCATTCAGGATGACCTTCTGTCAATCGTTCAAGCATATCTCTTGGTAGAAGTATCCAAAGGAACCAATTCAAGTTGCATATGAAAGACAACTTCAAGGGATACAAATCATATAAATACATCATTACAAGAATCGGAGAGGAGAAAGGTTAAAACAGATGATGAAGTCAGATGATCTCTGTTGCAATTTCAGAATGAGACCTTCCACCATTTTATTCATATCTCTTTATTGGATGATTCAAATCTAACTCTGCAAAATGTGGTGGATAGAGGACTTCATTATATACAACTTTCATGAAGGAAGTTTTGTCAACATCGGACTATAGAAACGGTTAAAAATAGGACTAGAGAAAGGGTGAAAACCCTTGTCCTAGTTCGACCAGAACTCGAATTTCTTCCCTTTTTCTATAAATAAGGCCTTCCTAACCTTATTTTTAGGGGGGAGCTTAGAGAGAGTGCCTAGCACGAAATTTAAAAAGCTTTTCAGCCATGTTCATCAATATTTTGGGATTCTTTGTAAGTTCCATCTTTTTAATTAATGACAATTAATTCTATTCTTCCCAATTTTGTTGATTCTTCAATTATGAGTTGTGAGTAGTTTTAATTAGGGATTTGGGATTGATGAATGGGTTAAGCATGATGTATGGCTAGATTCTTGATGGATTAATTGCATGAATGTTGTTTAATTTGTGTTTGAATAATTTAACTGATATCTCTCGTAACCTAGAACGGCCGCTAGAATTACATTTGCTTGTAGAATAAGTTAAGAGAGATCTAATTTATTCTAGGACACATTCACACACACTTAATCGCTCACTAAGAGATTAGTAGCGATTAAGGGGCCGTAAGCTCGCTCGTCTTGACAATAGTTTAGGATCATGTCGCATGAGAGATCAGCCTGGTCCCCTAAATTATTGTACTCTACGCCGCGAGAGCGGTAAGAACTTAGTAATGACTAGCTAGGCTCAATTAAATTAATTTCATGTAATTAGACATGATCTGCCAGAAATATGGTTACCCCGGAATCAATCCCTATTCCCGTCGTCGTTAATTAGAAAGAACCCCTTAGCTTTAGTATTCGTTTAATTGCAATTTAATTTTCCCAGTCAATCAAACCTCGCACAATTTATTTTATTTATTTATTTTTAATCGCTGAATTTAATTAATTCTTGATTCCCTTTTGTTCGTCCCTGTGGAGACGATACTCGTACTTACACCATTATATTACGATCTATTTTAAGTGCGAGAAAACTCACATCAGTCCCACAAAGGACGTAAGGGCAAATTCTGTTACATACGCCTGGCGGAGAACCCCTTCCATGCCCCCCTCCATGATAACTTCCGGAGGCACCCGAAGGTAGAGGGTGCCGCTCTTGAGAAGAATGGCAGGAAACTTGCTAAGCAGCTGGAGGGGTCTGATAAGCATGTGAAGATCAAAGACGCCACCCTCCCGGATGAGCTGTATGATTTGCACTTTCGTCGGTACCGGCTGATGGGGGAGGAAGATGAGAGATATCCCCCGATAGATCGTGTGTTCGAGAGCGCTGGAGGTGATTACCGAAGGGGTCTTTGTTTTGTACTTTAGAAATATTTTCATAATTCATTCCTGCCTTCGTCCTTATCCTTTCGGTCTCATATTTGATGTGTCTTTGCAGGTAACAATATGGATGTGAACTCCCTCTTCGCTCTAAAGAAGCAAAAGGGGAAGCCCCACGGCAAGAAAGAGTCGGGCAGACAGAAGCCCGTGGAGGCCTTCTTCCAGAAGGGGAGCGAGGAGCCTTCTGTTGCTGCTGGTGACGGGGCCAGGGGGTCTCAGGCTATCCTGGCCTCAAAAAAGAAGAAAGCTGGGAAGGGGGTTGAGCCCCCGGCGAAGAAGCGGAAGGCTGTGGACTCCAGCAAGAAGCCGGCCTCTGATGTCGTGGTCATCGAGGACGAGGGGCATGCCTCCGGCCTCATCCTTCAGGAACATGTCAATCAAGATTTTTTCGGCCGGGAGAAGTTGGAGGTGATTGCGCCGAAGGGGACCTCTGTCCTGAATGATAGCCTCAGCCCTTTGGCGCTGATGAGCCAAGTGATGCCTTTAGCTGACAGGCTGGCCCTTGCCCGGATGGATAATGAAGGCCTCAACTCAAGGATCCTCCAGAATAGCACCTCCGTGAGTTATCTCTCTATTTTGGTTACCTACTTTCGTAAGGTCATAATGTATGCAATGTGTCTGATCCCTTACGTTTTTATTGTTGCAGGCTCTTATGGGACTTTGTGAGCAGCTCCGGAGGGTGGGTCAGCTGAGGGAAGCCAAGGTTGCTGGTGATGAGGAGATAGCTAGCCTTAGGAGGAAGCTGGCTGAGGTTGAGGACACCCTCCGGGGTGACAACCGAAAGTGTGGAGCAGAGGGTCCAAGCTGTTAGGGCCGAAGGCGAGAATGCAGGCTTGGCCGAGGCTAGGGAGGCAGCTGCTGAAGCCGCCCGGTTGCTGCTGAGGCCGCCGAGCAGGCGAAGAGGGAGGCGGTGGCCGAGGCTGGGAAATCTGCAGTTGAGGCCTTCGTTGCCGGGGACTGGGAAACCGAAGCCAGGGAGGAATGGGACTCCTCAGTGGTGCAGAAGAAGGTGGACACCTGTTGGTCCCGTTTGGAATGGGAACAGTCTAGAGGGGGGGTGAATAAACTATTCAGGAGTTTAAACTTTTTCTCTAAGTCACAACTGACTTATCAGAGATGGTCGAATTCTGGTGACAGAGAAGGTCAAGTTCTGATGGCAGAACTGGACCTGGCAGCGGATTGGTTTCTGTCCGGGTAGCCTCATAAAACACTAAGGCAAATGCCTTTCTGATAACTCTTGAGGAAGATCTGCTGAACACAGAGTCCAACCTTTTGAGTTAAACAGTCAAGTTCTTAAGTGCAGAAATAAATGAGTAAAGTAAATGACACCGGGGATTTTTATAGTGGTTCAAGGAACAACTTGTTCCTCTAGTCCACTGTTCCACTAAGCTTGCAAAAACAGCAGTTTACAACGCCTTAGTCCCTAGTACTTAAGAAGCACTCCACGTCTTCTTCAAGCCTAGTTGCCACCCGGGATGCAGTCCTGCTTCCTGATGGCTGGTCTCGTTTCACTGAGCCTCTTGGAAGTATCACCACTTCAGTTACTCCAGTTAGTTTGAGACGCCCCTTCTGTTTCAAAAAGTGTTTGATTCAAGATCAGTTTTCTCCAACGTTGCTTATTCACAAAGGATGTGTAGATGATGCTTTCGAAGTGTTGAAGAACTGAGGAACTTTGCTACTTGTTAGTTGGATGAAGGATAAAAAAGTATATCTTCCAAATTGAGCTTTTCTTGTTGAGGTAGGAGAGTCTTTGATCTCAAGAAAGCTTGAAGGTATTTTGTTCAGAGTAAATGATTTGAGCAAGTTTGTGTAGCAAAAGTTATCCTGGTAGTTCTTCAAAGTGTATCTTATATACTGGGAGCAGTCTTCCCGTTGGAGTGTAGAAGACAACTTCATTAAATGTTTGTACTGTTGACTTGACCGGTTGGACCTTCGACTTGCTATTTTGGGGGCGCGAAGATACTCGCATGGTCAATCATCAGCTTTAAATATATCTTCGTACGTACAACATTAATTGAGCATTTAATGCGTGTACAGTACCATGTTCCCGTCGAATGGCTCCTAGCTGTTAGAGGATTTCCCGTTAGTTTAACGACCGTTGTTAAGTGCCTTCGAGTTCTGCTAGGTAAGAGCAGGTCTGATGAGGTTTTCTGGTCCGAACTCGGATGACTGCTTCTGATGCCAACTCTGGTATCCAACTCTGGTAGCTTCTCTGGAGAGCAACTCTGGTAGATGTTCTGATAAGGAAGACCAAGAGGGTTTCTGGCATGTCGACTATGCTAATACTTACAAGGAAAAAATCTAATACAAAATATTTATAGGGGTACTTTAAAATTCTAATTAACCTTGCATCATCAAAATCTAATTACATTTATTCCTTACAATTTCCCCCTTTTTGATGATGCCAAAACCCTTTAACTATTTCCAGAGAAGTGCCTTTCACCATAAAAGAATAAAGTTAAAAAGTTTCATTAAAATCTTGGTGGGCAACTTGGCATAGGAAAATAGTAAGAGTACGGTACAATCAGATAGCAATAAAAGGAAATAAAGTAGCAGAGCAAACGAAAGGAAGTCACAGAAAGTAAGAAAGAACAGATAATTTAAGATGCCATGCAAACTAGAGGCAGAGATGGTATCTTATTATCAGAAGGTTAAATACAGAAACAGAGATGGATAAAATTAAGTTTCTTCTTCATCTACCTGGGGTCCTGCTTTGTCAATCCTCTCAAGCTCTGCATTGACCTTTGCTCTGATGGAGGCTAAGTCCATTGGATTCTGATAATCTGCCCAGTGAGATGCAAGCTTGCAATCCAAGTAGTTTCTGATTGCTTCTGATATGTTTTTGCCAGATAGGATTTTCATTTGCCACCATATTTCGGCTTCTTGTATTGATCCACCATGATTAATTTGGACGAGTCCATCACTGTCCATAAACAGATTTTCTTGTTGCAGTGGAGTCATCAGCTTCTTCATCTGAGTAAATTGAGCTCTGTCAGGCCTAGACATCCCACTTTTCATCCACTCATTAAAAGTAAAGTTGGAGGACTTCTTCTTAGAGCTTCTGGTAGGTGGAGGAGGAGGTCTGGTGCCTGCAGTAGCTAGCTTTTTCTTCTTTGCAGCTTCGAAATAAGGAGCAGGATCAACAGTAGATGAGGGTCCTCTGATAGATATGGCTCTGGAGCTTGGACCTTCTTCTTCTCTGGTGTCTTCCCCCTTTTTGGCATCAACAAGATCGTCAAGGAGGAGCTCAGTCTTAGAGAATTCTGATGCTTGAGCATCTCTGATCTCATCTAGAGCCTCTGGCAGAGTCTGGGTAACAGAGGCCAGTCCTTCAATCAGGCTCTATTATCTCTCCATGGTTGAATGGATGCTCTGAGTACTGGCTTCAAGGAGTACCAATTTCTGGTAACGCTCCTTGTCCTTTTGAAGAAGATCTAAAGCTTGCACTTTGTGTTCTGTACACAAAGTTCCTATTTCCATAAAGCGCTCTGAGGCTTGATCAGCATTCCATTGTAGAACCTCTAAGGCTTGAGTGATCTCCTTAAGTGTCTCATTCTGATTATTCAGAGATTGAGAGTGAAAGTAGAGGACAGAGTTGATTCCATCTACTTCCCTGGAGACTGCATCAATCTTCTATTTGGACGAATTCATGAATGTGTGCAGGGACTCTGTCAGAGTGTCAAGCTTTTCAGATAGCTGCTGTAGGCCCTGATTGAGATTGATGTTGGTGTGAGTCAGATGCTCATAATGTTTGTCATTTATGACAATTAGCTTGTTCATGTTTTCCAGCATCTGGCCACCAAATTCTTCCGCAGATTGCACAAACTGGTTGAAGTCCATCTGAGGCGCTTCTGGAGCAAACTCGGGCATCTCCAAACCTCTTCCCTTAGGGAATGGAGTATTGTTGCCAGTGGGTTCAGTAGAGTGTTCCCTAGGAGGTGTCTTCCTCCTTTTGGATGTGAAATCAGCCGCAAGAGAGGATGTGAGGAATCCATCATTGTTAGCATCTGAGGAAAGTATGCGGATGGGAATCTCTCTCTTGGGCATTGAAGCTACAGAGAGCTGAGGAGAGATTTGGGGTGAGGCAGCTCTGGTGTTGGACAGGGGTTTCTGCTGTGGGGGTGAACTCTGGTGAGAGGGGGTTTTCTGATGGGGAGAGTTCTGGTGTGACACTTCAAAAATTTAAATAAAAATAAATATAATTTTTAGTCACATAAAATATTACGAAAATAACATTTTAATAATTACTTGAGTCAGACAAAAAATTCAACATTTGTAACATTCTAATCAGATAAAATTTCAAAATTTATGACGTTTTAGTCAGATAAAAATATTTCAGTAATAGGAACAACATTTTATTAAACAAGTGAACCAGACAGAAAATTAACATTTGTGACATTTTTAGTCCGATAAAAGTGGTCCGATAATAGAAGTAACGTTTTATACCACTTATACATATGGCATAAGAATCAAAAGGTATATTTTTATTTTTGTATAAAAATACACAAAGTAGGAATAATTAAAATACTCCTAATACATAAAATATATAATAATAAGAGTAAAATACTCCACATGTAAATACTCCGTAATACAAACTTTATCTACGTACACTATGTATACCTTACAACCTACGTACTATAAACTTCAAATGAAGCAAGAAGTTCACAACCGAGAGGAGTCCGGCAGCTCCAACCTGCGAAAAAAATGCAAAGATAAGAACGAAACTGATCAAATTCAACTCCAACTCTAACACAGCCTAAAACTCTCAACCTACACCTATAAATAGTACATTATTTGTATTGCATATTGAAATTCAAAGAGTGCATCTTTACATTATTTGTACTGCATATTGAAGTTCAAAGTGTTGCATATTATTGAGTTTGTAGGTTAGTAAGTTAAGCATGGTTTGTATGTGATCTCACCCCTGTGTATATATATATATATGTGTGTGTGTGTGTGTGTGTATATATATGTGTGTGTGTGTATGTGTGTGTATATATATATATATATATATATATAATTAGGTTCAAGTGAGAAAATGATCTTAGGAGAGAAATGAGAATGAATCTGGACCGTTAGATTATATTTTGTGAAATTGAATGTGCATTAAGTGAAACTGAAATGTGCATTAGGTGAAATCAAAATGTGCAGCACAAAAAGGAAGGCACAATGATATTATGTGAAGTTGAATTGTGCATTAGAGCAAACCGAAATGTGCACCAGGTGAAACTGAAAAGTGCAGAATAAAAACTACAATGCGGTGACATTTTTGTGTCTTTTATTCTGCAGGTTTCAATTTGACATAATGCACATTTGAGTTTAAGTTTTCATTCTTCACATTTCAATTTCACTTAATGCACATTTTAGTTTTACCATATGCACAATTCAATTTTAAATAATACAATCTGACGGTCCAGATTCATTCTCATTTCTCTCCTAAGAGCCCTTTCTCACTGGAACCACTCCCTATATATATATATATATATATATATATATATATATATATATATATATATATATATATATATATATATATATATATATATATGTATGTATGTATGTATGTATGTATATATATATGTGTGTGTGTGTGTATATATGTGTATATATATATATATGTGTGTGTGTGTGTGTATATATATATATATGTGTGTGTGTGTGTGTGTGTGTGTGTGTATGTGTGTGTGTGTGTGTGTGTGTGTGTGTGTGTGTGTATATATATATATATAGAAAAGGCTTTAGAGTATAATATCGACATCCTTCCATCTGCTTCTTCGTTGTTACTTGCTTACGATTGCTTGATTGTTAAATACTGGGTTTATCACATTAAATATCAACTCATTTCTACTTTATAGACTGTAGTATGTATAAGAATTGTTGGCAACACTTTGATACGGATTTTTAGACTGTAATATGTAAATATTAAAGTTATTTTAATAACACTTTGAAGTATGTGTAGAAGTAAGAATAGTTTTGTAGGGAATTTTATTACTTTTTTATGAGCATAGTCGCTTAGAGTTTTTAATAATAACTTAGAAGAATTTGTAGATACAAATATCACATCAATTAAGATGTTTTCTAAAAGACCAAATTGAAGATAAACATGTTTGTGAAGATCATTATTAAATAGGTCAAACCCGACTTACAAAGACCTGATTACTTCAGAAATTTTCAGTCTATGTGAAAACATTTTTAGCATGTATTACTAAAAAGAGTAATATATATTACTATTTTAAAATAACATTTTTTTATTGAATTATAGACTAATAATTATTGAATGTAAAACTCAGAGTTCTATATACGGTTTTAAGTTATATACTACATCTGTCCCTTTTTATTTAGCTATCTTTAGTTTTTTCAGTCAAAGATGATAAACTTTGATCCATTATTTTAACTAATATATTTATATAAAAGTTAATAAATTTATACTTTTATGATAGTATTTTTAACAAATAACATTTTCACATCACTTTCATATTGTCAATATTACCGTGTATAAATATATAATCGGTCAAAGTTTAACACATTGACTTGCAAAATAGTGTTTGCCTAAATAAAACGGGACGGAGGAAGTATGACATTATATTTTCACTTAACTTTACACATAAAATTGTGTGCAATGTAAATGTAATGAATTTATAGTAATGACTATGTATTTATAAATGGTTAGAAATTGAATAGAGTTTCTTTTATGTTTGTACTGGTGTAACACACCGGGGGCATGCCCCGGTAGTATCATTTTAACTTTTTTTATCATCAGCTTTTTTGTTGAAAAAAGAATATATTTAATAGTATTTTATTGTTATTTTGGTTTTAGACTTATTATTATTATTATTGTTATTGTTGTTGTTGTTATATTTCTATACTCTATTTATGAGCACATTAGTTGAAAAAGTTAATAGTATGCAAAGTATTTCATCGTCTGCAAGACAACAATTATTGCTTATAATACTATCATAATTATCATTATCATTATTATCATTATTATAATTATTATTAGTATTATTATTATCATTGTCATTATTATTATCAAGATCATTATTATGATCATTATCATCATTGTTATCATTATTATCATTGTTATTGTTATTTACTTATTTTTGTTATTGTTGTTGTTGTTGTTATTGTTGTTATTATTATTATCATTATTATTGTTATTGTTATTATTATTATTAGTGTCATTATTCTTATGATTATTATTATTAATATTAATATTGTTATTACTATTATTTTTAGTTTTATTATTGTGAGAATCCTATGTACTTGCAACAACATTAAAAATTCGTTAGAGCATCTTTAATGGTGTTGTGCACTCTTGAGAATGCACAGCCACGTGAGACAAATTGAGGGTGGAGTAAAAATAATCCCTCCAACGAAAATGTCTAAATTAATAGTGCCGCTGAGTTGGCACTTCAAAATATGCACACAGTCGGTTGTAACTTCTAGTTTGAGAAGGCCTTTCCAACATTGTGACTTAGCAAATTATTACTCCCTCCGTTCCTAAAAATACTTCCCACTTTCCTTTTTGGGTTGTTCCCAAAAATATTTCCCACTTTCCCATTTTGGACAATTTGTGTGGCTCACATTCATTTTACCTTTTTCTTATACAACCACAATCATACATTTCCACTTTATTCCACTCTCTTAATAAGCGTGCCAAGTCAAACCGGGAAGAACTTTTAGGAACGGAGGTAGTATCTCTTTATTCACTTTTATTTCAATTCTATTTATTTGGCAACAAAACAATTAACAAAAATCTACTCCGTATGTACAAAGACTCATGTGCCGCCGGAAAAAGCCTCTGCTCCCTGGAACTCATATGCTGATAGGGAACTCATTCTTTAAATTCAGGATACCATTGGAGCATAAATAATATTTTAAATGTGTACTTGTCCACATCAGCTTGACGACCCTTTACATAAATGACATGTCCATTTTTAAAGAGTACAATCCACGATACCATTAAAGATGCTCTTAGTAGCTTTAGGATAACCATGATTGAAAATAAGCTATTGGATGAGCATTAAAAATACATGCCTTAATTTTAGGAATTCCGGTACATTAAACCGTTTATGTTAAAGTGCATGTCTTTAAATTTACAGCATTAATTAATGATATTAGTAAGTTTTTGTTAGCCAATAGGAAGTTGACACATCAGTCATTTACAACTCAGTTTTACTATATAAAACAATAGATATGTTCAATTTAGGAAGTTGAATAGATTTGGTGTTGCCCTCTTAAATGCTTATAAACATTGCAGACATATGAGATGTCTTGTGCGTGTGCTTATGGTGTGTTCTCATGCACTTAATATATAAATGCTATAGATAAATAGAGAGAAAATTACGATGGTGTTGACACATGTCAAATTTTAGAATAAAGAGTGTTGCCAGGTGTCATCAATTCTTTCATTAAGCTCTTCAAGGGTTTGTATTATTATATTATAGAGAAATGGTCGTAAATAGGACTACAACTTATCATATATACTCAATTAGGACTCCAATCTTTTTAACTCCTGAATAGGACTAAATTTTCCGTCGTTCCAAAATTGCCCCTACTATTCCCTTGACGATGTCCCTTTCTCTTATCCACCCTCTTGCGGACAAACTCACCCACACACTACAGCCAAATCTTTGCCGAAGAACGCACGCAACACAAAAAGCTTAATGAGATAAGGTGGGGCAGAGGGGCAGTCATGCAGAGCCAGCGATCGCGGCAGTAGCAGCGGTCTCGAGCCGCGCGGCATTCCTGTTTTTCTTCTTCTCCTCGGCCTGCTATGCTCCCATTTATTCTACTCGCTTCTTTTCCTTGCTCGACAAATGCTTGTTTTTTTGCTCTGTGTCTGCGACGTGAAGCTTGTGCTTGTTTCAATCAATTTTTTGATTTGCTTTTTGATTTATTTTCTTCCATATCTCTGTTTGTTTGTTGTAGATGTACCTCATGTACACACTAGTGTTTGGAGCTAGTTTATTTAACCTTATTATGTTTTCTTTTTGGTTTATTGTGCTGCTTTCATATTTCCAGTCAAAATTTTTGGTTGACTTTTAGTTCAATCTTCTTCTCTGGGATAGTTTTGTTGACATTGGCAATTTTTTTGCAATGGCATGACACCGTCACAATATATCAATGCGATCAATGAATATAATGTCACTTATTGACAATGTCATTGTTGCTAGCATTATCATTGTCATTATTACAATGTCATTTTTGTAACATTGACAATTTCATTATTTGACATTGTGATAATTTTTTGACATTTCAATAGTTTCTAACATCGTAAAATTTTAAAATAATGTAACATTGCCACATATCTCAAATTCATCATCGAAAGCAATGTTACTTCTAGACAATATCATCACAATGTTGTTTTTGTAGCATTGAAATTGACATTGTCATTAATACAATGTCATTTTTTAAATCATTGACATTGTCATTTCTGCAATGTCATTTTTTAAAAGCGTTATTGTTGACACTGTAATTGTCATTATTTGACATTGTTTCATTTTTCCTGATAATACATTGTCAACAGTGTGCTTTCAATAAAAGCAATGTATTTTTATAGCATTGACATTTTTTAAAAATGTTATTTTCTTTTAATAGCATTGATATTGTTGTTGTTACGATGTCATTTTTTACAATGTAATTTAATGTCACTGTTGAAAACACTGCAATAAAATCCATCAAAATCAATTTGAAAAGATAAATTAGCAAAATAAAATAAAATAGAAAAGCAAAATCATAATATTGACATTGTATTTTGAAATATGACATTTTAATAAAAAATGTAAATGATTGGAAAAATATGTCAAATAAAACCAAAGGCAACTGGTTATAGAAGGATTATAACAATGAGAATGTCATTGACTTTGTTATGTCATTGGAATTGTAATGTCATTGACATTGTTACGACATTGACATTGTCAAGGCATTAATATTATTATGCATTAGCATTGTTATATATATAGCCGACGGTCATTATGTTAATGACATTTTCATTGGTATTTACGCTTTGACAAGTCACTTTTAAAAAACATTGACACATCGTGACGATGACATTGTGCCAATCACAATGTCAATAGGAATGACAATGACATTGTCAATAACAATTTTATAAGACAATGATGACAGTTCCAATTTAATTAACATAATGAAAAACAACGAGAAACATTAATCTAATCTACAATGGTTTTATTTGAATTATATGTAATACTCCCTCCGTCCCGCTAACAATGGAACAAGAGAGAGTTACACACAAATTAATAAAAAATGGTTTATGTGGTTGATATTGAATTGATAAAGTAAGAATAATTTAGTGACACGCAAACTTTACCAAATTTGGTATGTGACAATTTTAGTGGGACGGACCGATAAGGTAAAACGAGACAATCATAGCGGGACGGAGGTTGTATTACTTTACAAACTTGTTACACATCGCATATGAAAAACAACTAAGGGCCCATTTACTTAGAACTTAATGAGCTGAATGGACAGAATGACTTATTCGCTCAGCCATTAATTTGTGTTTAATTATGACTTAATGAAGAAGACGACTTATTCGCTTAGACCAAATACAACTTAATCGTTCAGCCCGATAATCCTACTCCTTTAGCTACAGACGTTTTATCGACGATAGACAACATAAATATCTCCTTTTTAACCCTACGCTCTTTCTACCCGTCTGATAGTACCTCCGACTATCTTCATCAACAAGAAGCATAGAGAGCATGAACGCACCCTGAAATCTTCATCTTCACAAATTCAGTCATCTTCATATCAGGTTCTTTATCTTCATATCTTGGTTTATTTACAGATTAATCTTCTAATATTAAATTCCATCGGTTCTGAGTGTGTGCTTATTCAATTAGATAATTGAAAGTGTGTGTGGATTCAATTAATTAAGCTTATGTGAAGATTAAATCTCTGCGTTTGTATTTCATATTCCTGCTTTTTTGGCATGACTTTCTTACATATAAATTGTATACTTTTTCTGTTTTCTTAAAAGTTTTGTTTCTAAATGTTTTTCCAACATACAAGTGTAAACTTTGGGTAAATGTTCTGCACTTTTTGGCATGATTCTCCCACATTTGTCTGTGATCTTGCTAGATTCTTCCTGCACTATTCTGCAAATTTTTGGGCAGGTTTTCTTGGAAGTTTTGGCTTGATTTTGCTTCATAATTGTATCACATTTTCTGTTTTCTTGGCAGTTTAGCTCTCACATTTTTTTCCTGCATTGTGGAACTACAATTTTGGTCATAATTTTCCTGCATTATTGTACACAGTTTCCAGATTTCTTGCTAGTACTTTTCCTCCATTATTGTGTAGAAGTTTGAGTAGATTTTCAGCGTTTTGACATGATTTTCTTGCATAGTTGTATTCACTTTTATGCTTTCTTGGCATTTTTATCTCTACATTTTATAAACTGAAAAAGTTAATTGCGTTATTTTGCATTTAATGACAGTTCTTAGGTATGGAACACACTAGTGTGCATTTGTTTTAGGATTAATACGTTCATTTTTTAAGGCAAGAATGTTCTATAGTTTAGTACACAACAAGTTACTACATTTTTATATCTCGTGTCTTGTAGGGTTTCCTTAATACTGCAATATGTGTAGAATTTTCTTAAAAGAGGTATGTGAAGTGATTCAGAAACTATAAAAGAGGTTGTCCAAAATGAAGCAAAAAAGGAAGCTATTTTGGAAGAGAAGTTTCTTTTTCTTGTTACTCTTATTGTCCGAAAATTGTAATAGCTATCCTAAATCAATGATGTAATTTCTCATTAAATAATAGCTGTACATGTATTATTCAATCCATGTACAGTTGTGTTAATTATTTGTACTACTATGCTGCTATATGTATAGTTGTATTAATTATTTGTACTACCATTCCATTCAGCACTTGTTTCACACAGGAGCGTTATTTGGTCATTTGAGACGACTCAGAGTTCTCACTCAACACACTTAGTAAACAGTTTGTTATCTCAGTACCACTTAATCCAGAAAGATCACTTAATACAGACAGAGTCTTAACCCATTCAGGACTTAATGGAAAAAAGTAAACAACCCCTAGATAAGATTTCCAACTAAACTAACTGAGGATCGAAAGGTGATAAGTAAATACTCCGTATATGTGGTAAGAAATAATCATTTCTCATTCACATAAGTTGGCATCATGTACTCTTGTTGTCAGAAGGTGTTCGGTGATGATGAATTCACAAAAATAAAACAGAGCAAGCTTAACAAGAAAGCAAAAAACCCTGAAACTCAAATTCATCGAAGAGATATGTAAATGAACAAATTGAAATGAAACTGGAGAGCCGAAGAGGATGAATCGAAAGGACCACTAGAGAAATCATTAGATGGGTCAAAGAATCAATTCACCGTGGTCAACAAAGATCCCTGACGGGAAAGCCCCTCGTATTGCTTCAGAGGACTTTTCGGTCAGCAAGAAGTTCATACCGTATTGCATTATAGGTGGCCGCTTGAAGTTTAATAATGGTGGGTGCCGGAGGTATATAGTGTTCATCGCAACCTGTTTTTAGGGATCTCCCAATTCTATCGACCGAGAGGAGCGTCACGCGTGCCTGTTTATAACCCAGGGGTATATTTGTCACTTAACTTGAAAATTAGTCCTATCCGGAGATATTTAAGTTCAACTCCTATTTACATTCCCATAATATGTTTTGGTCCTATTTAGGTCCAGTTCGTATACGGTGCAACCGGTGCACCTTGAGCATCATGCCCCACTCCCAAAAACGACGTAGTTTTGCACAATTAAAAAAACGTGTGAACAGTACAGACGTGTACAATATTTTTTTTTGTCTTAGTAGCATGAATGATGTAACTCACGCGTAAAGATATGTAACTCGCGTTATTGATCAATGTAACTCAAGTTCGTTCGAAATGTAACTTGTCAAATAGATAGTATAAGAAATAAAATATTGATTTCAATGTAAATAATGAAAAATGAGAATTTAATTTCACAATTGCTTTAGGTAAAACAGGAATGTATTTTGTTTTTAATATCTTTGAATATAATTTAAAATGATTTTTAATAAATTTTTCTTTTCTTTGAATAGCAGGGGCTTATTGTGTTGTGTAACTCGCATTATATTTCGGTGTAGCTCGCATTATATAAAACGTAAATCAAGTGTAAGAAGATGTGACTTGGTGAGAAAAGTTGACATGTAACTCACGTTAATAGATATGTAACTTTAGACAAATTTGATGTAACTGCATGTGTTTTCAAATGTAATTTGAGACAAATCAAAATATAAATTGCCTACTTGTATTATACACACACATGTATATAAATGAAGATTTCCAATCATCTCCAACATTCCTCATGCTTGACCAGAAACCAGAGATCACTGATGCTTTCTTATCAGTCAACTATGAGGAGAAGATTGGCTCTAGGACACAACAGGGAGATCACGTCTTCTTCTTCCAGCGATCACCGTTGCTCTGTAATCGGTCAATGATGAGGAGCGATGTTGACTCCAGAGATCACGTTTTTTTCGACAGCTATTTGCTCTCCTGCCCTGTTACGTAACTAGGTCGGCGCCGTCCTTTTTAATTAAAAGCGATGTCGTTCCGGGATCGGCACACCATGCGCATGGTGGGCCGATCCCACGATATAATTTGCGATTTAGGTCCTATATTATATAGATATATTCGGCTGTGTGATCAATTTAGCACCCTAAAATAGGGTAAAAATCCTTCTTGCTATATATTCCAACGATTAAAGGATTGGCACAACCATCCTTTTTATTTATTAGACAGCCGAATATATAGGTCTTTATAGTTGGGCCAAAGGGCTCCCATAATAGGTCTTTAATTGTGTAAAAATCCCTTTGGCCCAACTAAATACACTATTAAAATAAATAAAAAGTAAAGTGTAGGCCCATGTCTAATACCTCCCCCTCCAAGATGGAGCAGTCAGATAAAAAATGACAAACTTGCGAAGAAGATAAGTAAAGTGGAAATTTCCCAACCCAACCACTTTTAGCTATAGTATTTCGTTTGTGTCCCGAGACTTTTTTTCTTTCACTTTTCACTTTTCACTTTTTCAAAAATAGTCTAAGTGATAAAAAACCGCAGCACTAGCTTTACGAACCCTGAACCCTGCCAATTCGTGTGAGCTCCGAGCCTCCGACTAATAACCGGCACTGGCGGATCGTCTAGATTCTGGTGAATCAGAAGCGCTACGTCATGGATTCTGCCATAGTCACCTATAATATTCCTTCTCTGTGAATTGCTTGTGGTTATCGCATAAATTCAATGCTTGAGATCGCTCTCTAGTCTCATATCCTTGTATCTGGTTCCCGTTAAAGAAAAGAAAATCAACTCCGATGGTGTTAATGTGTGTAGCGGGGTGAGGATGAGATGGAGATTTTCGTTATTCGCGTCACTCACATTCTCAACTCCGTTCTACTTCAGAAAATCTCTTTTGTTGCATTTGAAATTGGCTAGTTTTGAAAAAGCTAAGGCTCCACCCTGGTTTTCCATTGCCACTACACCTACTGTCCATGGATTTTGATTTAACATACGATGTTCTCCGTTTGGAGAATATCATCGTTGGTAAAAACTTCATAAGAGTTGCTCTCCAGGTACTAATGTGAATACTTCTCTGGTTGAAGTATAAATTTAACATTTCTCTTGTTTTGATTTGTAGATAAATAAGTTTATAAACTTTGAGTTTCAGTTCTGTAATGAACTGGTGAAGAATTCAACAAAACTATAAGTGGTCATGTGCTAGCACTTGAAGAGTTATAGCAGAAACTTACTATTCACCTATGTTGTATACATGTATGCATATAATCAAGCCTCTTGGCATTTTCATAACGTGTTTACTTAGAATTCTGAGTTACCATCCAAATACATGTTTACTTAAAGTTATTTCAATTTGTACTCCAATAACTAACTACAGGAGGTGTGGCATTAATCATTCTTTGGTGGCTGCAAATCAGGTTCCTTAATCTCATTTATTCCTTATATATAATTGTGTTTGGAACCTGAAAAATTGTATAGAAAGGAAAACAATGGTAAGTGTAATAGTCTTTTTATTAATGTTTTTTATGTTGAAAGTATATGAATGAAAACAATTTTTTGACCAAGACCTTTGTAAACTTTTACATATATGAAGATTTCTTAATTAATCTTCACGTATAACATATTGATCAAATGAGTTTGAACAAATAGCTTAAATACATTGATTGAGTTGAGCAGTTTTTTAATTCCCTTCCTTGCACCCATCCAAATTTTCTTTCCTTTATTTTACTGCATAGTTTCTTTCGTTTTCTTTTATCAAGTTCCAAAAAAATCCTACAATTCAACTCTCCTACAAAAATTCATGATGGATTAATAAATTGTCCTCCTTCATGATACTGCAATAGAACTTTTATTTAGAATAGGATATGGTGGCATAATATTCGAGAAATATCTTCCCTTCGATTAGAGTGGATGTAGAGCTTCTTATGGTGTTAGCTTGCTGGTTATGCTAGCATTGGGGTAAACATCATGCATCATGTGTAGATTGTGAGATTGTTGGGATACTTATGGATACGCACAATTTCTTATATCATGATCTCTTTTTGCACAATCGTTACTTTTTAAAACAGGCACTAAACACCCTTTTTAATCGCTAAAAGAACTTTTCTAATTTTGCTGCCAAACACTTCTTTGTGAAGTAAAAGTATTTATTGTTTTCTCTAAAAAACGTGTAGTATATAGTACTCCGTAGTATTATAAAGGCATCTCATATCTCAATATCTACTCATTTTGTGCTCTCTGTAATCTATATAGTTCACAATTTCCTAGTTTCTGCAATGTTTAATCTTAATTGAATTTGTGCGATCTGTTTTGTCAAGCTAAGCCGCTTTATACAGATCGTTAGTGTTGTCAACACTTTGTGGGTAAATTGTCCCAGTGGTGGTCTTTGAAACAGGGGCATAAACTATATATCTCGATGTCATCAACTTCATCTTCTAGCATGATGAGAGAATCATTGAGTAGAGTGAGACCACAGTGCTGCTGCTCCTGAATTGCAGTTTTCACAGGGTGTCAAGACTATCTCATATGTTCACTTTGTTTTTTTTTGTTAGAATAAATTCTAACCTTTAAATCAAGTGTAATAAAGTGCATTATTTAGTTATTATTTTTATGAATATTATTATTTAGTATATAGTTTGGGGTGTCTTATTCAATCAGTCATATAATTAATATCTTCTTGTTGCGCCGTGTTTCGTTTTGTTGTTTTTGTTGCATCGTGTTTTGTTTTGTTGTTTTTGTTGCATCGTGTTTAGTTTTGTTGTTTTTGTTGCATCATGTTTCGTTTTGTTGTTTTTGTTGCATCGTGTTTCGCTTTTTTGTTTTGTTTTGTTGCTTCTTGTTATATCATGTTTCATTTTGTTGCTTCTTGTTGTTTATTGTTTATTGTTGAATTTCATTTTTCTTGTTTATTTAGATTTCTATTTTTCATATCTTTGCTATTTCTTTTAAATAAAAAACCATACATTTTTTTTGTAGAATAAACAAAAATGAGAAATTCTAATAAATGATCATCACCAACAACGAGAAATATGTAAAGACAATAAAAAACAAAAAATCCATAACTATCAACAAAAGGAAACTCATAGAAACCATAGGTAGCAAAAATTAATAATAAAATAATAATTAAAAACAAATAAGTGCTTTAGGAAATATTGCATTTGATAATACCTATTTTTTATTTTTTAATTATTTTATTTTTTCCAAAGTTCATTATTTTGATTTTTCATATTTTTATTCTCTGAGTTTATTTTAACTTTAAAATAATTCAGGTTGCATTAATTTCCTGATTTATTATAATTTTATGTGATATATTTTATTTTTTCCACTATTATATAAAATTTAATATTTTGAATATTTTAAACTTTATATATTTATTTTTTCATTTATTTTGAAATATGTTTATTTCAAAATAATTACTTTTTCATAAGATACTGAATACTTTTGATATTTTGAAAACATTTTATCTCTTCTTACGTATTTTTTAATAATTTAACGGTTTTTTAAAACTATTTTATACTTTTCTGTAATACTTCCATTTTTTTAATATTTTGTGTATGAATTATATTTTTTATTTAAGAACTTTAAGTTAAAAATCATTTTTCTACCTTTTTACAAATTTCCAACCTGTTAACTATTTTAAACGTTTGATACGTTTATTTTTAAGTTTTTTATTTTAAATTTGCTATATGCTCTCGGTTTTCTAGTTTTAAATTTAAATTCATCTTTTATATATATTTATTCAACAAGTTTCCAATTTTTATATTCGTTTTTTAACAAGTTAAGGGGCATATAAAGTCTTTTTTATGAACATTACAAAAAATGTTATTTTTCTACGAGTTTCCTAATTTATAAACTATTTTAAACCTTTTTCATTTTTAGTTTTGAGTTTTGTATGACCAAATTATCTATACATTTCTTAACATTTTGTGATTTTATTTTTAAATTCCAATTCTTTTTTGAATTTAAATTGCAAGATTTCATCTTTGATTTTTAGTAAAGTATTTTGTGTTCTGATGATATTATTGTGACCCTTTCAAAGAGAAGTCATGTGTTTGAATTCCATAAGAGTTCAAAGATGTTGGTTTTGAATGTAAATGTAAATATAAATATTATAACATGTTAGAAGGTTTTGCCATTTTTTTGAGTTTTTACTATGCATTATTTCATTTTTTTATTAATTTGATTATTTTACTATTTTTTAATATTATCTTATTTTGAATACTTTTATTGGTTTTTATTATCTTCATCTTGTTTACATTTTACTAAACATTTACTTTTTTCTATTTAATAGCATGAATTGAGAAATTCTGGGAGTTTGTGTACAAATTTAACAAAACAGTTTACAAACGTAGCTTACTGACTAGTGCTTCGTAGAGTCGTAGATGCTTCTGTTTGGAGTTTGGAGCATAGATGATAGATCCCGGTACGTTGTTTGTGCGGTACATAGTCTCTTTTTGAAAAGAAAAGTTAGATGGTCTATTTTTGAAAATATGTTTGATTATGGAAAAGAGTGATATTATTTTCAGTTTTTGGCTAGTTCCGAAAAATTCCCATAAGTAAATTGTCGGTGACCTAGAGATTTGATGAAGAGGTCAGCCAGCTGTTCGTTGGTAGAGACGTGACGAGCAACGATCAAATCAGTCTGAAGAGCATCACTGACATAATGACAGTCGACCTCAATGTGCTTGGTACGCTCGTGAAAGACATGATTGTGAGCGATGTGTAGAGCAGATCGAATGTCACGAAACAAGGGCATATGTCGTGAGTGTAGTACACCGAGAGTAAGAAGAAGATCCTTGAGCCATTTTAATTCAGCAGTAACCACAACCATGGAGCAATACTCAACTCTAGTGGAGGATCGAGAGACAGTTTGTTGTTTCTTAGTCTTCCAAGAAATATGAGAAATATGAGAATACCCTAGTCAGACGATCCTTTGAGATAACGCACAACCCGAAGCGCCGCATGCCAGTGCTCTTGGCGTGGGGCCTGCATAAATTGAGATAAATTATGGACAACATAGGCTAAATCAAGATGAGTGAAAGACAAATAAATGAGATGTCCCACGAGGCGAAGATAAGATTTCGAGTTAGGCAACAAATCTCCCGTAGCAAGATGTAACACCCCCATTTTTCCCACCCAAATAAAATCACATTTTTAAATGAAACCATCTTTACTATTAAACATATTTAGAGTACAGTGGAAGTCTTTAAGGGAAAAACAGGTGCGTCACCGCCACACTCAACCTATACATGATTGAGTGCACATGCTATCCACCATAAGTTCAAATAACAATGAAATAGGTCTTAGGACAAAGTTTATGAATTACAAATTTAAACAACGATAATTAATCAAACGTGTGCAACTAGCGGAACACTCGGGCAGCAAGTACATCAATCTTCATAATCATAATGATCTGTACAATAGAGCAAAGAGAAGAAGACAAAAGAGACAAAAATTAGCTTTAGAGCTAAGTAAGATTCCACCCGAACCCGTAAAATAATATAATTTGGAAAATAAGTTTGGTATATGTATATATATAGAAAATACCCTCTCGTATCTCCAAAATAACTTCATATCTCAAAATAATTTCTTCAATAGATAATGTCATTCCTCAATTCCTCCAAAAGTAATACTTTAGATTTCTTTTAAGAGTGGGCGAAACTCAAGATTCCTCGAGCCCAATGAGTCGTTGTTATTTACGACTCATCCCGGAATTCCGGCTCCCACCGACCACCAATCGGAAGCTGAATTTCTACCTTAAGTGTGCACACCCTCCAAAAGGGATTCCAAGCCCTCCGAGTAGTAAGAAATCCAAGTAGGCAGGATGTTTTCTACCACCTACTCACAAGGGACATTGTTCAGAGATAAATTAGGTAACTACTACTACAACCACCAAAGGACCTTCGGTCCTCAAATAAAAGTCCGGGATGTCTACCGGAGCATGTCATTGCCGGATTGGTTACCGACCCAAATAATTTCGACCAAAAGTAGTAGTAGCCCTAACCACCCACACCTCGTGTTTCTCTCGAGATGCAAAAATATATTATGAAAAACTTTAAGTTTTTCTCAAAGTCATTCTTGTCACACTTTTCAAAAATATCCTTTGTAATAAATATGAATCCATCAATATTCTTTAATAAAAGAATATACATTTAATAATCCATAATAGATAATAATCCACCAATATTCATACATTCAAAATATTCATTCCATGTCAAACAAATAGTTTCCAATTCATAAATAATTCACATAGTTCAAATATTGCATACATATAAGTGCGAGATAAAACATTTTTGGTTGACATAGAACTTACCTTAGATTGCGATAATCCTCTTAATAAAATCTATAGCTTTGGTCTTCACTTGAATCCTCCTTCTAATATATATCAAAATTCTAAAACAATAACTACTCTATTATTTTTGTTATTTCCTATCTATCCAACCTTTAATTATTTTAATTTCAAAATTCCTTCTTTAAATATAACTATTAAGTTAGATTCATAAACCTTATTTAAAATGTTAATTTCCAGCCCAACCTTATTATTCTCTTTAATCATACTAATCCCTCCATAATTTACTTTAATTTATTTGATTAATTAGTTAACTAGTCTAATTATATTAACTACATAATAATTTCATTATTTCGAATTTAAATAATCAATTTCAGTTCAAAATTCAGTTTACATAATTTATATAATTTATTTAATAAACCTTTTAATAATAATTTGACGTAAGCAATAATTCGAAATAATAATCATTAATCATAATCTAATCTCAATAACAACTTTAATTAGTTCAATAGTTTATTTATACAAACTAACCCAATTAAATTAATTAATTAAATCCTCCAGTTTTATTTATTTGATTTACTAATTTAATTGAACTAACTAAATCAAATAAATAAGGTTAATTATATCAATATAGCTAAATACATTAATCTAATTCAATTAAGGCCAATAATCAAATTCTAATTTCGTTTTAATTTTCTATTTTTAATATAAAGTCCAAAAATATTACCACATCCATAATTTAACTAATTTATCCATTAAACTAATTGATTTAGTTAAACTAGTCCAACGAAGTCAATTAGCTAAATTATTAAGTACACATTACTTAATTAATTTGTTTATATTAATCAACTAATTTTTTATGAGTTCAAATAGTTTAATAATTTATATGGAGTCCAAATAAATAATAATAAAGGATAATAATTATTAATTTAATCACACTAATTTAATTAGTCCACTAATTCAATAATTTATTTATTAAGTCCAAATATAGTCATTCATTTATGCTAGCTATCCCAACTTTATTTTCTTTTCCTTATTTTATTCCAAACCTCATTTTAGTCCAAAATATTATTTCCAATCTTAGTGATTTTATTTATTTCACCATTATTATTCAAATTTTCTTATTGAATTACTTAACTAGTTTTATATGGCCCAATTAAATTAAATAGCTTAAGAATCGACTTTATAAATTTATAACCGTACATAACTATATTTTGGGTCTATATTTGACCTAGGTTGTCCAGATATTTATTTTAGAATTATTTCCCTTATTCATTCATTTAATTTCATATATCTATTAACCGGTTTTATTACAATTAAATATACTAATCATAATTTTTATTAAATATAAATGGTCCCAAATGTCCTAGTTAGTCATATAGTTAATCTAGTTTACTCCAATAATTATTTCATAATTTATTTCGTCGTTTAGTTAATTATTTATTAAATATGTACAAATTGGCCCAATTACAATTAAATCAATTAAAAATAGTTAAAAATATTATTTTTCAATTCTGGATGGTCTGAATATGTATATTTATACTAGGTATTTAATTTATATTTTTCCAGATTTTATTTATTTCATTTACTATTTTATTTTTATTTTTTATTGAAAATGGGCCGAACCGACCCAAATACGCGACCCGGCCCAAGAAGACTGGGTTGTCTTCTTCCCAGCTCTTCTCGAGGTCGCGATTCCGGCGATCGGAATTACGAAAACTTCGGCGAGCGATAACTTTACTTACAGGTAACGGTTTTTGACGATTCAAGTTGCAAAATGATCCTCACGTCGAAACGAAGCTCCTCCACCCCTATCTACGGCCAAATGTCCGCTTTTGCTGAAGACCCGCTTGCACGGCTTGACACTCCGACGACATCTAAGCAACTCTGGTGACTACGAATCAGTTTGGAATTTATTGGGAAGTATTCCTAGACCTCTCACGACCCTCATCTATCGTTTTTATGAAGTTTGATACGTAAAATAATATAGATATAAATTTTCCGGCGAGATTATGTATATATATGTATATGTATATATAGCTTCTATCTCTCCGATTTGCAGTGTTTGGGATGACTAAGAGGGTGTATTTATAGGTCTAGATGGTCCTTATGGTTTATTTTGTTTATTTGATAATTGTATGAATAATAATAATAATAATAATAATAATAATAATAATAATAATAATAATAATAATAATAATAATAATAATAATAATAATAATAATAATAATAATAATAATAATAATAATAATAATAATGTCTATGATATGTTGGTAGTTGATGAACATGGCATGTGTATTGATTCCTGATTTGATTCCCATTTATATTGATGTTTAATTTTATTTTATTTTATTTTTATTTTAATTTTTACATATAAATATATATAATTATATATGTAAATATATGAACATAATGTATATACATTATTTGGTAGGTGATCCTAACACGTGTCATTGTTTTATGATCTTATATTTTCATTTATTAATCTGATGCTATTATTAGTAATTTTTAATATTCTTACTATTTTTATTTATTTATTTATTTATTTATTCCGTCGTCTATAGTTTATCTGATTTATTTCCATTTTATTTTTATTTTATTTTTTTCGATGCCACATAAGTGTTTAATTTTATTGCATGTAGCGTGCATATATTTTTATACACCAAGTATATTACAAAATATTTTGATATTACTTTCATTTGATTTATCAGATATAACTTATCTGATTTATTTATTTATTTATTTATTTTTATTTCAAATTTTCAAGGTATCACACAAGAGCCAGAGAATGATTCTGTTCCATGGGAAAAGAGGAGGGCTTAGCACCAAGAAAACCTGCCTCAGAAATAATATCCAAGGTATATTTGTGTTGACAAATAAAATACCATCAACACTGCGAGCTACCTCAATGCTCAGAAATACTTAAGGACACCCAGATCCTTCATGTGGAATCATGTGATCAAATATTGCTTAAACTGAGATAAAGCAGATGAATTGTTTCCAACAATAATTAAATCATCCACATAAATTAGAATGAATTATTTCCAACACATGCAACTGAACACCCCACCCACAATAAGTGAACATGGAATAATCAGAATAACACTAAAGAAAACCATAAAGCTTCAAAGGAAAAGCCAATTTAGCAAACCAGCATCTAAGGGCTTGACGTAGTCCGTATAATGATTTTTTTAAGACGACAAACAAGACCATGCCGAGAGGAGGACAAACTCGGCGGAAGCTTCATGTAGACCTCTTCGGCTAAGTTCCCATGAAGAAAGGCATTATGGACATCCATTTGGTGTAACTCCCATTTTTTAGCTGCAGCAACAGCTAAAAAAATACGGACTGTAGCATCTTGGCAACAGGCGCAAATGTTTTAGTGTAATCAATACCCGCTTTCTGGTGATTGTCAAAGACCACTGGTCGCGCTTTGAGCCGTTCAATGTTCCCGTCAGAAATATATTTGACTTTGTAAACCCATGTGCAATTGAGTGCCAGACTTCCGTCTTATCACGCATGCAATAAATACACCCACACAGCTCGTTAATAATCATCAACCAATGTCATAAAATAAACAACACCACGCATAGAGGGGATTTTACAGGGACCCCACAAATCACAATGAATCAATTCCAAAATTCGACTAGCTTTACTATTACTAGTAGGGAAAGAATCACACACTTGTTTGGCCTGTGGACACACCTCACAAGCTTTATTCAACTTTTTCTTTAAAGTACTAGAACCAATAATAGGTAATAATTTAATAACCCAGTCCGAAGGATGACCCAACCAGCGATGTCACAACTCAAAGTCTGATAAGTCTGATGTGCAAACAACACGAAGAGCAGGTATCCCACGGAAATAGAAGAGCCCATCTCGTCTTTCACATGCTTCAATCAAGTTCCTCGAGGTTAGGTCATGTATAGCACAAAATGAGTTAGTGAAAGTGACAATACAAGGAATTTGATCAATCAACTGCAAAACAGATATAAGATGACAGATCAGTCCAGGTAAAAAAAAACATGATCTAGAATCAAAATCGGGGATAGGTGTACACGCCCCTCCTGAATCGTGGCAACTGTCTGTCCGTCTGGAAAACCGACCAGACATGGATGAGTACTAATCTTCTGGGTAAGACATGTTGTAATACCCGAGATTAATTTAAGAGGATTAATAGTACTACTCATACCAACAAGATGCATCTCCTTTTAATGGAGCTCATCAGCTAAGAACTCCAAAGTTAAACGTGCTTGCACGGGAGTAGTCTTATGATGGGTGACCCCCTGGAAAGTTTCTCAGGGCGTGCACGAGTGAGGACAAAGTGCGCGGAAAAGGCTAATGGTGGTTTGTGAGGACAATACCAGAGGTCTGGAGGGTGTGTTGGAGTAACTACCTTGGGTCCTGCAGGGCCGGGGTGTTACTAGTGGTATCATAGCAACCCTGCGACAGTGTGTTGACCCGTTGGATATCGGGCAGGCATTTAGCGGGGCAAGATTCTGGGGTTTGATTGAGATTGGTTTAAGGGCGCAACGAGGACGTTGCGATCCTAAGTGGAGGTGATTGTAATACCCGAGATTAGTTTAAGAGGATTAATAGTACTACTCATACCAACAAGATGCATCTCCTTTTAAAGGAGCTCATCAACTAAGAACTCCAAATTTAAGCGTGCTTGCACGGGAGTAGTCTTATGATGGGTGACCCCCCTGAGAAGTTTCTCAGGGCGTGCACGAGTGAGGACAAAGTACGCGGAAAAGGTTAGTGGCGGTTTGTGAGGACAGTACTAGAGGTCTGGAGGGTGTGTTGGAGTAACTACCTCGGGTCCTGCGAGGCCGGGGTGTTACACATGCTATGTCACCCATCACGTTTTGAGATGCTCCGGTATCGATGATCCACGCCAAAAGAGATAGCTTGCCCGACGTTCTATCACGTGAACCATTGTCAGCGTTAATCAAGTTTAAGAGTGCTTGAACCTGCTCCCTCGTTAATTAGTTCAAACCATTTCCTTCACTGTTGGAAGAAGGACCCACGGCCTGAGGCAGAAGAGAAGAGGAAACAGCGTGAGTACAAACCTCCCCTCCATGACCAGTCCCAGTACCCTTCATGCAGTTCCTTTCTTCCCACCATTCAGGGTAGCCATGTACCCAAAACATGTATCAATTTCGTGCCCCTTTTGTTTGCAATGAGAACAAGTAAGTTTCCCGCGGCCATTCCGATCTGTATGACTCTTGTTTGTGCGATCAGCCTGGACGGAAAAGGCTTGGACATCCACTGCTGGGTGTTTTCCACGAGCAATGGATTGAGAGTTCTCCTCCTGGAGAAAAGCTTGATGTGCTATGTTGAGATCTGGCAAAGGTGTTTGAGAAAGTAGATTGGATCGGACTGTCCCGTAGACTTCATCATCGATCCTGATCAAGAACTGATGCAGTTGTTTCTCTTCGCGGTCAGCAACGAACTTCCCAACAACCCCACACGTACACAAGCCACAAGTACACGCGTGTTGCGATTTGAGTCTGTTCAATTTACCATAGAGCCCCATTAGGGTTGTGTAATAGGCGTCCACCGACATCGATTTAAATTGTTTGCAGCGAGTGATGGACGCTCGAAGTTGCTGAAGACGAGGTCCATTGGCCACCCTGAACCGCTTCTCGAGCGTGCCTCATCATGAAACGGGATGGATGAAGCCAACATTGTTTCCATGCTTCGTAACAGCCATGAAACGATCATGGAGCTCACAGTGCCCAGTCGAGTACTTTCGATGCCTCAGTTGGTTTCTTGATCGTGCAGTCAACGAACTCATACTTCCGACAAGTCTTCAAGTACAAAGCAATAGCTCGTGACCAGGCTACATAATTATCTCCTTTGAAGATCACATGTGTGATTAGGTTACCAGACTGATCGCCGAACCAAGGTAGAGCGAAGAAGACGGATCACTCATGGCGGACGGATCAAGCACGCTGGTGCTGTTCACGTACGCCGTAGAAGATGCGATGCGACTTGCGCCGGCCCTCTTAAGGCTCTGATACCATAATCAATTTAGCATGCTAAGATAGGGTAAAAATCCTTCTTGATATACATTTCAGCGAGAGTACATATATACACACAATTAAAGACCTATTATGGGAGCCCTTTGTCCCAACTAAATACACTATTAAAATAAATACGAAGTAAAGTGTAGGCCCATGTCTAATAGTGTGTATTTTTTTGCGGTCAATTTTGCTAGTATGTGGCAATGTCATCCAACACATGTCATTATTAATTTTGCTGCTGTGTGTTTGACTATCTCTGTGAGACACATAACTAGTTGAGATAGAAAAGAGCTAATCAATTCCAAGAACTTTTTCGATGGCTTCATTATTTTTTTAAAGTACAAGGATAATTTTGTCAATTTAAGTGACAAAACTTTCTTTATTAACACTTCATTTTAACTCGGCAAAAATAATTAAAATACTCCAAATTTTGAAGGGGTGTGAGATGAACACCCCAAACTTTCATATGTAATTTAAATACTCCAAACTTTATGTTAGTCCCTGTTTCTGTAACAGCAATGAATAATCGATCTAACAAGGAAGATTAAACGTAAAGATGAACACAGAATGAATCACCGTAAAACCTTCTTTGATAAACCGTGGAACGTACAGCAGAATGATATAAGCGTAAGGCTATGAATAATAAGTACGACGTTCAACCTTTTCCTAAACCTCGGCTCCCTTTTTATAGGCGAGGTTTAGGTTAGGCGTATCAGGCTTTTGGCCTGTTTAAATGGGCCTAACACTTGGCCTGATTTCTATCTAATTTATGCACTATTTAAATACAAGGATTAAATATAAAGCTAATCTATGACCAACTTGATTCACAATTAAATATCTCCAACAATCTCCCCCTTTGTGATCAAGTGTCATTCTCTTATTGCTTCTGTGATTTGAAGTAGTGCTTCCTTAATCCAAGTGCATGTTCATACTGCCTTAGCACATTTCTCTTTTCGAGACGATCGTCAATGACCTTTAAAATTGTCTCTACAGTAGAGTGTTCCTTTTGAACATAAGACGATGCCTCTTGAAGATTTTCTTCCAGCTTTGCCTTCATCTGTAGAATCTGTTCTCTGATTATCTTCAGTGTTCCGTCACAGTACTTCTCGATTTCACTGACTACCATCAGACGCTTTTCGTTCTTGTGGTTCAGATAGGTGACTGCTGGCGGTTTGAAGAAGATGTGGTAGGCTGGGAAATCTTCAAGTTCTGGACCATACAGTTTTGGCTTTGTCAGATTTGTCTTCTTCAGATTACATTCAATAGCCATTTGTAGGTCATGTGAGGAGTGTACTCGGATCTGTCTAAGCATGAATCTCTTGATAGCTGCAAGGCCTTCGCTGTATACTATGCTCTGCCTGACTGGAAGGTATCTGTAGGCCATGAGCATTTGGTAGATGTCATCCGGTTTCAGCATGATGAAGTCGTTCTCTTGACAAGTGAATTCGCTCCCATCGGTGCGTTGAAGTCTGTAAGTGTAGAATGTTACTCCATGATAGTCTTCAGCCTTCACTTGTAGAATTTGATGAATCGGGAGAATATTCGACTTCAGATCTTGTTCCATTAGTTCTCTCTGTGTACCGGTTGACCTTTGCAGCAACATATGCAGATGACCTCCAGCCTGCTTTCCTTTCAAGTGAGTAAGGCCTCTTAGCTTCAGTTCGTTCAGTGGCTTGACTTTGTCTGGTCTACGCCAGATATGCTCTCTGATTTCTTCTTGGAAGGGGGCTTTGATGCGAACGTTGTCCCAAGGTTTCTCTGTCTTGGGAAGTCTTCCCGCTGATTGTCTTACGACCAATTCAAGAGCTTTCTGGGATTCCTTGTAGTTCTCCCCTTCCTTGCGTTCATCGTCCTCGAGCCTAATGATATCTTCAGAGCATTTGTTGATCAGCTCTCGTAGCCACCAGTTTCTTTGCATGTCTTCTTGCTCGGCTTCAACCCGGAGATCATCCCATTCTGTCCATTTTCTTGGCCATTTGTCGTATATCACCGCCTCTTCCAGTGCATCATGAATGTCTTTGCCTGGGGAAATATATGGAGTTCTTTGTTCAGGCGATGATTGTTCCTGTGTAGCACTACCGAGTTCACTAGGATTGCCCGTTGACATCAGCTTAGAACTGGGTTCCAACTGATGGCCTGATGGAGAAGATGTACCAGTGGTAACATCATCAGGACTTCCATCCCCTCCTCGGTTGGTATCTCTGGGAGATACGCCTCGGGATGTTATTTCTAGCTCGACCATGCTAGATAGTTTGGCTGTGGATGGTGGCTGTTGGTTTGTTGAGGTTTCAGGTTGAATTGGCTGTGGAGTTTGGCTTGGGAGAGTATTTTGCTCAAGTGATCGAGGTCGCTTGTTCTCCCCCTCATGAGGATCCGAATCATCGGGGTCCTCATGGGAACGTTTGCGACCACGAAGACTCTCCTTGCAAGTACTCTTGGTTTCGGGTGAGGAAAGAAGAGCTTCTAGTATGGCTTGCTGATGAAGAGTGAGGTTGTCTTCTGGGGTATTTAAGAGATTGTTCAGCAAAGCCGAAGCTAGTGTCTCAAAGGATAGGGAGGAGAGATCGATGGAGGGTGTGGTCGGGTGTGGGGAGAATACTGGTTCTGTATTCTGGGTTCCCCGAGAAATAGAAGGGATGGGAATTTGGTTTATGGAATGGTGGGATAGAGGGGTAGAGGATATGGGTTGTGTATGGGAGATGAATGGTTCAGGGGAAGGTTGGGGTGGTGTCTGTTCAGACCGAACCGCTTGGGTGGTCCTAAATTCCTGTGCTAGAGCGGTCATTGCATCTTGCACCCATGGCTTAATGGTGGAATCCAGGAAGCGATTCAGTAGAACGTTTACGTCTTCAAAGGTAGGGTGACCAGTTACGGGGGTTGTAACTGTTGACACAGCATCAGTGAAGATTGCTGATGTGTGGCCTGCATTTAATGATGGAATCATTATGGGCGTAGCAGGGCTTCCAACCGTCATAGCTTGCGCTCTGGTTGTTGCGTTCAGGGTGAGTGCACCTGTATGTGCTGTGAATAGTGTAGGTGTCCTAGAAAAGGAAGAAAATGTGGGAAATGTGACACCTAGACTCGATGTGAGAGAAGAAGGGGTTTTGACCTCGGGAGATAGGTCAATTGTATGCTCAACTGATTCAGAAGGAACCAGCGAGGGGGTTGAGTCCCGTTCTTTTGAAACAATAGCCTTTTGAGAGGCAATTGAGTGGCTGGGAGAGGGCTGTGCATGCGCAGTTGAGCCAGATGCTGCGACTTCTACCCGGGAACCGAAAAGATCGGCTCCTGTGCTTAGGGATTCGGCTCGGCTTATCTGGATAAAGGAGTCGCAGCCCGCAAAGATGTGCTCGTCTGCCTTATCAAACAGACTCTTTTTCGCTCGGGGCTGGGGCTTGGCCTTAGCAGCCTTGTCATTTTTGACCTTAGCCCTGGTCTCTCGGATGACAACTTCTTCCTGGTTGATTGATGTCTTGATGGAGTGAGCTGCCTCGTCGTAATCATCCTTGGAGCAATTAGTCTCGCTCGGATCAGCTCTTGGTTTAGCTGTTTCTTTTATGGTGAAGACTTGAGGTCTGCGAGCTATGATTGGTGCTGCGTCTTCAGCAGTAATTCTTCTCTTCTTTGGAGATTCGACGGGCAGCTTCCCTTTTCTGATCAGTGCATATGTGAGCTCCACATCATCATTATCGTTGTCATCATCGTCATCATCCGAGTCAGATTTTTCACTCTCCGTGCCCACGCTCTCGGAAGCCTCGTCGTCAGTATTCGTTTGGGCTTCACTCGACGATTCATTGGCCGTATCCTCAGCGTCTTTTTCGGTGCCCTCAGCCGCCTGACTCGTCTCTAGAGAGTCGTCAGACTTCCCTTCATTGGGCAAACCGGCCACTGGTTTCTGTGGCTTTTGGGCTCTCTTAGGACCCTTACCAACACTCGGCTTTGTCCCTTGGGTAGGTCCAGCTGGGTTTTGCTGAACCATAGGGACGGTCTTCTCGATTGCTTCCTTGTATTGCTGAATAGCTGGGTTTGAAGATCTCACAAGGTTGAGCAGAAACCCAGGAATCCTCAGACCGTAGGTCGGGTTTTTGTCCGCTTTGAAGTATTGCAGCTTTGGGGCTTTGAAATGTGGATCGGAGCTGCGTTTTGGGATTGTTGAATGCTCTGCCATGAGGTCGTTGATGATCAACCCAAGCCACCTAGCGTACGGAATGGTACCTGGCCTATTCTTTTCTTTGGCCTTGACCAGGTCCATTAGCTCTGAGAAGAAGAGCTGTGCCATGTCGTAGTTCTTGTTGAAGGCAATGCCATGGAAGATGAGCAGGATCTGCTTGTTGCATTTGTCGAATCCGGCATGCTTCGGCGACAGGCACTTGTTTACTAGCCCGAAAAGATTTTTCCACGGGTGACGGAGATATGCACCGTTGAAATTTGACAGTTGTGGCAGTAGTGATGTGTAGCCAAGGGATGCCACGTCTTTGAGCAGATCAGGGATGGATGGTAGTGCATCGTATGCGTCATGTATCGACAGTGATAGAGTAGTCCGTATAGTGGATGGTGTCAGAATCACCCGCATGCCGTTCAACTTGGTCTTGATCTTGGAGCGATCCTTCAATGAATCCGTGTGCATGTGACCCCAAAATTGTTGTAGGTATATCTCTGGCACTGGTTTGGCGTTGTGAAGTGCAGGCCAGAGATAGTGACCTTTCATTATGGCCGGAATGATTGGGTTCTGGCACTTGAAGACGGTGAGGTCTAGCTGGAAATTGTTGTCCAGCACCTTGATCCACTTGCCCTTAGGGTAGATGGCGTCGTCAATCTGTGTTTGAGTGTTTCCTGCCATTTTAAACTGTAGAAGCAGGGGGTCAGTACATGAAGTTCAACTGTTTGATTTGATTGAAAGAGTTTGATTTGCAGTTGTCAGATAAGTTTATGCGGATGGAGTTTTGAAAAAAAATTCTAATTTCAAATCTCAAATCTCGAGATTCATATCTCGAGATCAAGATGTCGAGATGCAGATCTCGAGATCTTGATTTCGAGATACAAATCTCGAGATCAAGATGTCGAGATGCAGATCTCGAGATCATGATTTCGAGATTCAAATCTCGAGATCAAGATGTCGAGATGCAGATCTCGAGATCTTGATTTCGAGATTCAAATCTCGAGATCAAGATGTCGAGATGCAGATCTCGAGATCTTGATTTCGAGATTCAAATCTCGAGATCAAGATGTCGAGATGCCCATCTCGAGATCTTGATTTCGAGAAGATGAACCGACGAATTTTGACGAAATTTTCACCTGCATAAACAACAATATAACAAACAATAACAATCGATTTCGACCAAGAAAAACCTTTTTAAGTTGATTTTGAGAAAAAAACGATTGAGATGCCAATCTCGAGATCGTTCGAGTGAACACAGTTGAAGATTAGGATTTCGAAATCGAGTGACGAGAAGATTATTCGTTTGAGGCGTCTGTATTGAACTTGAAATCGATGGGAAACTACCTTAGTGTTTGCGAAAGAGAATCGGAGGAGGAGAAGGTTTTCGAAAACAAGGTTTTGACGAAGAAGAACAGTCGAAGAGCTCTGCCGTTGTGAAAAGTTAAGAATGGAAAGAGAAGGCCTTTTTCGAGGCTTATATACGCGAGAGAAAAAATTTGGACCTCCTCTGTAAAATTGGGCTGACACACAGTGCCCTTTTAAGAGATTTTCGAGGCCCGAACCAGAAAAAAATAAGAGAGCTCCCCCTTAATCAGTGAAAATTAGCTCCCCCTCAAACAGTGGAAATTTTCTCCCCCTCAAAAATGCAACGAACAATATGTACAGATGCAACGCACACACACTATTTTTGTATTTTTTGATTTTTCACCCACTCAACACATGCAACGCACACACACTATTTTTTGTTATTTTTCTGGTTTTCTCCCCCTCAACACATGCAACGCACACACACTATTTACAAGTCCCACACACACACACTTTTTAGATCAGTGGAGACATAATTAAACGGGCTCGAGGTTCAACATGCCCAACTTGGAGACTAGGAACTGGAATCGTTTTTCATCCAATGCCTTAGTGAACAAGTCAGCCAGTTGAAGCTCTGAGCTTACAAAATACATGTCAATGTCTCCTTTCTCCACATGATCCTTGATGAAATGATAGCGCAGGTCGATGTGTTTGGTGCGGGAGTGATGAACTGGGTTGCTGGTGATGGCTATGGCGCTTTGAGAGTCAATGTAGATCGGGATATGGCGGAGTGTGTAACCGTAGTCCTTTAGCTGGGTTTTCATCCATAAAATTTGTGAACAACAGCTAGCAGCCGCGACGTATTCCGCCTCGGCCGTAGATGTTGACACACAGTTCTGTTTCTTGGAAGACCAGCAGACTAACTTATCGCCCAAGAATTGGACTGCTCCCGATGTGCTTTTGCGGTCCATCCGGCAACCAGCAAAGTCAGCATCCGAATATCCGACTAGGTCAAAACCTGAATGCTTGGGATACCAAAGGCCTAGATTCACAGTGCCTTTGAGATATCTCAGAATTCTTCGAACAGCGGTCAGATGGGATTCCTTCGGATTTGCCTGAAAGCGTGCACATAAGCATGTGGAGAAGACAATGTCAGGCCTGCTTGACGTGAGATATAGCAAAGATCCAATGATGGCCCTGTAGTTTGTAGCATCAACTTGCTTCCCGGAGGGGTCTGAGTCCAGTTTGTTGTTTGGGGACATGGGGGTCGTCATGGAAGATTTGCCATCAATGTTGAATCTCTTAAGCATTTCCAGAATATACTTTGACTGATTGATGAAAATGCCGTCAGAGAGTTGTCTTACTTGCAGGCCTAGGAAGAAATTCAGTTCTCCCATCATGCTCATCTCGAACTTAGTTTTCATCAGTTTCTCAAAGTGTTTGCACAGACGTGGATTAGAGAAGGCGAATATAATGTCATCAACATAGATCTGAATCAGGATGATGTCAGACTTCTGTCGCTTGATGAAAAGTGTGGTATCAATCTTCCCTTTTGAGAAACCTGAGTCAACCAGAAATTCGGTTAATGCATCATACCAAGCTCTTGGTGCTTGTTTCAACCCATACAGAGCTTTCTTTAGTTTGTACACATGGTCGGGATATCTGGGGTCTACAAATCCTTCGGGCTGAGCGACATAGACTTCTTCTTCCAAAACTCCATTCAGAAAGGCAGTCTTGACGTCCATTTGAAAGACAGTAAAGTTCTTGTGGGCTGCGTACGCAAGAAAAAGGCGGATTGCTTCAATTCTTGTTACGGGTGCAAATGTTTCATCATAGTCTATGCCCTCTTGCTGATTATATCCTTTAGCGACCAGTCGTGCCTTGTTCCTTATCACTATGCCTTCTTCGTCCTTCTTGTTCTTGAACACCCATTTTGTGCCAATGATGGTTTTCTGAGGGGGTTTAGACACGAGTGTCCATACATCTAGTCTGTCAAATTGATTGAGCTCGTCTTGCATGGCAATCACCCAATCTGGATCAGCGAGTGCCTCTGAGACTTTGGACGGTTCATTCTTGCTTACAAAGCATGCATAGTGACATTCATTTGTTGTTGCTGATCTTGTTCGCACACCTTGACTTGGATCACCTATTATCTGTTCAACAGGATGTGCTCTCGTCCACTTCCTCTCATGAGCTAGAGGAGTTGGAGTAATTATTGGTTGATCTGAGTCCTGATATGAGTTTGAAGGCTCTGGGGCAGCTGTGGTGTGTAGTGGAGATGATTCCGGACTTATGGCAAAGCCGTGATCATCCACACCTCTGGGATTGGTTGGAGGGGTTGAGGGTGTGGATGGTACGTCATCTGGTCCTGTGAGGAGCGGAATCTCTGCTGTTGGAGTTGATGTTGACTCTGGAGTGTTTGCAGGAGGTGGAGATTGTGAGTTCTCATAAAAGTTTCTGAAGAGAGAGTCGAGAATCACATCGTCGTGTTCGGTGTTTGGTTCAGCTTTATCAGAAGCTACTGGTACAGCAGTGGATGGATCAGTCTGGAGATGTTCAATAGCAAAGTCTGCCATTTCATAGAATGTAACGTTTACACTCTCGATGACAGTCCTCTTGTCTCTGAGATAGACTCGGTAAGCTTTGGATTGCAGTGAGTAGCCAATGAACACGCCTTCTCTGGCTTTGGGATCCAGCTTACTTCTCTCTGTCCGATCATTGAGTATGAAGCACTTACAGCCAAAAACCTTGAGGAAAGAAATATCAGGAGTTTTGTTGAATAGGATCTCATATGGAGTCTTGTCGAAGCGCTTGTGGATGAAGGTTCTGTTCTGAGTGAAGCACGCAGTATTGATTGCCTCTGCCCACATGAAGTGAGGCAGTCTTGATTGAATTAACATGGTGTGTGCTGCTTCAACAAGGGTTCTGTTCTTTCTCTCAACAACTCCGTTCTGCTGGGGAGTTTTAGCTGCTGCAAATTGCTGAGTGATACCGAGTGATTCATAGAACTCAGTGAGAGTCTGGTTTTTGAACTCGGTACCATTGTCAGTTCTACCAATTCGAACACTGTGCTGTAGTAGTTTCTGGATCGTTCTGATAAAGGTCATAATGTTTTCTGCAGCTTCGTCTTTTGAACGGAGAAATTTTGTCCATGTATACCTAGAGAAGTCATCAACGATCACCAGAGTGTATTTGCGACCATTGATGCTTTGTACTCTCATAGGTCCACACAGATCCATGTGTATTAGCTGCAACTGATGAGTAGATGAAGGTTCAGATTTTGACTTGTGGGAGCTTCGCGTCATTTTGCCCATTTTGCAGGCACTACAATGATTTTCAGCGGAAGACTTTAGCAGAGGAAGCCCCTTTACAAGTTTCTTGGAGGACAAGGTTGATAGATGTTTGAAGTTCAGATGGGAGAGACGTCTGTGCCATAGGTTGTTCTGTTCAGTTGAAGCTTTGGACAGCAGACAGATGGAAGTGGTGGATTGGATGCTTTTCAGATCAATAGTGTACAGATTTGATGTTCTGTAACACGTTAATAATGTATTCCCTGTGCTGTCAAGAACACAGCATTGTTTTGCAAAGAACCTCACTTCCATCCCGCTGTCACAGAATTGTCCAATGCTCAGTAAGTTGTGTTTGAGCCCTTTGACGAATGAAACATCTTTTATTGTGACGCTGGCACAGATGACGTCCCCATACCCAAGGATAGGAGATGAAGCATCATTTCCGAATCTGACATTGCCTCCGTAGCAGTTGGTGTAGTTGCTCAAAAGGTGCTTTATTCCGGTCATGTGGGTTGAGCATCCTGAGTCTAAGTGCCACACATGCCCGTCCTGCAAAACAATCAAATAGGTTTAGGTACCCAACTTGGAGTGGGTCCTTCCTTATTATCAAGAAACACCTTTTTAAATCTTGCTTTGAGCAGTGATCCAAGGTCAGCTGCTCTTTCAACAAAAGATCTATCTTTGATGGGCTTTCCAATAGCCAGATCTGCTTTTGCAGTGGGTCTGGTTTTTGGAGTCCACCTAGCAATTTCCATTTTGGTGGGTCTGATGTTGTGAACCCACCTTTCTATTTTAGTTCTGGTGGGTCTAAAGTTGGGGACCCACCTTTCAGTTGCACTTATGATGGGTCTTCGATTGGGAACCCACCTTTCCGTTTCAGGTTGGATGGGTCTTCGATTGGGAAGCCATCTTTCAGTTTCAGTTCTGGTGGGTCTACGATTGGGAACCCACCTTTCAGTTTTAGTTTGGATGGGTCTTCGTTTGGGGACCCACCTATTCGTTTCAATTTGGATGGGTCTTCGATTGGGGATCCACCTATTTGATTCAGGTTTGGTAGGTCTCATCTTGGGGACTCACCTTTCCGTTTCAGTTTTGATGGGTCTTTTCTTGGGGACCCATCTTTTTGTTTTAGGTTCAGGAGGAGAGTAGACAGGTGCTTTGTGATTGAACGGTTGTTTCTTGAGTTTGGTTTTGAAAATCTCCTCCTTAGAAAGCCGATTAACATGTTTCCTAGAATGAACTCTAAGGGCATATTTCATATCTGGAATACAAAACGTTCCCTTAGAAGTTCCTTTCTTGGTTTCTTTTTCAGGTTTAAGCTTTCTGGAAGGATTAGATTTAACAACATTCATATCACATTCATAATTATGGGGATCTGGAACAGAATAACCATAAGCAACACTTGTATTAAAAATAGAACTTTGTCTAGAAGATGTCTCAGAAATATTCAGCTTGGGACTCAAGACTGAACTACTAGAAGTTTGCTTTGTAGAGACAGAATTACAATTAACTTTTGAGTAAAAAATTGAACTAGATCTAGGGCTGGCACTTTTCTCAAAAACTTTCTTTTTGCCATCTGCGATTTCCTTCCTCTTTTTCCTCCACTCATTCTTCTCTTCTCCTTCCTTATTCACTTCCTTCCCTGTAAACAAAGGAGAAGAGAGATGAGTGGACGAACCTTTAAAAGCATTGTTTTTCTCATGTGAGGTGTGTGAGCTGTCAGGCTTGGTCGTAGAAGGGTCTGTTTTAGCATGAAACTGCTCACTCAAATCAATAATTTTTTGAAGAAGTTCCTGCCAGTTGCGCTCAAAACCTTTCTTTTCAGTTTCAAATCTCTCTCTCTCGTTATCAAGAGTTTTTTGTAGGTTTTTGAGCTTTTGAGCCATGGGAAAAATACATGGTTCCTCACCAGTTTTAGCAATACCAACTCTTGGGGGAGGGTCTAAAGGGTGTCCTATGTGAGGAATATCTTTGGCATAAGGGTCAAGGCATTCACTAAAGCAGGAAGTGGGTTTTTCTTCTGAAAGTTGTTTTTCATTTACACAGGGATAATCACAAGAAATCGCAGGTTTTGGTTTCTTTCTCTTTTCTTCTTCTGCTTCAGCATAATCTTCATCACTTCGAAAATACATTTTCTCGCCAAACCCTAGTCCCATGTAATCTTTGTTATAGATTTGAAGGCAATTAACTTTCTTAAGATTACGTGGGTTGGTTATGCCCAGTCCTGTTTTAGCATTGTAGAATCGGTCATCCTTTTGTTTGTTGTTAAGCAGAAAAACAGTTTGTTCAGATTGACCTCTTCTAGCAGCTAGATCTTCTAGTTCTTTTACTTTATTTAAAAGCGTTCTTCTTTTGTTATGCAAAAAATCGCATTCAGCCTTTGCTGTGCTTTTTTCCCGTTCACTGTCCTCAAATTTCTTAGTTAATTCAGCTATCTTAAGTTCAAAGCTTTCAAAATCTGAGGACACCTTTTCGACTTGATCTTTTGCAATTTCAAGTTGAATACTTAAGGAAGACTTTTGGTCTAGATTCTGTTTCAGAACTCTATGATTATTGTCTAGTCTCTCCTTCAGTTCTTTGATTAGATTGTCCTTTTCAAGTAAGGACTGCATTTGATTATTTAAAGAAGTATGGGAGGTACTTACAGAGCTTGTTGAGCACTTGCTTTCGGGGATCGCAGCATCACCCTTTATTTCATCTCCCTCCACACTTGCCATAAGAGCATAGTTGTCTTCCTCTTCCTCCTCCTCAGAAGAATCTTCTGCCCAATTCTCATTTTCAGCAATCATGGCAGAGGTTTCTTCTTCTTTCTGCACCATCAGCATTTTCTGCTTATTCCACAGCATCTTCTGCTTGTAGAAGTTAGCATCTTTCTTCTTTGGGAGGCGGCCGTCTTTGATCACATGTCCAGGCTTGCCGCAATTATAACATTTAGGAGCTTCTTCTGCTGATGATGCCTTCCTAGAAGATCCTTGATCGTGGTTCTTTTGCTTGTAGTTTGAGGAGGAAGTTCTCAGCCTGTTGGAGGAGGTGTTCTTCTTAGCAAATCTTTTGGCCAGCAGTGCCATCTTCTTGTGTAAGTCTGCTAGCTCAGTCTCTAGGTCAGATTTGTCATCGTCACTCTCATCATCATCTGATTCAACCACCACCTTCTTCTTTTTCTTCTTTAGTGAAGTGGTTGTCCTTCTTGGCTGAGCATCCATTACAAGAGCTAAGGGGTTTGTGGTGTGATGATCCTCAGCACAGGCAACCTCGTTGACGAATTGCTTCAGATGTTCATAGAGTGTGCAGAGGTCAATTTCGTCCAAATCTATTCGAGATCTGACATCCTTCACTGTCTTTTCCCATGCAGGGTGCAAGCTGGATAAAAATCTAATATTCAGTTCCAGATTAGACCTGAATACTTTGATCTTTCTTAGTTCATTTACCAATTGAACAAGTCTGTTGTAAGTCTCATTCAATGGTTCTCCTGGACCTGCTTTGAAGGAGTCATAAGCGATGAGAATCGTAGTCTTCTTTGTTTTGAGGCTGATGCTTGTGCCTTGTAGCAGCTTCTCTATTTCATCCCACATTTCCTTAGCTGTCTGCATGCTATCTATGAGAACATAAACCTCATTTGGTATTGCTTGAAGGAGGTACGTTTTGGCCATGAGATCACCACGAAGTCTGAGCTTGTCAGCTTCTGTGTATTCAGACGGCACTTTTCTCCTTATTTCTGGAAAAATAGGAGGATTGTTCTCTGGATCTCCACCAACTGAAATCAAGAGTTCAGTTGGTCCTTCAAGCAAAGATTCGAGCATTGCAGAAGAGTTCTCTTTGTGCTCGAGGAAGTTTAGAAATCTGTTCCTCCACATTTGATATTCTCCCTTCCTGAGGCTAGGAGGGGTACTGCTGTTCCCTTGTGCATTGTATTCTGAACCCATTGCTGTACTAAACTGACCGTTCGAGAAAATTGATCAAAAGATTTTCAGAGGCAGAATCTCGAAAAATTAGATGTCGAGATCTGAATATCGAAATCTCAGATTTCGATAAAGGAGGCCCGGTATCGAGATTTGGGCTCGAGATTAAGGATCTTGAGATTAGGGATCTCGAGATTTCAAATTTCGAGATGCTGATCTCGAGATTTGAAATGTCGAGAAGTTAATCTCTCGAAATCTTAATCTGATGAGTCAAATGTCGAGACCAGATGTCGAGTCCTTTTTTCGAAATCAAGATTTCGAAATCCTAGATGTCGAAATCCTAAATGTCGAAATCCTGCAACCTGTAAAAATCAGATAAACAAAATCTGAAGATAGTTTCCTGTAGAGTTGAATGTCGAGATCTTCTGGTAAAGTTTTCAGCTCGAAAAACGTAGCAGAACCTGTGAAGAAGTAGGATGTCGAGATGCCTAGCTCGAGATATCTCGAAATCCAAAATTGCGTAAAACACAAACTGAAGTATACCCTTTGATCACTTTGAAAAGGCGATTCCAAAGGTGTAACTTTTACAACTTTTGAACAAGAAACAAAATTACAGAGCAAAAAATCGACAGAATGAACTACGTTAACAAAAACAGAGTATTCTGCAGGAGTTCTTCTGATCGTTCTCGATCGGCTCTGATACCAATTGTTAGTCCCTGTTTCTGTAACAGCAATGAATAATCGATCTAACAAGGAAGATTAAACGTAAAGATGAACACAGAATGAATCACCGTAAAACCTTCTTTGATAAACCGTGGAACGTACAGCAGAATGATATAAGCGTAAGGCTATGAATAATAAGTACGACGTTCAACCTTTTCCTAAACCTCGGCTCCCTTTTTATAGGCGAGGTTTAGGTTAGGCGTATCAGGCTTTTGGCCTAACACTTGGCCTGATTTCTATCTAATTTATGCACTATTTAAATACAAGGATTAAATATAAAGCTAATCTATGACCAACTTGATTCACAATTAAATATCTCCAACACTTTATATAAAAAGTTATTTTAGCACCATTGTCAAGTATTATTTTCTTTCAAAACTGTAAATTTATGGTGTTAATCGCATAAATTAAAATATTTTACTATTCATTAAGACACAATTAACATTTTAAACTTCCATTGCGAAATAAATAATGTTACCCCAATCTATATAATTGCAACACTTTTAATTTGCTATTTTAAATAATGAAAATAACCCCATAAATTTATATTTTTTGAAATAAATAATGCATGACAATGGTGTGAAAATATCTTTATATATAGTTTGTGGTATTTAAATTACATATACAAGTTTGAGTGTTGACGCTCCTTCAAAGTTTGGGGTATTTTTATTATTTTCCTTTTAACTCTTCCAAACAAGGCAATTTTGACCCCTTTTTCAACTCGGATCATTTGACCCCTTTTCCCGTCTTCCCATTTGCAAAACTATCGTTTCCTCTCACCCCCTCTGCATCGTCTCCCTCCAAGCCTGCTATGGCTAATCTCGCAGACATACCTCTGTCTCTCCCGCCAAAACACTCACTTCTCCCTTTCAGTACCAACAACGGACTGAACAGGCCGTCAAAACTCTGTCTCCGGTGCTCAATCGCTGATCAATCGAACGCTACAATTTCCCCCACCGGAAACTCCCAGCTGTCGGTTGATTGTGTGATTGTGGGAGGCGGAATTAGCGGTCTATGCATCGCTCAAGCTCTCTCCGTCAAGCACCGTCACATCGCTCCCAATGTGATAGTCACCGAGGCTAGAGATCGCGTTGGCGGCAACATCACAACTATCGAAAGAGACGGTTATCTCTGGGAAGAAGGTCCAAATAGTTTCCAGCCCTCCGATCCTATGTTGACCTTGGTGGTGCGTAATCACCATTATATAGACTGAGAGTCTAATTTCAGCTGGGTTGGAATTAAAATTGTTGTTATTACTACTATGTAGGTCGATAGTGGGCTGAAGGATGATTTAGTTTTGGGGGATCCTAATGCGCCGCGTTTTGTGCTTTGGGATGAGAAATTGAGGCCAGTCCCGTCAAAGCTCATAGACTTTCCTTTTTTTGACTTGATGAGCATCCGTGGGAAATTTAGAGCTGCATTTGGTGCTCTCGGATTTAGACCTTCACCACCAGTTCGTTTTCTAAACTTTTTATTGCCTTCTTCATAAAATGTATGTTCTCAGAAATTGTGCCCTTCTCATCATCATAAGATTTGGTTAAGGTGACAGGGATATGAGGAGTCAGTTGAAGATTTTGTCCGTCGCAATTTTGGTGATGAAGTTTTTGAACGCCTGATTGAGCCTTTTTGTTCAGGTATTAATTATGTCATTCTCTTGGCATATATTACTCCCTAGTTGTTACCTTATTTTAGTAATTTTCTATTCATGATGTTGCAGAGGAATGCGTATCAATACTAAATTAGGCTTGATAGTTGTAAACATTTTAGGTTCATGGTGGGATCTAAATCCAGAGTCTGTATTGTTCAATTGATATCTCTCCTGGTCGTGAAGTTCTAGCAATGGGTGAAAACCATTGGATATTGTTTCTGCTGAATTTCTCATGATAATGATTTCCCTATTACTATGATACTATCTCATATGCAAAACAAGGAATATACGTAAACATCTACGCTGAATGAAATTCAGTGGTGTTAGAGAGGTTTTTAAACATCAATTTTTACTGTCATATGTAAACAATGATCCTCGTGGCATACTACTTTAGTCGTGAGGCGTAAGCCTCGAGTGGATTGAGGTGTTTGGCTCACTGTGCAAATAGAAAAATAGAAAATGCTTATAAAACTCGTGTATTTACTCAAGTGAGTGAATTATAAATAAAGAAGTCCTAAACAATATAATTGAGTTATTAGTGCATAATAACAAACATGGTGTAGTGAGGCTTTTGTTGAAAGGGTTTAAGCCTCATGTTTTTACTTCTTAATATTTAGTTTTTTCTTAGCATGATTATTTTGAAGTGAATATCACGGTGGATCTACTGTTTTCCAATAATTAGTCACTAAGGCCATCGGTAGCCCTAAGATCTATTTGCCAAAGTCCTCATCTATCATGAAAATCTATACTTACGAAGTTCAAATAACCTACAAGACTTTGAGCTCGTGTAGAAGTGCAGACACTTCATGCAAATGCGCTAATGCACTGAGCCACTATCACTAACTTCTTCTCGTCTCCTTGCCAATGAGGTTCAAACGGTTCAACCATCTCTACCTTCCATTTCTTCCTTTTTATATTGAAAAATAAAATAAAAAATAACATAACTTTGTTTTTTTTACTTAAATGGCTCTATAATATCAAAATTTCGAGGCTCCAGTTGTTTCTTCAGTAGCTGATGCAAGGATCTCGCCCAGGATAATAGAACTCTTTGTCTACTTTCACAAAGCTTCGGACTTACAACAAACCTTGGTTAAGATCTGGGGATCTCTCGGTAGTTGATGCAAGGATCTCGCCTGGGATAATTTAGCCTGTTGCGTACCGGCGCGAAGCTTCGGTTTTACAGCAGACCTTGATTAAGATCCGGGGATTTAGGGTTGAGATTTGGTCATTCGGGGATCGCCCGTGTGCACAAGGATAGGGCCTCGCCCGGATAAAAGCTTGCTGTTGATCGATGCTAAGCTGCGAACGACAAGTAGTTAGAAATTCGGGTCCTTCTGTTCTGTTTGTCACCTGTTTATCCGCCTTTCCATTTTTTTACGGAAGTGAAGCGGGACTTGATGCAGTTGCTCACAATTTCATTTGAGATATTCTACAAAGATAATAGGCCGTGCCGTACACTTCCCCCGTTGAGATATAGATATGATAGGGTTGCATTGGTAGAAAAAATAACTGGCCGTGTGTCTGTCTTCGGAGTCATCCTTAATTATCGTTGACTGTTAAACTATGATGTGAACCAAGATTCCAAATTATAACCCCTACGTGTCCAGGAGCTTCCTCATCTTCAGTTCAAGATATTTGCTTCCCACACGACTCCTTGATCCAGGTGAAGGGCAGGCCGTTTCTCGTCCTCACCTGACAGGTCGGCCAGTCGGAGTTGCTGGCCAATCTCCGGGCCAGGAGGAACAACACGGACCAAGACACATCTCTTGGTTTGGGTTTGAGAGATCAAGCAGCGCCATACGCCAGGCGGCTAGGTGTGCCAGCAACCGGACCTTGGGAGGTCAAGCGAAAATGATTTTTGCAGGGCGGCAGGCTGTCTTGAGCTAGCGGCGATCTGCGAGGTTGGGAAGTCAATCCAACCCAGCTCGTGAAAATCAACCTTGTTGCACGTATCGTGTGTTGGCCGTCCATAGGGATCCTCGTTGGTTGTCCAGGGCCCAGCCAGGTGTGGTGATCTGATGACCTTCCTCCGGAAGTTTCCCGTTCAATAAGGGACCCGTAAAAAAGTGCCATGCTGAAGACTGATGTGGGCCGCACCTCTGACTTGCAGATTTGGGCAATTTGAAATGCAATAACTGGACAGGGCGATTATAGGGACGAGCTTCCTGCGACCCACGATGTACAAATTCTTGTTAAAGTTGGTTTTCACATTCGAGGGTGGCCGGGCGCAATTCGGTCGCGCGGCCATATTTCAGCTGAACCGGGAAAGAATCCGTTTGGGAAGTGATTTTCGTCCGGGCCCATTCATTCCATTTCCCTAGGTCATTCCCAGCTACTCTTTGGTGGCGGCCTGTTTCCATTACTTCCACCATTCAGCAAGACTCCCCAGGCTAACGATCCTTGCACGTTCTTGACCAGACTCCTCCCCTCGGGATGCTCTGGGTCGCCATTTAGTGACCATCGGATCGCCATTTGGAAGGGTCAACCTTGGATTTGTAGTCGTTTGGGGAGTTTTTCCCCAAAGTGGGGTAGTTTTAAATCTTATTTCCCAATTTAGGGTACTTTTAAACTTACTTCCCAAATGAGGGCGTTTGGCCTTATCATTTGCCATGCCAGCGTAGTGGCACATCTCTTTCCACCTCATTCACCAGCCATTCCACATCATTTAATTTAAGTCTACTAAAATTGTAAAAAATTCGTTCCTGAAGGGAGTTGATTCCGTGACAAGGGAGTTGAACCGTAGACTTTAATTAAATGCTGTGGAATGGCTGGTGAATGACGTGGAATGTGATGTGCCACTACGCTGACATGTCAAATGACAAGGCAAGAAACACCCTCATTTGGGAAATAAGTTTAAAAGTACTCTAGATTGGGGAATAAGATTTAAAACTACCCCACTTTGGGGAAAAACTCGTCATTTGGGATAGCAGCATCAGTAGACCCAGTTAGAAAAAATGGCGTACAGTTCACCGGTCAAATGGGCCCCACTCATCAAGAGATCCAGCTGTGGAATTGACGTGTTGTGACTCTGGAACAGTTGGGCCATAATAAATGGTCAGCGGACCCCTTCCAATAATTCGGAGTAACAGTTCCTGACCAAAATAGCTGGCAGATAGCTGTTGGTTAGTACATCATGCCACCTCCCACACCTATCATCTATCATTGTTAGAAAAGAACGTGGGCCAAGGTGGCCACTTTAATCTAGTGCTTCCTTTCTGCCTTTCGGATGAGCACCTACAATGGGTTCCGAACGCCCGCCGATACCATGACGCCCGGTATGGGTGACAAGGGGAAATCAAGCTCCCCGGGACAAGACGGGGAAGAAGGCTGGTGAAAACATTGGTGTCCTGTTTTCTCTGGGTGTAGCCTCACCTTGGGTGCAAGTTTTTTCGCACCTCTGTGTTTGGTGGGGAAAAATACCTGAGCATGGTCCTCTGGTTAGCTTCTTCTTCCAGTGATTGCATAAGTTATTTCAGCGATCAGCTTTTAGTGTTCCGCCGGTCACTACCATTTGGCTTGGAAGTATGGGTTTAATTCTGCCGGGGTAAATCACATGGGCCTCTTCGTCGTGCCAAACCTTCTGGTGATCATCGAGGTGGCAGATGTGGGTGACCTACTGATAGGGACCTACTTATCAGACTAAAATTAGAAGTAATAATAATAATATTAGTAATAAGGGTCTCTAGTATAAATAGATGTAGAGGGAAGGTAGTAAGGAGGCTTTGGGACTCTTTGTCTTGGGACTTGGGAAGGCTGAGACTAATAATCTCTTTCTTTGGGAGCTTCGGCTTTTGGGGGCTTCGGCCATAGTTTCTTGTTAGGTTCTTGATTCAATAAAGCTTTGAATTGTTCTTGATAAATTTCTGTGATTTCCATTGAACTTCTGGAGGATTCTATCATTGGTATAAGAGAACGTTCATCACTGTGCGCAAATGGATTTTAGATTGAACGAGCTGGAGAGAAAACAGAAGGAAACGACGGAGACTTTGGAGGAAATTCAGGCCACAATCACCAACTTGGATAAGAGAGTCCAAAATTTATGGAAGAGCAGTTCGCACTCTTGGCACAGGTCGCACAGTACCTCGCACCATAATCTTCGTTCGTCGCAATCGCTCATAGGTTCGCAGTCGGAGTCACGAACTACTTCGCAGTCGGAGTCGTGAACTACTTCGCAGTCGGAGTTGCGGACTACTTCACAGTCGGAGTCGCGAACTACTTCGCAGTCGGAGTCGCGAACTACGTCGCAATCTCATCGTTCGCAAACGCGAAGATCTTCTCACCGTCTCTAGTCGCGAACAGAGTCTTCCTCATCGTCTCACACTTCGCAAAGTTCTTCGCAGGCAGATTCGCGAAATGTTTCTTCGCAGAGTTATTTCCCTCACTCTTTGCAATGTTCTTCGCATCATGGAGGAAATCAAATGAACCTGTAATCAAGCAAGTGAATGAGAAAGACGAAATCAAGGAGGAAAGACAGGAGGAGGTTGGGCTTGTTTCGGGAGAATCTGCTATCATTTTTGGAAATCCCAAACAGATTCATGATGCTGACAAGTCTAGTTTCGTTCAGGAGATGAAATGGCTGAATCTTTTAAAATCTGAAATGATATACTGTCATCCATTAAACATTTCTTTGGAAGGGCTGAAATCATTGAACAGGTTTGATAGTTTCAGATATGAGGGTATTACTTCTATGATGGGTAATAAAAAGGGGTTGGAAGGAGAGATTTCTGGGAATGTTACAGAATTTGAGGGATATGTGACTGGTGTGGAAATTGTTAGTGAAGTGGTTAGGGGACTGCCAGTAGAGTGTATACCTGTTCAAGATAGAAGTGTAGGTTTTGATTACAAGTTTCTTATGGCAAGTATTGATCCAAGACACAAAATACTCATGAAAAGAGGTATGAACTGGAAAGAGGACAATGTGTTGAGCACCATTGTTTTTTTGAAAGGGATGGGGAAGTATGTTGTTGATATTTTTGAATATCAGTTGGATCAAATCAGTATGGCCCGGGATCCTACTACTCAGGCTACTGTTAATAGATGGGAGGCTGTAGCAAATGGACAGGTGAAACTGAAACAAGGCTTGAAAAGTGAATTGTTTTCTTCTGATGAAGAATTTGTCTATCTTCAAGAAAACCTACTTTGGGAGTTTTGAATGGATAATAGGCTTTCCTGTTCTTCAGTTAGGAGAAATGCAACTGGAATAGTGGATATCCTCACCTACCTGCTAAAACCTGAGGTTTTCCTTCTCAAATAAGTTGGCGACTGAAGATGCTGAAATTTCAAGGAGTGAAGCAACTGAAACTCAAAGATTTGAGTTATATCCTGTAGCAAGAGCTATTAGCACAGGGAAGATTGAGCAAGGGATGGTGGGTGAAGATCAGTACCAGCATGATCAAAGACACATGCCTAATATTGATGATTGGAAGAAGGAGCTAATGCTGTTTTTGCAAGATGCAGTGAGAAGGAAGATTCAAGTCATGAAGTTAAGGATCCTGACATTTGAAAGATATTGGGAAGGAAGAGGTGCAAGGAAGAAGAAGCAGAAGATCTGGGCTGTCTCCTATTGACCACCTTGAGGGCAAGGTGGATGTTTAGAGGGGGAGTAGTGATAGGGACCTACTTATTAGACTAAAATTAGAAGTAATAATAATAATATTAGTAATAAGGGTCTCTAGTATAAATAGATGTAGAGGGAAGGTAGTAAGGAGGCTTTTGGACTCTTTGTCTTGGGACTTGGGAAGACGGAGACTAATAATCTCTTTCTTTGGGAGCTTCGGCTTTTGGGGGCTTAGGCCATAGTTTCTTGTTAGGTTCTTGATTCAATAAAGCTTTAAATTGTTCTTGATAAATTTCTGTGATTTCCATTGAACTTCTGGAGGATTCTATCACCTACTAGGTGGAGAGTGGAGACTAACCAACCTGGCTTCTTTAAAAAGGAGATCTACTTGGCCCATTGCTGCCCCTAATCGGCTTGTTTCCGCGCCTGCCTCCTGCTTGGACATGGGGAAAATCCCCCCACCCCTCAATTTAAAGTAACACCCCTCATTTCTTCTTTGTCGAGCAGAGTATCCTTTGGATAGAAAAGACGGTGCCAGTGTTAAGGTTTAATTCTGCCGGGGTAAATCATATGGGCCTGTTCGTGGTGCCAAACCTTCTGGTGATCATCAAGGTGGCAGAGGTGGGTGACCCACTGGGTGGAGACTAACCGACCTGGCTTCTTTAAAAAGGAGGTCTATTCGGCCCATTGCTGCCCCTAATCAGCTTGTTTCTGCGCCAGCCTCCTGCTTGGACATGGGGAAAATCCCCCCACCCCTCAATTCAAAGTAACACCCCTCATTTCTTCTTTGTCGAGCAGAGTATCCATTGGATAGAAAAGACGGTGCCAGTGTTAAGGTTAATTTTAGCACGAGATTTATCATTTAAATCTATACAATCTTAGCCTAAGGAAGCTAAATGTAAGAACACTTGATTTTTACGTGGAAATCTGAAAGGGTGAAAACCACGGGACTTTTCAGGCTAAATCCAAGCTTACTCTCATTTTATCAATATACTCCTCATGATTTCCATTGTACAAGAAGGCTCCCATTAATGTAGTCTTAAAGCTAATCTAGTGCTGTAGGGGGAAATGGAGAAGAAGAGGCCTCCCAAGTGAGACAGAAGAGACCCTCTCTTTTAGGAGGGAAGTTCTATTTATAGGGAAAGGGGGGAGGGTTACATATTTAACCTAATGGACTGAACTCATTGGGCTTCATCGCGCTAGTGGTATTGGGCTTCCAGGATAGTAATAGGCTGGGGTCCAATATCTCAACAGTTGATAATATTGTTAATAACTTTTAATGGTAAAGCCATATAAGTAGTTCTGCATTATATTGGAGGCTTACACCTCAACTCATAAATGCAAAATGACTCAAGAGTCAAGGCTTAAAGTGTCTTTTTGAATACTGACGGGTAATGATAAATGTAATTGCTTAGTGAAGTTCTAAACTTCATCAAAATAGCCGAATGTGTAATTAGGTTATTAAAATCGCGAGTTAAATCGTAAAATCGTACGATTTTACGATTCAATACCATTATACCGATTTGACTCATAAACAAAATCAGAAATGTTAATCGTATACCATCGTTTTGAAATCGGACAAAATCGTTAAAAATCGCGATAACATCTGATTTCACGACTTTTACAAATTTGTGTTTAACTCAAGCCAAGCATGGCTCATATTTCAAGCCAAACACGGCCCGAATGCTATGGCCTGTAATAGCTTGAGGAGCTGTTTCCTGCCTATGGTTCGAATCACACCAGCCGTATATACTGTATATAGCGCAGCAGGGAGGAAAATTTGCTTTGTGTTTCCGGTGTGGGAAAGTTGGATTTGAGAGAAGAAAGAAAAACCTCTGTTCTAAACTAGGAATCGAGGCTGCACCCACCCAGAGCAAGTTAACTTTACCAACTCACCAATACCAACTTTGTTGGAATATTAACTTAGCCATAGAACACGATTTACTAAAAACATAGTTATATACTATCCTCCGTTCCTTAAAAGTTGCAAGTTGAAACAGTTTGAATTTCACGTTTGCCAACGTACAACTTTGACTGTAATTATATTTAATTATGTATTAGTAAATAGTATAAAAAGTTGATATTTTGGATATTCAGATTAATAGAAATTTAATAACATTTTTTACATAATAATTTGATTATATATACTAATAGAAAGTCTTACTATATACAAACCAAAGTGAAAAATCAGGTCATGTTCCCGCCTAAAAATTCGGTTCAAAATTCGGGTCACCAATAAACCCGGCTGAAATGCATTGGGGTAATGGAGCTTTTTGGACCATGCGCAGTGTTGTTGCCCTCGGAAATATTGAAATGCTTTTCCCAGTTTTCAAGGTTGTCAATCACAATAATGTGAAACAGATGAATTTCACAACGGATATTAAAACTCCACCTTGAATAAAGGTGAGTGGGGTCAAAGTCATCCTATAGTCTCCATATCCAACTACTGTAGCTTTTAGTTTGTTGTGTCACTGTCAATCGTAAACAAAACCATTTCATTCGAATCTTCTCCATGACAATCGCGTATATTTAGTGGGTTGGCGTAAGAATCGGTCGGGCAAGCAGTGATATGGCGTCGAGGAGGCAAAGAACAGGCGATTCGGTGGCTTATTGGCTAGGAGTGTGGCATGTCGGCATCCACCGTACTGGCCAATTGAGACTGCTCGCGACCAGGCATCTCGGCAACAAATTTCCTGATCTTGGGGACGACGACCGACCTGGAGGCTGGAGCTTTCCTTTTCCGCTACCGTGGCCGGCAGAGCAATAGCGCCAGAATTGAGGCAGAGGGGAACCAGTAAAATGAAGGGAATGACGGCAGTTCAAAGAGGTAGCGGAGGCCGGCGGTAGCTAATGTTGAGTCGTTGACTGAAGTTTTCAACAAGCTCCATAGCCCACAACAAGTTTTCAGCTTTTGAGTTCAACAGTTATAGTAATGCCTTCCATTTGAACATTAATGTATACACCTACCCACTGCTACCAATTTTCATCTTGACAAGGTAACTTCAGTGAGTATTAGCTTCTTACTTCGGGTTTAATTTTTATTGGAGCATGTTGTAAATAGTTAGAAATTAAATAAATCAAATATAATTTGAAAATGCTTTAGAATAATGGTTTTGATAAAAATAGGTGATTGTAATTGATACGGAGTATTAGTTAGACGGGGTTGTGTTGATAAATATTTGTCTAACTAAATTGATAAACATTAGCAATTATGCTAAACAGTACTGCTATTAGATATACTCCTGCATGTATTTTTTTTTGTTAGAAAAAGGATGGATTGTGATTATTACATGCCAGTAGAATAATTAAATATGGACAATGACTTATACGTGTATGTTTGTATTCATACACAAACATACATATATTTTTCTAGACAATACTCGAAAATATCATGTATGGAAAAAAATTGGTTCCCTTAATTTTTGTAATTTGAATAAAGTTTTTTCTTTTGGGAAATTGAATAAAGTAAAGTTGATAATATTTGTATTGCAAATGATAGAATTGGGTTAAATTTTAAGCTGGGCGTAGAATATTAAATATTTATATATTCTCATGTGTATAAAGAGTTAAAGATATATAATCTTAGCCATTATTTTATTTTCTTTTAATTATGAACTTAATGATATAATAAATGTAAGATTGGTGTATTCTGTATAACAAGTTTTGTATTATTTATTTAGATTTTCTTATTCAATTGCGTGTTTATATGTCAAAATTTATTTGATAATTATTCTTATGCGTAGTATTATAGAGAATTAAAAATAATGAAAATGAAATCGACAGAGATTATTTGGTGTATAAATATTGTGAATGTAACCATCATAGATAACGGTGGTATGGACACGGTCCACGGTCTTGGACCGGAGCCGACCGATTCCAAGAACTAGAACATAACTGTTATTTCCAATTCGGATCGGTAACATTGCCTATTAATGTTTTTGGGACACAAAAATCAGCCGGTCACTGTCGGTCCATTTTTCCATTTTATTAATTTCAACTTTCATCAAGATGTATAAGCATTTTAAAAGAGACGAATTCATTTTTATGATATATATATATATATATATATATATATATATATATATATATAGAGAGAGAGAGAGAGAGAGAGAGAGAGAGAGAGAGAGAGAGAAAGATCATGTGAGAAATCCCCCTTAGGCTGACAAGCTGCGAAGTCTAACTTATAAGCTCAAAACACGAACTTTTAACCAATAAATCATAACTTATAGACCCCCTCCAAAAAAATTACTAAAATGCCACCGCGTCAAAATAACTCCAGAAACCTGGAATTTTTTTTGCAGAAAGTTCGTGTTTTTTAGGGGGGCTATAAGTTATGATTTTTTGGTTAAACGTTCGTGTTTTTTGCTTATAAGTTAGACTTCTCAGCTTCTCACTCTAAGGGTACTTCTCAGCTGATCCGCTCCCTGTATATATATATATGAATCCATTTAAAACCTGAAAAATAGTAGGGAAGAGTTAGGATGGTTTAAGAACATAAAAAATGGGACTGGACTGAGACTAACCGAGGGACCAAAACCAGTAATATCTAGCACCAGTCACAGTTAATGCTATGGGACCGAAATCGGCCGATCAAGTCTGGGTAATATTCATTTTTTTGCCTTCTTCTAAAACATTGTCGCCTCTAACTTTCGGTCTTAGTATTTTTTTTACTCCAGGGGGTCTGGGGGAGGGGCTGGAGTAATCAGGGCCTGAAATTCACTCCATTGAGTTTCAAATCCTTATTTGCCTAGCGAGTTTCGAATTCGAGACCTCTCACTAGGCACGATAACCTCACAATCGGTTTGGGCTGGAATGCTTAGTTACTTTCTGTTTTAGTAATATAACCTAAGCTTAATAATTACTTCGTATATAATTCCTCATTCAATTATATTTTCATACATTTACGCATTGAATTTTATGAGAATTTGATGTTATTTTTAATGTAATAATATAATAAATAAATAATACGATATTGTTTTACTAAATTTTATTCCGTGCATCGCACGAGTGAGAATCTAGTCATGGTCAAAGTAAGGTGTGTGAGTAGTGCAAAAAACCTAATGTTGCAATTATTAAAGAACGGAGGAAGTAATTTTTAAACTCATTTATATAAAGTGGAATCAGAATTGATATGCTCATGTGCTTCTTCTTGGGTTGGATGAGAATATGGCTTTGGAGAGAGCAAAGTGAAGGGCGCATATTGGTGTGGACGATTAATCTCTCTTCTCTTTCTTTCTTTCTTTCTTTTATCTTCTATCTTCTTCATCTTTCTATGTTCTTATGTATTTATATCATATATCTTTTTATGTTCTTTTATCTTTTTATCCTTTGTCTTTCTTATGTTATATTGTTATTTTTATCTTATATTTTACTTTATCTTATTCATTTTATCTTATCTTTTTTTTAGGAAAAAGGGTCAAATAAGTCCTTCTACTATTTCTAATTTGTCACTTAAGCCCCTATACTAAAAAATGTATCATATAAGTATGTCTACTTTTAAAATACAATCAACCACCCCTTTGACCTGCTAGCAGTTTTTTTTTTAAAAATAAATTAGGAATATTGATAAATCTTACAAAAATTCATATAAATTTGAATAAATAAACTAATAATAATATAAAATAGTATAAATATAAAAATTTATAAATTTTAAAAACATTAAAGTAAAAAAAATAAAAAAATATAAAACTGAAAAAATAATGTTAAATTAAAAAAAGGAAACATAAAAAATTTAAAAACCTTTTAAATAGATGTCGAATATACAAATATTTTTAAAAATAAAAAATATTGACTTTGATATTCTGAAAATGTTCACAATTTTTGTACACATTTCATCAAATTTTAACAATTTTTCAGAATTTTTAAGTATTAAAAACCTGCTATTACAGGTCAAAAGCTGATTAAATGGTCAAATTGGTCCATTTTGTAAAGTAGGCGTACTTATATGATACTTTTTTTTGTACATGAGCTTTAGTGACGGTTTGGAAATAGTACAAGTGCTTATTTGAACCTTTTTCCTTTTTTTTATTTTTATTCTCTTTTTTACTCTAATATCATGGATCGATTCATGTTAGTTGACCCCGAAATCTTTTGAGAATAAGGCGTGGATGTTGTTGTTGTTGTCATCATCGTCATCATTACTCCAGTGACGCAAAGGCTCCCAGCTACGGTTGGGTAGGGGGTCGGATGTATGTCGCCTTACCCATGTACTTAAGCACAAAGAGACTGTTTCCGGATGTACCATAGTGAAAATCGCGTTGAAAATTGCATGAACTCACTCTTGCTTCATAACAAAGAAGCGCAGACATTTAAGTGAACCTTTTTTATATATTTCATCATATTTTCAAGCCAAAAATAGTGAGTCTTTGGCTTCATTGTAAATGATAGAATAAGTTGTTGATGTATTTATATAATTTAAGTCAAACTTACTTATATTAACGTAGCTATTTCAACTAATATTTATATAATTTTTCCATTCTAAAACTTGATTGTAACATTATATTTATTTCTTGAGTGGCTTTTATTCTTTGATTACATAACATTATTTTATGGAGAATTACCTAAATATGACTAAAAGAAGTTGATATTGCAAAAACATGACATATTGTTTTAAATTCCCTAAATAGGACTAAAGATTACACTTTTACCTCTACCCATTAACCTAACCCAGTTGTGCGCCTTCTACCCTCCGCAATCGCTCGCCGTCAATCTCCCAGACATCCATCGACATCAATATCTTCCTCTACCATGGCCGCAGCTCCGTCATCTACCGCCACCGCCGCAGCTCCGCCATCGATGACACCACTGCTGCAATTTCTCCAGCCAAGTCAGGTATCTATTCTTCCCCTTCTTCTTCTTCTCCTTCTTCTTCTCCTTCCTCTTCTTCCTCCTCCTCCAACTCCTCTTCTTCTTCTTCTTCTCCTTCCTCTTCTTCCCCCTTCTTCCTCTTCTGGTACTCTGTTATCTTTTTTTTTTTTAATTTGGATTTCAATTTTATTTGTAAAGCAGGAATATGAGAATGCCATAAAATTATCAGAAATTTCGAAGAATGTCAATTTTATGGCATTACATCTGTTAAGAAGACAGTTTTACTTTGAAATTTAAAAACTTTAGAAAAATGCCATAATTGATGATCTAACACCGATTTGTAATAATGTCACTTTTATGACATTATATTTGACAAGGTGACAGTTCAAAGAAGAAAATGACATCTCTAAAGAGTAATAATGTCACTTGCATGACATTTTCGAAACAAAAATGACGTCTTTAAAGTGGCATTTTTTGAGTAACAATGTTAGTTTCTAAAGAGTAACAATGTCACTTTAAATGTAATGTCATAAAAGTGACATTTTTCTAATTGCTTGTTATTTATGGCATTTTAAGGTTCCAAATTAATAAAAAATAATAAATAAATAAAAAATTGAAATCTAAAGAAGAAGAGAACAGAAGACCAAAAAAAGGAAAGAGGAAGAAGAAGAAGAAGAAGGAGGGGAGGAGGGGAAGAAGAGTACCTGGATGAACAGATGATTGCGATCGATGGCGGATAAGCTGCAATCGAAGGTGGAGAAACTATGGCCGGCCAATGGGAAAGTCGCAGGGGAGAGGAAGAAGGTTGCGATCCAGGTTGCGATCCCGCTTCGATCTTCAGGGGTTTAATTAGAAGGGTAAAATTGTAATCTTTAGTCCTGTTTAGGGAATAAAAAACTTAATGTCCTATTTAGGAATTTAGTCCATGTTTTAGTCCCATTTTGGGCAATTTCTTCTATTTTATGCACTTAAATTAAGACATCATTATAAGACTTTAACATATAATGGTTTAACTTACAAACTTAAATTTGCAATACTTGACTTATTAATGTTAAATTGTATGTTTCCTTCGATATAATATCTTTTGCAATTTTATTTATTTTTAATAAAATCTTACAATGTACGATTCGATTTTTCGATTCAATTTTTAAATCCTTATTCCGATGCGATCTAAAAATACAATTTTAACAACCTTGTGTGTAATCCAAGTAGTCTTAAACAACTAAATGTATAATTGATTATTAATCTTTCAGTATATAAGTTATATCAAGATAATGTACAGTGCAGTTCTGACAAGAAGAGCAGTAGACTTCCTGCTAAACAGAATATTGAAATAATCTGTAACTACTATGAGCCTTAGGGTTTGTATATTGAGGAATTGAACATATTTGTAACTACCTATTTTCCAATTTTTCATATTGAGAATAACTTCTCCAGCTAGTAAACGGTCTCTAAAATTGTTTAACTAACTCAATTACTCAAAGACTCCCGGAGAAAAAGAAAGCCTTTATTGGCCTCATATGTGCAATAAATACTCGGTGGATGGCTGGACCATTTACTTGGTAACAATTAGGCTTAAGCCTGGACTGCCTCACAAGGCGTATGCCTCTAGGCAACACTTAGAGGCGTAAGACTCAAGGCATTTTAGCTGCCCTTCGCGCCAGGGCACGCCTCGGGGCATACATATCAAATGCCTTCTAAAAGCATGGGTATAGGGAGTGCAGTCCATATCAATATATGAAGGAGAAAGGTAAGAGCTATGAGGTTTTGAGCTGACCCCAAGCCTGAAAGTAATCCTGAACAAGTAACGCTGTCCAAACAGTGTAAGTAAGTTTGCTCAGAGTTATTCAACTGTTTGTGATAGTGAGCTAGGTCTTAAACTTATTGCTTCGCAACAAAAGATCTTTCTATGTTCGGGAACTTAATCCAACATTGTACATTATTGAATGCTTGTTGCTGTATGTATCTGGTTTTGGTTTATGTGCAGGTGTTTATGCAGGCGATCCTTCAAAACTTGGTATGAAAGCAGCGTTTGGAAGAGTTTGGAAATTAGAGCAAATTGGCGGGAGCATAATTGGCGGCACTTTAAAAACAATCCAGAAGAAGAGGAAAACCTCAAAGCCTAGTCGAGACCCGTAAAAATTGTCTACATGCATTGGGCCCTCTTCTTGTGATCCTTTTTAATCATTTTTTTGCAAGTTGTTGACTAACTATCTTTCAGGCGCTTACCAGAACCAAAGGGTCAGACAGTAGGATCCTTTCGAAAGGGACTTATAATGTTACCTGATGCAATTGCCAAAAGGTAGTGTGTCTCCCTGTATTGCATTTTCACAAGAAGCATTTGATCCCAAAAAAGGATGACATCCCACACATGAGGCCCCCTAGAACTGACCAGACAGTTATCTTGGAGAGAAGCATTTGATCTAGTTATGGCTGGAAGGTGTCCTTTACTCTACATATATCCATCACTAGGATGTAGCCCTTAACTGAATGCTCTCTCCAGACCTAAATAATCATTGTACTCTTATTTAATATGCATAATAAATATATTTTATTTGTGTCCAAAGTGCATATCACTCAAGTATATCAGCATCATCATGGATATGTATGAGGATTGTACTACAAGTGTTCGTACTAATGTAGGGAGGACTGAAGAGTTCCCTATTACCTCGAGAAGTTCTTTGGTGGGCCTTAACTAGGAAAGGCATATCACGCAAGTATATCAGCATCATCATGGATATGTATGAGGATTGTACTACAAGTGTTCGTACTAGTGTAGGGAGGACTGAAGAGTTCCCTATTACTATCGGAGTGCACCAAGGATCGGCCTTAAGTCCTTTCTTATTTGCCATAGTCATGGATGAACTTACGAAGTCAATTCAAGACGATATACCGTGGTGCATGATGTTTGCCGACGATATTGTATTGATTGATGAGACGCAATCAGGTCTTAAAGCAAAGTTGGAAGTATGGCGACAAACATTGGAGAATAAGGGTTTCAAACTAAGTCGGAGCAAGACAGAGTACATGGAGTGCAAGTTTGGTGGAGGTAGAAGTAGTGGTAATAGCGGAATTACTCTGGATGGTAAGGAGATACCAGTCAACGATATGTTCCGTTACTTGGGCTCCATAATTCAGATGGACGGTGAGTTAGATGGAGATGTATCCCATAGAATCAGAACAGGGTGGATGAAGTGGAAGGGTGCGTCAGGATTTCTATGCGACCGAGGTATGCCGACTAGACTGAAGGGTAAATTTTATAGGACAACAATTAGGCCTGCATTACTGTATGGCGTAGAGTGTTGGACGGTGAAACAATGTCACATTCATAAGATGAGTGTGGCAGAGATGCGCTTGCTGCGTTGGATGTGTGGGCATACTAGGAAGGACCGCGTGAGGAATGAGACAATCAGACAAAGGGTGGGAGTAGCACCTATTGAAGACAAGATGCGGGAGTCGCGCCTACGATGGTTTGGTCATGTGCGTAGAAGACCGAGTGATGCACCTGTTAGGCGAGTTGAGATGTGTGGAGAAGAGGCAGAGAAGAGAGGGAGAGGAAGACCCAAACAGACGTGGGTTAGGGGAGTTCGAAGTGATATGCTTCTTCTGGGGTTAGATGAGGGCATGACTTTGGAGAGAACAAGGTGGAGGGCGGGTATTCACGTGAAGGAGTGATCTTGATAATCTTTTTCCCTCATCTTTTTTTTCCTAGTTTTTTTATCCTTATATATATAAGCATTATTTGCAGTCTTTTTATTTTATCATTTTTATATATGTTCATCTTTTTTATATTATCTTTTCATAATAGCTTATCTTTTTATCTGTATTCCTTCTTTTCCTTTTGGTTGTGATATCATGTATCGATTCATGTTAGCCGACCCCAATATCTTTTGGGACTAAGGCTTGGATGTTGTTGTTGTTGTTGTGTCCAAAGTGCAAAAGAATTTAGTGTAGGAAGAGGGTGCTGTGGTAGCCGCGTGAGATCATTTTTTTGTATCATGCCTGTCCCAAACTAGGATAAAGGAAAAGGGTGCAGTGGTAGGCGCGTGACGGACAACAATATCACTTAATCACATGACATGACATGAATCAAAATATGAATATCGCTACAGTTAGGTCGTCGCCCGTAAGCGACGCGTCATCCCTCCGTTTGGGGGTGGTGTCAAATGAGCAAGAGCGCGCTACACTCCATAGGCCTGGGTGTGGTGATAAGAATGCCAAAGCTGTTAGCTCGGCGCTCGGAAGCGACGCGTCACTTCAGTGCCTGAGGATGGTGTCAAATATGCAAGGGCATGGTGGGGGTCGATGTGGTGTGAAGAAGAGAAGACAGAGTGCTAGATTGCGTTTTGGGACATGGAATGTTGGCTCTCATATGGGAAGATCATCTGAGATAGTCGAGGTTATGAAGAGGAGGAATATCAGCATTATGACACGTGGAATGTTGGCTCTCATGCAAGAAACTAAATGGGTTGGAGAAAAGGCACGTGAGATTAATCCCGGAGATTTTAAGATTTGGTATTCAGGGAGAGAGGAACAGAAATGGAGTAGGCATTATGGTGGCACATGATTATGTTGAGGGTGTGGTTGAAGTCTTTAGGAAGAACGATCACATGATGAGCATTAAGTTGATAATAAGAGATGAGATCGTGTCCCTGGTAAGTGCCTATGCACCACAAGTGGGATTGGATGCATCTATCACTCAACAATTTTGAGAGGATCTTGAAGAAGTGGTGCGATGAGTGCCAAGGGAAGAGAAGCCGGTCATAGGAGGCGACCTCAACGGACATGTGGGCCCAAGTTGTGATGGTTTTGAGAGTATCCATGGCGGACATGGTTTTGGCACTAGAAATGAAGCAAGGAAGAACATTCTGGATTTTGCCTCGACATATGAGTTGGCCGTGATAAACACTTGGTTCATGAAAAGAGACTCTCACCTTGTCACCTATAGAAGTGAAGCTAATAGTACCCAAATTGACTACTTTTTAGTACGGACGACTTAGAGAACTAGCTACACTAATTGTAAGGTTATCCCAGGTGAGAGTGCTGTCACTCAGCATAGAATGCTTGTGCTTGATTTTCAAGGTAAAGAGAGGAATCGGGTTAAGGTACAAAGGGAGCCAAAGATAAAGTGGTGGAGGCTCGAGCAGAATCTCCAACAAAGTTTTGCACATAAAGTGTTGGAGTAAGATGTATGGTCTTTTGATAATGACGCACATGTGGATGATGTGTGGTTATCAATGGAGTTCACCATTAACGAAGTGGCGAAAGAGATACTCAAAGAATCTAAAGGTTGTTTGCCACCAAAAAAGGACATGTCTTGGTGGAATGATGAAGTGAAACAAGCAATAAGGATCAAAAGGGAATGCTATAAGAAATTGAGCAAAAGCTGGAGCGACGAGAACATGGAGGAGTACAAGGAGGCTAAAAGAAGAGCAAAGAAAGGATGTCGTGAGGAAAAGTGAGGAAGCCAGAGGAAAAGTGAAGGAAGTCAGAGGAAAAGTGAACAAAGAATTGTATGTAAAATTGAACTTTAAGGAAGGAGAAAAGATATCTACAGACTTGCTCGCTTTCGTGACCGTAGGACTCAAGATATCGGAAAAGTTAAGTGTGCGAAGGATGTCGATCAAAGGGTACTAATGGAGGACGTGGAAATAAAAGAGAGGTGGAGGTCATACTTTGATACCTTGTTCAACGGGAATAAAGTGCAAGGTATTGATGATCTTACTATACCAGAGTGTATGGTAAATCAAAACATTGTGAGAAGGATTCAAACAACAGAAGTTAAAGAGGCTATGAGAAAAATGGGGCAGAAAAAAACAGTGGGCCCAGATGGCATACCGATCGAGGTTTGGAGAAGTTTGGGAGAGAAAGGCATCGAGCAGCTAACACGTTTCTTCAACATGGTTTGGAGAAACAACAAAATGTTAGTGAGTTGACAGAAGAGTATTCTCATTCCCCTATTTAAAAATAAGGGTGATGTACAAGAATATGCCAACTATGGAGGGATTAAGCTTATGAGTCACACCATGAAACTTTGGGAGCGAGTGGTTGAGCAAAGGCTTTGTAAAAGTGTGAAAATTTTGGAGTATCAATTTGGTTTTATGCCTGGACGCTCAACAATTGAGGCCATTCATCTTCTTAGACAAGTTGTGGAGAAGTATAGAGACACAAGAAAGGATCTGCTTTGGTGTCCATTGACTTAGAAAAGACATATGATAGGGTACCTCGAGAAGTCCTTTGATGGACCTTAACTTGAAAAGGCATATCACATAAGTATATTAGTATCATCATGGATATGTATGATGCTTGTACTACAATTGTCCACATTAGTATAGGGAGGACCGCAAAGTTCCCTACTATTGGAGTGCATCAAGGATCTGCTCTGAGTCCTTTCTTATTTGCTATAATCATGGATGAACTTACGAAGTTAATTCAAGAAGATATACCGCGGTGCACATGATGTTTGCCGACGATATTTATTGATCGATGAGACGCAATCCGGTGTTAAAGCGAAGTTGGAAGTATGACGACAAACATTAGAGACGAAGGGTTTCAGGCTGAGGCGAAGCAAGACTGAATATATGGAGTGCAAGTTTGGTAGAGGTAGAAATAGTAGCAACAGTGGCATTACTCTTGATGGTAAGGAGATACCAGTGTGTGATATGTTCCGTTATTTGGGCTCCATAATTCCAAAGGATGGTAAATTAGATGGAGATGTATGTCATAAAATCAGAGCTGTGTGGATGGAATGGAAGAGTGCATCAGCCATCAGGATTTCTATGCGATCAAGGTATGCTGACTAGACTGAAAGCAAAATTTTATTGAACAACAATTAAGCCTGCATTAATGTATGACGTAGAGTGTTGGGTGGTGAAGCAATGCCACATTCAAAAGATGAGTGTGGGAGAGATACGTATGTTGCGTTGGATGTGTGGACATACCAAAAAAGACTGTTTGAGGAATGAGATGATCAGATAAAATGTGGGAGTAACACCTATAGAAGATAAGATGCAGAAGTCTCGTTAGCGGTGGTTTGGGCATGTGCGTAGAAGACCGAGTGATGCACCTGTTAGACAACTTGAGGGGTGGGGAGAAGAGGCAGAGAAGAGAGGGAGGGGTAGACCCAAACAGACTTGGATTAGAGGAATCAGAACTCGTATGCGTCTTCTTGGGTTGGATGAGAGTATAGCTTTAGAGAGAGCAAAGTAGAGAGCGCATATTCGTGTGGACGATTAATGTCTTTTCTACATTTTCTCTCTCTCTTTTCTTTTATCGTTTATCTTCTTTATCTTTTTATATTCTTGTGTTATTTTTAGGGAAAATCGCACTTTTAGTCCCTGAAATAGTCATCATGTTGAAATATCAGACCCATATTTATGAGATTGTAAATGTCACCCCTCAATTTTCCTAATTGGTGTAAATGTGTTCCTTTAAGGGGTGAAATGTACTCATCGCCCACATTGTACATTTCATCCCTCGAAGGACCACATTTACAACAATTTGGACAATTGAGGGGTGACATTTACAAACTAGGGAACATGGGTCTGACATTTCAATATGGTGACTATTTTTGGGACAAGTGCAATTTTCCCTTATTTTTATCTTCTAACTTTTTTATGTTCTTTTCTTTCTATCTTTCTTATATTCTTATGTTATTGTTATCTTATACTTATTTATCTTTATTTTATCCGTTTTATCTTACTTTTTTCCGCCCTCCTTATCCGTCTCTCTATTTGGCATCGATATCGTAGATCGATTCATGTTAGCCGACCCCAAATTCTTTTGGGATTAAGGCTTGGATGTTGTTGTTATTGTTGAAAATTTGTAAGATCAGTGAAAAGTATGTATTGAATTCCTCAAACAGTTATAATTTTGGGACATCTTTTTTTGATATATCAACATTTAATTTAGGAGTATAATGTATGTAGTAATATATTTTGATGATTATTGGGCTCTGACAGGCCACAACTGTGTTGCAGGTTGGGCAGCAACATTAAATTGTCTTGGAAGCTCTCAAGTATATCTAAATTGGACGGTGGAGGGTATAATCTAGCATATCAAACTCCTGAAGGGTTTGTTTCTCTACAGACCAAGAGTGTTGTACTGACAGTTCCCTCCTACATTGCGAGCAATTTGTTGCAACCTCTTTCTGTATGTATTTTTTATGCATACCATTTTCAAGTTTTTTGTTCTTTCTTTTCATCAGTAGAAAGTTCAATACCTAATTTTGGTCAAGATCTATTTTTGTTCTAAGGTGCAATGATCTCAACCATTTACTCCATGTTCACAATGTGGTTTCTATATCTGAAAATGGTTTCAAAGTTATGTTTAACATTTGTTAGATACTTAGATGCTAAAGCACCAATGAGGGACTGGAATTTGAATCAACTTCATTATTGGCAATAGATGGTCTTATGCATTAAGCTAGCTTATTTTTTAGGACCATATATTGTCCATATGCTAAACTTGCAATTTGCTTTAGGGTTCATTCAATAGTCTCCTTTGTTCTCATAACTTTCTCGTGGCCAACTTTTTTAGGGTAGTCATTCAATGGCTTTCATTTAGCTATCTTCTTTAACTTTCTACATGGTCATTCTGAAGGCCTTATATATACCTTGGTATTTTCTCATTTTATGTTGGTAATGCTTTTATTATTTGGATGTGTATTAAATTGTCCCTTGGTATTGTCTAATTATATGGAGAGCTGCATATCATTCAACACTCATGTTTTACTGCTTCATCCTTGTTCCTTCTCTTTTTTTGTGGCTTTCAAAACTAAACTATAAGGGCATGTTTGGTAAGGGTTATTTGACTGAAATGGCTGAATTTGCTGATTCTTAAAGGATAAGTGTTTGTTAAAAATTTAAAATTGATATCAGAGTATCAGACAAATAAGTTAGTCAAAGGTTACTTATTGTAAAACAATAATGCTCAACAGAATAAGCATGTGCGTATTATGTTGATTATTATGGTAAACAGAATAAGCTGAAAAGTACACTTAATACTACCAAACAGAGTCTAAATATTTGAAAGTGTGCAACCCTTATTTGCAGGCTGTAGCTGCTGATTCCCTATCAAAATTTTATTACCCACCAGTTGCAGCTGTATCTGTTTCTTACCCAAAAGAAGCAATACGGACAAATTGCTTAATAAATGGTGAGCTTAAGGGGTTTGGCCAGTTGCATCCACGCAGCCAAGGGGTTGAAACCTTAGGTCAGTTGCATTGGATAATCAGAAGTATTATTGTGCACTTTCAATTTTATATTTATGCATGATATAATGGGCATGGAGTATTCCTTAGGCACTTTATACAGCTCATCACTTTTTCCTAATCGAGCACCTGAAGGAAGGGTTTTGCTTCTGAACTACATTGGTGGGGCTACCAACCCTGGGATTTTGTCTAAGGTGTGATGTTTTGTAATTGTGATTTGTGATTTGAGTATTTCTTTTTGAAATATATGTTAGATATCAATGTAACACTAACACCTGGGCGGATATTTATAGAACGAAGCTTGATATAGGTTGAGAAGAGTGTTGATGGGAGGCAGTTGCAATATGTCCTGAACTAAATTCTAAGGCAGTATTTCTCATTTATAAAATACTACCTCTGCCCCAAAAAACTTTGCCATTTCATAAAATTTGGACCATGATTTTGATTAGTATAATATTGTGGAAGTAATATACTTTAATGAAAGTGCTTTTAAGAAAGAACATTTTCATATAATTTCTATATTAAAAATATATAATTGGTCAAAGTTTAAAAAATGGCAAAGTTTTTTAGGACGGGGGTAGTATATCTTAGGCCATGTTTTGGTGATCAGAACTGAATCATTGGTAAGTGATGAGGATGGCACGGTATGTTAGAATCAAACAAAACCCTCAAGAATAAGAGTATGTGGGATGGGATGGTTTTGGAGTTGAAGGCGTTTGAGCGTCTATATCTTGAGTGATAAATAGGCTTTTTGTAAATGAAATAGCGGTGATCCAAAATGTTATATGATCATTTATTATGGTCTTCCTTTAGTTTTTATATTCTTGCATGTAAACTTAGCTCTGTAAAACCCTCACGGGCCCTAAGGAAATTCCCAAGAACTATGATCTAAACACGGATAGTGATCCCACCAGGAGTTTAGTGCTTAACCAAACAAGGCATGAAGTTCACCTAGCACGATTGCCATTACACTGGTTATTCTTGTTCATTCAATGTTTTTGCAACAGACGGAGGGTGAACTTGTGGCAGCAGTTGACCGTGATTTGAGGAAGATGCTCATAAAACCAAATGCTAAGGATCCGCTTGTTCTTGGTGTGAGAGTGTGGCCTCAAGCGATTCCACAGTTCTTGGTGGGTCATTTGGATATCCTAGAAGTGGCAAAAAGTGGTATCCGAGATGAAGGCTTGAAAGGACTGTTTCTTGGGGGTAGCTATGTTTCAGGTGTAGCTTTAGGTCGATGTGTAGAGGAAGCTTATGAAGTTGCAGCTGAGGTGAACAATTTTCTCTTGCAGCAAGCGTGCATATAAATAGACAATGAGATTGTTTTGGGTTGGAGGGTTGGGCAGGGTCCATCCAATTAATGTACCAGTAGAAACTATAGTTTCCCTGTACCAGTTGCCTATTCAATTGCAAGCATTGTTTGCTAGCGGAACAGATGATCCATGATAATGCAAAACGTATTTGGGCTTGTTTGGTAGCCATAATCGTTTGATTCTCCAATCAGGTTCATAAATGAAACAAGGGAATTTTTCACACATAACCTTAAAATTGGAAATAATATCACTTTTTTCATTTTACCACTCTTTTCAAAAATAGAATAGACTGAGTTTACCTAGGGATGGACTCGGGCCGGGCCAACCGGCCCGGAACCAGACCGGCCCGCTACTGTGCGGGCCCGGACTGGCCCGGTGAACCGGCTGGTGCCCGGTTTGGGCCACCCGGCCCGGTGTTCTAGCGGTTCGGCCCGAGCTGCAATGGTCATATTTTTTTTTAAAAATAGTTAAAGGCTCTATAGCTGTTGGGAGAGCTCCCAAATGGCTCTATAGCCGTTGGGAGCATAGGAGGGGGGGTCTGGGGGGTTAGGGGGGGTGGGGTATACAAAAAAAACCTATTTATACTCCTATTTTCTATACATTTTTTACACCTCTTCTTCTACAACTCTTCCTACTCTCTAAATGCTCTATTCTCTCAATCTCTCATATTCAATCATCTTCATTCTTCATCTTCTCCAAATTCTTTCTACATATATATAATTTATATAATTATTATATCTACTTATATATTAATTATCTACTTATAAATATATACTTATACACATTCATATTATAATTCTTTACACATTATATTATATATACTATATATAGTTATACATTATATTATATATTACTTATAATATATTTACACTATATATACTATATATACTTATACTCATTGATATAGACTTATACACATTCATACATTTTATAAAAGTAGTTAATTGTTAGACTTCTCGTTTACCTATTAAATTACTTAATTGTTTCATTTGTCATATTAATATTAGTTAAACTACTTAATTGTTACATTTCTCATATTAATATTAGTTAATTGCTACATTGCTCATTAAAGTAAAAAAAAGTAGTTGATTTTTACATTTCTCATATTAGTTAATTGCTACATTTCTCATTAAAGTAAAAAAAGTAGTTAATTTTTACATTTCTCATATTAGTTAATTGCTACATTTCTCATTAAAGTAAAAATAGTAGTTAATTTTTACATTTCTCATATTAGTTAATTGCTACATTTCTCATTAAAGTAAAAAAAGTAGTTAATTTTTACATTTCTCATATTAGTTAATTGCTACATTTCTCATTAAAGTAAAAATAGTAGTTAAATATTGTACTCATATAAAATATTTGATATCATTTAATATTTGTTCAATTTTAAAGATGGAGCGTGGTAGACATTCTGTAGATGTGGGTAATCTCCAACGCAACCGCAAGAGGGAGATTGCATCGACTTGATCTACTTCACGCAAAGGCAAAGGTATAGCGCGGGCCGAGACTTCTTTTCAAAGTCGAGATGATTTTGAAACGGATTACCAACGGCGAGATGATATGATGATGTCCGACGAGCAACTACAACACCTATTGTCCCAAAATGATCCACGCTTTGCACAAGAACAACAATTCCCGACAACCGTTGATGAAGAGGAGCTCAAGGATGACGATGCGGAGGAGGACGCGGGGGGCGACGGGACTCACGGCACCCCGGATGATGAGCAAGAGTTGGAGGACGAGGGCCGTTCAACGACTACAACCCAAATTGGTAAGAAATCTAAATCTCCTATTATTGAAAACAATTATACAAAAAAGAAAGACGAAAATACCGAAAAATGCTACGCAAGTTGCAATCATTGCAACAAAGAGTTTAGCTTGGGAACTTCTGGCGGATACGGGAGTCTCAAAAGGCATCTTAAGTCCGCCCACTTTGTGGAGTATGCGAAAATAGACAAAGGCAAGGGGAAGCAAACACAAATATCGAGGTTTGCAAATTCTCAACCCTTTGGTAATTTTTCTATGATGATAAAAAAATTTGACTGGTATGTCTCATTTAATTGTTAAAGAAAATTTACCCTATATTTTTTCCAAAAGTCTTGCTTTAAGAGATTATGCTCAAGGTAATTTAAATCCTCAATTTAGAAATTATAGTCGCAAAACGATTAAAAAAGAAGTTATAAGGCAATATAACTTGGAAAAAGAAAAATTACAAACATTTTTTGCAAACTTTGATGGACGTGTTAGTATTTGTAGCGATATATGGGAGGATACTTATCATCATTTATATTATTTGGGTCTTACTGCACATTATATTGATGATGATTGGAATATGCATAAATGTGTTCTTGCTTTTCGTGAATTCAATGATCGTCACACTGCTGATAATATTTATATTCTCATTGAACGTATTTTAATTGAGTATAATTTGATTGATAAGGTGTTTGCTGTAGGTTTTGATAATGCTAGTAATAATAGTGCTGTTATACCTAAATTACGTGAATTATGTGGTGCTTCTACATTGATGGGCAGGTTTTTTCATCAACGTTGTGCATGTCATATTCTAAATTTGTGTGTACAAGATGGCTTAGCGGCATTAGGAAATGCTTTCGAGATAGTGAAGGGGAGAATTAAATTGATTTGGGCTAAAGAGTTCGATGATAATCCCATCGACCCTAAACAAGAATTCAACGAGGTTAGTAATTTATTTCATCAATTGTATAATGAATTTCATGCACAATATGGTAATGCACCCCCTCCCATGCAATGAACATCTTCTTCATATAAAGGAAAATCACTTTTAAAATCCGCTTTTGGTTCTCTTTTGAAAAGAAGTAGAGCAACTCCCGCTACTGAACAAAGCTCAGGTAACGAGCTTTCTTTGTATCTAACATTGAATGTTGATTATGAAGTTGGTGATGACTTTGACGTTCTTAAGTGGTGGAAGGAAAATGAAAGAACGTTCCCGATTTTATCAAAGATGGCTAAGCAAGTGCTAGCAAAGCTGATATCAACCGTTGCCGTGGAACAAGAATTTAGTGTGGCCGGCAACGTCCTAACCGATTATAGAACGAGGTTGAGCCCGAGCTCTCTTGAGACACTAGTTTGCTTTCACGATTGGTTGAAGGCCCAACGAAGAACTCAAGAAATTACCATCGCTCCCACCCGCCACTTTATGGAGGAAACAACCGAAGGCGGAGATTTCGATTGATTTTTTATTACAAAATGCATTACATTTTTTAAACTCATCATAATTCTCAATTGTACTTCTTATTTGAAATAAATATACTTGAATTAGAATATAATATATTGTAATTGTAATAAGAATTATTCTAATAATATAATATATAATAATAAAAAAAATTAAAAGGCCCGGCCCGGCGGGCGGCCCGGCCCGTGAACCGGGCGGGTGACCCGAACCGAACCGGACCCGGGGTTATCCGAGCCAGTTCCGGGCCTCCCATCCATGAACCGAGGCCCGGCCGGTTCAAGGCCCGAACCGGGCCCAGCCCGAACCGAGTCCACCACTAGTTTACCTTTCATAAATCGACCACCACCCTTCAAACCCTCGTCCGACAGATCTACCACCATTATTATTTAATACAAGTAGGGATGGACCCGGGCCGGGTCCGGGCGGGCTTTTTTTTCAAATGGTTGGGCCCGTAACCGGCCCGGGCCGGGCCTGGGTCAAGTTATTTATTTTTTTTGCTTTCTAACTAACCCCCGACCCCCACCCCCCAAACCCTCCCAAAACACGTAGCCCTAACCAAGAAAAACAAAAAAATTGAAAAAAAGCCCAGGGCCGGTTCAACAAATACTGGGCTCGAGCCCGGCCCGCCCACCCCTCCCCAACCGGGTAAAAGCCCGGACCCGGTTAGCACCAACCGGGCTGGTCCGAACGCACACAATGGTGGGCCGGGCCAGTTCCGGGCCCACACAGTGGCGGGCCGAGCCGGTTCCGGGCCCACACAGTGGCGGGCCGGGCCGATTCCCGACCGGGCCGAACCGGTTGGGTCCATCCCTAAATACAAGTATAAATTAATGCTCCGTACAAACTTGAGTAACTTAATTTAGAGTGGAGTTAATTTTTGTTTTTATTAAATAGGAAAAAATGAAAAATCTTATTAAAAAGCAAAATAAAGGAAAAAAAACTAAAAAATAAAAATAAAGAAAATTCTCAAAGTCAAAAAATAAAAATGCCAAAAAATGCATAATAAAAATGAAATTTGAAAACTTGTAAGTTAAACTAAATAGCACTAATTTTAAACAATACACCATAAAATGAAAAAAATGTATAGACTAAAAATAAAGCTTGAGAATAACAAAAATATAAAAAGCTTTAGTTAAAAATCCAGAAAAATGGTAAAAAATAAAAATATGATTTTTGTAATGTAAATTTTATATTGTTAATATGATTCATATAAAAAAATTATAATAATAAAAAATAAAAACTTTAATAAAAGTAAAAATATAAATATAAAAAGTAAAAAAGGTGTAGAAAAATATAAAATAAAAAAAAGTTTCAAAAAGAAAATCTCAAAAATTTCAAATTAAATAAACATTGACAAAAAGTTTTGAAGTACAAATTTAACTTTTGTGTAATTTAATGCTTTTAAAATATATTTAAAAGAATTATTTTGAGTGTCATTATATTGTTGTTTTGTTGCATAATGTTGCTTTGTGTTGCTTTTTATTTTATTTTACATATAACTTCCAATATCTTATTATTTATTTATTGGTTATTAATGTTTCACTTTCTTTTTTATTTTGCTTTCTATATATTTTTTATCCTTTGGAATAGAAAACCAACACACATGGTGTTTAACTAATTGTATTTATGATCAGGGTGATAAGTCTATTGAAACAATTCTAAATTTCAAAAAGAAAAACAGTAAAAAAGATAACTAGACAAAAAATCACAATTATTGTACAACAAAACACAAAAACTAAAAACTGCTTATAAATTAAATACTCCGTTTACACTAAAAAAAGCTAAGAAGTGGTTGATTTTTTTAGAAATTTGAAAAAATGTAAAAATAAACTACGTATAAAACAATTTACTAAAAGTAGAATAAAAATTATATATCTTTAAAAAGTAATAAAAACATATTTAATTATAAATAGTTAAATATACCAAATAATTGAGAAATTTGTTTAATAATTATAAAATATGAAAAATATGAAAAGTAAAATAATATACAACAAAAAGCAACAAGATAAAACAAAAGGAAACAAAGTAAAACAACAACATGATCCAACGATACGAAACACGATGCAACAAAATGAAACACGATGCAACAAAATGAAACACGGTGCAACAAAATGAAACACGATGCAACAAAATGAAATATGATGCAATAATATGTAACATGATACAAAAAAGTAACCCATTACAACAAAACAATAAGATATAAGTACACCATATAGAAGAGTTCAATGAAATCATAATTCAATTTAGTTTTCTACATTTATGATCAGAAATATAATTTCAATCCATACTGAAGTACTAGAATTATAATTACATCCTCTACTAAAGTTCAAGAGAGTCAAGAGTTCTTCAAGATGGAGAGGAGCCAAGTAGTTGAGTTGTTCTCTGTAATAGCAACAATGAAGATTCTCTTAATACACTTCCTTAGTTGGATGCATGCCTGAAGATGAGATAGATATTAGAACTAAAAGCACTTTAGATGCTCCAGATTAGTCACTACTCAGTAGTTAAAATGTGGGGTCTATGCCCAGGCTCTAGAACTCCGTAATAGTGCAAATGCAAAAACTTGGAAGGAATCAGGCTATACCCCTTGATTCCTTTTCTTTAACAACATATACAAGTTCTAACTCATACAAGCATCTATAGTAAACTTGGAAGGAATTAAAACTATGATCTTGCTTTGTCTTTGATGAACCAAACACCAGTCATTTTTATGAATACCAATTTAGCCTTGTTTATCATCACCACAATTCTGTCTAACCCATCATTACTTATCTAGAGATGATGATCTTTGGATTGTCCTGTAATGTTGTATTTCACAGCAGATGATATACTCCTACAATATGGAGAAACTAACTTTAATGTAGTGTGTAGTTCTGTACTTCTGTAACAATATTCTGAACCAGTAGCCTTTAAAGGTTTTAGACTCTCACGACAAAGTAAAGCACTTCTTAATGAAATTTGAACAACTACCTAGACTCCGTAAAGCTTCAAAGCATGCAAACCACATTTTGATTTTAAGACTCCAATGCCATCAACGCAAGTAGGAGGAGCAATGTCCAAATGTAAATCTATTATTTTAGTCGCAAACAACAAATATCTTGAATTACGTAAACCTAAACAAGCAACAATTAAACAAGCAGAAATTGATATCTTCAATTACATAATCAATTCTAGAGCATAGGAAGTGTATAGTTAAAACAAAACAAAAATGAAGATAAAATACATTAATGCGGTGGCGATCCAATCAACCTCCTTATTGAAGATGATCTCAGCAACACCCTAGCTATTCATACTCGCAAGCAGCAATAGGATTGAAATCCACCAATTTCATAGGGTATCAATATGTCAATCAAGGAGATAGAATCCGAAGATCACCGAGCTGGATTTAGCCTTCGAGAAACGGGCGAAGATCACCATTGTGGAAGTGACAGTATGTGAGAGACGGGATCGGAGGAAGGAAGAGCCTCCTGGAAGTTGGAGGAAGAGAAAACGACGAAGAAAAGAGAGGTTTAGACTATTTTTGAAATAAAGAAGTTAAAAATGAAAAGTTAAAAGTTTGAATATGAAAAGTATTTTACCCGTAGACATAAATGAAATGGTGGACCCAAAAAGGGCTATGTCCGAATATTTCCACATGAAACAATGACTAAAATAAGACTTGGCTATTAACTTATTAAGTGGTAAAAATGAGACTTTATTTTATTACGGACAAAAGAGAGACTTTGGGCTATTAAAGCCTACTTTTACTTTCTCTTCTCATATCCCCGTCTCCTATTGCTAGATGTTGTCCTTCATTTTCTCAAACTCGAGCGACAAGTAGGGATGGACTGAGACTGGTTGGACTGAGACTGGTTGGCCCGACCCGGGACCCGGCCTGGGCTCGGTACTGTGCAGGCCCAACCTGGCCCGGACGGGCGGGGCCGGGACCGGGGACCCGAACCGGGTATATGGGGGGTGGACTACGGGTCATTAAAAATGCTGGTCGGGCCGGTCAGGGACCGGTTCGGGCCTAACGGCTATTTTTTCAATTTTTCGTCTCAAGGGCTCTATAGCCGTTGGAGGGGGTCTGGGGGTAATAAAAATCTATAAATACTCTCATTTTCTAAACATTTTCATACTTCTATTCTCCAATTCTTTCTACTCTCTAATACTCTTGAATCATCTTCATCTTCTTCAATTCTCTCTACACCTATTAATATATATCATATCTATTTAAATTATTTATACAATTATTATATCTACTTATATACTCCCTCCGTTCCTAAATAAACTTCCAACTTTCCTTTTTCGTCCGTTCCAATTAAAACTTCCACTTTCCCTTTTGGTAAAGAATTTGTGGTTCACAACATTTCTTACACATTTCTCTCTCCTCTGCACAACTCTCCACCACACAATATCCACTATCTTAAACTTTGTGTCAAACCCATTTGGAAGTTAAAATGAGAACGGAGGTAGTACTTATTATCTACTTATAAATACATATATTATATCTACTTATATTTATTATCTACTTATTATATACTTGTTATTTACTTATATTTACATATATTACATCTAATTAATATATTAAGTATATATATTAAAGTATTAAATATAAGTGTACTACTCATCTTATAGTAGTATACTTATATATTATATACTATAAACATTATATTATATATTAGGTATACAACTAATATATCTACTTATATACTCCCTCCGGTTCTGAAAGATCTTTACACTTTCCATTTTTAGCAGTACCAGAAAGATCTTTACACTTCCTTATTTTCCTTATTTGGCAAATAAATCTACACAAAACAGTGTCAAACAGTGTTTATTTCCTTAAAAACTGTGAAGTCAAAGTGTCAAGATCTTTTGGAACCGGAGGGAGTACTTATTATCTACTTATAAAAACATATAATATATCTACATATATTTATTATCTACTTCATATATACTTTTTATGTACTTAATATCTACTTATTATATACTTGTTATTAACTTATATTTACATATATTACATCTAATTAATATATTAAGTATATATATTAAAGTATTAAATATAAGTGTACTACTCATCTTATAGTAGTATACTTATATATTATATACTATAAACATCATATTATATACTACCTCCGTCCCGCAAAGAAGTTCCCACTTTCCTTTTATGGATGTCCCAAAAAAAAGTTCTCATTTCTATAAAAGGAAACTACTTTTAACCAAAAAGTCACAACTACCCTTACTTTTTTCCCACTTTTTTTTTGATTTGACATAAAGTAAGGGTATACTTGGAAAGTCAAAATAAAACTCTACCTTACATAAATATGTGTGTAGGTCAAACTAGGAATTTCTTTGCGGGACGGAGGGAGTATTAGTTACAATTTCTCATTTGGTCACCTTTAATATTTGTTGCATTCTCATTTGTTACATAGTAATATTAATTGCTTTTTTAGTTGATTTTACTATACTTGTCACATTATGATACTCCCTCCATATTTAAAAGTTGCATACACTTTCCTTTTTGGGTTGTACTTAAAAATTCCATACACTTTCTCATTAAGGAAAGTTTTATCTATGAAAATACATTATTACCCTTATCTTTTTATCCTCATTCAATTCTATCCTACCCACTACTCTTTTAATTACATTCTTTCACCTACTTTATCTTTTATATTCTACTTTATCATTTATCTTCTCTTTCCTACTTTATCACTTTACTCTACCCCTACTATTTCATCTTAAATTGTGTGCCCAAAGCTAATGTAAGAAACTTTAAAATACGGAATGAGTATTAGTTAACCATATTTGTTACATACTAATATTAATCATATAAAAATTGTTAGATTAAAATATAAAAGTAGTTGAAATTTTAGTTAATTTTAGTACCGTTGTTAGATTAAACTACTTATCAAACTAGTTGGAATTTTAATTAATTTTACTACACTTGTTAGATTAAACTATTAAAGTAGTTGGAATTTTAGTTAATTTTACTACATTTGTTAGATTTAACTATTAAGCCGGTTGGAATTTTAGTACACTTGTTAGATTAAACTCTTTATTAAACTAGTTGGAATTTTAGTTAATTTTACTACACTTGTTAGATTTAACTATTTATTAAAGTAGTTGGAATTTTAGTTAATTTTAATACACTTGTTACATTTAACTATTAAAATACTTGGAATTTTAGTTAATTTTAGTAAACTTGTTAGATTAAACTCTTAATTAAACTAGTTGGAATTTTAGTTAATTTTACTACATTTTTTGGATTAAACTATTTATTAAACTTGTTGGAATTTTAGTTAATTTTAGTAGTCACATTTTAATATAAAAGTCACATTTTAATTATATTATAATATTGCTTACATTTTGATATAAAAGTCACATTTTAATTGTACTCACAAATAAGTATTTGTTACAAACTACTTACATTTTAGTTACATTAAAGTCACATTTTCTTACATAAAGTGATGTTTTAGTTACATTTTTATATTAATTGCATTGTATTTGTACTCACATTCACATAATTCTTACAATTTAATATTTGTTTATATTTAAGATGGAACGAGGTAGACATTCTGTAGATATGAGTAACCTCCACCGCAACTGAAAGAAAGAGATTGTGAAAAACCATCATAGTTCACGAGGCAAAGGACATGTCGGGTCTTCTTCACAAATCCAAAATGATTTTGATACGGATTATCAACGGAGAGATGCGATGTTTGACGAGCAATTGGCTCAACTGTTGGCCCAAGAACATGAGCAGTTTTACCAACAAGAAGACATTCCTGAGATTGATGAAGAGCTCCAGGATGACGACGCCGAAGAGGATCAAGGCGACTATGGAACCCCGGCGATGGAACCCCCGACGAGTACGAGACTGGTTCATTCCAACCCAGTAAGCAAGGTGAATCTCTCCTTATCAAAAATAATTTTAAAAAGTGGAAGGACACTTAAACCTTAGTGTGGTGGGCAACTTGCAAGCATTGTTCCAAATGTATAAGTTTGGGGATATCACAAGGATACACGACATCGATAGGGAGATTAAGGGTCGTCACCCCGTGGAGTATGCAAATTTAAAAGGTAAGGGGAAGCAAACACAGATATCGAGGTTTTCAACTGGCCAACTCTTTGGTAATTTCTCCTATGATGATTCCAAACATTTGACTGCTATATCTCACTTAATTGTTGAAGAAAATTTACCTTTTATTTTTTCTGAAAGTCTTTCTTTGAAAGCTTATACTCAAGGTTCTTTAAATCCTCAATTTAGAAATTATGGTCGCAAAACTATTAAAAAAGAAGTTAAGTGGCAATATGCTTTAGAAAGGATAGATTAAAAAAAATCGCAAACTTTGATGGGCGTGAGTATTTGTAGTGATATATGGGAGGATACTTATCATCATTTGTATTATTTGGGTGACTGCACATTATATTGACGATGATTGGAAAATGCATAAACGTGTTCTTACTTTTCGTGAGTTTAATGACCGACACACTGGTGATAATATTTATATTCTCATTGAGTGTATTTTAATTGAGTATAATTTGATTGATAAGGTGTTTGTTATGGGTTTTGATAATGTTAGTAATAATACTGTTGCTATACCTAGATTGCGTGAATTGTATGCTCCTACTTTGATGGATAGGTTTTTTCATCACCGTTGTGCATGTCATATTCTCAATTTATGTGTAAAAGACGGGTTAGCCGCGTTATGAGATACTATGGAGATAGTGAAGGGGGGAATTAGACTAATTTGGGCTAGTAATCAACTTAAAATGAAATGGCGTGAATATTTGAGGGTTAGACGTGTGAAATATTGTCAATTTCCTAAAGATTTGTCTATTCGTTGGAATAATACTTATAACTTAATTGTTATACTTATTAGACTTAAAACCCATTTTGCTGTTTTTTAAAAGAATATGCTAACTATATTATAATCCGGCTGACATCGACACTATGCAAAAAATTGTCAATGTTTTGATACATTTTAATAATGCAACTCAAACTTTTAGTCATGTCTATAAACCTACCGCAAACCAATTTTATGTTGAAGCTGTTAAACTCGCCGGTGCTTTTCTGAATTTGAAACTGCCCCTTACGTTCATTATTTCTGTTCTTTCATGAATATTTTTTTTTTAAAATACTATCCACATACTCCACATATATATGGTATTGCATTATTCTTGAGCCTCCTTTCAAACTTAATGCTTTTCAAAATTGTTTAGATTACTATTATGCTTCTTTTTTTGGTCCATTACCTATGTACGAAGATAAGCCCATAGATCCTAAAGAGCAATAAAACGAGGTTAGTAACTTATTTCATCAATTATATAATGAGTTTCATGTACAATATGGTAAATCTACAATTAGCAATCTTATGAAAAAAGTAAATCAACTCATGTTGTTGCACAAAGCTCGATTAACGAGCTTTCTTTGTATCTAACGTTTCCTGTTGACTATAAGAAAAGTTACTATAGGGTTGGCCATTTGCAAACCTCGAGATTTGTGTTTGGGTCCCCTTTCCTTTTAGTTTCGCATACTCTACAGGGTGATGGGCCTTGACATGCCTATGAGCGCCGCCGTATCCTTGCGAAATCTCCAAGCTTATGTTTTTGTTACAATGATTGCAAGTTGCCAACCACTTGTCGCTATTTGTCTTCTTCCACTTTTTGAAATTATTTTTCATAAGGAAAAATTCATTTTTCTTACCGGGTTGGGATGAACCAGGCTCGTCCTTGTCAGGGGTGTCATCGTCCGGGGTTTGAGAGCCGTCTTGTTCGTCCTCGGCCGTCACCGGATCCTCCTTCTCCGCATCCTCATCCTCGAGCTCTTCTTCAATGTCGGAGATTTCTTGTTGTTGGTAAAAGTGTCCATCCCGTTGGGCCAATAATTCTTGTAGTTGCGCGTCGGACATCGCATCTCTCCGATCGTACATCTTTTCAAAATCATTTCGACTTTGAGAAGAAGACTCGATATGTCCTTTACATTTGCGCGAACTAGGATGATTATTCTTTCGGTTGCGTTGGAGGTTACCCATATCTACAGAATGTCTACCTCGTTTCATCTTAAAATGTAACAAATATTAAATTCAAACAAATATGTTAATGTGAGTACAAATACAACGCAAGTAATAAAAATGCAAGTAATTTGTAACAATACTTAAAATGTGACTTTTATATTAAAATGTAAGTGATGTCATAATTTAATAAAAATGTGACTTTTTTATTAAAATGAGACTAGTCTACAAGTGTATAAAATATTGAATTGTGAGATAAATTCCCACTAAAATGAAAGTACTTTAATATTTTAAGCTATTGTAAGAGAAATTATCATAGGGTTGGCCATTTGCAAACCTCGAGATTTGTGTTTGCGTCCCTTTGCCTTTTAGTTTCGCATACTCCACGGGGTGATGGGCCTTGGCATGCCTATGAGCGCCGTTGTATCCTTGCGAAATCCTCAAGCTTATGTTTTTGTTACAATGATTGCAAGTTGTCTACCACTTGTCACTATTTGTTTCCTTCCACTTTTTGAAATTATTTTTCATAAGGAGAGATTCATTTTTCTTATCGGGTTGGGATGAACCATGCTCGTCCTCGTCGGGGGTGTCATCGTCCGGGATTTGAGAGGTGTCTTGTTCGTCCTCGGCCATCGCAGAATCATCCTCCTTCGCGTCCTCATTCTCAAGCTCTTCCTCAATGTCGGGGATGTCTTGTTGTTGGTAAAAGCGTCCATCCCGTTGGGCCAATAGTTCTTGTAGTTGCGCATCGGACATCGCGTCTCTCCGATCGTACATCGCTTCAAAATCATTTCGACTTTGAGAAGAAGACTCGATATGTCCTTTACCTTTGCGCGAACTAGGATGATTCTTCTCAATTTCCTTCTTTCAGTTGCGTTGGAGGTTACCCATATCTATAGAGTGTCTGCCTCATTTCATCTCAAAATGTAACAAATATTAAATTTTAACAAATATGTTAATGTGAGTACAAATACAACGCAAGTAATAAGAAATGAAAGTAATTTGTAACAATACTTAAAATATGACTTTTATATTAAAATGTAAGTAATGTCATAATTTAATAAAAATGTGACTTTTATATTAAAATGAGACTAGTTTACTAGTGTATAAAATATTGAATTGTGAGATAAATTCCAACTAAAATGCAAGTACTTTTATATTTTAAGCTATCGTAAGAGAAATTATCATAGGGTTGGCTATTTGCAAACCTCGAGATTTGTGTTCGCGTTCCCTTGCCTTTTAGTTTTGTATACTCCATAGAGTGATGGGCCTTGGCATGCCTATGAGCGCCGTTGTATCCTTGCGAAATCCCCAAGCTTATGTTTTTGTTACAATGATTGCAAGTTGCCCACCACTTGTTTCTATTTGTTTCCTTCCACTTTTTGAAATTATTTTTCATAAGGAGAGATTCATTTTTCTTATCAGGTTGGGATGAACCAGGCTCGTCCTCGTCGGGGGTGTCATCGTCTGGGGTTTGAGAGCCGTCTTGTTCGTCGTCGGCCGTTGCAGGATCATCCTCCTTCACGTCGTCATTCTCGAGCTCTTCCTCAATGTGGGGAAACGTCCATCCCGTTGGGCCAATAGTTCTTGTAGTTGCGCGTCAGACATCGCATCTCTACAGTCGTACATCGTTTCAAAATCATTTTGACTTTGAGAAGAATACCCGATATGTCTTTTTCCTTTGCGCGAACTAGGATAGAGGTTTACCTATATCTACAGGATGTCTACCTCATTCCATCTTAAAATGTAACAAATATTAAATTCTAACAAATATGTTAATGTGAGTACAAATACAACGCAAGTAATAAAAAATCTAAGTAATTTGTAACAATACTTAAAATGTGACTTTTATATTAAAATGTAAGTAATGTCATAATTTAATAAAAAAGTGACTTTTATATTAAAATGAGACTAATCTACAAGTCTATAAAATATTGAATTGTGAGATAAATTCCAACTAAAATGCAAGTACTTTAATATTTTAAGCTATCAACTTTTATATGATTAATATTAGTATGTAACAAATATGGTTAATTAATATGATAATGCGATAATGTGACAAGTATAGTAAAATTAACTAAAAATGGAACTACTTTAATAGTTTAATCTAACATGTTTAATATGATTAATATCTAAGAAATATGATTATTTAATATGATAATGAAACAAGTATTGTAAAATTAACTAAAATGCAACTACTTTAATATTTTAAGCTAACAAATTTTATGACTAATATTAATATGTAACAAATATGGTTAATTAATATGATAATGTAACAAGTATTAACTAAAATGAAACCACTTTAATAGTTTGATCTAAGTCATCTAACAACTTTAATATGCTTAATATTAATATCTATGAAATGAGAATGTAACAAATATTAAAGGTGACAAATGAGAAAGTTTAACTAATAATATTAATGACAAGAGTAACTAATAGGATAAATGTAAGACTTATTCTCATCAAATATGTGCTTAATTACTAGTTGACATAGTTGTGGATACCTTACCAAAGAAAGTAATTAAGGTACTTACCAGTAAGATGGCTTCTTTTTTCTGGGGTTCTTCTCATGAAAAAAAGAATTATCATTGGATAAAGTGGAAATCAATGATCTTTAGGGATTAGGGATCAGATCTTTATCAGATATTAAGAAGGCTTTTAATCTCAAATTGTGGCGGAAGGGGAAATCAGGTGATACTCTTTGGAATTAAATAATGAAAGCCAAATATGATAGGGAAGGAAGTATGGTACCTAAGCTTACAGATTCGGTTGTATAGAAGAGGATATGCTCAGCTAATGATCATGCTTCAGAACTCTGTTCCATGGATGCATCTGGCAAATTAACCTGGAATGAGAAAGAGGATGGTCGATTTACATTCAAATTTGCTTTTGAGGATGTGACACAGCTATCATTCAACTCTCGGGTTTATCAACAGATTTGGGATACCATCAAGAGCTTAAGGCTAAACTACTTCAGTGGAAAATTTCAAGGAATTTTACCTACTTCTGACAACTTAAGCAGGTTTCAGTTGGTACTTAATGTAAGGAATATATTGTTTTAGATTTTGATGATGCTAGAATATTTAGGACTTTGGAGTACCCCGTTAGAAAATTTGTATTAGAATTTTTCTAAGTTTAAGTATTATTCGACAGAACAGAAGACTCAGGTCTTCTGGTACTTCTACTCAACAAAACGGCTCCGACTTAGTAATTTCAACAGAATTGCTCAAAGGCTTCATAGATCTTTTCTCCTACAGAAGACCTCCTAGAGCTGCTCAACACTTAGACGAATTCAGTTTTCGCTACCTAAGTAGTTCAACTAACGGGAAATTCCCTAACGGCTAAGAGCCTCTCAACGAAAGTGATACTGTTCACGCATTAAATGCTCATTTAATGGCTTCCACACGTTGAGATATTTATAGCACATGATTGACCAAGAATCCACGAGAATTATATTTAATTCTTCCCAACATAGTAAGGCGGCTACTTTACTGGAACCAACCAGTCACGTCAACAGTGCATGCATTTAATGAAGATGTTTTCTACACTCCAACGGGAAGACATCTTTCAGTATATATGATACACTTCGAAGGGCTGTTGGAACAACTTTCTACGAACACTGATTCAAGCTATCAAATACTCTTGAGATCACATCTCCTTCACCTTCACAAGAGATCAAGCTTGGAGTTGGGAAGATAACATTCTCATATCCTTCAAACCAACTCAAAGAAAGTTCCTCCGATTCTTCTACACTTCCAAAGCTTTAACTACACATCTTTCACGAAGAGACGTTTGAGAAAATCCTTTTTTATTCAAACCATCTTCTTGTTTAAGAAGGACGTCTCAAAGTAACTGGAGTAATGAAGTGGGTATACTTCAAGAAGCTCGGTGAAAAGAGATCAGTCATCAGGAAGCTAGGAAGAGCATCTCGGGTGGAAACTAAGCTTGAAGAAGACGTGGAGTGCTTCTTAAGTGCTAGGACTAAGGGTGTGTAATTTGATCCTTTACAAGCTTAGTGGAACAGTGGACTAGAGGAACAAGTTGTTCCTTGAACCACTATAAAAACCCCTGGTGTCATTTACTTATTGCACTTGATACTTGCTTTAGATTCTAACTGCTTAACTCTAAAAGACTTGGACTTTGTGTTCAGCAAATCTTGTCTTTAAGAGTTGACAGAAAGGCAATTGTCTTAGTGTGTTTGAAGGCTACTGTCCTACCAGATACCCCTCAGAAGACTCCGCTGCCAGTTAGTTCTCCTTAAGAACTGGCCATTCTGTTAAGTCTGGTACTTAGACTTGAAAAGGTCAAAAACCAGAACAGTCTATCCCCCCCTTCTAGACGGTTCCTTGTGTAACCGGGACCAACACTTAATCCTTCAATGTGTCCTTTGTGTAAAGGAAGTAGTGATTCTATGCAACATATTATTTTTTTCAATGCACGGTGGTTAAAAAAGTTTGGCAATACTTCTTGAGCATCTTTGGTATTTTTCAAAGACCTGGGATGGACTATGGACAATTTGGCTACTGGAGATTAGGGTGTGCAGAAAAAAGCCTGATTGCTATTTTTAAGAGACCTTCCGGGAGTTATTTGTTGGATAATCTGGAAAATTTATGCGAAGCAAATTTGGGGATCAAGGGGAAAGGTCCCTAATTCAGGACCAAATCATTCTTCGAATTAAAGCTTATACACAAAATTGGGTTGTTAGTATTTCCACATCTAAAATCGGGGTTATTGGCAACATGCTCTTCGAAGAGGGTCTAATTCCCAAGAATTTCAAGCTCAATGGTTTCAAACCACAAATAATCAGATGGAACAGACCAATCAAGAGATGGAAACTAAATGTGGATGCAAGTTACTTATCTGACAGAGCGAGTAGAGGAGCTATCGTTCGAGATAGAAATGGTGATCTTGTCTCAGCTCTTAGCTTTCCGTTGATTGCGAAGTCTTCTTTGGATGTCGAGCTCGAAGCCATTTTCTTTGCTACAAGGTGGGCAGCGGATGCATGTTATGAAGAGATACAGGGTGAATCTGATTCGGTGGTAGTGCTGGGTATATTGCGGGGAAGGAAGGAAGAAGATGAACAGATGAACATCAGGAAATCTTATGGATGCGAATTAGGAAACAGATGGTTTTTGGGCATACAGTGAAGGAAACTGGGCCGCACACCATTTGGCCCAGGATAGGGTGGATAGTTTGAAATTTATTTTAGAGTAGCTTTACTTCCAACTTTTGTTAACAAAACTTTTGAAATTTATTTATTCCTTCATTTAGAGCTTAATTTCTTTATTTTTACTTTCGAGTAAGGTTTGGTCCCCCCGAATTTTTGCATTGTTATTTTCATTAATAAAATCCGATAAATATTCCTTGGCATTTACCCTACTGATTTTGGTGGTTGACTTTCCGGGGTAAAAAAATAAAAAATAATTGGAGTGTGAGTGTGTAAATAATAGGATAAACTTAACCAATATTAATAAAAGTGTAACTAATGGGATTAATTTAACTAATACTACGTATTAATGAACATTAGTTAAACTATAAATTATACTTTAACTAACTAATATATAATAGAATGTTTATAGTATATAATACTTCCTCCGTTCTTTAATTCTTGCAACATTGTGATTTTTGCACTATTCACGAACCTTACTTTGACCATGATTTTCTGCTAGTATACATAATCAAATTATTACGTATAAAATGTTATTGAATTCATATTAGGGATGGACTCGGGCCGGGTGGCCGACCCGGAACCGGCCCGGGACCGGTACTGTTCCGGCCCGGCCCGGCCCGGTGGCCCGGTCAGTGACCGGTCCGGGTAGGCCCGGCCCGTGGGTTTTCCGGTCCGGGCTCGGGTCACCCAAAACAAGGCCCGACCCGGCCGGGCCCGGGCCCGGTTCGGGCCAAAAACTATTTTTTTTTTCAATTTTTTTTTAAATTTTCGGGTTGGGCTGGGTATTTTGGGCCATTTGGGGTGGTTTGGGGGTGGGAGGGGGGTTAATTAGGAAGAGGAAAACCAAAAAAAATATAATGGGCCCAACCCAGCCCGGACCCGGACCAGACCCGGTGGTTACCCGGTCCGGTCCCGGGTCCACCATTTCTGACCCGCCGGCCCGCCCGGGCCTAGGCCCGACCCGGCCCGGACCCGAGTCCATCCATAATTCATATCAATGTGAATTTCCAAAATATCAACCTTTTATAATGTTTATTAACACATAATTAAATATAATTACAATCAAAGTTGTGCGTTATCAAACGTGAAAGTCAAACTGTTGCAAGAATTAAAGAACGGAGGATAGTATGTAGTATATAAGCATACTACTATAAGATGAATAGTACACTTATATTTAATACGAAGTACTTTAATATATATACTTAATAAATAAGTAGTTATATATGTAAATATAAGTAGATAATGAGTACATAAATACACATTAAGTAGATAATAAGTATATAGTAAGTAGATATTAAGTTTTTGAGTGGATAATAAGTAGATATAATATATGTATTTAAATAGATATGATATATATTAATTGGTGTAGAGAATTGGAGAAGATGAAAATGATTAGTATTAGAGAGTAAGAACAATTGGAGAATAGGTGTAGGAAAATGTTTCGGAAATAGGTTTATTTATAGGTTTTTTACCCCAACACCCCCACCCCCACCCCCAAACCTCCCAACCCCCCCCCCCCCCCCCCTAACGGCTCCATGGCCATTGGCAACGGCTAGGAGAGTGCAACAGCTCAAATCAAATTCAAAACTATCAAAAGGGTGGAAAATTAAAATTCTATCCGTTGGGCCCAACCGAGTCGGTTCATTATTTATTTATCAAGCCCGTAGCCCGCCACATTAATGCTCTAATTTGTGCCCAGTCCCGGTCCACCAAGCCATGCCGGGCCGGATCCTGGGTCAGGCCGACCCAGCCCAGTCCACCCCTCAGTGACATTATACCCCAAATATTAGTACTTTTTGCATTTGTTTAATTTGAACCACTGCATGATAAAGAGGTTACTTGAAGTTTTATACGGAGTATAGCTACCATTACGAACTTCCAATTTTTATACGTTTAAAGGACATCATTGTCCTTCAAAATAAAACATTTGTCAAATGTGACTGCTCGTTACTCATAACTTTGGGCATCTATCAGGATTGTGCGTACATTGCTAATTTAATGAATAAAGCTGAGCCGAGCCGAACTGAGCCGAGCCGAACTGAGCCGAGTTAAGGTGTTGCAATATCGCCAAAATAAGCGGTTATGCCTTTCATGTGACCGTGAAGCTTGTTTTTTTCAATCTGCACAACAAAGGTCGTTTTGTAACGTGTGAAGGGCATTTATGAGAATAAAAATGAGGTGGGCGTTATGAGAATAAAAATGAGGTGGGCGTTATGAGAATAAAAATGAGGCTTACCGGACCGATAACCAATATCATATATATAAGTAATAAATGAGTTTGAATTACACAAGGATTCCTATTAAATATACAAAACCTATTTTAGGCATAAAATAAATTATTACGCCCCCCACAATCTATGCCAGAGGGACTACGTGCAGATTGTCATGAAGAAAAAGAAATAGTAGTGGAAGAAGACTCTTGGTAAAAATATCCACAAGCTGTAGATGTGTAGGAACATAACGAACAACTAGATCTCCATGTGAAACTCTCAGAAACAAAACGATAATCAATATTAATATGTTATGTCTATTGCGACCATGTTGAATAGGATTAGCTGATAAATATGAAGCACACACATTATTACACAGAAGCTGAACATGCGAACGAATAGCTATGCACAACTCAAACAGAACAGAACGGATGCGGAGTATATCTTGAACTGTATTAGCAGTAAAGATCGAGAGACAGTATGAAACCTTCCCAAAAATCTTCAAAATCAGTTGTCTCCATTGAACCAAAACTTCCTTATTTCCTTGTAATGCAAAAGATTTGACTCCTCCTGCATGCTCTTGATCCTTTTTAATGACATAATACTCTTCCATGCATCCTGCAGAGCTATACACAAATCCACTATATTCTGCATACCCGTTTATATCTACTCTGGCCGTAAAGCCACTGAGTTTCAGTAGGAAGATGCTCCATGGATATTATTCTGCCACCAATCCCGGAAACCACTTTCAACTTTCGATCCTCATCTTTTGATACATCCAGATCATTACCTGAGTGAAGAAGCAAAGTAACAATAGATAGTTGGCTGGCAGTTAAATCCACATAGGATGGAGGAGCATAATATGGCAATTCTACAGCATGTCTTTTCTCTGTCTCACATTTCAGCTCATACATATAACAATATTCATCCCCTCTACACATGTAATGAGTGTCATAGCTAACAGAGAATGCGGTTATGTTTGGCTCCCACTTTAATATAAAAACAAGTGTTTGTTTTCCAAATTTCAAACCTGAACTTTATTTTCAGAAGTGACATGCCGAACTCTATGCAATAACAAGTTGAAGAATTCCATAGAACCTCGAGATGCATCCAGAACAGCACGTCAAATAGAAGCAGGTACAGCAGCAACCACAGTCCCTATAGGAAGTACCTCCACACCCCTCAGGGTAAATTTTCTAGTACCTTCAGTGCTTCGTTGATTGGAAGTTGGAACCTTCCCCCTTAAGAGCTCCAGAAACAGTTTGCCCCGGTTTCAGCGAAACAGTAACAGGTGAGAATGCGCCAATTTCTTTCCCTATTAGAAAAGGTTGTGACTGGTCCGTTATGGGATTGGGCACAGTTATAGATACAAAAACATCATGCCCAACATTCATCACTGCAATATCGGGTTTCCACGCCACTGCTTGAGTCCTCTCTGTTGTATCTGTGACTTTTACCTGATCCTCCAGTTTATGCACAATTATCTTTTCCAACCTCTTGCTATTCAATATTGTCAGCCTCAAGACAGCATAGGTAAAAATATTCACCCATCCATCAATAGAAAGTGCTGTAACCCCAGCAGGTCCTGATACATGCTCAATGAATAGCAATTAGTGTTCTCCACAACACAAGATTCCAACACCTTGACCAGCGACTAAACTTCATGAGCATAACTGCCAGGCCCCTCAAGTAGTTTCTGTTTCTGATTTCCACCTTCCTGTTCGGCCTTACCTATCTCAGGCATAACTTAAAAGTCAAAGTCCTTAAAAACAATTGATCCACCAATTTCTTCCATTAAAAATTCACCCGAGAAGTACCATAATTTCTTCATGACAATAAGATGCCCAACTAACTTGCTTCTTGGTGCAACTAGAGCACAACTGACCATCAAGACAACCTCTGAGGACAGTTCATCAGTCGGATTATCGGGAGCATCGACCCACTGACTATTACATTCAGCATCACTTTCAATTACTTCAGAAGAACCTTTATCTGTAATTTTTCTTCCATCAATCCCTCCCATTGTAAGAACCTCTTTACGAGTACCAATACATTTCGAAGTAAACCAGCAGCAGTTTAATGTTTTCCACTTTCTCCTCTGTGATAAAAAATAGTTGGTCAGAGGGTTTCTTATAGTAGTGAAAGGCACCCTCCTTGTTTACTTCCAAGGGTTCCGTATACGCAATAGCAACTACTAAGTTGGACTGTGAAGGTATAGCAGTTCTCAGACTTCTTTATGAAGCTTCAGGAACTGCAGCTATCAGATCAATCTCTTCACACCTATGACTCACCCCGCTCAGACCCTGTGCAGCTCCATAGAGCCCAACATTGCTACCCTCAGATTTTATAGTATCTAACAACAGCCAAGGCGCCAAGTCTGGGAAGTTTTTTTCCCCCATTCCCGTTATAATAGAGCCAATACCTCTTGCAGCAACAGAATGCACTTCAGGAATAGGATCCTGAGGAACTTCAGCAGGTTGAATAGATTCCTTACCCGAAGGTTGAATAAGATCATCATCATTATCAGGTTCCAGAACTGAGGGTACAACCGGCATCAACTCCGTGGTCAGTGTAGGCGGCTGAGTTCCTGGTGATCCATTTTCTGATTCAAAGTGGTCCATGGCTCTGGAAGTGGATGACTCCTCTAGGATTGATGAGGCTTGCGCCCTGTGTGAAGCTGCTTGCGAATATCCTTGTAATCTAGGATAAACATCGAAGGTTTTTGCAACCAATGAAATTGACGTAGGGTGAAGAGCGATAAATGAGGACGAGCTCTGAGATATGGCGAGTGAGGAAGCCTGCGAACTGAAGGCATCGACTACCGAAGATACCTGCGGACTGGTAGAATCGTCTAAGGACGATAATTGGGAACCGGTCGATGACTCTAAGAGAGGAGTGTTTAGCGATGATGGTGATACCATGCTTGCAAAATTCTGACAACAGCGAACTGTCCTCGATCGACCACGGCTGCGACGTTATGCAACTTGGTGCGCAACTCGTCCAACCAGATCCTCTCATTTTTCTCCCAATCACTTTCTACCTTTTCCTTGCTCTTTGCGCGCTTCTCGGCTTCTCCTTATTCACGCGCTTCTCCAGGTTCGAGTGGTTCTCCCTATTTGAGTGCTTCTCCAGTTTTCCATGCGAAGCATCCTGATCGGATCTTCGATGTTGCATGAGCTTCTCCTTCTCCAGGTTCGAACGCTTATCCAGTTGTCTGCATGAACCAGAGGCAGCCAGTTTTGTCCGTCGATGTTCTTTGCGCAAACCAGAGCGCCTCTCCACGTTTTAAGGGGTCGACTTCTCTTTGTTTTTTGGATGAACCGTAAATATATATACCATCCAAAGTAAAGGTTACAAAGTTTCAAAATTTAAAGCTCCCTCCATCCCCTCCTGTTAAGATAGGAGAGGGTTGGAAGAAGCTTTCAATCAAACAACATCACAAAAGATAGCCAGAGAGCGCAACAGGCCGCGGCTAAGAAAATCAAAAACAGAGCAGAGATACGGCTAGGTGCACGTACTCAAAACTTCGGATCTATGTTCCGAGGTTCCCAAAACAATTCATTGTGGCCTCATCAAAAGATGATCAAATCATGTGGGTATATGCTGAAGAGTACCTTATATACCACACGTTTGACCTTGGCAATAATCTCCTCCTCCATCTTCTTATCATCAAATCTACACTCATTCCTAGCTTGCCAAATGTAGTACACTATTGCACAAAAAGCAGTGCGGGCAGCTTTCGCTTTCAGCGTCGAACCTCTATAAGTCTTCGTGATCCATTTGATCGAACTCAGCAACGTAGACATCTCATGCCTTAGCCCCAACCAGCTCCTTATGTGATGCCACACCCTACAAGTAAAGGGGCATAGGAAGAAAAGGTGTGGTATTGTTTTTAAACCACCCATGAATAGATCACACCAATTCACAATATAAAGATAACCGGGGATATCATGTGTAGGTACCCGGTTTCTCAGGGCCAACCACACGTTAAATGAGAATTTGGGGGGAATGTAGGATTTCCATACGAAACTCATAGGAGTCCGCACTTCACCGTTGACTCTTAACAAATCGTAAATCTTAGCGGATGCTAGTTTAACATTAGTGGTTCTAGAAGCAAGGCCCATAATAGTGTCATTGAGGTTATTGAAACAACTTCGGATTTTGTCTCGAATGAGACTCAACCGCTTCATGAGCTGTGAGTCTCGGGTGTGTGGGATGAAATCCCACACGGTTCTACCTTGAAGGTATACCCCGTTCACCCATTTTACCCAAAGGGTGTCCTTCTTCATATGGACGTCCCATAAAGTACGAGAGAGGAGGGCGTGATTCCACACCTTGGCATTATGAATACCAAGCCCTCTTCCTCTTTTGGGAGACAAATGTCTTCCCAAGCCACCTTCACAAACTTACCACCCCATAGGAAAATACGACAGATCGAGACAATCCTATCCAAGGGGTCGACTTCTCTGATACCATTGATAGGTACTCAACCAACACAGTAGCGAAATAATAATATATTGATTAGGAATTCTGAATGAGCACACGAATTACACACACAGCAATGGCGGAAATGAAAAGAAAGAGAAGAATCAGATAGAGACTCTTCGAGAGGCCTCATTCTCCCAGCCTAATTCCAACTGAAATTCTACCTACCCTCTCCCTCTTCTATTCCTTCTATTTATTCTTTTCCAAATGAAGCTTCGCATAATCTATCTAATTACTTGGCCCAGCCCACTAATACATTTTATTAAAAATATTAAGCCCATAAGTCAAGGTCTCTATCAGCCGTCACCCGTCATCACCGCCGCTGATGCAGCCACCTCGGTTGCCATTGGTTCCGCTGCGGCCGCCGTTGATACCTGTCGTCGCCGTTATCACCGTCACCATTCCGCAGCCGCCTCATTCGGCATCGCTGTCGGATCGTGTGCCACTGTCCCCTCATCCCACGCCACCTTCGGCTCTTCTAGCTCCACTTTTGGCACCACCACCATCAATCTCAATCCTGGATAGAGTACCCTAAAGTATACCATCATACAATTGGAATGCCATCTTAATGGCATTTGTACTAAAACAGATGATGCTAATCTTATTGCCATCTTCACAATTCCATGGCATTATAAACATTGCAAAGCTAAAATATTGCCATTCTCATGAACTTTAGTGCAACATAAATTGCACTATGTGTCAAACTAAAACTTTATGTGGAAAACAATATGACACTATTGGATTTGCAGTGGCATAATATAGCCATCTTGGTGGAGTCGGTGACATTTTAACACTGTAGTTTCAAATAATCAGAGTAATGTCTCCTTCTTAGTACTAAACAGCTATCATATTTTTTAATCGATAATTGAATTAAAACACTAAAAATGGCAATTGCAAGGTGAGTTAACATACATAAAAGGAATTTTATCAATTCAGGACCCGAATGATAGATGAATTATCAATTCGGGACCTGAAAGATGAGATCTATCAGTATAGGACCCGATTGATAAAAAACTATCAATCTAGGACCTAAAATTTCATAGGTTTTGATTTATTTAATTTTTTATTAATTCCATTGCTAATTTTTGATAAACTTTTCTTCACAAAAGTTTATTAATTTCATAAAACTAAATAATATCTAAAAAATTTAAGATAAAAAAATTAATAAAATTTCGGACAACTTAGGTCCTAAATTGATAATTTCCAATCATTCAAGTCCTAAATTGATAGTTTTCTATCATTCAGGTCCTATATCAAAACATTTCATCTTTCGGGTCCCAGATTGATAATTCATATATCTTTCGGGTCCTGAATTGATAAAATTCCTAAAAATACTGAATAAAATATTGATTGAAATCAATTGTAACATACAATTAAAATTGTATAAATAAGATGAAGGGTGGAGAACAAATTGGTGGAGAAGGATCGAACAGGAGAAGAATATGAAAAAGAAGAAAGGAGAAGAGGAAAAAGAGAAGCTCGAAGGCCAGAGAAGGAAGAAACAGAAGATCGGAACTTACCTAGGTTGCTGCTACTCGTTGCTCGATGGGAAGTTTAGAGACACCAAACTTCAGCTGTAGATGGAGATGGAGGGGAAAGTCATATGGCTGCAGAAGGTACGAGAGAAATGAATAGATGGGGCGAAGGGTATAATGGGATGAGGAAACGGGTGACTCATCCGTTAACTCCTATTTTGGCAATAAATTAAAGTGTACTTCTATTTTAGAATTACCGTTGATTGATTTTCGATCTTTTTAGCATGGCTAAGAAGGTGCTTGAGCTCCATACAATGAGCCAGACTTGCATACATATGTCGTCCCTAAATAGTAAAGGAACTTTTCAATTCATGCACTATTAGAACATCATGAGGAAGAGGAGCAAATAGCCAGAAACGAACAGTTTGATCCAATTTAAGCCAATGATAATAGTCAGAACTTATAACTTGGTGATGATGAATATTAGAAATATATAAAGTACGAGCTCAGATAGTGCCATCCAGCAGGCCAACCAAACCATGAGAAGCTTAAAAGGATTTAACTTGTGTTTGCCATGGCAGATAATCTTCAATAATTTTTAATTTCGTGGTAACAATATATGTGATATTGGGATATGAAAAACTCATAGACTGGGATAGCCAAGGAGGGAGTAAAAGGCCTCAGAAGTGTGTGGCCCTATGGGACCAAACGAACGGGGTAGAAAAGTACCCGGAGATCCGAATAGAGTGGGACCGGCGAATTGTTCTGCCACGGTCGTGCTGGCATGGAGATGAAGGAATTCCATGGATTCCATAGAGATGAGTAAAGGGGAAGACAACATGGCATTCAACGTTGAAGCATAAGGAGTCAACATGAACACGGGTGGGAGCCATGAATCGAAACCCAGCGTGGATGAAGCGGAGATGGGTGAGCTCTCTGATGGGTGCTTCATAAAGTGGCCAGCAGCGTCGGAGGTCAACAGTGATTGGGATGAAGCCGGCATGGAGACCAGCAATGAAGTCGACGACACCGTATGAGGTGCAACTATGGAGACCAGCGCTGCCGTAGAAGCAGAGGAGATGACGGACGTGGAATGCATGGTCAGACAAAAATTAGGTAAATACCTTGGATACCACGTGAGAATAATAATGAGGCTTACCAGAGTGATAACCTTGGATATCATACATATAAGTAATAAATGAGTTTGAATTACATAAGGATTCCTACTAAATACTTCACATATATATACGTAGTATAACCTATCTGAGGTAGTGAGGTATAAAATACACAATTACGGCACACCATTATTTGGTGAAAAAAATACTGCTGTGCTATCAAACAAGATAGACATGTCAGTGTAACCCCATAGTATAGCTAATAGCCACATACCTGGTTTTGTAGAGGGGGGGAAGATAACCAAGCAAGCTGTTCCACTTGAATCAAGTCCATGTTACGAGGCAAGAACATAATAATATTCGTTGTAATGTTGTGTGCAACCTGAAATAGTGAATAACTGCAACCACATAATGGACTAATTAGTAGTAATCTCTGATTCGAAACAAGACTTTCACTTTTGTTGATTTATTACTAAAATAAACTCCCACATTCCCGGGAAAAATAAATAGTAATTTGCCTGATAAGTTGTGGAAAGACTAACAACGAGTGACAGAAACCGTAGTTGTATACCAGAAGAAGAAGAAATGATAAATGGAGACAATAAGTGGAAATGAAGTTATAGAAGTTGGAGAAAATGGGAAGTTTTTTATGTTAATATTAGAGGCGAGTCACCATTTGAGTGAGTGGATAGGAACCTCAAAGAGAACTTTCCAAGCTCACAAAAATGACAGTGTTTACAGAAATAATAAAGTTATGTTAGTTTCCGAGCAATAGAATATAGCAAAAGCAATGGCTAAATTGATGGTTTGAAAGCATAAGTTTGTAGATGCAGCTGAGCATACCCATCTTTTGGTTTCAGGAGGTCTAGGGTATAGGTGTCTCTCAACTTATATGCGGGGCCACCCCACGGGGGAGAAAGAAATACCACATCTCCCTGACCAAGAGATGAAAACAAACTTTTTAGAGTGAAAACATAAATAAATGCAATGCAGTTTTCAAAAAAAAAGGCAATCCATGGTTCAAATATGCATATGATTAAAACCCACACACCAAAAGGAGATCAAAACTTGGTAGATACTCTTTCACATGATCTATCTTCGTTTTTTTGAAAGAAATTGATGGAGTATATGACACAGGAACCTCCGGCCCACATACTTACACTACTACAATTAGGCTCAACAGACCCAAGTGGTCCAAACACACCAAACTGGACTCCGGACAGCTCATACTACAACAGGGTACGTACGTCCCTCAGCACATGAGGGCACTCCGGGTACGTACGTCCTCTAACACATGAAGGGCCCTGGGTACGTACGTCCTCTAATACATGAAGAGCTCCAGCTACGTACGGTCCTCCTGCACATGAAGTCCTACCCAGCTACGTATGGCCCCGAGAGACGTACGTCCTCCTGCACATGAAGTCTTCCACAGCTACGTACGGCCCCAGGGAACGTACGTCCTTCAGCACATGAGGTCCTCCTCAGCTACGTACGTCCCCAGCACGCCGTCAAGGCCCAAAAGGCCCCTGGGGACGTACGGCTTTCGGCACGGGCAGCCTTCGACTCATACATAGCCTTCGGCACATGCAGCCCCCGGGTTTATGTAGCCGAGGGCACCCTCTTCGACAGGATCTCCTCTCCACATGCTCTAAATCACCGCATTAAATGTGGTGTCACGTCCAACCACCGCATTGAATGAGACCACATGCTATGTCGGCGCCACCCTGGCTGGGTTGACTCTCCACCGCTGGTTACTTGCCACGTGTACCCTCACTTATTGCACCTAGCATTTATGGTTGCTATAAATAACAAACCTACTCTTCATTTAATACATACATACTCTCTCTTACTTGTTCTGACATCTCTCTAGATACCTTCAACGGTATTCCCCGAATATACTATCCGTCATTTGGTGCTCTCGTTGAGAGGTCGAACAATCAAGTAAGAAACCCTCAAACCTCAGAAAACAAAAAATGATAACCGCATTATTATATTTTGTTATCACCACTGTCATCAGCGGGTCAAAGCCCCCCAACGTGGTGCGAGCCAAGCTCTTGGCCTCACGGCCGATCTCCGAGCATTTTTATTAAATGATCCGAGCTTGCTTTGGGTCCCTCGACCTAGCCTCTGGTGATCTTTATTTGAACACAAGAGCACCCCCAAAAAGCCGAATTTAGCAGCTAAGGTTTGCCCTCGTCAAACTGAAGGCATCAAGTGCTGGGCCAGCGATCAAGCACACCAACTGAGGGGTACCAAGTACCCCGACCTTCTTCCTTGGGAGCGCTCTAATTCAAGGCGATACCAAGTATCACAACCGAGGGGTACCAAGTACCCCCGACCTCTTTCCTTGAGAGCGCTCTAATTCATGGTGATGCCAAGTGTTACAACCGAGGGGTACCAAGTACCCCCGACCATTTTGTTCCCAGGCCGAAGGAACGAATCTCAAACCCCTCAGAATGCGGAGGGCTAACCCTGAGGGAGGAACCAACGGAATGCACCGTCGCCTCAAAAGGGACCAAGTCCCTCAAGGAACCAAGTTCTAACCCCCCAACTTATCATATATCTCAAGACCAGTCTTAGCCATTCCTTTACCGGATGGCGAACGTTGCAAGGATTTTCGGACCGGCCCCTCATTGACGTCGTCCTCATATCACAATCGGCTCTCAGTCTCGATGTGATTATTTATCTCCAGATCGGCTCTTCAACGTTGAAGTCTTGTTATAGCGATAGGGCTCTCCATCCCTTCCAGGATGGGGACCGTCGCCTTCACGACGAACGACCTCTTAGTGCCATCGTCCTCAGATCACGAATGGCTCAACAGCATCGACGTGATTCTTTATCTCAACACCGGTTTCCTCATCGTCGTACGTCTTGAGCCAGCGATAGGGCTCTCCATCCCTTCAGGGATGGGGACGGTCACCCTTACGACGGACAGCTTCTCAATGTCGTCGTCCATCTTCAGACGAGCGTCCAATCTGATCCTTTACTTCAAGACCAGCCTCCCCAGCGCCAAACGTCTTGAGCTAGCGATAGGGCTCTCCATCCCTTCCAGGATGGGGACCATCGCCTTTAGATGACGGCCGACCCATCACTGTCGTCGTCCTAATATCACGATCGGCCTCTCTGCCTTGGTGTGATTATTTATCTCCAGAACGGCTCCTCAATGCCGAAGTGTTGTTATAGCGATAGGGCTCTCCATCCCTTCCAGGATGGAGACCGTTGCCTTCACGACGAATGACCTCTCAGTGCTGTTGTCCTCAGAATCACGAACGACCTCTCGATCTCCCCGGCATTATGCTAAGAACAAAGTTGTTCCCCTTGAGGACGCCCCTACACCGAAGGCACCACCTATCGGTTCTGGAAGCACCAAGTGCCTCCGGACATTTGCGTCTAACACGCAAATAAAACCCTTCCCTAAAACGCTTTCCGAGTCATTCCCCAAGGGAATGGCAGGCAACAAACAATGTCCCGAGCCAAAAATTCGACTTTCACAAAAGAAACGCTTCTCGCGCTATCCCCCAAGGGGAAGCAGGCAACAAACGATGTCTCGGGCTAAGGTAACGACTTTCAAAACCGAGACGTTTTCCGCGCCATCCCCCAAGGGGAGGTAGGCAAAAGACAATTTCTTGGACCGAGGAAACGACTCTCAAACCCCTCGGATCCCGAAAGGTCAAACACCGAGGGGGAGCCAATGGTCTTTTCCATTGCCTCCCAAACAGACCAAGTCTTTCCAAGAAACCAAGTTTCTTGAAGCTTCCCCCCATCTTTCAAAAAAAAAAAGAGGAGTGAGGGGGAGTAGACTCGTCGAGCAATCAATGAGGAATTTTTATAAAGTCCACACTTCAAAACCTTTCGACAGAAAATATTGGGATATTTCAAATGACGACGTACGTCCCCCTGCACCATGCATGTTGGATTGAAATTTTGCCGATAAAGAAGACGTACGTCCCCATGACGATTGTCCTTGGAATGAAGCTATCTCCTTTCCTTGGAATCCGACGTACGTCGCCCTCTGTGTTCCCTGACGTACGTCGCTTGACGGTTACTTGGAATGAAGCTATCCCCTTTCCAGATTTTGCACCCTGAGGACGAACGTTCCCCACGGGGCAAAAGGAAGAAAAACTCGGCGTACGTCGCCCTCTGTGTTCCCTGACGTACGTCGCTTGACGGTTACTTGGAATGCAGCAATCCCCTTTCCAGGTTTTGCACCCTGAAGACGAACGGCCCCCACGGGGTGAAAGGAAGAAAAATTTGGCGTACGTCTTCAATCTATGTTTCCTGACGTTCGTAACATGAGGACGAACGTCCCCCATGAGGACGAAAGCAAGAAGAATCTGACGTACGTCTTCACTCTATATTTCCTGACGTACGTCTCCATGACGATTGTCCTTGGAATACTGTCATCTCCTCTCCAGGTTCGTAGCATGAGGACGAACATCCCCCACGGGGACGAAAGGAAGAAGAATCCAACGTACGTCTTCCCTCTATGTTTCCTGACGTACATCCCCATGACAGTTGTCCTTGGAATAGTGTTATCTCCTCTCCAGGTTGATAGCATGAGGACGAACGTCCCCCACGGGGACGAAGGGAAGAATTATACCCGACGTACGTCACCACCGTGTCTCCTGACGTACGTCCCCTGACGGTTCTTGGGATGCATTGATCTTTCTTCCTTGTTTGGTACCTTGAGGACGAACATCCCCCATGCGGACAAAAGGAAGCAGGATTATACCCGACGTACGTCGCCACTCTGAGTCTTCTGGCATGCGTCCCCAGATGTGTCCTTAGAATGAAGCAATCTCCTTCTCCTTGGAATCTGACGTACGTCGTCATCTGTGTTGACTGACGTACATCCCCATGACGGTTGGCCTTGAAAGGAAGCCTCTCCTTTCCTTGGAATCCAACGTACGTCGCCCCTCTGTGGTTCCTGCCGTACGTCCCCTCACGGTTGTCCTCGAAATGAAGCTATCTTCTTTCCTTGGAAATCCGACGTACGTCGCCCTCTGTGTTTCCTGACGTACGTCCCCAGACGGTTCTTGGAATGCACCTATCTCTTTTCCTGGTTCGGTACCCTAAAGACGAACGTCTCCATGCGGACAAAAGCAAGCAGAATCGAATCTGACGTACGTCGTCACTCTATGTATGTGTCTCCTAGCGTACGTCCTTTGTGGGGACGAAATGAAAAAGAATATAGTCCGACGTATGTCGCCCCTGTGTGTTCAGACTTACGCCCCCCCCGACGACGTCCTGTGAATACATCTATCTCTTGAAACTATCTCCTTTACTAGGTTGGTACTCCAGACGTACGTCCCCTGACGGCGTCCTTGGAATATAGCTATCTCCTGAAGCTATCTCCTTTCCGGGTTTGGTACCCTGAGGACGAACGTCCCCACAGGAACGAAAGGGAAAATTGAATCCAACGTACGTCGCCAGCCAATGCATGTGGCATCTCCCAAGTCGATGAGCCAGTGTCTCCTGACGTACATCCCCTATGGGGACAAGCCTCTTCTCTTGGGTTGTTCCCAGGGAGTCACCCGAAGGTTTGGGCTTAGGGGACAATCATCAGACAGGCATCCCAATGCCGCCCTTCATCACCAGACGAGCGTCCATAGCTGTCCATCCTCAGAACCAACTTCAAAGCTTGGTCCTTTATATGATGAACGGCTTCATCACCGATGTCGTCATCAAAGGACGGGCGTCCCCAACGCAGTCCTTCATCTTCAGACCAGCATCAGAACTTGGTCCTTTATAAGACGAACAGCTTCATGATCGTCGTACGTCCTCTTATCACGGCAGACCCCTCGGTCCAAACGTGATCCTCTATCTCAAGACCGGCCTCCTCAGCGCCAGGAGTCTTGAGCTTACATGACGATTGGCCTCACCAACGCCTCATCATCACCTATTTGGATCGGCTCAATATCGTCGTACGTCCCCTGATCATGGCAGACCCCTCGATCTCAACGTGATCCTTTATCTCAAGACCGGCTTCCTCAGCGTCGAGAGTCTTGAGCTTACATGACGATCAGCTTTTTCATCGCCTCGTCACCATATTATAGGACCGGCTCATCAACGTCGTTCATCTTCAGATCACGACAGACCCCTCGGTCTCAACGTGGTCATTTATCTCAAGACCGGCTTTCTCAGCGCCGAGCGTCATGAGCTAACAAGCGGGCTCACCATTCCCTTCCTGGATGGCGACCCTCGCCTTCATGTGACAAACGGCTTCATCAACTACGTTCATCCCCACATCACGGCAGACCCCTCGGTCTCAACGTGATCATCATACTCTGAAGACTGGCCTCATCCTCTCACTTTATGGATAAGGACCGTTGCTTGAACTTCGAATCAGCCTCTCAGTGCTGATGTCCATGCATCAGGAATGGCCCCTCGGCCTCTATGTGATTATATACCTTAGGATCGGCTTCCCCAGCGCCGAACATCTTGAGTAAGCGATTGGGCTCGTCATCCCTTCCTGGATGGTGACCATTGCCCTTATATGACGATCGGCTTCAACATCACTTCGTCCTCATATCACGAACGGCCCCCGACCACAACGTGGTCTAATATCTCAAGATCGACTTTCCCAGCGCCGAGCGTCTTGAGGTGGCGATTGGGCTCGCCATCCTTTCCTAGATGGTGACCATCGCCTTTATATGACGATCAGCCTCTCAGTGTCGTCGTCACGAACGGCCCCCCGACCTCGACGTGAGCCTAATGTCTAAAGACCGACTACCCCAACGCCGACCATCTTGAGCTAGCAATTGGACTCTTCATCCCTTCCTGGATGGTGACCATCGCCTTTATATGACGATCGACTTCGTCATCACCTCATCCTCATATCCAGACGGACGTTCACCGCCTCATCCTCATATCCAGACGGACGTCCATCGCCTAGTCCCCATATTCACACAGGCATCCAACTCCTCGTCCTCATATTCAGATGGGCGTCCCCTCCGCAGACGGACACCTCTACAGCTCCACACCCAGGCCGAAGGGTTCACCCCTCTTGCTTCACTTTGAGGGCATCCGGTGTACTTTTTTTCCCTCATTAGGATTTTTCCCACAGGGTTTTTCCTAATGAGGTTTTTAATGAGGAATCTTCCCATTGTGGATCAAAATGTGTCGACCCTAGGCCCCTTGTTGAAAACATGTATTGCTCTACTCCTTTTCACCTCATTACATACGCCTTAAGGAGTGGGGGACTGGGGAACCCTCTCGGGAAATCACGAAAGTTAAAAGTTTTTCAAAGCATCAACAAATGCCTTCAGTCTCAAAATGTGGGGGAATGGGGGACTCCCCTCGGCAAAACACGCAAACGCAAAGTTTTCACTACTTCACAGCTACAGCAAGGCAACCACCGGTGACTTCACAACACTTACTCCTATTTCCCTCGAGAAGCTCTCGGCAAAAGGAGTGGGGGACTCCTGATGGAGTATATGGCCCAGGAACCCCCGGTCCACATACTTCCACTACTACAATTAGGCCCAAGTGGCCCAAACACAGCAAACTGGACTTCAGACAGCCCATACTACAACAGGATACGTACGTCCAGAAACGGTTGCACCTGGTCCAGAAACATCACCGGGGTCGTACGTCCCTCAGCACATGACGGCCCTCCGGGTACGTACGTCCTCTAACACATGAAAGGCCCTAGGTAGTAAGTACGTACGTCCTCTAATACAAGAAGAGCTCCAACTACGTACGATCCTCCCCACTACGTACGGCCCCAGGGGACGTACGTCCTCCTGCACATGAAGTCCTACCCAGCTACGTACAGCCCCCAGGAGACGTACGTCCTCCTGCACATGAAGTCCTCCACAACTACGTACGACCCTAAGGACATACGTCCTTCAGCACATGAGGTCCTCCCCAGCTACGTACGTCCCCAGCACGCCGCCAAGGTCCAAATGGACCCTGGGGACGTACGGTCTTCGACACGGACAGCCTTCGGCACATGCAGCCTCCGGGTGCATGTAGGCGAGGGCACCCTCCTCGACAGGATCTCCTCTCCTCATGTTCTAAATCACCACATTAAATGCGGTGTCACGTCCAACCACCGCATTGAATGCGGTCACATGCTATGTCGGCGCCACCTTGGCTGAGTTGACTCTCCACCGCTAATTACTTGCCACGTGTACCCTCACTTATTGCATCTAGCATTTATGGTTGCTATAAATAGCAATTCTACTCTTCATTGTAAAGGATCCGATCCCATTGTATCCGAACTCTTGAACTCATTTAATACATACATATTCTCGCTTACTTGTTCTAACATCTCTTTAGATACCTTCAGCGGTATCCCCCGGATATACTATTCGTCAGAAATCTATCTTCATTAATAATGGATTTTATAAGTAGTTTCCACCAAATGAATTACGGAATTTTATCGATCCAGGACCTAAAAGATAGACGAATTATAAATCCGGACCTGAAAGATGAAATGTACCTGTATAGGACCTCGAATGATAAAAATTATGAATCTAGGACCTAAAATTTCATAGGTTTTGATTTATTTAATTGTTTATTAATTTCATGGCTAATTTTTGACCTAAAATCTACACAATAGTTTATTAGTTTCATAAGACCAAAATTCATGACAATTTAGGTCCTAGATTGATAGTTTTGAATCATCCAGGTCCTAAATTGATAGTTTTTCATAATTTGAGTCTTATATCAATACATTTCATTTTTCAGATCTCGGATTGATAATATGTCTAATACGGACCCAAAAGGATCTGGCTTCTATGTTCTGTACATCAAATTCCCCGACCACCATTGATGACATGTTGAGGCTTAGCTTCTAGTTGGGATTTGGTAGAATGTAAGGTCCGTTTGCATAGAGGTTGGGTGACTTGGGTTATATCTTGTCTTGGGTTAAATGCTAAGCAAAAAGATGTTTCCAAAGACACAAAAAGTGATTGGAATGTTATACAATCACGCATTATTTTAACTGCCCATTTTTTGTAAAATCTCAAATCTATATCAAAGTACAAATAAAAAACATAAGAGACTAAATAGGATTAAAACAATAAGAAAGTTCCTTCTAAAGCATTCCCGAACTTAGAGCGGGTAAATCAGCGAGCGGGTTTGGGTGGGATGAGATGAAAAAAGACATTAATTACCTTCAGAAATGGTGCCAATTGGAAAAAATCCCCTGTAAGAAAATCTATGTATTCCTCCACTCCGTATATCCTTGCATTGTTTTGAGCCATTTCAATCTTTCTAGGGTCAATGTCAATAGCAAGTACATGATTATACCTGTGAAAGAGAACTTTTTTTTGCAGCCAGTAAACAAAAACAAAAACAAAAAACTGTAACTTACTCATTTTTATCAATCAGTCTTACTTCGCGGCAAGTTGAATGGCATTTCCACCCACGCCCGTGAAAGCATCTATCACAACAGCGCCGCAGCACCGTTGGGCTTGCCTGGCGGCGATTTTCTCCGGTGTGACGGAAAACCACCCCTCTTCATCCATCTTTATGCCCTCGTCGTACTTGGAGAAGAGATTGAACCTTTGAAACCAGTACTTCTCAACCGCCGCGCTAACACCTTCGTCGTCTCCGGGTTCTTCATGTTCCTGCACGGATTTCATATTCACCACTTCCTCACACGGTAAACAAGAGAGAAAAAATAAACAAACAAAATCATGTTCCCACTTTCTTTGGAGACTGCAAACCTCTTGGAATGGAAAGCTTTCCACCATTCTTTGAACGGCGACGTTTCCGCGCCATCGACGATTTGACAATCAGAGAAGCGCGGGATGAGACGGAGCTCCACAAACTTATGTGGAGTCATTTGGGCTCAATCGAACCCTAATTACCCTCCGAGCCCAATTAAACTTCCCATATTTCGACTTGGAGTGGAGTAGTAATTTAGAGTCTTTGGCTCTTTGCTATAGTTTTTGCTTTACAAATCACTTTTATAGCGATTTCGGAAAAAATAATTCATAATAATAAAAGTTGATATTGTTTGATAAAAAATTTATCAAAATAAAAGTTGGTAATGTTTCGTAAAATAAGTGTTTTTTGTGTAATAGAAAACGTAAAAAGTAGATTTTAGCTTTTAGGTTTTAAGTGTTTAATTTAAGTTGAAGTCTTAAAAGCATTCTTTTCAGTTTTTTAAGTCAAAGCTCAAAGTCACTTTTTTTTAATGTTTTGCAAACATACCCTTAATTTAGTGATGGTACCACGGACTACGGCCATGGCCCAAATATAGAATTATAATAAAAGCCCATAAACGGGATCAGCCCTAAACGGGATCAACTTAAACAGGATCAGCTCTAACGGGATCAGCCCATAAATGGGATTAATATTAAATAGCTGTTGGGCCTAACTAGGAATCCAACCCACAATAGAAACCCACAGCCAGGTCAGACTGGATAGCAGACCTCGAGCCTGGGCGGAGTTCTAGTGAGGTCGAACTCTTCTTAGGGCTTATGTGGCAGGCTATCACTCGTGCATAGCTATATGGAAGCAGGTAGGAATAACGGAAGAAACGTGGACCTAGAGGAAACTATCATTGCACAACGGCCAAGACGTTACCGGACTCTTATGTAATTAATAGTATTAAATGTATCAGTTTCCTACTATAATGCTAGTTCCTAGGGTCTATAAATACTTCATGTACTCGTCCTATCAAAAGAACGGATTCCGAAATAATAATATTGCCTTACGCTGCCTAAATTTCATTTGCTCACGTAGATATAGCTCTAGTAGTTGGATTAAACTTCATCATATGGTGCTCTCGTTGAGAGAACGATCTACGGCGACAATGGTTGGATCACACAGTCACAACCGTGTTGGTAGCAATCAAGGTGGTGCACGTTTCGATCAGGTTGTAATTGAGGACGAAGGTTCCTGGTCACGGCAAAGCGATTTTCGGAAGAGAAACGATAACGTGGTGACTCCGGGTGACTTGAGGAACCAGCTTTAGGGCATTGGGAGTTCCAGGCGCCCGGCGACGCGACCACCACAGTTCCAGACACCAGCTACCGGGAATCTCATCCCAAACGTGGATTTGGCAAAGGCCTTGGCAAGTTTGGCTACGTTCCAGAGGGTCATGGAAACATTAACCATTGTCTTCCAAGGAATCGTTCCCAATACCAATGAAAGACCTATATCTCCGTGTCGGGCTCCATCCATTCCCCCGCGGAACGAGGAGATATTCGCACAGCGACAAAGGAAATCTCCATCGGCAAGGTCTCAACGGTCTCATCATTCCAGGCCGTCATTGAGAACCTCAGTGATGAATAGGATCGGAGGACGGAGGGTCTCTGTGACACCGCACCCGAACGTCCTTGAAATTCAATTTAAATTTCAAAGTTTATGTATTGATTTCCCTATTATCGAAAAATTGTAAAACGATTACTATTTTAAGTAATGCATGGTTGATCATACTACCGTTCGGGCTTGTATACTAGTAATGGGCTTTCAAATACTTATTTGGGTCATCTTATCAAATACAAGAGCCCAATATTTTGTAAATAATGATGCATAACCTTTCGACACAAGTTAAGGAAGGTCGGGCAACCCAAACATTATTTTGGACCCAACCTGCTAAAAATAGTAAGTATTCAAGAATGACATCTTAGGCCCACTTGAGGGTAACCCACACGGCTAGTAGCCCAGCAATATGAATACTAATGTCATAAATAAGTGATAGGATGATTAGAGAAGAATAAAAATGCCTATGGTCCCATTTTTGACATTATTGAGCTAAATAATGGGAGTAGGTTTTTTCTTCTATAATATTTATCATGTAAATTATTGGGATCATCCTACACATATTGGATATCAATAATATGATGTAGGGAGTTGACTTGGTCTATATAAATTATAGTGGGTACAAAAAGACATTTCATGACAAAGATAAAACAATATGATCCATCTTCCCATTTTTGGGAGTATTTGGTAGATATTTTGGACCACAAATTGATTGGGAAGCATTCCACATGGCTTGAGTACCTGCAAGACAAAGAAAAGTAAGTGAGAAGACTTACCTTGTCCGGACAACATGGAGAGGAGCTGCACATGACATAATTGGCATCAAATTTGGGGCCACCTAGTCAATTTCCGCCCAAAATAAGTGTGTTAGTGTTCTCCCCCCATAATGGGAGTTTTACTCATCCCAATAAGGTGATTAAGTTGTCCATGGATAGACTTTGAAGTCTAGTTTCATTATTGAGTGGTTTCTGAGCAAGAAGAGAGAGTATTACAGACAATAATCGAGGTTGAGGGAACTGCTGCATATAAACTCGAGCAGTGGGAGTAATTGTGTTGTTTGGTTCGTATCTTGACCTATACTCGTCCAAATAAGGAGTGTTAGGTGCCAACAGATATCTATCAATATAGGTAATCCGTAAAGGTCTGGTTTTCATCAAACGGAGTAGTGGAAGGCTTTCAAATCGTCCGAACAAAACACAAACGCGCAGGGACGGATTTACTTCTCTAAAGTGAGTTTTAATCTCAAAACCTTTCTTTTCATTCCCCATATGATATGAACCATTGGTGGAAATATTATACACTATTCCAAGTTTATAATACGTTATTATAAGGTTATGTTATTGATGTAAAGGTTAGATACTAACCTAGAGCAAACCTTGGAAAAAACTAGGAACCAAGTTCGCCGGAAAACACCCATTCTAGGGGCTGTTTTCGTATCAACGGTTAGGGGTTGAACTATCACTTTTATAGGGGACTGTTTAAATCTAATTTCTAATCAAGTAAGCAGCTCTCAAATTTCTTTGGTCGAAGCTTTGGTCATTGGATCAAGAAGGAAATGTTTAAAGCTCAATTAAGGTGTGGATCGACATCTAGTTGCTTACAACTTATAGGTTGAGCATGAGATTACCTAAATGTCTAAATCATGTTTTCATAGATTATGATGATTTATTATTGATGAAATATTGATATATTTGATAAGGAATGAAATTGGAAATGATTTGAAATCATATTGATAAAAATGGAATTAAATGAGTTATTAGTGAACTATTATGAAAAATAGGCATTTTTGCTCATGTGTGAAATGTGTAGATACATAAATGATGAATATTTATGTATTACATTGGATGCTTAAGTTGTTGCTACATATTTCCTAAATATGTAGGGATATACAAATGAAATATTTGATTTGATAGGACTAATCTTAATAGTATTGAAATGCTAGTTAAAAATTATTTATAATTGTTAAAGAATTGATTCTAAGGACTTGATTGTAAGTGATGCAATTGAATGTGATTCAAGTGACTAAATTGATTTAGTATGAAGCTAAGATCATGTGATGGGCAGTCCTTAAGGATGTCCTAAGGTAGATTATTGATATGTCAATTCTAGGCATAGGTTGCTTAGAAATTGGGTATATGTCATGGTACGGTGATGTATTTGAGTAGAACTCTAGAAGTGCATGGGTAGACAAGGGGTTGTGATTGATGACATGCATGGTGATGTACTTGAGTTGGACTCTAGAAAGTAATGGTGAGATTGAAGGTTGTAACCTATGATGTGCATGGTGATGTACTTGAGTAGAACTCTAGAAATGCACGGTGAAGTAATTGACTTGTGTCATATGATTTCCATGATGATGTACTTGAGTTGGACTCTAGAAATGCAAACATATGTGTTAGGGTTTGACCCTATGAATTGTCATGACTGATAGTCACGGGGTATTGGGTTGATGTTTTGTAAACAAACTTGGGCCTACGGGTCGACTACTTGACTTTATATAAATTAAGTATATTTTGAAAAAGGGGTAACTTGGGGTTACAGCCTAGATTATATTATCACCCTATTTGAGGGTCTTGTGTTTGAAATACTTGTTGTATATCTATTAGATGCCATCCACACTAGTACTTTATAGCCCTATAGAGTACTGACCCCTTCAGGGGCGTCCCACCACTATTTCAGATTGAGGTTAGAGCTTGCTACCTGCGCTCTTTGCTCGAGTGACCATCTAGGAGGGAAGCCTTGGTTCATGCTTCCTCTATTCTATTTTTGAACACTAATAAACATGCTCATGGATATTTTCTTACGGAGCTTGCGTGCTCATGTTTGCCATGTGTGGCATTGGTATTCAAACTAAGTTTCCCGCTGCTTATTAAATTGCTTATTATGTTTGTTTATGGATGACTTATGTGTGAATGTATTCAAGACGCCTTGTATAATATGGATGTGTTGGTTGTGGTTGATTATTCGTATTGTACGACGGGTTGTTGACGTGTCCGGGTAGGTCTGGGGTGTGACAATTTAATTGGTATCAGAGCCTTAGTCCATAAACTTCATAATGAAGTCTCAAAATTCTCTTTTTTCAAATGATTTTGAAAACCATGAGCATGAATGTTTGGTACTTATAGAACTTTTGGTACTTGAGTTGCAAGGTCTCTAATTGTTAAGATGGTACCTGTTGGGAATATTTTATGGTGTTCAATCTAGTTAGTTATCTTTGTATTTGTGTAGTTATTAATTAAACGTGTAATACGGGCCACAAATGTGTATCAGCCCGTGGGCTTCCTTGTAACCCGTAAGTTAGCCAACTTCTCCTATAAAAGGAGGCTAACTTACGGGAACCAAACTGATCGTGAGAGGCTTAGAGACGCAGAGGCGAGATAGAGAGATATTAGGGTTGCCGCTGCTCTCCTTCTCCAGGGAGAGTAGCGGCAGGTTCATACGGTATACCAGATTCACGTTCAATCTTGTCGATTTCTTTCTATCTGCTTCTTTATCACTGTTATGGTTGTATGATTGTTAGAATTTTGGGACTAACAGTACCTTTAGCAATTGGTATGGCGGAAATTTGAGTCAAGTAGTATCTTAAGTACCTATCTGTCGATTGACATTTGATACGAGTCTAATGACTCTTTCCAAAATTTCTTTGAGAAATGGACGGTGGTGGCAAGGTTACGAGAAGAAACCCGAGATGCCATGCACCAGTGGCGACCGAGCAGGGAAGCCGTGGGGCCTTTAGAGTATCCAGAGGGGCGAGACGTGGGGGGCGATCATAGACCGTGAGCGACGGTCATGTTGACACCGAGAGTGAAACCTACTGGTCCTATGAGGACTCTACCTATCAACCGAAAACCGAGCCGGTTGAGATCCCTTATGAAGGGGATGATGATGGTGTGAGTGATGAGGAGGAGGATAATGAGTCCTTAGGAAGAATTGAGGCGTTGATCCAACAGTATCAACGAGAACGCGAAATAAGGAGGGAACGCCTAACGTGCCGAGCAGGGCAACCTTTGGGTGGGGCTTTAAGAGGGAGAAGCCATGATGACTCCAGGGCCCACATTGAACAAAACGGGGGCCGAGGTAATGGAGGTCCAATCATAAGGATCTCAAAATATCTCAAGCAGGCAAGAGACTTGGGGTGCAAACTGTTCAATGGAACGGGTGACATCTATGTTGCTGCATAATGGATCAAGACGTTAAATGAAGTAGCCCTTGACATGCAGCTCACTCCCGAGTTTAACCTAAGAGTTGCGGTAAGATTGCTTGAGGGAGTGGCGTCCACGTGGTGGGATGGGGTCAAAGGCAAATACGGTGGGACCGTCACTTGGGAGAATTTCTGACTCGAATTCTTTGCCCAATATTATTCTGACTTCAAAGTAAACGCAAAGTGAAGAGAGTATACCAACCTAACCCAAGGTGATAAATTGACGGTGAGGCAACTTGAACACAAATTCAGGGATCTCGCCGAGTTCATACCGGAGTATGTTTGTGACGAGAACCTAATGGTTAATCACTTATGGGATGCCTTAGACTTGGAGGTGCGTGAGAGGGTAACACAATTGCCTAACATGACCTTTAGCCAAGTGATTGAGCAGAGGTTGAAAGGGAGAAGGAATGGGAAGAGAGAAAGTTGAAGAACGCCGAAGAGGCGAATAAGAAGGGAAATCATGGACCTCCAGGTCCTAACAAGAAGGGAAATCATGGAGGAGGGGGTCCTTTCGGGAACCCTCACCCCCAACTAGGGGAAGTCAAGGCCCGAGCGGGCAAGAACAAAGATCACAAACCTCAGGGGTGACTCGTTGCAAAAATTGCAAGAGGAGCCACCTGGGAAAATGTCGCGACCCTCCTAGATGCTACCAATGCGGGAGCACCGGGCACATGAAGATGAGTTGCCCACAACTGGGTGGAGCAAGGGCATCGGAACTAAGCAGTGGTACTACGGGGGCACGGAATCAAGCCGGGGCTTCCCAAGAATCCAGGGACAAGGGGGAGCAAGCACGAGTAACGCGTCGTCCGTAAACCAGGGAAGGACTCAAGCCAGAGTCTATGCGATGACGGGTGTGGATGCTCAAGCTAAACCGGATTCTGTTGCAGGTATTACCTCTTCAATACTTGTATTTTCCCCATGATTAATCCATAAAATGAGGTTGCAAGTCCTAGGGGTCAATTGCAAATAGCCTTAGGATCAAACCGGGCGAATTCGGGTGAAATCGGGCTGATTTTTGCCTAGGCACGTCGTGTGCACTGCCCACGCATGCCGTGCGTAGGGTCAGGCACGGCCGTGTGTCCCTCCGTGCGTGGGTGGCAGTAGCCACCCGGGAAAAAATGGCCTCATGCACGCCGTGCGCATCCTGCACGCACGCCGTGCGTAGCTGCACGCACGCCGTGCTTCCCCCGTGCGTAAGGGCCAGTAGCTCCCAGGATTTTTTTTAAGCCACATACGCTGCGCATGCCTCCTAGGCACGCCGTGCGTGCCTCCTAGGCACGCCGTGTGTGGCACCCAGGCTGCCCAACGTCGATTTTTTCGCACCGTTTGCAACATTAAGACATCTCCTTGATCCCAAACTTGTGTATGAACATAATAAACCTCTATATATGTATAGAGATGGTAGGAAAGTATCTTACATGGCTTTTAAATGTAGGAACGCTAAATATTAATGGGAAAGGTGCACGAATCCTTATCGATACCAGGGCGCAACGTTCATTCGTGAGTGAGACGTTCGCCGAAGATTTAGAGATACAATCACTACCGTTGACGCAAACCCTAGTGGTATCAACACCACCAGGAGATGGCGTTGAGAGGACCTGCTACTATCCATCTTGTGAGGTGGAAGTCGATGGTCAAACCTTGATGTGTGATTTCGTACCGCTAAGCATGATTGATTTTCACGCGATCCTAAGGATAGATTGGCTAGAAAAGCATCATGCTAGGGTTGATTGCTACATGAAGGTTCTTGAACTTGAAGGCAATGATGGAATACCCTACACTTCGAGGGTGATCGAGGCAAATAAAACAGTTGCATCATATTCGCCGTGAGGGCAAGGAGTATGATGAGAAAGGGATGCCACGCATATCTAGCATACGTGGTTGACAAAACTAAGGAGGAACCAAACATTGACAATGTGAGGGTGGTATGTAAGTACCCGGATGTCTTTCCTAAAGACCTACCGGGGCTTCAACCCGATAGAGAGATTGAATTTGTGATCGGGGTTGAGCCCGACACCAAACCAATCTGCATACCACCGTACCGAATGGCACCTGCTGAACTGAATGAGTTGAAAACCCAATTGAAAGAGCTATTGGATAATAGTTTCATCAGACCGAGCTATTCACCGTGGGGAGCACTAGTTCTTTTTGTGAAAAAGAAAGATGTGACCCTACGCATGTTTATTGACTATCGATAATTAAACAAGGCCACCATCAAGAATAGGTATCCTTTACCTAGGATTGATGATTTGTTTGACCAACTTCGAGGAGCGACCGTATTTTAAAAGATTAACTTGAGGTCATGGTATCACCAACTGAAGATCAAAGAGAGCGACATACCGAAGAGTGCTTTCTGTTGGGTGTGTTTCGGAAAATAAAGAAAATTAATTAAAATAAATTAATTAAATAAAATGACTAAAGAAAAACAGGAAAGGAGATGAAGCAGAATTAGTCAAAGCTCGTGTTACGCACGATCTCCTTAAAACGTATTTGTTGCCTCCCACGGTGCTAGGAGCGTTGCAACAATCGTTTCCCAGGATACGATGACTACGAACTAATGTTTGAGCACACAAACAAGAGTTCCAGCGAACGAGAACCAAGTATGAACACAGAAGGAATTTTGGGAGAAGCTGGAAGAGTTTTTAGCTCAAGAAAACGTGAGGAAAGTGTTGTGCGTTGTCAAATCGTGTGTTTGTTGCAAAGCACCTGCCAGCCTTTTATAGGAGGATTTGTTGTGTGTTAAATGGGGTGTTAATGGACCTGAACGTTGGACATAAATGATCAGTCCGTTGGGCATTGAATCATCCATAAACTGTCCATTTAACGTTGCATTAAAAGACAAGAACGTTGGGCATTTAATGGTTGTAACGGCTTGGAGCAGTTCCGGTGCGCGATCAGAATACCCCCATCAGAGTTGGAGCAGTTCTGGTGCGCGATCAGAATACCTCCACCAGAGTTGGAGCAGTTCTGATGCTGCCAGAAGACCTCCACCAGAGTTACGGGAAGAAACAAAAATTAGACAGTATCTTTGAATGATAGGTTTTCGGACGACATTCGTGTCCGCAGGTCGCCCGCGCACACGAGTCGCGGTTTTTCTTCTCCGTTTCGGGATTTGATCGGCACCCCCCCCCCTGCGCGTAAGAGAGAGCCTTTCCCTTTAGGAATCTTAACTCCTTAAAAGAGGCTTCCCTTTATAAGGGGGTGAAAATCCCTTGAGTTTTTCGGTGTGGGATAAAACCCACTAGAAACTCACCATTTTCCCAGTTTTTCCATTTCAACGAGTGAACTTCGAGAATCAATTTCTCATTCACCCGTTATCCGTTTTGAGTGTACCATATATCGAATTGTAGTCCTTAACAAGGACAATCCGAAACCACTTTGACCCGACCCAAATCGGAAGTGGACCCCACTCAAATAATTGCCCCAAAAGGACCATTTAATGCAATTTTAACACATTTTTCCAACAATCCCCCACATGAATGAAAATTGATTTTCGAGACTTAAAAAGACACGAAGATAGGAGGACACGTTGTGTTCACCGGATGATCCTTGCATACGGAGAGGTAGGTTTTATCCTTTGAACCTTCCGTTGTAAAGACACGTTTATTTACTGGCTGTCTAGTAGACTCGATGTCCTGGAACTATACTGCCGTCGTGTAAACATTGACTTATCTTTACACAAGAACCTTCCAACTTTGTTCCGTTCTCATGGGTGTGCCCGTTTTGGCCATGGGTCACCGTCCTGGTTCTGCAAGAGTTTCTAAAGAACTGAGCCTTTACAATTCTCCTTTGAAGCGGCCCTCTTGTCTCTCACATAGGTGATTCTTTCACGAGTATCCCGCATACTCTTCCAATGTTATCGAGTAGATCAACATTTTAGAATCATTAAAGCAAACGTTTTTGCTAACCTCGTGCGGGAGTCACTGTTTTAACGAGGAGTGGGTAGGAGTCCGGGACCCCCACAGTGACCATCCTTCGCTCTATAATTTAGTTGTCCCTTTTGAACCTAGGACCAACTAGGTTGGGTATCCACTATAGAACTTTTCAATTCACGGGCTTTAGTCCCATTCCTCGTGACAACTTCTCCAACAATTCTCTATCCAATGCCTTGGTTAGCGGATCCGCTATGTTATCCTTTGACTTCACGTAGTCAACAGTGATAACACCCGTTGTGAGGAGTTGTTTAATGGTGTTATGTCTACGACGAGCGTGTCTAGACTTACCATTGTACATATTGCTCTGTACCCTTCCAATTGCCGCTTGACAATCGCAATGTATGCATATTGGAGGGACAGGCTTCTCTCAACTTGGAATATCCTCGAGAAAATGGCGTAGCCATTCAGCCTCTTCAGTGCACTTATCCAAGGCTATTAGCTCAGACTCCATCGTGGATCTAGCTATTAACGTTTGTTTTGAGGATTTCCATGATACGGCTGCACCTCCCAAAGTGAAAACATATCCACTTGTGGACTTAGAGTCCTTTATGTCGGATATCCAACTAGCGTCGCTATACCCTTCAAGTACAGCTGGATATCTTCCATAGTGCAGTCCAAGGTTTTGGGTTTTACGTAAATACCTCAGAACGCTTATCTAATGGAGTCCTTGCCTCTTGATAATCATCCTTATTAAATTTCGTAAGGATTTTATCAACGTAATGGGATTGGCTTAGCGTAAGACCGTCAGGTCCTCTAATTATTTTAATCCCAAGGATTAAATCGGCCAGCCCCATATCCTTCATGTCAAATTTAGAATTTAACATGCTTTTGGTAGAATTAATCATTAGATTATTGCTACCCACGATGAGTATATCATCCACGTATAAACATAAAATGACATAGCCGTCTACCGTGCTCTTCACATAGACGCATTTGTCACTTTCGTTTATTTTAAACCCATTAATTAACATTGCATGATCGAACTTTTCGTGCCACTGTTTAGGGGCTTGTTTCAATCCATACAATGATTTAATTAATTTACAAACTTTCCTTTCTTGGCCTGGAACACGAAAGCCCTCGGGCTGTTCCATATAGATTTCTTCGTCTATATCGCCATTTAGAAAAGCGGTTTTTACGTCCATTTGATGAACTTCCAATTTCCGCAATGCGGCAATTGCTAGTATCATCCTAATGGAATTTATTCTCGTCACAGGAGAATACGTGTCAAAGTAATCACGGCCCTCACGTTGCTTGTATCCTTTGATTACAAGTCTGGCCTTGTACTTATCGATGGAACCGTCAGGTTTCATTTTCCGTTTAAAAATCCACTTGGATCCCAAAGGTTTATTTCCCGGAGGAAGATCAACCAATTCCCATGTGTGATTTTTAAGGATAGAATCCACCTCACTTTTGATGGCTTCTTTCCACATAGGACCTTCAGTAGACGTCACGGCTTCCGTATAAGTCCGTGGCTCATTTTCTACCAAACATGTTAGAAAATCTGGTTCATTTTCTACCATACATGTTAGAATATCCGATTCAACTTCTACCAGGTAGGTGAGAAAATCCGGTCCGAAGGATTTTTCAATTCTAGCACGTTTGCTACGTCTGGGTTCGGGTTCTTCTCCGGATCCCTCGCTAGTATTTTCCATAGCTACGTCAAATGTTCGTTTTGACGTGCTTAGTCCTTCGTTGGACTTGCATGGAAATACGTCTTCAAAGAATGAAGCATTCCTTGATTCAATTATTGTGTTTTTATGTACATCCGGATTATTCGAATCGTACACTAAAAACCGATACGCACTACTATTTTGTGCATATCCAATAAAAATACAGTCCACCGTTTTTTGACCTATTTTTATTTTCTTAGGTGTTGGTACAAGCACCTTAGCAAGACACCCCCACACTTTTAAATATTGATAGGAAGGTCGTCTGCCTTTCCACAACTCGTACGGAGTTTTATCATATTTTTTCCGGGGAACCTTATTTAAAAGGTAATTGCTTGTCAAGATTGCTTCGCCCCACATATTTTGTGGCAAGCCCGAACTTACTAGCATCGCATTCATCATATCTTTCAATGTGCGATTCTTTCGTTCGGCAACACCGTTTGATTGAGGTGAATAGGGTGCGGTACGTTCGTGTACTATACCCACACTAGCGCAAAAGTCACCAATTGGTGCTTCATACTCACCACCTCGATCACTCCTAACCGTCTTAATCCTTCGATTAAGTCGGTTTTCCACTTCATTCTTATAAAGAATGAATTTATCGATTGCTTCGTGTTTATTTTTTAATAAATAAACGTAGCTATAACGAGTGCTATCATCGATAAAGGTAATAAAATATTTATTACCGCCGCGTGTTTGTATTGATTTAAAATCACAAACGTCACTATGAATTAATTCAAGTGGTTCCGTTTTTCTTTCAACCGATTTGAAAGACGTTTTTGTTAGTTTTGCCTCTACACAAACTTCACATTTGTGCTTCACATCAATTGTGAATTTAGGAATGTGCTCCATGTTAGTTAATCTACGTATAGAATTAAAATTAACATGTCCTAGTCTACCATGCCACACATTGGAAGACTCAAGCAAGTAAGCAGAAGGGATTTTATTATTATTAATAATAATAGTCATTACATTGAGCTTAAACAACCCATCACATGTATACCCCTTTCCCACATACATTCCCGATTTAGACAAAACTAATTTGTCTGACTCAAAAACCATGCGGAAGCCATGCTTGTTCAACAATGAACCGGAAATCAGGTTTTTGCGTATCTCCGGAACGAACAGCACTTGGTTTAGAGTCAGCTCCTTGCCCGAAGTCATCTTCAAGGCCACCTTGCCCACGCCTTCAACCGCGGAATGAGCCGAGTTACCCATCCACACTTTCTCATCATTTGATGGCTCAAAAGTTGTGAATAACTCCCGGTTTGAGCAAATATGCCGGGTTGCACCGGTGTCCACGAACCACTCCTTGGAATTGGATCCAATGAGGTTGACTTCCGTAACCACAGCCGCTAGGATGATGTCTTCATCCTTTTGCCCACCTTGCACCAAGTTGACTTGAGAGTCTTTCTTCTTCCGTGGTGCCTTGCAATCCGAGGACTTGTGTCCATTTTTATTGCAATTGAAGCATTTTCCGTTGAACTTTGTCTTGGAAACGCCTCCCTTGGGACCGAGCTTGCTCTTCCCATTATTTTTATTTTTGGAGCCTTTAGCATGCTTCGCTACGTTGGCCTTGGTGCCATGAACAATTGGGAGTTTCCCATCGTTCTTCCGGTTATCCTCTTCAATCCGCAGACGGAGGATCAATTGCTCCAAGTTCATTTCCTTTCGCTTGTGCTTAAGGTAGTTCTTGAAATCCTTCCAAGCCGGCGGCAATAAATGAATAATTGACGCCACTTGGAATGACTCACTAACCGTCATTCCTTCATCTCGAATTTCGTTGAAGATCATTTGCATCTCCTCAACTTGACTCAAGACCGTCTTCGAATCCACCATTTTAAAATCAAGGAATCGACCAACAACAAATTTCTTTGCGCCGGCATCCTCGCTTTTATATTTGTGGTCCAAAGCATTCCATAGCTCCTTAGCCGTAGCTAGTTTGCTATATACATCGTACAAAGCATCATGCAGCCCGTTCAACACATAGTTTCGGCAAAGGAAGTCTGAATGCTTCCATGCCTCAACCGCGTTGAAAGATTGCGCATCCACCTCACCCCCGGTTGCTACCGGCGCATCTTCGGTCAAGAATCTAGCAAGACCTCGAGTAGTGAGGTAGAATAACATCTTTTGCTGCCACCTCTTGAAGTTTAACCCATTGACTTTCTCGGGGTTCTCCACAGAGTTGCTTGGCACAGTCACCATAGGGATAGCCCTTTGGTTGGCCAAAGTAGATGCACCGCGTTGTGAACCATTGTTCACCGGTGCTCCACTTTCAGAGTGATTGTCGTTCAGAACATTCTGCCCAACACCAATCTCGTTTTCTTGAGAAGTCATTTTCGTTCTTTAACGTTTTTCCGAAAACACAAAAAAAAAATAAGTTCGTTCACCAAAGTGACGAACTACGTTTAAGATTGTATCCGTATGATACAAGCTCAACAAATACGTTTTAAGATTGTTTACCGGAGTAGAACAATCAAAAAATACGTTTTAAGATTGTTTACCACAGTAACACAATCAAACAAATACGTTTTAAGATTGTTGGGTGTGTTTCGGAAAATAAAGAAAATTAATTAAAATAAATTAATTAAATAAAATGACTAAAGAAAAACAAGAAAGGAGATGAAGCAGAATTAGTCAAAGCTCGTGCTACGCACGATCTCCTTAAAACGTATTTGTTGCCTCCCATGGTGCTAAGAGCGTTGCAACAATCGTTTCCCAGGATACGATGACTACGAACTAATGTTTGAGCACACAAACAAGAGTTCCAGCGAACGAGAACCAAGTATGAACACAGAAGGAATTTTGGGAGAAGCTGGAAGAGTTTTTAGCTCAAGAAAACGTGAGGAAAGTGTTGTGCGTTGTCAAACCGTGTGTTTGTTGCAAAGCACCTGCCAGCCTTTTATAGGAGGATTTGTTGTGTGTTAAATGGGGTGTTAATGGACCTGAACGTTGGACATCAATGACCAGTGCGTTGGGCATTGAATCATCCATAAACTGTCCATTTAACGTTGCATTAAAAGACAAGAACGTTGGGCATTTAATGGTTGTAACGACTTGGAGCAGTTCTGGTGCGCGATCAGAATACCCCCATCAGAGTTGGAGCAGTTCTGGTGCGCGATCAGAATACCTCCACCAGAGTTGGAGCAGTTCTGATGCTACCAGAAGACCTCCACCAGAGTTGGAGCAACTCTGATGCGAAGCCACCAGAGTTCGAGCAACTCTGGTCCGAAGCCACCAGAGTTCGAGCAACTCTGATCCGAAGCCACCAGAGTTCGAGCAACTCTGATTCGAAGCCACCAGAGTTCGAGCAACTCTGATCCTGGGAAAAAATAAAACGTTACGGGAAGAAACAAAAATTAGACCGTATCTTTGAATGATAGGTTTTCGGACGACATTCGTGTCCGCAGGTCACCCGCGCACACGAGTCGCGGTTTTTCTTCTCCGTTTCGGGATTTGATCGGCACCCCCCCCTGCGTGTAAGAGAGAGCCTTTCCCTTTAGGAATCTTAACTCCTTAAAAGAGGCTTCCCTTTATAAGGGGGTGAAAATCCCTTGAGTTTTTCGGTGTGGGATAAAACCCACTAGAAACTCACAATTTTCCCAGTTTTTCCATTTCAACGAGTGAACTTCGAGAATCAATTTCTCATTCACCCGTTATCCGTTTTGAGTGTACCATATATCGAATTGTAGCCCTTAACAAGGAAAATCCGAAACCACTTTGACCCGACCCAAATCGGAAGTGGACCCCACTCAAATAATTGCCCCAAAAGGACCATTTAATGCAATTTTAACACATTTTTCCAACATTTTCCGTACAAGGTATGGTCACTTTGAGTTCTTGGTTATGTCGTTTGGGCTAACTAACGCCCCAGCGGCGCTCATGGAGTTGATGAACTAAGTATTCCATAAGTACTTAGATCAGTTTGTAATCGTGTTCATAGATGGCATCTTGATTTACTCCAGGGATGAAGAAGAGCACAAGAGGCACTTGGTTCTGGTTCTTGAAACACTACGAGAGAATCAACTCTATGCCAAATTCTTTAAGTGTGAGTTTTGGCTTAAGGAGATCGGCTTTCTCGGGCACATGGTTTCTGAGTCGGGCATTGTCGTGGATAAAAAGAAGATCGAGGCTATCACAGAATGGGAAAGACCTAAGAACATGAAGGAGATTCGTAGTTTCCTTGGACTAGCGGGTTATTATAGAAAATTCATGGAGAAGTTCTCAGTTTTGACATCACCATTGACAAAACTCACTCGAAAAGGGACTAAGTTCGTATGGGATGACCGTTGTGAGAAGCTAAGGGATTTTTAGAACTGAAGAAGAGGATAACTGAGGCACGAGTACTCGCCTTACCAAAACAGGGTATGGGGTACGATGTCTATAGTGACACGAGCATATAAGGGCTCGGATGTGTGTTGATGCAGATGGGGAAGGTAATTGCTTATGCTTCATGACAGTTGAAGAAACATGAGGCAAATTATCGTACTCATGACTTAGAGTTGGGGCAGTGGTGTTTGCACTAAAGATATGGAAGCATTATCTCTACGGAGAGACGTGTCACATATACACTGACCACAAGAGTTTGAAATACGTGTTTACTCAGAAGGACTACCACCTAGTGATTGAGTACCATCCTCGTAAAGCAAATGTTGTGGCCGATGCCCTTAGTCAGAAGAGTTCATCGGGGGCATTGATAACCAACTTGAGAGCATTGAGAGCTCAATTGGAAGTGTCCAGTGATTGTGCTTTGTCGGCAAGATTTGAAGTGAGACCTACATTACTTGATGAGATCAAGAAAGGTCAAGAAGCTTACGAAGAACTTATGAAGGTCCGAGAACACATGCTAGCGGGACCGGTTGCGGATTTCAGGGAGAGAGACGATGGTCTCTTGTTATTCCGTGACCGAGTGTGTGTACCATCGAATGATGAGCTCCGAAAGTCCATCATAGAGGAGGCTCACTCATCGGCGTATGTTATGCACTCGGGAGGCACGAAGATGTACAAGGATTTGAAAGAAAGCTACTAGTGGTCTGGGATGAAGAGAGAAATAGCAGACTACATTAGTCGGTGCCTTACTTGTCAGCAAGTTAAGGCAGAACATCAGCACCCAGCAGGCTTATTGCAGCCACTTTCCATCCCTGAATGGAAGTGGGAACATGTGACTATGGATATCGTGGTAGGTTTACCACGGACAATCAGGAACTATGATGCAGTTTGGGTTATTGTTGATAGGCTCACTAAGAGTGCACACTTTCTACCTATCAACACTACCTACCCACTCGAGAGGTTAGCCAAATTGTACACGGACGAGATTGTGAGGCTACATGGGGTTCCGGTGACCATCATATCCGATAGAGACCCACGATTCACGTCACGCTTTTGGCCAACATTTCAAGAGTCTATGGGAACGAAGTTGAAGTTCAGTACTACTTTCCATCCACAAACGGATGGGCAGTCAGAGTCATACAGATCCTAGAAGATAAGATGAGGGCTTGTGCATCAGAGTTCCAAGGAAGTTGGGACAATCACTTAGTACTCATGGAGTTTGCCTATAACAACAGTTATCAGGCGAATATAGGCATGCCTCCATATGAGGCATTGTATGGGAGGAGATGTCGTACACCTTTGTGTTGAGATGAGGTAGGCATGGCCAAATTTGAGAGCACAGAATTGGTGGAGATCACCAAATCAAAGGTAAAGATGATTCTTGAAAGGCTTAAGACGACCCATGATAGGTAGAAGACTATGTTGATAAGCGTCGAAGAGCCTTAGAGTTTAAGGTTGGGGAAGAGGTATTCTTGAAAGTTTCACCTTGGAAGGGGATCATCCGATTCCAGAGCCGAGGGAAACTTAACCCACAATACATAGGCCCATTCGTGATTCTTGAGAGAATAGGGGCTGTTGCGTACCGATTACAGTTGACTCCAGAATTAAAGAAGATGCATAACGTGTTTCACGTGTCGATGCTCAAGAAGTATATGTCGGATCTATCTCATGTATTAAAGAAACCACCCATGGAAATACGAGAAGACTTGAACTATGTCGTGCAACCAGTGAAGATACTTGATAGGCAATGTAAGAGGCTGAGAAGCAAGAAAGTTCCAATGGTTAAAATCTTTTGGAAGAGTGATCAAGTTGAAGAAGAGACTTGGGAAACGGAAGCTTTGATGAGGGAGCAATACACTTTCCTTTTTGCGTAGCGTTGTGAATTTCGGGGATGAAATTCCCGTTAAAGGGGGTGAACTTGTGACCCCGCACCCGAACGTCCTTGAAATTCAATTTGAATTTCAATTTTTATGTATTGATTTCCCTATTATCGAACAATTGTAAAACGATTACTGTTTTAAGTAATGCATGGTTGATCATACTACCATTCGAGCTTGTATAATAGTAATGGGCTTTCAAATACTTATTTGGGCCATCTTATCAAATATAAGAGCCCAACATTTTTTAAATAATGATGCATAACCTTTTGACACAAAAACATTAAGTGAGAAGACTTACCTTTCTCGGACAACATGGAGAGGAGCTGCACATGACACAATTGGCATCAAATTTGGGGCCACCTAGTCAATTTCCGCCCAAAATAAGTGTGCTGGTTATCTCCCCCCATAATGGGAGTTTTACTCATCTAAATAAGGTGATTAAGGTTTCTCTGGATAGACTTTGAAGTCTAGTTTCATTATTGAGTGGTTGCTGAGCAAGAAGAGAGAGTATTAAAGACAATAATCGAGGTTGAGGGAACTGCTGCGTATAAACTCGAACAATGAGAGTATTGGTGTTGTTTGGTTCGTATCTTGAGCTATACTCATCCAAATAAGGAGTGTGAGGTTCCAAAAGAAAGCTCTCAAGATAAGGAATACGTAAAGGTCTGGTTTTCATCAAACGGAGTAGTGGAAGGGTTTCAAGTTGTCTGAACAAAACACAAATGCGCAGGGACAGATTTACTTCTCTAAAGTGAGTTTTAATCCCAAAACCTTTCTTTTTATCCCCCATATGATATGAACGATTGGTGGAACTATTATGCAATATTCTAAGTGTATAATACGTTATTATAAGTTTATGATATTGATTTAAAGGTTAGATACTAACCTAGAGCAAACCTTGAAAAAAAATGAGGAACCGAGTTTGCCGGAAAACACCCATTTTAGGGGCTGTTTTCGTATCAACGGTTAGGGGTTGAACTAGCACTTTGAGGGGGGCTGTTTAACACTCATTTATAATCAAGGAAGAATCTCTCAAACTTCTTTGGTCGAAGCTTTGGTCATTGGATCAAGACGGAAAAGTTTAAAGCTCAATTAAGGTGTGGATCGACATCTAGTTGCTTACAACTTGTAGGTTGAGCATGAGATTACCTAAATGTCTAAATCATGTTTTCATGGATTATGATGATTGATTATTGATGAAATATTGATATATTTGATAAGGAATGAAATTGGAAATGATTTGAAATCATATTGATAAAAATGGAATTAAATGAGTTATTAGTGAACTATTATGAAAATAGGCATTTTTGGTCATGTGTGAAATGTGTAGATACATAAATGAATATTTATGCATTACATTGGATGCTCAATTTGCTGCTACATATTTCCTAAATATGTAGGGATATACAAATGAAATATTTGATTTGATAGGAATAATCTTAATAGTATTGAAATACTAGTTAAAGATTATTTATAATTGTTAAGGAATTGATCCTAATGACTTGATTGTAAGTGATGCACTTAAATGTGATTCAAGTGTCTAACTTGATTTAGTATGAATCTAAGATCACGTGATGGGAAGAACTTAAGGATGCCCTAAGGTAGATTATTGATATGTCAATTCTAGGCATAGGTTGCTTAGAAATTGGGTCTAAGCCATGGCACGGTGATGTACTTGAGTAGAACTCTAGAAGTGCATTGGTAGACAAGGGGTTGTGATTGATTACATGCATGGTGATGTACTTGAGTTGGACTCTAGAAATGCATGGTGAGATTGAAGGTTGTAACCTATGATGTGCATGGTGATGTACTTGAGTAGAACTCTAGAAAATGCACGGTGAAGTAATTGACTTGTGTCATATGATTTGCATGGTGATGTACTTGAGTTGGACTCTACAAATGCAAACATATGTGTTAGGGTTGGACCCTATGAATTGTCGTGACTGATAGTCACGGGGTATTGGGTTGATGTTTTGTAAACAAACTTGGGCCTACGAGTCGACTACTTGACTTTTTATAAAGTAAGTATATTTTGAAAAAGGGGTAACGTGGGGTTGCGGCCTAGATTATATTATCACCCTATTTGATGGTCTTGTGTTTGAAATACTTGTTGTATATCTATTAAATGTCATCCACACCAGTACTTTATAGCCCTATAGAGTATTGACCCCTTCGGGGGCGTCCCACCACCATTTCAGGTTGAGGCTAGAGCTTGTTACCTGTGCTCATTGCTCGAGTGATCATCTAGGAGGGAAGACTTGGTTCATGCTTCCTCCATTCTATCTTTGAACACTAATATACATGTGCATGGATATTTTATTATAGAGCGTGCGTGCTCATGTTTGCCACGTGTGGCATTGATATTCAAACTATGTTTTCCGCTGCTTATTAAATAGCTTATTATGTTTGTTTATAGATGACTTATGTGTGAATGATATTCAAGATGCCTTGTATAATATGGATGTGTTAGGTGTGGTTGACTATTCATATTGTACGGTGGGTTGTTGACGTGTCTGGGTAGGTTCGGGCGTGACATTTTAATTGGTATCAGAGCCTTAGTCCAAAAACTTCATAATGAAGTCTCAAAATTCTCTTTTTCAAATGATTTTGAAACCATGAGCATAAGTGTTTTGTACTTATAGAACTTTTGGTACTTGAGTTGCAAGGTCTTTAATTGTTAAGATGGTACCTTTAGCAATTGGTATGACGACAATTTGAGCCAAGTAGTGCCTTAAGTAACTATATGTCAATTGACATTTGATACTAGTCTAATGAATCTTTCCAAAATTTCTTTCAGAAATGGACGGTTGTGGCAAGGTTACGAGAAGAAACCCGACGGGCCGTGCACCAGTGGTGACCAGGCAGGGAAGCTGTGGGGCCTCTAGAGTATATAGAGGGGCGAGCCATGGGGGTCGATCATAGACCGTGAGCGACGATCATGTTGACACCGAGAGTGAAACCTACTGGTCCTATGAGGACTCTACCTATCAACCGGAAACCGATCCAGTTGAGACCCTTATGAAGGGGATGACGATGATCTGAGTGATGAGGAGGAGGATAATGACTCCTTAGGAATAATTGAGGCGTTGCTCCAACAGTATCAACGAGAACGCGAAATAAGGAGGGAACGTCGAACGCGCCGAGCAGGGCAACCTTCGGGTGGGGCTTCAAGAGGGAGAAGCCATGGTGACTCTAGGGCCCACATTGAACCACACGGGGTCGAGGCAATGGAGGTCCAATCATAAGGATCTCAAAATATCTCAAGGAGGCAAGAGACTTGGGGTGCAAACCGTTCAATGGAACATGTGACATCTCTTTTGCCGCAGAATGGATCAAGAGGTTGAATGAAACAACCCTTGACATGCAACTCACTCCCGCGTTTAAGCTAATAGTTTCGGTAAGATTGCTTGAGGGGGTGGTGTCCATGTGGTGGGATGGGGTCAAAGGCAAATATGGTGGGACCGTCACTTGGGAGAATTCCCGATTGGAATTCTTTGCCCAATATTATTCTGACATCGAAGTAAACGCATAGTGAAGAGAGTATACTAACCTAACCCAAGCTGGTAAATTGAGAGTGAGGCAACTTGAACACAAATTCAGGGAGCTCACTGAGTTCATACCGAAGTATGTTTGTGATTAGAACCGAATGGTTAATCACTTCTGGGATGCTTTAGACTTGGAGGTGCGTGAGAGGGCAACACAATTGCCTAACATGACCTTTAGCAAAGTAGTTGAGCAGGGGTTGAAAGGGGAGAAGGAATGGGAAGAGAGAAATATGAATAACGTCGAAGAGGCGAAGAAAAGAAAGTGGGAAAACCATGGACCTCCAGGTCCTAACAAGAAGGGGGTCCTTTCGGGCACCCCCACTCCCAACTAGGGGAAGTCAAGGCCCGAGCGGGCAAGAACACAGATCACAAGCCTCAAGGGCGACTCGTTGCAAAAATTGCCTGAGGAGCCACATGGGAAAATGTCGTGACCCTCCTAGATGCTACCTTATGGATTATAGGGGTATCCAAACATATATTAAAATGGAGAGTTGAGCTCAAGGAATGTGAAGAAGATCAATGAATAGTAATGTGTATGTATGTAGAATTGAGAGTTGTATTCTAGGGTTACAAGCTCCAAAAGGAGTATAAATAGAGAAATAATGGGTCGGGCCACTAATATGGGCCCGATAAGCCCAACTAGGGCTGGAATTTTTAACCGAATAACCGAAAACCGAACTGAAAAAACCGAACCGAGCACTAAAAAAACCGATCCGAAACCGAACCGACTTTAATGGGACCCGAAAGTTGGGACCCGAACAAAAATCGGTTCGGGACCGGTTCTTTGATATTGAAAATCGGTTCGAACCGAACCGAACCGAACCGATGTTTTTATTAAATAATAGTTTTTAATTATTTTATTTAATTTGTATAGTTTTAATGTATTTTATACATTAAGCGTCCTTATGTATCAGTACTCCGAAGTAGCTCAGCGGTAAGACTTCATGCGTCTCTTTTGTCACCCAAGTTCGAATCCCACCTACGTCTTATCCCCTTGAATTTTTTGCTTTCCGTCCATCCCAACTTTCCAATTGGTTTTTCTTCCGTGTATAATGCTTCCCACACCGGATGGAGTAGAAAGTTTACTCCTCCTATCAGCCTATGTAATCTCCCCTCCATGGCTATTCAAAGATAAGTTTCTAGTTAAGCTTCAGGGCTAGTACTAGGTATTTAATATACAAATTTTTAAAGATCATTCGGTTTTTTCACAAAAACTGAAAAACCGGACCGAAAATTCGGTTTCCGAAAAATTGGGTCCCAACAATTTTCGGTTCGGTTTCGGATTATAGAATATAAGAAACCGAAAGATCGGTTCGGTTTGGATATTTCCCATTTCGGTTTGGGAACCGAACCGAGTCCAACTCTAGGCCCAACTACATAAAAGACTAATCTAGTACATACAGATAATATATGAACATTACAATAAAACAAAAGACATTCGATAAGCGTGTGCGGGCCGTTGTCCAGGCCTAATAGTCGTGAGACCCGGGGTCCGAGTCTATATACTCCATCAGGAGTCCCTCACTCCCTGAGTCGAGAGTACTCGAGGCGAAAGGGAGTAGGGGAAATGTGTGCTGATCTACCGTCTGATGAGTAAACTTCGTGAAATTTTTTGAATTTCTGCTTCTTTGGTTAACGGAGGCGCTAAGTCCCCCGCTCTTCCAGTCCCCCACTCCTTGAGGTGAATGTAGTGAGGTGAAGAGGAGTAGCGTAGTGCATGTCTCGTGATGTCTTCAATAGGGTGGCGAGGGTCGACACCTTTTGATCCACAACGGGGAGATGCCTCGTTAAAAACCTCATTAGGAAAAAAACCTGTGGGCAAAAATCCTAATGAGGGAAAAAGAGTACACCGGATGCCCCAATATGAAGCAAAAGGGGTGAGCCCTTCGGCCTAGGTGTGGAGCTGCAACGATGTCCGTCTGCTACAGGGATGGCCAAGACCAGTCTCTAGATGTGAGCAACTCGGCATGATAACTAGTCCCAGTCATCAAATAAAGATGACTAAGAGATAGGTCGAGTGACCGTCCATAATGTGATGTCTGGGTCATCAAATAAAGTGACCGAGACATGTGGCCGAGAGGCCTATAAGAAGTCTGAGCCATCAAATAAAGATGACCATGAGAGACGGCCAAGTGGCTGGTATGATGAGCTCCACGTCATCAAATAAAGATGACGGGGCGATGCATGGCCGAGGTGCCCGGATGAGAGCTTCACGTCATCTAATAAAGATGACGGGGCGATGTATGGCCGAGAGGCCTGTATGAGAGCTCCACGTCATCAAATAAAGATGACAAGGCGACGTATGGCCGAGAGGCCTGTATGAGAGCTCCACGTCATCAAATAAAGATGACGGGGGCATGTATGGTCGAGAGGCCTATATGAGAGCTCCACGTCATCAAATAAAGATGATGAGGTGACATATGGCTGATGGGCCTATATAAGAACTCCACGCCATCAAATAAAGATGGCGGGGCGATGTACGGCCAAGAGGCCCATATAAGAGTTCCATGTCATCAAATAAAGATGACGAAGCGATGTATGGCCAAGGGGCCTATATGAGAGCTCCACGTCATCAAATAAAGATGACGGGGCAATATACGGCTGAGGGCCTCGCATAAGAGTTCCACATCATCAAATAAAGATGACGGAGTAATGTATGGCCGATGGGCCTGTAAATGAGCTTCGCGTCATCAAATAAAGATGACAGAGTGATATATGGCCGATGGTCCCGTAAATGAGCTCCGCGTCATCAAATAAAGATGATAGAGCGATATATGGCCGATGGCCCGTAAATGAGCTCCGCATCATCAAATAAAGATGACAGAGCCATATATGGCTGATGGGTCTGTAAATGAGCTTCGCGTCATCAAATAAAGATGACGGAGTGATATATGGCCGATGGGCCCGTAAATGAGCTCCGCGTCATCAAATAAAGATGACGGAGCCATATATGGATGATGGGCCCGTAAATGAGCTCCGCATCATCAAATAAAGATGACGAAGCCATATATGGCCGATGGGTCTGTAAATGAGATTCGCGTCATCAAATAAAGATGACGGAGCGATATATGGCTGATAGGGCCTATGGCTGAACCTTGGGCTCCTTTAGCCTTTAAGCCGGAGACCGCAAGATGTTCACAATATCTGAATATGAGGACAGGGCGGTGTAGGCCTGTCTGAATATGAAGACGACGGTGCTGGTGAGCCGGTCTGAATATGAGGACGAGGCGGTGGACGCCTGTCTGAATATGAGGATGGCGGCGTTGAGGAGCCGGTCCAATATATAATGATGTGGCAATGATGGGCTGATCGTCACATCAAGGCGATGGTCGCTATCCAGGAAGGGAATGGCGAGCCAGTCGCTAGATAAATGCTTTGGCGCTGGGGCCGGTCTGAATATGGGGACGAGGCGATGATAAGCCATTCATCATATAGGGGCGATGGTCGCCATCCGAGAAGGGAGTAACAATCGCTAGATAAATACTTCGACCCTGGGGCCGGTCTGAATATGAGGACGAGGCGATGATAAGCCATTCGTCATATAGGGGCGAGAGTCACCATCCGGGAAGGGAGTAATGAGCTCGGTCGCTATAACAAGACATCGGTGCTGGGAGCCGGTCTTGAGGTAGATAATCACGCCAAGGCCGAGAGACCGATCGTGATGTGCGTATGGCGATGATGAGGAGCTAGTTTGATAACATGATGACGGGGCAATGATGAGCCGACCGTCATATAGATGCGATGGTCACCATCTAGGAAGGGATGCGAGCCGAATCGCTAGCTCAAGACTCTCGGCGTTGAGGAACCCGATCATGAGATAGATAATCACGCCGAGGCTGAGGGGTCAGTCGTGATGTGAAGACGACGGCGACGAGGAGCCGATCCTGTAATATGATGACGGGACTATGATGAGCTGAGCGTCATATAAAGGCGATTGTCATTATCCAGGAAGGGATGGTGAGCCCGATTGCTAGCTCAAGACTCTCGGCGCTGAGGAAGCCGGTCTTGAGATAGATAATCACGCCGAGGCCGAGGGGCCGGTCGTATTATGAGGACGAAGGCACTAAGGGGCCAGTCCGAGAATCCATGCAATGATCGTCGTCCGGTAAAGGAATGGCTAAGACCGGTCTTGAGATAAATAATCACGTCGAGGCCGAGAGGCCGATCGTGATAAGGACAACGACGATGAGGAGCAGGTCCTATAATATGATGATGGGGCGATGATGAGCCAGCCGTCATATAGTGGCGATGGTCACCATCCAGGAAGGGATGGCGAGCCCGATCGCTAGCTCAAGACTCTCGGCGCTGAGGAAGCCGGTCTTGAGATAAATAATCACATCGAGGCCGATGGGCCGGTCGTGAGAGAGCATCACGCTGAGATGTGATGAAGGGCAAGGCGTTGACGCCGGATTGAACATGAAGGAAGGCGGAGCCGGACCGATGATGGACCGGGCTTGGACGCTAATCTGAAGATGGGGGACGGCGCTGGGCGCTCGTCTGAGATGAGGGATGGCGTTGGGCGCTCGTCCGAGATGTGGGATGGTGCTAGGCCCTCGTCTGAGATGAGGGACAGTGCTGGGCGCTCGTCTGAGATGAGGGACGGCGCTGGGCGCTCGTCTGAGATGAGGGATGTCGCTGGGCGCTCGTCTGAGATGAGGGACGACATTGGGCGCTCGTCGGAAATGAGGGACGACGTTGGGCGCTCATCTGATATGTATAGTATTTGTCTGATATGTACTTAGTCAAATTTTGGGGATTTCATTTTTATTGCTCGAGGCCGGCGAGTGCACGGTCCATCAGCTTCCCTCTTTTATTTTTGGGGATTTTGCTCGAGGCCGGCGAGTGCACGGTCCTTCCGCTGTCCCTCTTTTATTTTTGGGGATTTCGCTCGAGGCGGGCGAGTGCACGGTCCTTCGGCTGTCCCTCTTTAATTTTCTTCCTCTACTTCTTTGAGCGAGGAGTATCCTTCTTTTAAGCTTCGGCCAAGGGGGTCGATAGTACTTCGGCTGCTAAGGAGTCCTACTGGATCGTCCTATGATCTCGGGGAGGTCCCGTCGCCTATTTACGACGCGGGCTAAGGCTTTTGGTCGGTTATCGACGGTTGTCGTTCCTCAACCCCGAGTTTGGGGATTTTTGTCACCTCGACCATGATTTCAAACCTCTCGTCCTGCGATTTCGCGTGAACGATGCGGTGAGCTTCCCATTTCAAGACGTGGGTCATTTGCGGGCCCCTCGTCCTGGGGACATCGTCGGCCTTACCTGAGCGTCTCACTCTAAGGGGTCGATACGATGCGCTCTATCGGCTATACTTGAGCGTTTCACTCTAGGGGGTCGATATAATGTGCGGTATCATAGACTGAGATGTACCGTTTACCGCTTTTAAGCATAATAATGTCGTGTGTGGCCGATAGCGGCTCTCAATTTTAGATGCCCGAGTCACCAAATAAAGGTGACTAGGGTAGGTCGATGGACCTAAATATAATCCGAATCATCAAATAAAGATGTTCGGTAGACTAGAGCTCTGGTTCACCACTTTGGGGATTTTTTAACCCGCTCTAACGGTGGTGATAATAATAACGCCAATAATAATGCATTATTAGCAACCTCGGGAAATTTTAATCCGCCGTAATGGTCTTCACCACCTCGGGGGATTTTAACCCGCCATAATGGTGGTGGAAATAATATAATTAAAACACATGTTCTACAACATTATTGGACTTTATAATGGATATACATTCCTCAACTTTAATTTAGAAGTCTTCGAAATTTCTTTTCGGGCTATTATCTGATAAATTGCCGATACTGATAATTGGACCTCATTTGACCAACTGGTCAACCCCATGTCTTTGCCATGGCCCAATTAGGATATCCACCACCATATGAATATTATCTAGGCCAAGATTAATATAATATGTGGTCCCGATAATATCGGACGGCACCCACCCCCGGTGTGGTCCCCACGTGAATTTTACCATTCACGTAAAAGAAATGATAAAAATTTACAATCATGTAAAATGTGTTTACTCATTTCTCAGGGTTCAATACATAATTTAATAGAGTACAAATGCTTGGGGTGGTGTTACACATATTGTACAGCGGGTTGTTGACGTGTTCGGGTAGGTCCGGGCGTGACAGTCTCTGTACATGACAGGCTCTCCTCCAGGGAGGAACGAAGTGAGGAAGCGCCCTCCGCAACTGTCTCTTCCCACCGTTGCAGCATGCGTGGGGGAGATCTCCGGAATGAGATCAATGCAAATCGGTGGGCCCGCGGAGATCGCCCTTCTCCACACTATGCTCGGACAGGACATGATGACAACGACCTCAGTAGGAGACTGAATGAGCTCAGGAGCGTGGTAGATGGTCGGGTTAACCTCAATCATGATGTGAGGATTCCCAAGCCATTTATCAGCCAAATCATGGATGACCCGCTACCACAAGGGTATAAGCCCTGTAACATTGAGGCCTACCGAGGGAAGACCGACCCCCAACATTATGTCTATAGGTACATGGCCTACATGGTCAGGATGGGATATAGTGATGTGATCAGGTGCAGAGGATTCTCAGTGATATTGGACGAGACGGGCCGGGAGTGGTACAACTCCCTGCCTGACGGAAGAATCCAAAACTTTCGGGAGTTAGCCCAAACATTCATTGCACAATTTTCCAACTCTAAAGACTCCAAGAAGAACTTCTCTCACCTCCTGGGAGTCAGACAAGGACGCCAAGAGAGCTTAGTCGCCTTCCTAGCTCGTTGGAGGGGTGAATCGGTGAAGGTGGATGGCCTGGATGACAGATCCGTCATCGCCATTCTCAACAATGCCTGAGGTCGGGTGAGCTGTATAAGGAATTTGTACGACACCCCCGACCTCACACGAGGAGGCCTTGCAGCGAGCCAATGCGCGGGCCGATGTGGAAGAGGCTTAAAAGCGGAAGAGAGAAGAGGAGGAAGGAAAGCACCGACCTGAAGACGGAAAGAAAAAGAGTTCAAAAAAGGAAACCCACGACCAAGACAAAGGGAGTGGGTCCAAAAGAAAGAAGAAAGGGTGGGGAAAGAACAAGTCGGGTGTGCCCAATGGACCTCTATCTGGCCAGCCAGAATTTTCACCTTGACACATCTGGTTAGCACTGTCATGGATTATGCGGCCAAACAAGGTTTGATAATGACCCCGGAGAACTGAAACATTGTCAATGGCCAGGGCGCTTGAGGTAAATATCGCAAAGTCCATAAGAGAGATACTCACGAAAGTGATGACTATTATGTCCTTAAAAAGTACCTGGAAAGGCTCATCTGTGAAGGACAGTTGGACCCGTTCGTGAAGACGAGCTGGCATGGACAGGCCCCTCAAAAGAGGATTACCTGGACCAGGGGAAAAGACGAGCCGGCCTCAACCTCTAAACAGAGGGAGGTCGGAGCCCAGTTCGAGGTTGACAAGGAGGGGGGAGATTCAGGCCGGCAGAAGCGCCCACATGTCAACCAAATCTATGGTGGACGTGTGGGAGGAGATACCGCAGGAGAATGAAAGAAGCGGGGTCGCCAGTTGTTCATTGGGGAGATTAACCACCTCCTTGCTGACAAAAAACAGAAGCGGGAATCTATCATTTTCACAGATGACAACCTCCCACCTTGTCCTCCACCCCACAGGGACGCGCTGGTTGTAAAGATGGAAGTGATGGACACGATTGTCCATAGGGTTCTCATAGATAATGGCAGCTCAATCAACATAATGTACATGGATACCTTCCTCGAGATCGGCCTCAGGAAGGAAGCCTTGAAACCGGTAAAGACCCCCCTCTCAGGTTTTATCGGGGACGTGATCGAACCAGAGGGATTAATCACCCTCTAGGTTCAGCTCGGATCAGAGCCATGCGTACAAGTCATTGAGGCGGACTTTGTGGTGGTAAGGCTTCCAAGCGTTCAGGCAATGACATATCAGAGAAGTACAATATCCGAAAAAGTTATCCAACGTAGTCTTGGCCCCAAAGTTGCCGACTTGGAAGATGTGCGTGGATTATACAGATTTGAACAAGGTCTGCCCAATGGACCCTTTCCCTTTGCCAAGTATAGATCAATTGGTGGACCAAACAGCTGGATGTGAACTCCTTTCATTTATGGACGCATTCAGAGGGTACCACCAGATCTCCATGCACCCTGACGATGCCGAGAAGACCTCCTTCATCACCCCGGAAGGAGTATTTTGTTATTTAGTGATGGCCTTTGGGCTGCGGAATTCTGGAGCAACATATACCAGAATGGTAGCCAAGATCTTCCGAGCTGTACTTGGAAGGAACATGGAGGCATAGGTGGATGACATGATTGTGAAGAGTCAGAAAGTAGGGGATCATGCAGACGACCTTTAGGAAATGTTTGGCATCATGAAGAAGGTAAACATGAGACTTAATCCTAAAAAATGCACCTTCGCAGTTCAGGGCAGAAAATTTATGGGATTTATGGTGACCCACAGGGGCATGGAGCCTAATCCGGAGAAGGTCTGGGCAATCCTGGAGATGGACCCCCCAAGAATGTAAAAGAAGTCCAAATCCTTACCGGGAGACTGGCAGCCCTGGGGAGATTCTTATCCAGATCAGCCGATAAGACCTCGCCATTTTTCGAGGTCTTAAAGAAGAGCAACAGGTTTGAGTGGACCCAAGAATGCCAAACCGCTTTTGAAGACCTCAAAAAATACTTGTAATCAGATCTACTACTCAACAAACATGAGGCCGGCGAAACACTAATTCTCTACCTGGGAGTGACCCAGAGTGCAGTCAACTCTGTTTTAGTATGTGAGGAAAGGGCTGTGCAGAAGCCAGTCTATTACATCAGCAAGGTTCTCCATGGGGCCGAGCTAAGAAACCTGGGCCTCATATTCTGCCTTGTACTCTGCCTCATTGTTCGCCGCGACGTCTTTCTTCGGCCACGTCCCGTGCAGTACATTCTACTACAATGAGGCAGAGTACGAGGCCTTACTTTCCAGCCTCAAGATAGCAGGTCACTTCAAAGTACGGAAGTTGAGGGTCAAGAGTGATTCTAAGTTGGTAATCAAACAACTTAGAGGGGAATACGAAGCCAAAGAAACACATATGCAAAGGTATAAGGATACAGCCCTAGAGCTCATCAAGAATTTTGAGGAGACCGACCTGGTATGTCTTCCACGAGCTCAGAATGGAGATGCAGGCATTCTGTCCAAACTGACAACTGATGCACCCGAGCACCTCATTCGCATAGCTCGGGTACAGGAGTTAAGCAAGCCTAGCATCGAAATTACCAAAGATCAAGAGCTCTTGGCAATCAATCATGCTCCTAAATGTTGGATTGATGATCTGATAAAGTACAAGGAAGATGGAACACTGCCCACTGACGAAGAAAAAGCAAGGGTGATCAGGAGATGAGCTCCAAATTATGTCGTCCAGGATGGCAAGCTCTAAAGAAAAGATCACAATGGTGTGCTCCTCAAGTGTCTGAGACCAGAACAGGCTCTACAGGCGATGAAAGAATTACGCACAAGGATCTGTTCATCACACCAAGGTGCATTTACTCTAAGTCGAAAAGCCATTTTGCAAGGGTATTTTTGGCCAACTATGGTAAAGGGCTGTGCCGACTTCGCAGGAAAATGCGAAGTTTGTCAAAAGTTCCAGATAAGCCTGGGAAGGCCTGCTACAGTGCTACCTTATATACCCCAATATGCACTGCCATCCCCTTCTCAAGGTGGGGAATCAATCTTGTGGCTCCCTTTCCGTCGGGATCAGGAGGTCAAAAGTTTGTTATAGTCGCTATTGATAATTTCACTAAGTGGATTGAGGCCGAACCAATGGCCACTATCACCGCCGAACAATGCAAGAGATTTGCTTGGAGGAATATATTCTGCCGGTTCGGTGTTCCCATGCAGATCATCACTGATAATGGAAAACAATTTGACTTTGAGCCCTTTAAAGACTTCTGTGGGCAATGGGGAGTTGAGGCCAACAGAGCGTCTGTTGCTTACCCTCAATGCAACGGACAAATGGAGAATGCAAACAGAATGATCGTTGATGGTCTCAAAAGGAAATTGGAATCCATGGGAACAACCTGGGTGAATGAATTAAACAACATACTTTGGGCATACCAGACAACCCCAAGAAAGGCCACCGGTGAGACTCCCTTCACTTTAACCTGCGATTTTGAAGCTCGGGCACCATTAGAAGCAATAATACCAAGCAAAAGGGTAGAAGACTACAACCCTGAAACTAATGAAGAGATTATAAGAGTCGAGCTCCATCTGATTGAAGAAAGGAGGGATAGATCTTTCATCAAGGCTGAGAATTATAGGCGACAAGTGAAAGAATACCATGATGCCAAGGTTAGAGCAAGACTATTTGACATCGGAGATTTGGTCCTAAGAAGGATATCTGCTAGCAAGACTCCAGAGGGAGGGAAGTTTGCCAGGAATTGGGAAGGGCCTTACAAAATCAAAGGGATAGTTGGGCCCGAGACCTACAAACTATGTACTTCAAAAGGAAAACTGGTAGACAAGGTGTGGAATTCTGAGCACTTGTTGAAATTGTATCAGTAAGTATGTAGTCTTTTATACAATTTTTTTTAATAAAATTGCATTTTTAAGTTCATAAATGTCCTTTACACTTGAAAATATTTGCGAAGGTTCCTGAACCAACCAGAAAAAAAGGAAAGGCCATGCCTAACCGGTACTCGCAAAAAACAAAGTACAAATTCTAGACTCATCTAAATTCTAGAAGCTCAACTTAGTCTTATTAGAGACGATATCTGGAATAAAACAACCTTTCTCAAGGTTAAACAGTCTTATGAACAAAATCAAATTTGCTCTAACACGAAAAGACTCCTCAAGGTTAAGATTGAATTTAGATGGATAAGGGATGAATTAAGGGAATTAACTTTGCACCGGAGAGGCTCACAAAGCCTCACCAATTAAGAGGCTCATCATAAGGTCAAAATAACCTAAATAAGAAGCCCATCCAATCTGGTTCAATTGTTAAGAACCTAAGGGTTAAAAAATGATAAAGTCTTCCCTAAAATGGGAGAGACAAGCTTGACCGGAAATTCAAGGCATAAAAGCAAGTAAGGACAGTTGGATCACATAAACAGAGAAACCTACAATAGGTCTAAACAGAAAGACCAGAGGCGAATCTCCCAGAAAGACTACAGGAGTCCAAAAGAACAGTCCAGTCTAGAGAAAGGCTGGGAGGCCTCAGAAAATCTGAGTCACAAAGCAGAGAAAGCAATCAACGTAGGCAGGTCAAAAGCATGAAAAAATATGTACGAAAAGTGAGCAGAGATGTTTGTTACAAGCCACCCCTGGGACGGAAAACAGGAACAAACGTGCATGCCTGGGAAAGATGTTCGTTAAAATGTCAAGAGTGTTCAGGGCTCAAATTTCATTACCATCGGAAGAAGGAGGAACTTCGGGAGCAGGGCTGACTGGGGGAGCTTCTGAATTGGTCATTGGTTCGGGCAAGCCCCAAGATGAAGCAGTGAAGGAGTCATCTCTGTCAAGCAGGAAATCGTAGATGGCCGTCTGCATGCCACATATACCCAGCTAGAAACAGAGCCCTCCTCTTCGTCCAACCTCCCCCCCTCCGGAGTAGACAACCATCCAAGGCTATCTCAGCCTGACGTTCTGTGATCATATGCTCCACTCCCCCGGAAGGTTTCACTGTCCCGGAAAGCTTGCACGGCAACAGGGTCAGCCTCCTCCATCTTCCTCCTCAACTCCGTTTCAACAGCAGCAACCTTGGTCAACCTCCTCTCCAGCTTCCTGGCCTCCCTCATTGCAGCATCTCGGGCGGTCTCCAGGTCTGCCACCACTTTCTTATGGTGGTCGGCCTGGCCTTGAGCCTCCTCTTGCTCCCCATCCAAGCGGCAAGAGCTGGAGGAAGCAAGGACGAAAGCCTAAAGCAGGAAGCTATGGGGATTAGAGACAGTTCCAATACAATTTAGAATTAACAGAGGAGATGGAAAAGGGTGTTACCTCAGAAATAGAGTGAACGACATGCTGAAGAGCTGACCGGGGAGAGAGATTGCCAATCTCTTATGTATTAGCCAGGGAGACCGGATTAATTGTTTGATGAAACAGGGAAGACGGATTAGAATGCATGGACAGGTGGATCTTGTGGAGAGTTGTCAGGACATCCCACTGACTGCCACCTTCGATGGACTGGCTCTCGGAGTCAGCTCCACTTCTACAACGGCTCGTGCAGGATTCTTAGCAGCTCAGGACTTCTTCCATCGGGGCAAGGAGATGGGATGGGATGTCAGCCTCTTCTTGGATCCCTAGTCATAGGAGGTCGGAGGTCGGCAGTCGGCGTTGCAAGAGTCGCAGCGCCATCTCCTTGTGAGCCCCCATCGAACTTTTCAGGGGCGGGCTCCACAGCACCCCGGGTCTGGATCTTCCTCACATGAATCAAGGGACCCGGGGTTGAAGCAGCCTTCACAGCCAGCCACTTAAGCCCGGAAGCCATCTTCTCACCATCTAAATCAAGAAAAGAAATACCCAAATCAGAGCTCATTCATTAAGCAAGGAAATAAATGGTGTAAGACATATGCAAAATCAGGCCTTCTTATGGTGGAAATAAGAAGAGGTTGGTATCCTTGGCCTTCTTCTTGATAAATTCAACAAGGGACTTGATGATTACCTGTCCCTAGTTGATGTTCATCCCATGATGAACTACAAAGACAGCTTTGCATTCTGAACTGTCATATCATCGGTGGAGCTCCTCTTGCTCCAGACGCATCTATGGAAGATATTGACCAATTTCTCATAGTCGCTCTGTAGCAGATTCTTCTTCACGTACAGCTTTGGAACACTTCCTACTTCACGTCGACAATAGAGCTGAACAAAAGCTTTAACAGAAACCTTGACACTGTCTACCACTTTGCTAAGTTGTGATTCCTCCATACCCTTGATGGTATGGAGACTTGATGGTATCACCTTCATATGTGGCGTTGAGATAGAATTCTGCCACGTCTTTGGTGCTGTAGGAGTTGAAATGAAAGCCTACCACTTTGCTAAGTTGTGATTCCTCCATACCCTTGATGATTTTCATCATCGTTTCTTGGTTTGCGGCTAGTTCAGGGAGTGCGGAAAGGTCGCAGTTCATCCCAATGTAAATGTTCTTGACCAGGAGGTCAATTTCAGCATCAGTAAGGTCGTTGATGTTGATAAACGCCATTGCAGAGATTTTGAGGTTTTGAAAAGCTTGAGGGATTTGAGAGTACGAATGCTTGAGAGTAATGAGAGCAGTTGCGGTATAGGTTTGAGAAAAGGGTATATATGTGTTTGGATTAGTGGACGTTTGAGATTATTGGCGGTTCCGAGGTGCCAATAAATGAAAAAGGGGCGCAGTAAATGTTCTGCGGCTGTAATACCGTTTTAAGGGTAAAAGGGTACACGACCTTCATTAAGTTACTAGGTCACCCGGTTTTCTCAAAATATTTCCAAGTCCATAGCCTTCTGTTAGAGGTGTGAGTTTCTGAGGATAAGAGGAGGGTTTCTGTTGCTGAGGTGTTCTGCTAAGATAGGAGGTTCTCTGTTCAGAGTAGAGAACAGAAGGGGTTCAGCAACAGGTATTCTGTCAACAGAGAAACTGTAACAGAAGATCTTCCTGTTCAACCTTCTCTTGGAATTTCATCCATCATTCCCAATTCTTCTCTCAACTTGTTGAACCTAGCCTCAGGCAAGGGCTTGGTCAGAATATCTGCAAGTTGGTCTTCTGTTGACACATGCTCCATGCATATGTGCTTCTTCTCAACATGATCTCTGATGAAGTGATGTCTGATCTCAATGTGCTTTGTCCTGGAGTGAAGAACTGGATTCTGAGTGATGGCAATGGCACTGGTGTTGTCACACAGCAGCTTGATCTCCTTTGCTTGAATGCCATAATCCTTTAGTTGTTGCTTCATCCAGAGTAGCTGAGCACAACAACTCCCAACTGCAATGTATTCAGCTTCTGCTTTACTAGTTGAGATAGAGTTCTGCTTCTTGCTAAACCAGGAGACAAGTCTCACACCTAGCATTTGGCAGTGATCAGAGGCGCTCTTCCTGTCTAACCTGCAACCTGCAAAATCTGAGTCAGAGTAACCAATTAGTTCAAAGTTACCTCCCTTGGGATACCATAGGCCTGCTTTTGGATTTTCTTTGATGTATCTGACAATTCTTTTTGCAGCACTTAGGTGGCTCTTCTTGGGCTTTAATTGGTATCTGGCACAGATTCCAACAGAGAATGAGATATCTGGTCTGCTTGCAGTGAGATAGAGAAGTGATCCAATGATTCCTCTGTAGGTTGTTGCATCAACATCTTTGCCTTCATCATCTGGACCAATTCCTTGAGAGGTGTTCATGGGAATCTTCACTGAGGATTTGCCTTCTACTCCAAATTTTTGATCAGGTCTCTGGTGTACTTCCCTTGATTGATAAAGATTCCTTCTGGAACTTGTTTGACTTGCAGTCCTAGGAAGTAGCTGAGCTCTCCCATCATACTCATTTCAAATTGTCTCTGCATCACTTGAGAAAACTTCTTACATAATTCTGCATTAGTGCTTCTAAATATAATATCATCAACATATATCTGTACTAACAGAATGTGATTAACAACAGAGATTTGAAATAGAGTTTTGTCAACCTTTCCCTTGGTAAACCCATGGTTCACTAGGAATAGAGACAATGTGTCATACCATGCTCTGGGAGCTTGCTTAAGACCATAAAGGGCCTTTTAAAGCTTGTAGACACAGGAGGAGTGAGTAGGAATGAAAAAACCTGGTGGTTGTTCCACATAAACTTCTTCTTCAAGATCTCCATTCAGAAATGCACTCTTGACATCCATCTGGTAGACCTTGATGTTGTTGTAGACAGCATAAGCTAGGAATATTCTGATGGCTTCCAGTCTGGCCACTGGTGCAAAAGTCTCATCAAAATCTATTCCTTCTTCTTGGCAGTAACCCTTAGCTACCAGCCTTGCTTTATTCCTTACAATGTTGCCATCTTCATCAGCTTTGTTCTTGAATACCCATTTGGTTCCAATGACATTCTGGTGCTTTGGCCTAGGAACAAGTTCCCATACTTTGTTCCTTTCAAATTGAGTAAGCTCTTCTTGCATTGCATTGATCCAATCTGAGTCTGCAAGAGCTTCCTCTACTGTCATGGGTTCCATCTGAGATATGTAGCAGGCAAACATTGCTTCTCTCCTTGTTGATGCTGATCTGGTCTACACACCACTTCTGATATGTCCAATCACTCGTTTAGGAGGATGATCTCTTAACCATGTCAGATCAGGTTCTGTCTGTTGCTGTCTGGGTCTCTCTGGTTCTTCATCTTCTGAATCTTCATCTTCATTCAACAGAAGGGGGTTTGGTGCAGGTGTTGGGAATGCATGATTATCTGCTACCGCTTCTGTTGGTTCAGGTGTTCTGTCTTCTATGTTGACTTCTTTGAGGGTCTCTGTTACTTCTTTAACAGAGATGCTATCATCAAACTTTACATGTATAGATTCTTCAACATGTAGGGTTCTTCTGTCGAGTACTCTATAGGCTTTACTGGTGCTTGAATAGCCTATGAATACACCTTCATCTGCTTTCTCTTGAAAGACTTTCAGATGCTCCTTTCCATTGTTGAGAATGTAGCATTTGCATCCAAATACATGAAAGTAACTGATGTTTGGTTTTCTTCCTTTCCAAAGTTCATAAGGGGTCTTCTGGTGATTCTTGTTGATCATACTTCTGTTCTGGGTGTAGCATGTGGTGTTGATTGCTTCAGCCCAGTATCTCATTGGTAGTCCAGATTCTGCAATCATTGTTCTTGCAGCTTCTTTCAACGTCCTCTTTCTCCTTTCTGCTACGCCATTCTGTTGAGGTGTTCTGGCGGCAGAGAGTTGATGAAAGGTTTCATTTTGATCACAGAAGTCCTTTATGACTTGGTTGACAAATTCAGTTCCTCTGTCAGACCCGATTGTCCCAACTTTCAAATTCTTCTCAGTCTGAAGTTGCTTTAACAGATATGGCAACTTTTGAAGAGTTTCATTCTTCTTTGACAAGAAGATAGTCCATGTATATCTGGAGTACAAATCAACCATGAATAGGGTGTACTTCTTGCCACCAACACTTGGAGTCTCAACAGGTCCAAATAAATCCATGTGGATCAGATTTAAAGGACTTGTAGAAAGATCTCCAGCAATGGGTTTGAGAGAGTTCTTCTGTTGCTTTCCCTTCTGGCATGAACTGCAGAGGGTCTCTTTCTTGTATACTATGTCTGGCAGTCCATCAACAATGTGTTCTCTTGCCAGTTTGTTGATTATTTTGAAATTCAAATAACTAAGCTTCTTGTGCCAGTCCCAGCTCAGCTTTGAATCTCCCTTGGCTATCAGGCATACTCCATCTTTTGTAGTTTTCCAATCAACCACATAGATGTTCTTCTTCCTTATTGCTGTAAGAACCACTTCCTTTGTTGTCTCATGCTTCACAATGCAGAAGTCCTTTGTGAATTCAACAGTGTAGCCTTTGTCACAGAATTAGCTAGCACTCAACAAGTTGAACTTCAGGCCTTTGACATATGAGACATCATCAATGACTATCTGGTTCTTGATCAGCTTCCCTCTTCCTTTTGTTTGACCTTCTTTGTCATTACCTCCAAAGGTAACTTTAGGTCCTTTGCATTTCTCGAACTCTGTTAGGCAACTTTTGTCACCTGTCATGTGCCTGGAGCATCCACTATCAATAAACCATTCTTGCTCTGAGATAGCTCCAACACACAGTTGCTGCATGATCAAAAGAAAGATATAGGTACCCAAGCAATGTTGGGTCCTTGGGGGTCATGGAGTCTGGGTAGTTGGTACCATTTTGGTCTCATCAGGTGAAACCTTGGTGGATGGTACCCATTGTCCACCTGGTAGTTATAGTAAACCGAAGTGTGATTCACTTTGGGCAGATGTTTGTGAGGGTCATGCTTGCTGTTTACGTACTTTTGCATAGCTTTCTTGGCGGGAAAGAAGTCCCATATACTATCAAGAGCAGAGGGGCGGTTAGCTTTGGGCTTCTGAAGTTGACCAGCCAACCTCTTTTGCCTGAAGTTAACTCTCTCTTGATATCTGCCCTTCTGGTGATCATTTCTGGCATAGTTATCATGAGGTTGTCTGTTAATGATTTGTCTTTTATGTCTGTTATTCTGAAAACCCTTTCTGTTGTTAGGTTTTCTGCCAGGTTCATTGATTTTCAAAGGGGGTTTCTGTTGAACTTTTATCTTCCCCTTTTCTGGTCTGACTTCCTCATGAATAACCTTGGTGCCAGATACACCAGCTTGGCAGATGAGGCTAGAAATCAGTGGCACTATGACCTTGTCTGCCTTAGCAACACTGGTACTAGGCATTACAGAAGGCTCACCTGATTCTGTTGAGCCATAACCAAGACCAAAACCAACGCCAATCTGTTGATCAAGTAGTAACCTTTCCATTGAAGACTGGGCCTTCTGGTAGGTGTTGTACTTAATCTCGATTGACTCCATTTTCCTTACTTTCTTTAGAAAGGAAACATTTTCAGTTTCCAGCTGATCTCTTTCTTTAATGAGAAGATTGATTTTGATCTCGACCTCCTTTCTTAAGTCAAGGATCTCAGCCTTCAACTTACTGTTTTCTTCTTTGATAGAAGAGTAAGTGGCTTGGATGGCTTTAAACTCTTCCCAAAATTCTGGCATTGAATCAGAATCAAAAGCTAAGCCTACCGAAGAAAAACCAGATGTAGAAGTAGCGGTTACCTCATCATCAGAATGAGCCATGAGGCATAGGTCTTCTGTCTCAGTATCAAGACAACAGAAGGCCTCATCAGAGTCAGAGTCAGAACTGGATTCTGTCTCAGAAAGGGGGTCTTTCTCAAGTTGTTCTGTGACGAGTGCTTTCCTTCTTCTGGTATTGTCTTCAAATTTCTTCTTTTCTCCATCATGCCCTTGTCTCTTGGACAGTCTTGGATGTGGACAATCTACCTTGAAATGCCCAGGTTGTCTGCAGTTGTAACAGAGAAGCTCACTACTGCTTTCTGTTGCTTTGGGTTTCCGGAATGGCTTTCTGCTGGAAGATGGACTTCTTCCATCTTTGGGATTCTTCATAAACTTCTTGAATCTCCTAGCAAAAGAAGCCATATATTCGTGAGATAAAAGAATTGAGGGATCAAAGTCATTTACCTTGGATGTACTAGCTGTGAGGGCTGTAGTTGTCCTTTCTTCTGGTACATCCTCCTTTTCTTCAATCATCTCGAACTCATGAGCTTTGAGGTCTGAGATGAGCTTGTGTGTGGGGTAAGTCTTTACATCCTTGCTGGCTTGGACAGCAACCACCTTCATCTTCCATGCTGAGGGCAATCCCCTCAACACTTTGAGATTGATCTCCTTGGTGGTAAGTTCCTTGCCAAGCTCAGAGATCTCTCCAATCACTCGTTTAGGAGGATGATCTCTTAACCATGTCATCAAACTTCTTGTTGGCTATTGCCAGCTTGTTATCCTTCTCTTGCTCATCACCAGCTCCAATGAGCTCAAGAGTGTCCCAGATTTCCTAGGCAGTCTTGCACTTCTTTATCCTGTTGAAGTATCTATCATCGATGGACTTCTAAAGAATGTCTTTAGCAATATTGTCCAGATTGTACTTTCTTCTTTCTTCAGTAGTCCACTCAGATTTGACCTTATTGATCATCTGAGGTCTGGTGTTGTCAATGGCATGCTCAGGGTTGACCTTCTGAAAGCTTGTGAATGGCCCAATGTCATGTACTTCCCACATCTCATCATGCATAGCACAGAGATGTGCCTTCATTCGGATCCTCCAGTCATCAAACTTAAGATCTGAGAACATAAGATTCTTGGAAAGAGAGTGATCTATTATATCAGATTAAAAATGAGGCAAACAGAAAACAAGTGGATCTTTGTTCAGAGAATAACCTAAAAGATTATTAGAATAAGGAGGCTCTGATACCACTTGTTGGTCCCGGTTGCACTAGATACAGTCTAAGGGGGGGGGGGGGGTGAATAGACTGTATTGGTTTTTAACTTTTTCAAGCTAATTACCAGATTTAACAGAATAGTCTGTTCTGTTGGCAGAACAGACTGGCAGCGGATGGGGTTCTGGTAGGGGTTCTGTCAGTTTAGCCTCAGAGAAGCAAAGGCAGTAGGCCTTCTGTTAACTCACAAGACACGTTCTGCTGAACACAGAGACCAAGTCTTTGGAGTTAAACAGTTCAAATAAGAACAATAAATAAGTGCAGTAAGTAAATGACACCAGGGATTTTTATAGTGGTTCAAGGAACAACTCGTTCCTCTAATCCACTGTTCCACTAAGCTTGTAAAAACGCCCGTTTACAACGCCTTAGTCCTAGCACTTAAGAAGCTCTCCACGTCTTCTTCAAGTGTAGATGTCTCCTGGGATGCACTTCCTGGCTTCCTTTAAGACTGGTCTTTTCACCGAGCTTCCCGGAAGTATCACCACTTCACTGCTCCAATTACTTGGACGTCCTTCTTGTGAAAGAAGAGTTTCTGTTGAAACAGGGGTTCCTCCAACTTTCTTCGTTACAAAAGATTTGTAGATGAAGTGCTTGAAGTTGTTGAAGAACGATTGGAACTTTTCTGGAGTTGGAATGAGGAGTTGTGAAGATATAATCTTTCCAACGTCTGCCTTTCTTGTTGAAGATGACGAAAGTTTAATCTCAAGAAGGCTCTTACGTTTGAATGTTTGAATGTTTTTGTATTCGTACTTTTGTAGCTAAGGTTATCCGATTGTTCTTCGAAGAGTATCTTTTATACTGGGGTTGTCTTCCCGTTGGAGGAGAAGGAGGACAACTGCATTAAATGCGCGAACAGATGACTTGACCAGTAGGACCCAACAAAGTTGGCGGGTTACTATTTTGGGATAAAGCTATCCTGACATTGCGGCCAATCATCTGCATTTACTCTACAGAGTACGGGAGGCATTAAATGTGCATTTAATGCGCGTACTGTAGTTCTTCCGTTGAAGTCTTCTAGCCGTTGAAGGAATCTTTCGTTGGTTTCACCGGTTGAAGTAGTATCAAGAAAATTCTCCAAGTTTCAGGCCTTCTGACGTCTTCAGCAGAAAGTCTCTCAGAGAAGGTCTTGAGCACTTCTGTTGGAAAAGCTATCAGAGGGTCCTTTAGATCTTCTGTCAGATGCAAACTAATAGAAAGTTAAGAGGGTTTCTGTTGTAGTGATGTCCAACAGAGATCCAGAGGTTTTCTGTCTGAGTAAGAAGTAACAGAGAGCCAAAGGTCTTCTGTCAGGACAAAGCCTATCAGAGGGTCTTCTGTCAGGAGGTCTTCTGTTAGTCGACTAATCTAAGAAACTTTACAAGGAAAATTTCTAATACATTAAATCCAAAGAAGGGGTACTCTAAAGTCCTAATTAATATAGCATCATCAAAATCTAATTACAATTATTCTTTACAGTTGGCAAGGGTTTCGAGGCATATCTGGCCAAGTGGGGCATCCAGCATTCCAGGGCCTCAATTGCGTACCCGCATGCAAACGGCCAGGTGGAAAATATGAACCAAACCATCATGGATGGCATAAAGAAAAAACTGGAAGATTACTCCTCGACCTGGCCGGAGCAGCTGAATTATGTCTTGTGGACGTACAGGACGACTCCAAGGACGGCGACCGGGGAAACTGGGTTGTCTTCTTCCCAGTTCTTCTCCAGGTCGCGATTTCGGCGGCCGGAATTAGGTAAACTTCGGCGATCGATAACTTTACTTACAGGTAACGGATTTAAATGATTCAAGTTGCAAAATGATCCTGACGTCGAGGAGAAGCTCGGCCACCCCTATCTACGGCCAAATCGTGTGACGTCTAAGAAACTCCGGTGACTACAAATCGGTCTGGAATTTATTGGGAAGTATTCCTAGACCTCTCACGACCCTCCTCTATCGTTTTTACGAAGATTTATACGTAAAATAATATATATAGAAATTTTCCGGTGAGATTATGTGTGTGTGTGTGTGTCTATATATATATATATCTGTGTGTGTGTGTGTGTATGTATGTATATGTATATATAGCTTCTATCTCTCCGATTTGAAGTGTTTGGGATGGCTAAGGGGGTGTATTTATAGGTCTAGATGGATCCTTCTAGATTTTAAATGAATTATTATGGTTTATTTTATTTATTTGATAATTATATGAATAATAATAAAAATAATAAAAATAATAATGTCTATACATAATGACAGGTTGGTAGTTGATGAACATGGCATGTGTATTGGTTCCTGATTTGATTCCTCTTGATATTTATATTTCATTTTATTTTTATTTTATTTACTTAAATATATTTTGAGTTTTACATATAAATATATATGTATATATGTAAATAATGTATATACATGATTTGGTAGGTGATCTTAGCATGTGAGATTGTTTTATGATCTGATATTTTCATTTATCATTTTGATACTTTTATTAGTAATTTATAATATTCTTACTATTATTTTATTTATTTATTTATTCTGTCACCTATATTTTATCTGATTTATTTCCATTTTATTTTTATTTTATTTTTCCGATGCCATATAAGTGTTTAATTCTATTGCATGAAGTGTGTGTATATATTTATACACCAAGTATAATACAAAATATTTTGATATTACTTTTATTTGATTTATCAGATATAACTTATCTGATTTATTTATTTATTTATTTATTTATTTATTTATTTTTATTTCAAATTTTCAAGGTATCACATTCTACCCGCCTTAAAGAATGTTTCAATTCGTCCTCGAAGCATAAACTAAGACGAGAATCAAGTATGAAGATGAAGTATTACAGGTTTATAAGATATTACATTATGGCCGTGACGAGCACCCCTTTCCGATCTGGAAGAATCGCTCCTCGAGATGCTTTCTCATATAAGTAGCTAGCATCCACATTTAACTTCCATTGCTTTTGCGGTTTGTTCCATTTGATAATTTGAGGTTTATAATTTCTGAGCTTTAAGTCTCTTGGAACTAATCCTTCTTCAAATAAAACCCCCTCTACAATCTGAATCTTAGAAGTAGATAAACATGCCACACAGCTTTCGGTATATAATTTAGTCTGCAAATTAGATTTGTAGAGGTAAGAGTACCCCAACCTGATCCCCATATGTTTCGCATAGCTTTTCCACATGATCCAGCATATAATACGAGGTAGATTTCTCTTAAGTATGTCAAGTGATGGAGTATATGGCCTAGGAACCCCCGACCCACATACTTTCAATACTACGATCAGACCCAACAGGCCCAAGTTGGCCCAAGCACGGCAAACAAGACTCTAGACAGCCCATACTACGCAAGGTATGCCTTCGGCCCCATGCCCGAAGGCTCTATACTCAGCAAACGGTTGAACCTAGTCCCGAGACATCGTTGGGGAACAAGACTTGAAATGTGATCCTTTGGCATTTACAGCCTTCAGGACATGATGCCGCCGGCTATGTATAGCCTTCGGCACACGAAGGCCCTAGTACGCACAGCCGAAGGCGCTTTCCTCGATAGGATCTCCTCTCCACATGCGCTGCTGAATCACCGCATAAATGCAACGTCACACCCAAACCATCGCATTGAATGCGGCCACATACATATGTCGGCGCCGCCCTGGTTGGTTTGACCCCCCATCCATTGGCTGCTTGACACATGTCCTTTCGATTATTGCCCCTAGTATTTATGGCTGCTATAAATAGCAGCCATTTTCCATTGTAAGGACAACACAGCTGATATATCGAATACATACTCACTCTCGCTTACTTGCTCTGACCTCTCTCTTGATACTTCTTATAATGTCCCTCGGATAAACTACCCCCCGGGTACACTATCCATCATCAACCATACTTGTTAAGCCAACTCCAGTATGCCAGTATCTGAATTGCCCATAATCCTTCTCTGGATGTTGATAAATTCCCAAAATACCCAAGAAATATTGCCAAACCCTTGCACCACTAAGCACTGAAAGAAGATATGCTTCACATTGTCACTATGTCTTCTGCAAAGAGGACATATTGAGGGGTTTAATATCATCTGGAATCTGCTAAGGTTATCCGAAGTAGGAAGGATTCCCTTAGCTATTTTCAACTGCAACAGTTTTATTTTCAGTTCTTGCTTAGTTTCACAAATATGTTGATTGTTATTCATCTTTTGCATTGATTCTATTTATGATTGATTTATTCTTTTTAGACTGTTGATATCGTAATTAACATGTGCCCATTTGTTGCGTTGAGTGGCCGAGTCAACCCTAGTGTTTCATCTGACAATTAGGCTGATGTGATGTTCTCTGAGTTGCTGCTCATTGGAGTCTTCGTCGTTAGTAAGATTACTGATCTCCTTCTTCTTCGTCGTGACCTCCCCTCCCCTATTGCCGGTGTTCACCCCAGGTATTCCTTGGTCACCTTTACAGAGGTGCTCGATGGGCACCTCAGCAAAATGGTTCCCTCGTTCCAGATCCTTAATGCATGACCTTGGGGGCTACATCATGAGGCTTCCGGTGAAGGCGTTTTTGCGGAGTACTCCTTGGAGGACAACCAGCAGGGTCCTGTCATCCGCGCCCTCAACCTCATCAGTTTTGTGCTTCCAATGTTCCAAGAATTCTCGAAGGCTCTCCTCCTTTTTCTGCTTCACACTGAGGAGGTGTGAAAAGTGTTTCTTGTGGTGTCTTCTTTCTGTAAAATGTGTTAGGAAGCATTGTGCTAGATCTTTCCATGAGTTGATGCTTCCCTCGGGTAGCGCATCAAACCATTTGTAGGTTGGTCCCTTTAGGGTGGATAGGTACCATCAGCATAGGTACTCATTGGAGGTGTTAAGCATGAGCATGTTGTTCTGATACAGGGTGAAGTGCTCTTGTGGGTCACTTTGACCATCATATCATTCATATGTTATGATGGTGTGGCCTCAGTACTTGTTTGGAATGGGGCCCTAGCAGTGAAGGGGGTCTTTGTCCTGATTTGGATGACGGAATCATCTCGCCCATCAGCCACCTCATGTTCCATCTTGTCGACCTTGCGCAATAGGGCTGCATAGCCCGGGTTCGAGGTGCTCCTCGTAGCATTGTCACTCATTTGTTATTTAGCTTCCATATGCATCAGGCTTCTTTACACCTACTGGATCACCTCATCTGTGAGATCCTTGCTCATCACATGGCGCCTTGCTGCTGTGTCTGAACCCGAGCAACATGTGTTTGATTGATCTTGTGTTTGGCATCGTCCTCATGGAGCTTTCCCTTGCCTTTGTTGAGGGGCTGTCGGTATGTTGTCTGGGATACCGACCCCAAGCTCCCTCGAGGTGATTCTGGCATAATGTCACTGTCTCACCCGCCTATCCTCTCAGAGACCCGACGACCTGCACTATGCATTACCCAGCATTATGAAATCCGACATGTGGCCACGTTCAATGTTGATCGGTACCTTCCGAGGGGAAGGGGTTATCCGGTATGTCCTCGTCAAAAAATGAGTGTGGCAGAGATGCGCATGCTGGTTGGATGTGTGGACAAACTAGAAAGGACCGCATGAGTAATGAAACAATTAAACAAAAGTGGGAGTAACACCTATTGATGATAAGATGCGAGAGTCTCGCTTGCGATGGTTTGGTCATGTGCGTAGAAGACCGAGTGATGCATCTGTCAGACGAGTTGAGATGTGTGGAGAAGAGGCAGGGAATAGAGGGAGAGGAAGACCCAAACAGACGTGGATTGGAGAGAGCAAAGTGGAGGGCGGCTATTTGTGTGGAGGTGTGCTCTCTTATCATCTTTTCTCCCTCATCTTTTTTTTATTTCTTGTTTTTTAGTCCTTTTATCTTTATATATATAAGCCTGATTTGATTGCACAAGCGATTTAAAGGCGTGCAATGATCTAACGTTTTAACTTGTTCTTCCAGCTGCGACAATCTCCCAAATTGCGTACCACTTCCATCGAACGCCATGGCATCAGAGAAAAAATTGAGCAACCCAATGAGGGAAATCAAGGTCCAGAAGCTCGTTCTGAACATCTCCATCGGAGAGAGGGGTGATCGTCTCACCAGAGCTGCGAAGGTGCTGGAACAACTCAGTGCCCAGACCCCAATTTTCTCAAAGGTTAGGTATATTGTGAGGTCCTTTGGCGTAAGACGTAATGAAAAGATTGGTGTTATGTCATAGTCAGGGGTGTTGGAAATTTTAAATGTATTTCAAATAAACAAATTATTATTTTTATTAAATGTGTTTACTCTAATATAACCGAAACATTATTTATTGTTTGTTTAACCGCATGAGCTAAAGTAACGGATGATTTTGCACGTTACTTGGTTGTCCTCTTAATTCTCCATTTTAATAGAATCAATAACTATGTCCACTTCTATTCTCTTTTTAATACTCCGTACATATCATATGGATTGAATCCCAAGAGAGATATAAAATAAGTAGCGAACTCATCTGCAAAATGAACTTATCTCCTATTTATCTTCTTCAAAAGGATTTTACGTATATATATATATATATATATATATATATATATATATATATATATATATATATATATATATATATACGTAAAATCACTGATGTCCAGGTCAAAACTTAAGCAAATCTGTTCAAATTCTTCCAAAGTCAAACCTAAGGTCAAAGTTTTTCTAAACTTTACTGTAGAGGTCCGAAAATCGTAGATAATTCAATCAACCTCGCGTCAACGGTCATCTTACAACAATCAACAATCAATTACTGAAGCCTCCCCTAACTCATCAACATTGTGTGATCCTCAAATGTGCTGAAATTCCAAATGATGAGCTTAGGGAAACCGTCATGTGTGGTACCTGTTCAGATTGCTCCACACACATGGCGGGTATGTCGAGCGGTGAGCAATCAAACCTTGCACATTCTGAAGGGGAGTTTCAATTTTCTCCTCCTGGCACCTTACACCAACATAGCAAGGAATCTCTCAACGGATGCAACATTCTAGGGGGAGTGTTCAATGTTATCCTCCCCGGTGCCTAACAATGACAAAGCATACCGAGTGCTCCAGTTGAGGGGGAGTACAGAGAGAAAATCAATGAGAGAACATGTTCCTATGGCTTAGTAAACCCAACTAAGCATACCCAAGGGACAGAGCCGAGAGTGAGTGAGTGATCATTATGAGCGTTAGGAAGCAGAAGGCTCAAGTGAGCAAGAAAAAAATAATCAATGATAAGTCTGCTACCTCAACTGCCTACTATCCATTGAATATTTACTCCTAGCCACTCAAATACTCTGGCAATTCCCAAATAGGTTCAGGACTGATTTAATCAGATCCCGGGTAGTAGTCACTGCATCTTGTCCAACAGTGCACGTTGAACCCTACCCAAGACCACTCACTTGTCTCCCAACAGACAGGTGTTTAATCAAACTTCACGAGGAACCACATCTCTCATTATTGTCTCCTTCTGAGGCAAGTGATACTGACTATAGTGGCCTCAGCCCCATGCCACTGAACTTTCATTGATCATGTCGTGTCTAGTTACTCACTCCCACATGTTTTGAAATTTTCTAGGACACAGACGCACTTTTTGAGTCAGTTGCAGGTCTACATCACCCGCGAGAACTTCCATAGGGCTCATCTATTACAGATGTAGACCAACGATTGGAAGGAAGTCCTGCTGTTGCAACATAAGAATCACCAACATTTTCAGGCCATTGCTAAAGAGTTTATCTCTTTAGTGATGATAACGGGCGTCTACACGACCCCGGGGGGCACGTTATCTTCTTTACATTCTGCTTGTTTTTCCTGTTTTATTTCCGCAAAATAAAAGAATAAAGGCATGACGCCCCGATTCATCGGACCTTCATGAGGGGGAGAGTGTTCCACATGCTGTTTAACTCTCAAAAATCATTCTCGGACACTTCTCTCCTCCAACACTCTCTCTACTATCTCCGCAACTCAAATGGTCATCTACGCTCACAAGTCAACCATCATTATGTTCCGCTGTGCCACCGATAAGTTCTCCTCAAATGCATTCTTTCCAAATAGTCAAAAAGACTACATTGTGGAGGAGACATAGGTCAAATACTCGTGTCCTGAAGATGAATCCCGTGCGCCCCTGATAATCATCAGAACATTCATTCTAGAGGCATCACCGGACTTCATCCAATCTGATCAAGAGCAACTTCTGGAAGGCAGGGATTACAAGAAAAAGATTCCTCAAACCCCGACATCAAAGATCAAACTGCCAAGAAAACATCAAAGGGGAGATTGCGAGGATTTCTTCATAAAGCCTTCTCAAGAAGTCAAGTTCAAAGACAAAGGAAGCTCAATAACAATAAAGACAAAGATATCCGTGCTGCAATGCTGATTCAACACGATTGAACACTAAGGGGTAGATTGTTGAGAATATTTTATGGTGTCCAATCTATATAAATATCTTTGTATTTGTGTAGTTATTAATTAAACGTGTAATACGGGCCACAAATGTGTATCAACCCGTTAGCTTCTTTGTAACCAGTGCGTTAGCCAACTTCTCCTATAAAAGGATGCTAACTTACGGGAACCCTAAGGATCGAAAGGTTAGAGGTTCGAGAGCATAGAGGCACAGAGATAGAGAGATTAGGGTTTGTCGATGCTCTCCTTCTAGAGGGAGAGCAGCGGCCAGTTTACACGGTAGACCAAAGGTGTTGTTAATCTTGATATCTTTCTATCTGCTTCTTCTCCTTATCTGCTATGTATTGTGTGATTGTTAGAAACTGGGTTTAACATTTGGCATTCAGGAGCACATTGATCTTGGAATCAGTTATGACCCTTCAACGGGTATTTATGGTATGGAGGATGTTGTTGGTATTGGTCCACCTCACACCACCTAGTCCATCCCATTTATTGTTCTTGGTCCACCTCATTTAAGGAGTCGGTCTCCTATTAAATGCCCTGGCCCATTTATGGGTTGTCCAGCGACCAAGCCCATTCCTGTTTCTTTTGTTTTATGCTCAGCCCGTGACCTTGTGGCCCTTTGATATGTTTGTTTGGTTGCTTCTCAAACCCCCTATTTCTTCCGTTCCTCCTTCTCTCTAACCGATAAGTCCTCAGTCTGTTACCCTAGACCTAGAGTGGGAGAGTACCAGTCTCATATGAGCTTTAGCTCCGGCTATACTCCGGTGACACTTTGGGGTTCCTTTGGGGGGTCTTCACTCTGGTTTGGTTGTGTGGTGAGTTTCTTCTCTGGTGGGGCTTCTGAGTTGGGGCTTGGGTTCTGTGAGTGAGGGTAGTCGAGTGTTGCCTTTCAGTTTCCCTTTTTGTAACCTTTGTGGAGAATGTGAGCAAGCCCTTAGGCTATGGGGATTGAGGTCTGAGCCGGTCCGGAATCTCAACAGTGGTATAAGAGCCTGGAAGTTGCTGCCTCTCACTGACACCGGAAGCTCGCCGGAAAACTCCCACACCGACAACGACTGAAGCCTCGTCGAAGTTGGTCAGTCGGGTGGTCTCTCCTAGACACCCGCTCAGGTATAACAACTTAAACCCTAACCTTTGGACTGCTGGAGTGCCACCGGCTTATGTGCTGCATGAGTAGATTTGCTATCTCTGAGAAACAATCTACCGAGTAGAAACCCTAGAAAACCTTGCATGTACAGTATCTGTTAGTACAGATCTGTAGAAACCCTAGGGGTGATTCGATTGTGCATGAGTGGTCCAATCTGTGTCGAACTTGGCCACTGGTTATCTGTGAATTTTGATTAAATTGACTTCTTGTGTGTATCTTTAATTTGCCACCCCCCTTTTGTGCTATTTGCCTCTGTTCATCCCTCATCATTGTTGTAGCTTGCCTATTACTGTTGTGTTAATTATTATTTCTCTGCTCAAGTCTGTCTTGTCCTACCCTCTTGTCTGAATTCTGGTAATAATGTAGCTTTGACCCCCTAGTTGGCTAAGGCACCTGAGGTTAGGGCTAAGGGATACCCTGCCAGCCTCTTTAGGGGCCCCAAAACTGCGTGGTCTCTTAGTCCGCTGCCTGAACCTCTAGGGTTAAGCTTTTATATTACCTGTCATTCAATTGTTTGGGTGTTGACTGTTATCATCAGGGGCGGAACTAGCTATGGGCTTGGAGGGGCCTGAGCCCTTGCAGTTGTTTTTATATTTATTATATATATATATATATATATATATATATATATATATATATATATTAAACATAAAATTGTAAGTTGTAAATATTAATAAAACATGTGTGTTATACATTAATAACCGGTATGTTAACAAAAAGACACTGTAGTAGAGTGGAGGAGGCATTCCGTGCATGTTTTAGGATTATGAAATGGTCTAGGGTTCGAATCCCATCTTTGTTAACTTTTATATTTTACTTTACTTGTGTCTTTTTTAAGCTCTAAATTAATTTAAAAGACTTTAAATAGTTGTGTTCAAATTTTGGTGATGTACTAGCAGTCTAGCACATGGGTAGGAATCACAATTTTGTTATGGCAGCTTTGTCATCAAATCAACACATCATATTTAATTTCTTGCCTTTTGGTTTCATAAAAAATTTCATTTGATCTTGTATGTAATTAAATTTGTGATTTCTCAGTTTGCATTTCAAGATATTATTTTCTAGGATAAAATATATATGTAGTATATTCTAGATGGTGGATGCAACAACTTTCAGAGACCTTCGCTTTCTCATTAAGTGCCCCTCCAAGGTCCCCGAGCTGGTTCCGCCACTGGTTATCATGGCTTCAAACCTATATGGTATGATGCCTTTTAATGGTAAGACTGACTTCGATATATGAAAATAGAAGATAAAATGTGTGTTAATCCAACAGAAAGTTTATATGGCAGTTATAGGTCAGTTTTTAGAATCTGAGGATAAACCTAAACAAGTTGACATGAATGAAACAACCTCTTCAACTATATACCTAAACTTGTTTGACTTTATTCTTAGAAAAGTTGGAATCTTAGAGTCTGCTAAGGGTCTGTGGGATAAACTTGAAACTCTTTACACTGATACCTCCTTACATGGGAAATTGTTTTTACTGGAAAAATTCTTTAGATTTAGGCTTGACCTAACTAAAGACGTTGAGGAAAATCTTGATACTTTTCATAAGTTGATTCAAAATATTAAGCAGGCTGGGGATAAACATATAGATGACTATACTCCTATTGTCCTTCTTAATGCCATTCCGGATTCCTACAATGATGTTAAGTCTGCCATTAAATATGGGAGGGATGAGATAACCCTAGATATTGGTTTGAAAAGCAAAGAGCTAGACTTAAAACACTCTAGGGGTCATAGCAATCACTCTAAGGAATCTGGTGAAGCCTTCTTTGTCAGGGGCAGATCTAAGAGTAGGTCTAGGCACCCTAGGAAGGATAACCAAGATGAAAACAGTAGACAACCTGGTAAGAAAATGTATAAGTCTAAGAAAAGAGTGTGTTATAACTGTGGGAACCCAGGTCATTTCATAAGGGATTGTACCCAACCCAAAAGAAATGAACAGGCCAACTCTGTGACCAATAAAGAAATTAGTGAAGAAGTGTTCATGGTCTGTGATCAAGCTAATTCTGTGCTCAGTAGTTTGACTGAAACTGAATGGTTAATTGACTCAGGTTGTACCTACCATATGACCCCTTTTAGAAATCTATTTTCTTCCTATAACTTGAGTGAAACTGGTTTTGTTTCCCTAGCTGATAGTAAAAGGTGTAAAGTTCTGCCTAAGGTGTAAAAGGTTGTGCCTAAGGTCTGTGACCAATAAAGAAATTAGTGAAGAAGTGTTCATGGTCTGTGATCAAGCTAATTCTGTGCTCAGTAGTTTGAATGAAACTGAAAGGTTAATTGACTCAGGTTGTACCTACCATATGACCCCTTTTAGAAATCTATTTTCTTCCTATAACTTGAGTGACACTGGTTTTGTTTCCCTAGCTGATAGTAAAAGGTGTAAAGTTCATGGTATTAGTGACATCTGTCTAAAACTTGAGAATGGAAATGTTTTCAAATTAAAAAATGTTAGACATGTCCCTGACCTTAGGCACAACTTGCTTTCTGTTTTTGCTTTTGAAGAATGTGGTCTTGAGGGTAAATGGGGGAATGAGTGTATGAAAATCCTGAAAAACTCTCTGGTTTTGTTTACAGCCTTGAAACAAAATAACTTGTATGTTATTCATGCTAAACCATTTTCTGAAAATGCTAATGTTGTACTCACTGATAAGTCTGTGCTTTGGCACCAAAGACTTGGTCATATGGGTAATAAAGGTTTGAACATTTTACAAAAATCTTGGTGTTTTGGAAATGACTTGGTGTCACCTATACCATTCTGTGAGGGTTGTGTCTTAGGTAAACAACATAGGGTTCAGTTTCCTACCTCTAGCTATCCTAGTGAGCCTAAGTCCAAAGTTGTCCTTGACTACATACATGCTGATGTGTGTGGTCCCTACCCATGGTGGTAGGAGGTACTTTCTATCCATAATTGATGACTTTTCTAGAAAATTCTAGGTCTGTTTGTTAGTACATAAATATGATGTGTATGTTAGGTTTAAAGAATGGAAAATAATGGTAGAAAATCAAACTGGATGTAAGGTTAAAACCTTTATAACTGACAATGGATTAGAATTCTGCAATAAGGATATGGATAGGTTGTGTACTGAGTGTGGGATTAGGAGACACAAAACTATGCCCTATACTCCCCAACAAAATGGTTTGGCTGAGAGAATGAATAGGACCCTCCTTGACAAAGTCAGAAGTATGCTTGCTACTTCTGGCCTCCCCAAGAAGTTTTGCGGAGAAGCTGTCAACAGTGCCACCTACTTGATCAATAGGTCTCCTTCTGTACCCTTAGATGGTAAATGCCCTGAGTCTGTCTTCTCTAAGAAACCCCTTGACCTGTCAGACTTAAATGTGTTTGGATGTGCTGCCTATGTACACCAACAGACTGACAAGCTAGATCCTAGGTCTAAAAAGTGTATTTTCTTAGGTTATCCTGAAGGGGTAAAATCGTATAGGATATGGGATAGGAGTCAGATTGGTTTTAAAGTCAGATTTGTGTTCAATGAAGTTGATTTTCCTTGCTTATTGAAAAATGTGACTGACCCTAAACTGAGCTCTGATGGCACCACTCCCAGTGAGGTGGAGCCTATCTAGACTACTGCTGCCCCTCTGTTTGATGAGTTTGAATCTTCGGATACTCCGGACCTGACCAACACTTTGCATGTCACCCCCTCCACCTCCAGTGAGGTGGAGCAGCCTACTAGGTTTAATAATCATGATGAAAATGTGCATGATGTGTTTGCTGGAGATGATTCTACTGATAACAATGATTTTTATGAAATGAATACTGAGAATCAGAATCTAGATAACTACCAGTTAGCTAGAGGCAGGACTAGGAGAAATATAAGGAAAATTTCTGATAGCATGATTGACTATGCTTTTCATCTGTATGATACTTCCTTGTTTGCTTTCTCTGTTTTTGAAACTCTTGAATTAAATGAACCTAAAACCTACCAGGAAGCCCTTGCCCCTAGAGAATCTAAAAATTGGCTTAGTGCTATGCAGAGTGAAATAGATTCCCTTAAGTTGAATAAAACTTAGACCTTAGTTCCTAGGACGCGTAATTGTTCTGTTGTTGAGTGCAAATGACTTTTCAAGGTTAAAGAGGAACCTAATAACATTATGTTTAAGGCCAGATTGGCAGCTAAGGGTTTCACTCAAAAGGAAGGGGTAGACTATGCTGAAATTTTTGCTCGAGTAGTAAAATTTACTACAATTAGGATGATGCTTGCCCTAGTTGCCCATAATATCTGGGAGATGAAACAAATGGATGTTACCACTGCCTTTCTTCATGGTGAATTAGATAAACAGATCTACATGACCCAACCTGAGGGTTTTGTGGACCCTAAGTATCCAGGACATGTTTGTCTACTTAGGAAGGCCCTCTATGGCCTGAAACAATCACCCAGACAGTGGAACATAAAATTTGACCAATGCATGACTTCCTTGAGTTTCAAAATGTCTGATTCTGATCACTGCTTGTATTTTAAGAATACTGCTTTTGTACCTGTTTTCTTGTTGATTTATGTTGATGACATGCTTATCCTTAGCCCCTCTGAGAATGCTATTAAGATTGTTCAAAAATGCCTTTGTGAAAACTTTGCTATGAAAGACCTTGGAGATGCTAAGAGAATCCTAGGGATTAATATAATCAGGGTTAGGAGTAGATGTACCCTTACCCTAAACCAAACCTCCTATTTAGATAAGGTCTTGAAAAAGTTCAATCTTGACTCTGCCCAACCTGTAGATGTCCCTTTAGCACCTCATTTTGTGCTAAGTAAGGATCAGTCCCCAAGGACTGCTCCTGAGATAGATAGGATGAAATCGGTACCCTATTCCAGTCCTATAGGGTCAGTCATGTATCTCATGGTAAGCACAAGACCTGATATAGTTTATGCTGTTAGTTGCTTGAGTAGATATATGGCAAACCCTGGTTTATATACGTAGTATATTAAAATGTATAATAAAATATTATTAAAATGTATAATAAAAAATATTATTTAATGTTGGAGTTTGTTTTTTCTTTTTTCAATCAACCTTCTAACTTAAAGTTTTTTAATTTGTGCATTATAAAATATTTTAGGTATTAATTTTATTTTATATTTTATATTTTAAGATGAATATTTTTTGAATTTATTAAATATTGTGTTTTAATTATTAACATGAGTTTTACATTATACTAAATTGAGTATAGTGCAAAATAAATGTGCATGATTAAATATTATAAGAACAACACGATTATATTTGTAATTCAAGAAGAAAAGACTAAATTATTTTTAATATAACATTTTTATATTTTTCATTGTTACATATAATGACAGTTTATTAAATTGTTAATAACCAATCTACTAGATGTACATATTATAGAAAAAAGAGTTTATGTTATATATTCGAATGAGTATAACGATTAAAAAATGAGCAAAAAATGAGCATACACTATTAATTATTTGAACACATTAGAGAATTCAAACGAGTTTTTGAATTTTTCGATGCTCATTTTGTAAGCTACATATGCTCATTTGGTATTGGTTTTATGCTCATTTTAAAATGTTATATCAATGCATATTTTAAAAGTATCGTATTACATTAGTTTCATGTGAAAGTTGATTATAGATAAGGAAGCACATGCCATGATACTCATTGCATGTTGTAATACTCAATAAAGGAGGTTTGATGCTCAATGAAAATGTTTTGATGCTTAACTATAAAAAGCTTATGATTTTCATATTAATGCTCATTTTGTAAGTTACTTGTGCTCAATTGTTACTCATGTTATGCTCATTTTAAAAATGTCATATCAATGCATATTTCAAAAGTACAATATTAAAGTAGATCCGCATATTGAAGTTCATAGAAAATGATTATAGATATAATTTAATAAATTTTTATAAAAGAAAAAATATGAAAAAGAAAGTAAATTAGAAAATATGAAGCAGAGATCGCGATGCTCATTGTTAGACTCCTAATACTCAATAGAATATAATTCATGCTCACTAAAACTGCCATAACGTTTTAATATGAACACTATTACGTATGGACTATTGAAATGAGTTTTTTATATACTAATATGGGCATAATGTTTAACATAAATGTGAATTGATGTAACATTATGAAACCAACAAAATAAAATTTAAGTCTTGAATAGCGTATCATGGACTATAAAATTGTTGATGAATTTGTTATAATTCCTATAGATTATTTATTGATAATTTATTAAATAATTTATTCAAAATTTGTAATAGTCAATTTGATAGTCAAAATTATGAATTATAAATATATAAAAAAGCAAAAGAAAAGAACATGAACAAAAATCATGGGCAATGGGTTGTGGTGAAATACTTCGTTGTACGGTTCCCACCCGTACGATCAGTCGGGTGTATCATATACGAATTCAAATATATATATATATATATGATTACAAGGACCACAGTTAGATGAGTAGACTCATTACAAATATTAAAACTATCTTGATTTAATAATTACAAGGATGAATATGCGCACTTGATGTAATCACTCTTATACTCACCTTATATCTATCATGTTTGTGAAGTTTTTTTGTCTTTAGATCCGATTCATATACAATATTTTGTTTGTACAAAATATTGTCTGTATAAGAGTGGGTTAAAACTTTAATAATTACAAGGATGAATCCCCGTTTATGAAACAAAGCTTTCATGGGTACAAAAGGGTATAAGAGTGGGTTAAAACTTCATATTTTAAAAAAAACAAAGATATCCTACCCTGTATTTTTTTCATGAAATTGATACTCTTTGTGCTCTGGTTTTGTAGTTGAATTTTGTTAGGGAAAGTGACGTTCCTTCACCTTATAGCTAGAGACTTTTTGGCATTTCTAAGAAGAATTTCTTCTTTTACTAAAATGCTATGATCGTTGCAAATCCCAATCTGGGCTCATTGTATCCAAGTGGGTATTGATCTATATTTTTATCATCCAACTATCCCTGCATTTATGTAAATATATGTGTTTTGGTGTTCGAGTTTGTTCGTGCCTAGTGAAGATCGAATTTTTAATTTTTTTGGATCCTGGGTTAACTTTATAAACATCCCTTTCATGTTTGATTGGGGAGAAAATATGTGAAGTTTGCTTGATTTCGTATTGTTTACTGATTTATGGGATTTCATCTATTTCAGCCGCTCAATCAAGGATTTTTGTATAAATGGTAGGTGTGTATTGCTAAATCAATTGCAATAGTTCTTCGATTCACTTTTCTTTATGATATTTTTATTTATTTTTTGTCGCACATTTATAAGTTAGAACCCTATACTTTTCCCAACCTGTGGTTTGAAAAGTGTAAGGTGAACTTGAACTTTAGGAGGACTTTCACTTTGATTCATCATCACCATCACCATGACAACATTATGGTTAATGGGTTAATAGCACGTGATTCATATTGCTGATTAACTGTCTACATAAAAAAAATCATGCAAAAATTAGGGTCAAAGTTATACGCCGGATGCCTTCCCTACTGTTACCTTGTAAATATGGGGAAAATAAGATGAAATTTTAAAACCTTCAAAATTAGTTGATATACAAAATATCACGAGGCAGAAATGAGTTAAATAGTTGATTTAGGTATTCAAGTGTGTAATTTGTTATCTCTGTCTTTACCCAATTTCTTTGGATTTCGTTTGCTTATTTGCAGATAGTTGCAAAGGATCAAAGAGGCTTCTGCTCTATTTGGATTGAAGGTCAGGGAGTATAATTGATGGGTGGTATATTAAGCCTAAATAATCACAAACCCATCTTGACTGCGGCAAATGGGGCTTCACAGAGTGACACACGCAAGAGACGGAGGATTTCAGCTAGTTTCTGGGAAGAGGATCCACCTTGGTTGATCCCCAACCTTCCTGATGAGATATCCTTTCAAATTCTTGCGAGACTTCCTAGAGCTTTTTACTTAAAAGCCAAGTTAGTTTCGCGTGGATGGAAATCTGCTATTATGAGCCCCGAACTATACAAAACAAGAAAGGAACTCGGAACAACCGAGGAGTGGCTCTATGTTTTGACTAAGCTCAACGATGATATGCTTTTATGGTATGCCTTAGATCCCGTCTCAGGGAAATGGCAACGGTTGCCACCCGTGCATGGATTTCCCACCAAAGATTGTGCACCTAAAACGATCAAGATCACAGATGCCGTAAGGCGTTTGTTCAGGAAAAAGGAACCCCTTGACCATATCCCCTTTTGTGGTTGTGCTATTGGAGCCATTGATGGGTCCCTCTATGTCATGGGAGGGTTTTGTAGAGACTCAACCATGAGGTGCGTTTGGCGTTACGATCCGATAAAGAATGTTTGGGATGAAATCAGCCCAATGTCCGTTGGTAGAGCTTATTGTAAGACTGGCATCCTGAATGGGAAGCTTTATGTGGTCGGAGGTGTAACTCGGGATCGAGGTGGGCTTACCCCGCTCCAGTCAGCAGAAGTGTTCGATCCCCGGTCCGGCGTCTGGACGGAAATCCCAAACATGCCCTTCGCCAAAGGCCATATGCTTCCAAACGCCTTCTTAGCCGATTTTCTCAAACCTATAGCCACTGGGATTTCGACTTACAGAGGAAAGCTTTACGTCCCTCAGAGTTTGTATTGCTGGCCATTCTTTGTTGATGCCGGGGGGGAGGTTTACGATCCTGAAACAAACAGGTGGGTTGAGATGCCAATAGGGATGGGGGAGGGGTGGCCTGCCAGACAGGCCGGGTCGAAGTTGAGTGTGATTGTTGATGGTGAACTCTATGCTTTGGATCCTTCTGGGTCAACAAATGCCGCTAAGATAAAAGTGTATGATTCCCAAGGTGATGTTTGGAAGGCGATTGAAGGGGACGTGCCAATTTGTGATCTTACCGATTCAGATTCTCCTTATTTACTATCAGGGTTTCTTGGAAAGATTCATGTGGTAACTAAGGATGGAAATCAGAATATTGTGATCTGGCAAGCAGATAGGCATAATCAGCCCGTTCCATCTTCAGGCACGTATGGTTTCGATGCAAATATATGGAGACTTATTGCATCAAAGAGCAGTGGATCATCAGAGCTTGTCAGCTGTCAGCTTCTTGATATTTAGCGCTGAAGGTCAAGGTCAGTTGGAATCAATCCATCTCTTTGGCTCTGTTTGTTTAGAGAAGAATTTCCCTGGAAAAGTTATGATTTCTCTTTTGTTTGGCATTGGTTTGTGGAAAGTGATTTGTTGTTCTAAAGAGTTCTATGTTTTCTATTTTTGTAGGACACATTAGACATAGAACTACTTGTTTTCCAGGAAAACATTTATCCAGAAATAACTTGCCACGCTAAGTTATTTTCCAGGAAACAAACAGAGCCTTAGTTTTGAGTTTTTTTCAAGAATACATTCTCATCCCGCTCTGGGGAAGTGAGCTTATTCACTTCCCCTATTAAATTAATATGTGGTATATATTAAAGAAAGTATTGTTGTGTGATTGTATGATAAACATTAGAAACAGCCTAAACAATTAATAATTGTCTGTACACAAACAATAGATTGTGTGGAGTTGCGATTGTTAAAAAAAGTCTTACTGTGCAAATACTTCTTAGCCGTTCGGCTAAAGTATTAGAGCCACTGGGCTGAGGATTGTGTTGTCCAGGCTCCCACCGCCTACTTTGGCATCCACCTGATTACATCAATGAATGTGCTGATTACCTGTTTTGAAGTTGTTAACCTGAACTGCAACGTTCATCTTGATCTCAATACTCGGTATATGTGATGCAGAAAAATTATTTTTACTTTGGGTCAATGTGAGGGTATTTTATATCATTTATATTTCTATTCACATTCTACTGATTGTATAGACTAGTCATAGACTTCATTTTATAATTCTGGTTTTAGGAACAGCATTCTTATGCTCAATATTCATTATGTGGCCCATACAATTATATGTTGTTAGTATTTTTGCCTAGGAACATACTTAAAGAACATATTATTTATACTTACAGAATTGATTTGTTTTAAGTACACAGATATAACATAGCTCAAGTCCGGAGAGTATAGTACAGTAAGGAAAGCATTTGGAACTTTGGATTGAAGTTTTCGGAGGGCTTGGTCTATATGTTGATAAATAGAATGTCCCTGAAGGCGAGTAAAAGGTGATTCAAATGCTATATGATCACATGCTATGCTAATCGGTGGTTTTGTTTTGTTTTATACATAGTCGAAGTATATGCTATCTATCCCCTCCAAAATCCTCCCTTCCCAACCCCTCTAATAAAACACTCCATCCAAACAGACCCTTAGAAAAGTTCAATTTCAGTTTTCTTGAAGTGGCACAGATAGATTCAAGGAAGGGTGATCTTGGTCCAGATCACACCGACCGAGATTTGGAGTAGAATCAAAGGATATATCACCTCCCGGGGTGGTGTGGCCCCATGAGCTTGCACAGACTATTGTAATATGCTCTAAACCATAGTCACATAGTTCGCGGAACGCTTCGTTACGGGAACGAGGATTAGGAACGCGGTTCGCTAGATCCAGCGCATCCGATTCGTAGGGGGTAGGTTCATTCCGGTACGCATTTGGTACGCTGTACCACATGTTCGGTACGTCGTATCTTAAATTTTGGTACTATAATAAAACAGAATTCATAAGTCATAACATTAAACAATAACAAATTTTATAATCATAAATCATAACATAAAACAAATTAAAAAATATTAATATTCCAGGAATAAAAAAACAGTAATATTCCAGAAAGGAGTAAAGGATCGGAGAGAATAAAGTAGGAAAAGAAGAGCTTGGCCCTGGCGTACGAAGTAATTTATTTTCCCTCAAATTATAACACTTACAAGTTACAAGGTAACTTGATGAGTAGGATCAGATATCGAAGATCCTGGTTCGAAATCTGTACGCTGTTAGTACACAACGGGAAACGAAGCAAAGCGCCAACCTGTCTCAAATTTGGGAAACGACGCTTCATTCTGGTCAACGACGGGAAATGACGTTTCCATCTGGGCAGTGACGGGAAACGGCGATGCAAATCGATTCACGCAACGTTTAGGAGCGATTCTAAGAGCGATTGCGAGCGTTTGCGAAAAGCGAATGGGACGACTCGCAAACTTGTTAAAAGCGGTCAAAAGCGCGCTTAAGCGCCAAAGCGCAGGCAAGCGCCGGTTCCCCGTCTAGCTTTTGGGAAGCGACTCGCCGTGAGAAAGCTCCACTTTTCCTTCGCTTTTCGTGAGCTCGCTTTTCAATTAAGCGACCGCTTTTCAGAGCTTTTCACAAAAAGCTATAATTTGTCCGGTCAACTTTTTTCAAGTTTCAAGTGTTATCGGCTTCACGCTAAAGATTAGGGTTATATTAGTTCGACTTTCCATGCACCAGACAACGCCGCAGGTGAAGAAGTTGCAGGTGAAGAAGCTGCAGGTTTGGAGTTCGCCCAAACTTTTGTTCGGCTAGAACTCTCCAACTCACCTATGAGCCACACATTCTCTTTCATCCAAAGTGTAAACATCGTTCGTCACTCTTCAGCTTTACTCTGTTTTTTTAGTTTGAAAATTTTCAGTCTTGTTACAGAGAATAAACTGGAATTCAAACCTTAATCAAGTCTTGTTACATTATCTTCAGCGTTTTGCTCTGTCTTTTTTTTTGTTTGAAACACCTTTCAGCCTTATCACAGAGGACTAGTTGCTTGATTAAGGTTTGAATTCCAGTTTATTCCACTAAATTAAATTCCAGTTAATTCCTTTCAGTTTATTGAGTAATTAATTTTTAGTTTATTGACTTTATTCCAGTTTATTCCTTTCTGTTTATTAATTAACTAGCTTTCAAACCCGTGCGATGCACGAGTAGTATGTAATTTAGCTAATTTAAAATTTAATTTCTATCGAATCACATATAATGTGGTTTAAAAGAAAAATAAACTTAGTCTAATATAGAGTGTGTTTGATAATAATACTAAAGTTAATAGAATTAACTTATTTTGCTGAAATTGATTGAATTCTGGTTAAATAGGTGGAATCTTCTGAATTATGAAAAGTATATGTGAAATATATTCAATTTGTGAAACAAAGAAAAAAAATATGAAAAAAAGTTAAATTGGTCTTCTACATAAGCATCTCAAGTAAACATAATTGTTATGAACCCAATAATAAAAAAATTCTATATTTCTTAATTGTTAGATCTTACACTTTACTCATTAATAAGAACGTTTTTAATTGAATTAAAATTTCGGGTTTGATTTGGTATGAATTAATATGGTCTATTAGATGTCTATTTTTTATGTGACTTATTGTTATAATTATTAAAGTTTGATCTGATCTGATTTAATCTGGAACTGAAATCAATCTAATTAAAAACATTCTATTAAAATAAAAGTAGGAATTCGTAAACCTATAAAGATTTTCTAATTTGGATTAGGAATCTATTTCAAAAGTGAAGGCATATTTGAATTTTAGGTGTAAAACAAAGAAACAACCAAAAAAATTTACTTAGTTGGCTAAGCTAAACATATTTACTTGTGAAAATATATATACTTTATGTTGGTTATAATTTTTAAATTCATTTTTAATTATTTACTTATTTGAAGCTTACTAATTTATTAATAGGTGTCAAATTAATAAGTAAACTAATTTGCATATTTGTTTCTATTTAATTCGGAGTATAAATTAGTTTCCATATCAATAAACGTTATTAGAATTTCACTTTGATAACCAAAAATTATTTTACTTATTTGAAGCTTACCAAATTAATTAAGGTGGATTTATAAGGATTTTTGTTTCCATATCAATACAACAACAACAACATCCAAGCCTTAGTCCCAAAAGATATTGGGGTCGGCTAACATGAATCGATACATGATATCACAACCAAAAGGAAAAGAAGGAATAAAGATAAAAAGATAAGCTATGATGAAAAGATAATATAAAAAAGATGAATATATATAGAAATGATAAAATAAAAAGGCTGCAAATAATGCATATATATATATATATATATATATATATATATATATATATATATATATATATATATAAGGATAAAAAAACTAGGAAAAAAAGATGAGGGAAAAAGATTATCAAGATCACTCCTTCACGTGAATACCCGCCCTCCACTTAGTTCTCTCCAAAGTCATGCCCTCATCCAACCCCAGAAGAAGCATATCACTTCGAACTCCCCTAACCCACGTCTGTTTGGGTCTTCCTCTCCCTCTCTTCCCTGCCTCTTCTCCACACATCTCAACTCGCCTAACAGGTGCATCACTCGGTCTTCTACGCACATGACCAAACCACCGTAGGCGCGACTCCCGCATCTTGTCTTCAATAGATGCTACTCCCACCCTTTGTCTGATTGTCTCATTCCTCACGCGGTCCTTCCTAGTATGCCCACACATCCAACGCAGCATGCGCATCTCTGCCACACTCATCTTTTGAATGTGACATTGTTTCACCGCCCAACACTCTACGCCGTACAGTAATGCAGGCCTAATTGATGTCCTATAAAATTTACCCTTCAGTCTAGTCGGCATACCTCGGTCGCATAGAAATCCTGACGCACTCTTAAAAAATAAAAAATAGAATCTAATAAAAACAAAAGGTATAAAAATAAGTAAATAAATGTTATATATAATGACATGCTAGGATTATGTGGTGCTTTGTATGCTCTTAAAAAGTTTCTCTTATATATATATATATATATATATATATATATATATATATTGATTAATTTTTGTTCCAAAAAAAATAATTAACTTTAAGTTTATTCCAGTTTATTCTTTTCAATTTATTGATTAATTAATTTTTAGTTTGTTCCAGTTTATTCCTTTCAGTTTATTGGTTAATTAATTTTTAGTTTTTTTTCAGTTTCATTCCTTTCAGTTTATTCATTAATTAATTTTTAGTTTATTCGAGTTCATCCCTTTCAACTTATTCGAGATTAATTAATTATGACTTTTAATACAATTACGTTTTTGCATAATTGTGTGATGAATGTTTTGTCACTTTTTGCCGCACTAGTATTATTCTTAATGACTTTTTTTTTGACTACTTGTGCATTTTTGGCTTAATTATAAATTATATATTATATTTTTATTTTTATTTTTTATAAGATCACTTTTTGTGAGAAAGCTACACTTCGCTTAGCGCTTTCGCATTTAAGCAAAGCTCAAAGTCATCGCTTTTGGACGCTTTTCGCTTTACAAAAGTTTGACGACTCGTCGACTGTACAGATTAGTGTTCCCATCCGCGACCGGATCGATTTCGTACCGTGATTTATGTATCTATGCTCTGAACATATCTTGCTTCTTATTGCCACTGCTACCATTTCTCTGTCCGCCCATCCCCGCCTTCCTAACATCCTTGGACTGGCAGAGTGGAATCTGGATCAACTAGTGTATCATATTTCTTCTCTTCCAGAAGCCCCTTAACCTGAAGCAGAAGAGCAAATTTGGAAAGGAATTATATTGGGGATCCGTTTGTTTCAGGCCATGCATATATTTTCCTTTAAGCTTTTCCTTCTGTCTCACTCAAGAACATTCTCTGGAGGAAAAGCTTTTTCATGCTGGTAAAGAAGAATGTACCACACAGGGAAATTAAAATTGTTGAGGATTTTTCTTCTCCCGAGTGTTTTGGTGGTTTGTCATCAGAAAATAAGGAAGACAACTCAATAACTAATACAGACCAATTTTTTTTGGTGACATTTTTGTAATTTAAGCGAAAAATCACGGATTCCGCTAAATGAGCAATATTGTACTTTTAGTGATCATCTGACCTATTTTATTGAGTATTAGGAAGCTAACAATGAGTATCACGATCTGCGCTTCATATCTTCTAATTCTTTTTCTTTTTCTTATTTTTTCTTTTATAAAAACTTATTAAATTATATCTATAATTCACTCTTATTAATTTCAATATGCGAGTCTAATGTAATATGATACTTTTGAAATATGCATTGATATGACATTGTAAAAGTGAGCATAACATCAGTACCAAATAAGCATACATAACTACAAAGTGCACATTGATATGAAAATCGTAAGGTTTTGTTAGTTCAACATCTTGACATTTTAATTAAGCATCAAACCTCCGTTATTGAGATGAAAATCACAGTTTATTGTGAATGAGCATTAATGAACTTTTAATAAGCATCAAACCTATTATGTTGAGCATTAGAAGTCTAATATATGAGTATAAAATCAGTACCAGATAAGCATATATAACTTACAAAATGAACATTAATGAATTTGTTAGTTGGTTTGTTAGTTGAATATCATGATATTTTCATGAAGCATCAAACATCTTCTATTGAGATAACATAATGGTTTATGTTAAATGAGCATTAATGCACTTTTAATGAGCATGATACCTATTCTGTTGAGCGTTAGTTTCATAAACATCGATATGACATTTTAAAATGGGTATAACAACCGTCCTGAATGAGTATACATATATTATAAAATGAGCATTGAAAAATTCAAAAGCTCATTTAAAATCTCTATTAAGGATATTATTTTATGTAATCAAAAATAATTATTAAATAAGTGTTTAAGGAGTTTATTATTTATTGGGCCTTAAGGAGACTCCTTAGGGAACCCTAACATCTTGTATATAAATACTCTTTCATTAAGAAATAAACGTAAGGTTACAAACCCAATTATTATTCAATTATTCACATGGTATCAGCCTAGGTTTTCTCACCTTCCGCCGCTGCCCTCATGTCTGACTCGGATGAGGATTCCTCCATCCGTGACATGCAACGTGATGAGAACTCCGGCCATCCTCTTTCCCTTGCATCCGGCTCCACGACACCCCTTTCTATTAATCTACCCAAAATCTATATTCTTCTTGATCGCTCCAACTACATGCTATGGCGTCAAACAATTCGCTCGGCTCTTGAAGCTTTTGAGCTTGATGATTTTCTGTCTTCTCACTCCATGCCATCGCAGCTTCTTCCCACGGCCACGCCTTCTACACCTTCCCAGGATGTCAATCCTGCATATCTTTCTTGGAGGAAGAAAGATCGTCTCATTTTATTGTGGATTCGATCCACGCTGACTATGCCGCTGCTAGCCCATGTTGTTCGTGCCACAACCACCCATGAAGCATGGGACATTCTGTCCAGAATGTTTTATTCACAAAATCGGGCAAGACGTATGCATCTCAAGACTCAGCTTCAACAATTTCCCAAAGGTGACCTATCCATTCTTGAGTACGTCGAGAAGAAGCGTTCCTTTTCGGATGCCCTGGCCGAATGTGACTATATTGTTCCTGACGATGAATTTGTTGAAAGCATTCTTCACGGTCTCGATGCCTCTTATTCTGCTTTCCGCAGTGCCTTCAATTTGCACACTGATGTTATTACCTCCAGTGATCTTCTCGGCCTCTTGTTGCGTGAAGAGGAGCGACTCAACTCGGAAAAACTGGCTCCATTAACGGCCACTGCCCTTGCAGCAACCACGTCGGGAAGTACTACTTCCTCTGCTCGTGGGTCTACTTCTGAAGCCGGTGCTCGCCTCATTTGTCAAATCTGCCAAAAACCAGGACATGAAGCCATTAACTGCTGGCATCGGGCGAATTTTGACTCCTTCCCTGAAACAAAACCAAGGCAGCAGCCCAGGCGCGGTCAGCACCGTCGTGGACAGTTGCAGCGATCGGGCTCCAGTCGCGGCTCCTCACAGTCACCCACGCCTACGGCCTATCATTCCCAGCCTTCTCCTCCTGCCAATTTTCTGTCACCTCCTGCCCGGCATGCCTACACTGTTCAAAATCCTCCTTCCACTATAGTTGATCCTTGGTGTTTTGATTCCGGTGCAACGAATCATGTCACGGCAGACTTTGGTAATCTTTCTGTTCACTCTAATTACTCTGGCAATGAAGGATTACAAGTTGGTAATGGTATGTCTCTGCCCATAACTCACTTAGGACATTCGACTTTACAAGCATCGCATGCTCCCATTCATCTTAATAACATTCTCTTTGTTCCTCACATCAAGAAAAATTTACTTAGTGTTTCTCAACTAACCCGTGATAACAATGTTTATATGGTCTTTTATCCCACTTGTTGTTTTGTTAAGGACCTCCAGGGACGGACGTTGCTCACAGGACGCGTTGAGAACGGACTTTATCATCTCCAACAACCCTTGGACAAGCCCATTTCTCCTCACATTTATCTTGGTGAAAAGACGTCTCTTCAAACATGGCATCATCGCTTTGGACATCTCCACGAGTCATCTTTACGTCGTTTAGTCTCTCGTTTTAATTTACCTGTTTCCAGTAATAAATCACACAAACTTTGTGAACCTTGTCACTTAGGGAAAAGTCATAGACTTCCCCTACAACGTTTACATTCCTCTAGTTTACATCCCTTTGATTTAATATATTCTGATGTGTGGGGACCTGCACCCATAACCTCTTTTAATGGAAGTAAATATTTTGTTATTTTTGTTGATGATTGCACAAAATTTGTTTGGATTTTCTTTTTACACCAAAAATCTCAAGTTCTTTCTATTTTTCAATATTTTCAAGCTATGATTACCACTCAATTTAATACTAAAATCAAACAATTTCAATCTGATTGGGGTGGTGAATATAGATCTGTTTCCTCATATTTACAAACGTAAGGTATTATTCACCGTGTTTCCTGTCCTCACACTCAATCCCAAAATGGGGCAGCAGAGCGTCGCCACCGTACTATCGTTGAAAAAGGCTTGGCCTTACTCGCTCATGCTAATATGCCTCAATCATTTTGGGAACATGCTTTTCACACAAGTGTGTATTTGCATAATTGCACGTTAACCCCGCTTTTAAAAGACAAATCCCCCTTTGAATGTTTATATGGCAAACCACCCGACTACTCTTTTTTAAAATCCTTTGGGTGTCTTTGCTATCCTCTTTTACGTCCATATAATAACTCAAAACTTGAGTTTCGCTCTTCCCCCTGTATTTTTATTGGTTATAGTTCACAACATCGGGGTTATCAGTGTCTTCATATTCCTACAAACCGTATCTATATTGTCCGCCATGTTGTGTTTGATGAGACGTCCTTTCCGTATCAACTTCACGTCCACCATCCACCCCCCACTGCTGCCCCACCCTCCTCCCTTCCCTCTCTACAGCCGCTGCGACTGGCAGCCTCAACCCCACTGGCCGATAACTACCAGCCGCCTCCACCTCCCACCAGCCCTCTCACTAATGCCTCCTCATCACCCAACCATCAAACCACTGCCTCCCCTCCACCTCCCCTCCACTGTCCGACAGGGAACCATGTACTCTACCCGCGACCAGTCCGTCTCCATGCTCCAGTGATGCCCCTCCGTCTCCGCCAGGTCCCAAGCAAAACTCAGGTATCCCTCCTCACTCTATTCCCACCTATTTTAGACCTGTTGACACTTCAACTCATTCTATGGTCACCCGCTCAAAAACGAACACCCTCAAACCCAAGACTCATTTGTCTACCAAACATCCTCTTACTATACCCGCATCTATTCCTATTGAACCCAACACTTTTTCTCAGGCCTCCAAATATCCTGAATGGCAACATGCAATGCAGGTTGAGTATGATGCTCTAATAAAAAATGGGACTTGGGATCTTATCTTACCTCCTCGTAATTCTAACATTGTTGGTTGTAAGTGGGTGTACAGGGTTAAAAAGCACGCTGATGGCACGATTGAGCGCTACAAAGCTCGATTGGTTGCAAAGGGCTTTAATCAGGAAGAAGGAGTTGACTACTCTGACACTTTTAGTCCGGTGGTAAAACCCACCACAATTCGTATTGTATTATCTCTTGCTCTCACTTTTGGTTGGAAGTTACGACAGGTTGACATTGCCAATGCTTTTCTTAATGGGGATCTCAGTGAAACAGTGTATATGGCTCAACCTCCTGGCTTTGTGGATCAATCTCGTCCTGGGCATGTGTGTCTCTTGCGCAAGGCATTATATGGTCTCAAGCAGGCCCCTCGCGCCTGGTTCCATAAGATTCGTCAGTATCTCTCTCATCATCATTTCCGACCCTGCACATCGGATACATCACTTTACATTCGACGCCATAATGGTACCACTCTCTATGTTTTAGTTTATGTAGATGACTTAGTCATCACTGGTTCCAATTCTTCTGAGATTGATGCCTTTGTCACTAGTCTCAATGCTACATTTACTTTACGTGACCTGGGTGACTTGCATTACTTTCTTGGTATTGAATTACATCGATCCACTTCATCTATCTTTTTGAGCCAGCAGAAGTACATCACAGAACTGCTTATTCGCAGCAAAATGCAGGATGCCCGATCTATTCTCTCCCCTGCCGAACCAGGTTCACGACTCTCGGCCTCAGGAGACCCAATGGATGATCCTCATCTCTACCGCAGCATTGTTGGTGCCTTGCAATATGTTACTATCACTCGGCCAGAGATTTCTTATGCAGTTAATCGTGTTTGCCAATTCATGCATGCTCCCACAGTAACTCATTGGCAAGCTGTCAAGCGCCTTCTACGCTATCTCAAGGGGACCATTACCACTGGCCTACACCTTCGGCCATGCACGGATAATCGTATTGTAGCCTTTTCGGATGCAGGTTGGGCTTCCGATATTGATGATTGTCGCTCTCAGCATGGCTTTGCCGTATATTATGGTGGCAATTTAGTTAGTTGGGCCTCCAAGAAGCAGCATGTTGTTGCCAAATCCAGCTCTGAAGCCGAGTATCGTGCCATTGCCTTCACCTCCACAGAGTTAATCTGGATACAACAGCTTCTACGTGAGCTACATGCCCCTCTTCATGCTCCACCGATTCTTTTGTGTGACAATCTCAGTGCCACTTATATGACTGCCAATCCGGTTTTCCATCAACGATCCAAACATATCAAAATTGATTACCATTTTGTTCGCGAACAGGTTGCTGATGGGTCTCTTGTTGTTCGTCACGTTCGTGCCTTGGATCAGGTTGCCGATATCTTCACCAAAGCTGTTGGGAATTCACGCTTTCAAACTCTCCGTTCCAAGCTCCATGTCGCGTTGCCACCTTGAGCTTGCCGGTGGGTATTAAGGATATTATTTTATGTAATCAAAAATAATTATTAAATAAGTGTTTAAGGAGAAATATAATAAATTTCAGTTTTCTTTCAAAAAAAATGTGCTCAAATATTCATTTGTGTAACAATGAGAAATATAATAAATTTCAGTTTTCTTTCAAAAAAAAAATCCAGTTTCAAAATAATATATAATTTGTCATTCTTGAATTACAAAATTAATCATATTCTTTTATAATGTTTACTCATGCACATTTATTTTTTACAATATATTCATTTCAGTATAACACAAAACTCATGTTAATAATGAGCACACAATATTAAAATAATTAACACACAAAATTTATTAAACTAACAAATATTCATCTCATAATTAAAATAGAAAAAAAATTGATACCTAAAATATTTTATATGCACAATTTAAAGAAATACTTAAGTTATAAAGGAATGTCAGTTAGAAAAAGAAAAAAAAGAAAACAGGAACGTTAATTTGCAGATTTTGTATTGCAAATATTTATAAATTAAAATTAATGGAAAAATTTGTTAAGGAAAAGAAATAATACACGGAGAACCAAGCATTCCAGCTCAGCTGGTTGTGAGGTTACCGTGTCTATTAGGATGTCTCGAGTTTGAAATCCGCTAGGCACACAAAGGTTTGAAACTCAATGGAGTGAGTTTCAACACTGATTACTCCAGGCCACCCCCAGCCCCCTCCCCCCAGACCCCCTTGGAGTAAAAAAAAAACGCGGGGATTGAACAAAGAATACGCAGATAAAAGTTGTTAAGGAAAAGAAAGAATATTGAGGCACGCAGGGAAAATATAGGAAGAATAAGCACTCAAGAACTAAATTGACATTCAAATTAGAAAGAATTACAAAAATACCTGGGTGTACATGTACAACCGGGTGTACGGTATAACGTTTGCAAAATTTCTTTCACTCCGAATTTCTTCTATGTTTTCCTCCCTTTTTCTCTTTCTCTAGCATTTTCCTATGAATTTAAAACAATACTCCCCATTTTTAATATAGCTCATCTTTTACTCTTATTTAGGGAATACATTCGAGAATTTGTCCTAAATAGGAATAGATTCAAACATAGATGCATAGATAGAATCCGTTGTTTTTAATTTTATTCCATAAATAGTACTACCTCCGTCCCCGTATTATTGTGTCATTGCAATTTACAATGTTTGACCAATGATAAAACAAACGGATCCCTTCGCACCCAATTTTTTTTAGAAAAAAAATTACATATTTAGAAACTACATTAAAAGCTTTACAAAATCGCAAAAACGAAAATCAAATTTGATAAAAAATTGATACATAAAGTAAGAGATTATGAGTGATTTGTGTTAAACAAATGAATAGGAACTCGGATAATAATATGGGGACGGAGGGAGTACTAAACATTACCTTTCTACCCCTAATCGAAATAATTCATGTAGTTAATTGTCCCCTAGTTTCATTGCATTACCAAAGTCAATTTGTTGGTACTGGCAGGCTGGCGGTGGTGGTGACAAGTTAGATATTTCTGGAGATAGGCGTGGTGGAGCTCCGACGATCGCATAGGCGACGGGAGGCGGTGGCCGGCAGTGGCCGATAGGGGCAGCTAGCTGGGGGCACTTCAAAACTTGTAGGAGTATAATTAGGGGTGCAAACGAGCCGAGCCGAGCTCATACATGAGTATGCTTGAGTTTGATATAAATTCACGATCTCATGTTCGACTTCAAGCTTGAATGAGTTACATAATTCTAGCTCGAGCTCGGGTCAAGTTTTGCTAAATATTTTTTTATAGGTTTGAGCTTGAATAAGATGCTCGAACTCGAGCTTGAATTCAAAGTAAAAACAAAAATTCTATTTTCAAATTATTAATATTACACTTTTGCGTCATCTATCTCACATCTTCTTCAATTCTCTGCCTCGTCGCTTTTGAGTTCCAAAAAGTGATGCAGACATCCAAACTTTTTGGATTCAATTGGATTGTTCTTCTCTTCTGATAGTGTTGATTTTGTTCTGTGGCGGTTCTTTCTCGGGCACTGGTGCTCTGGGGTGATTTGTTTCTCTTGATGTGAGGAGTTCTGTTGGTGTCTCGGCTAGCTTCATCCGATAAGAGGTTTCTGTCTGCTTTCTTCTAGACTGCGTAGACATTGGTAGTGTAACACCCCCAAATTTCCTTCCCAAAATAATACTTAGAATCACAGAATTTGTTTATTGAAAATAAACATTCAAAAGTTATGCAGCGGAATATAACATAGAACATGGGTGTTTCACCGCCACATTCAGCCTTTATAACTGAATGCTAAGGCTATCCACCATTATTAAATATAACTTCAATAAAAGTAAAGAGTTTCTAGCTCATTATTTAAAATATTATACATTACTTTTATTTCTAGATTTTCTAAGTTGCGCTCTCGAAGTTCGTCATTCGTCATATTCATCACCTGAAAATTTACACAGAGAAAAGAGAAAATAAAAAGAAACTAAAATTAGCTTTTGCTAAGTAAGATTCCACCCAACCCCGTAAAATAATATAATTTGGAGAAAATATCTATATTTTGTATATATGCAGACTATAGATTGAAATATTATATATATTTGAATATTATAAATCAAATAATTGTCATAATAACCAATAGAGCATTCAAAGATAATCCAATGTCTCATATCATATGTATATATTAGAAAAATAGTAAGAATTCTAAAGTTGACCTTTTCTCCACAGATTCTAAAGTTTCTTTTAAAGATGGGCGAAACTCAAGATTCTTTGAGTCCAATGAGTTCTAAACAATGACAAATAATTTAAAATTTTCTTTTCTTAACCTATTCAAAATGATTTATAATGTCGGCAATTACTTTTTGTGGCATGTATGTACGAGTGTGCATGAGTAAGTATTAGAATTGTGAAGATGTCCTTTTCGAGTCTGTTCATATTTTCTTTCATTTTAAAGTCATCAACTTGATTATAAATCTCATGGGTTGTAGTAACAAGGAATTTCAACAGTCATTCAAGGATCTGAAAGAGAAAGCAGAGGAGTTGATCTAGGAGCTGGAGAAGTTGCAGCTAGCTGCCTCTTCATTGGCCAAAATAGTTGTCTTTGCATTGACAAGTGTACCAGTGATCTAGTAGCTTTTTGTTCTTTATTATTTTTTGCTGCTGGGTATGCCCCTTTTATTAATTTAGCATGTACATTCACATGTGTGTGAGAATTTTAGATATAATAAAAATGTTTGAAATTTTGGTTATTTATTAGTACTAAATTATATATGTGTGTGTACATATATATTGCAATCAATGTATCATGTGTATGCTTTTGGAGTGTTGAAACAATACAAAATAAAGTGATACCAAACAATACAAATCAATGTATCATGTGTATGCTTTTAGTGTCACTAGAGTATATGATGTAAAAGTGTCGTTGAATAGCTATGTCACCAATGTGTCACTATATTGTGATATTGTAGTGTCACAATTCTGTGACACTTGTAGTGACACTTAAAAAGTGTCACATGTAGTGTCACTAGCCCCCACTTTCAGCGACACTTTTTTAGTGTCACAGAAACTTTCAGTGACACTAATTTGGTGTCACTGTAAAACATTTTTCTAGTAGTGAAAGGAAATAATATCTAAACACAAATCTTTATGGGTGATGATCTTCCCTCTAAAAGAACTTCAATAAAACAGCAAGAACAGAAGTATACAATCTAAAGAGCTTGTAGTAATATTGCAATTGATTGAATTGGCTGAATGAGATTAAATTGGTGAAATTACGGGCAAAGTGGCTGAATTATGAAAGATTCACATTTACTCCGTCAAATATATTTCATTAATAAATAAATAAATAAATAGATGAAAAATAGCCAAAGTAGTTGGATTGAACAGTTATAATCAGAAAAGTAATTCTAATCTTACGATTGAAAAATTGAAAATATGTGTTATCAAATGAGGTGTAAGATCAGGTTGGTAAAGCTATCTGCAATGAAAGGTGTGAAACCCCTAAATGTGAGTTCTTACCCTAAATGTGCTCCATTCCTGAGGACCATCCATAATGAACAATTATGTAAGAGGATGTAAGTTGAACTTTGAATTCAGAAAAGAGAAAATGATTCTATCTCAAATCATTGATTGAAGTTGAACTTATGACCTCTGTGTTGTGGCCTAAGAGGGGCAACCATGGGGTGAGAATGTAGTGCCTTTATTCACCCTAGGAGAGAGGAGTGTTTGGTGGCAGGTCTCGAGGCACAACAAGGAAGAGTTCAAATTAAAATCTCAATTTTCTTTTTCTTTTTTAATTTCTAATCTAACTTTTATAAAAATTATATCAAGATTTATAACTTTTATTATATTTTATATGATGCAATAGTTTAATATATAATTTTTTTTTCAAAATAAGAGGTTTCAACGGTTGCAGTTTTTTAGATTCAAAATTTTTCTTACATAGATTCAAGTGCTAGAATTGATATATTATGATTATAATTTTTGTTTATATCTTTCAATTATTGTTTTTAAATAGGTTTGAAGCAAAAAATTAAACTCCAAACTTATTTAATTTTACATAAAAAGCTTTACTTTTCGAGTAATAACTATTTTCAAAAAAGGAAATTAGAGAAAAATTAATGTAAATAATAAAAGTAAGGATTTAATTAAAAACACTTCATCCAAAGAGAAATCTAAATAGATTGAATAAGAACAAATTGGCAGAGAATAAATTAATTTAGTGCCGTGGAGGGTTGGAGTTAGAATGTTTTTGATTAGACATTTTTCAATTATAGATCAGATCAGAGGAGATTTGACCAGATCAGACCAAACACCACGGTTGACGGTACCAAACCACATCAAACTACGTGTGAAAAATTCAATTCATATTGAAATTTAAGCAGAGTGCGGACTACATATTGATTTTGATCGAACGTATATTTCAAGGGTCAGTCATGATGTACAGAAAATGTGTACATTGCGTGTGTACATAGACAATTAGAGGATTTTTGACATCAAATCATGCCCTTTTTTAAACAAAGTATCTATATACACAAACAACTAGAGGTTTTGTGTACCTTTGTATACGATAAGAATTTTCCATATTTCAATTCTTCCTTTATTTGTGGTTAAAATAAAAGAATGGGCCCTGAGCTTATCCTCTTGCATAATCCATCATCTTGTACCGACTGTCATGGGAAGCTAAGAAAGAGTGACAGAACAACGTGGGGGTGGGCGGTGGGTGGGTAACTGGCTATAATAGCAGCAGCAGCAAATTAAATACTACTGCACCAAATTGCTCACCCAATCAAATCCCTACTCCTTCCCGGCCAATAGCTAGCCACTCTTGGATCGTCATTTGTCGGCTGGCGATGGCGGAAGAAGCAGGATGTTGGCCGACGCGCCTCTTCTCTAATTTCCTGCTGCTGTCTTTCATAGTAACATTGGGCCTAACGGAGGCGAGCTCCTCCGGGGGGCCGGTGTTCGCGTGCGACACCGAAAAGAACCCGGGCTTGAAGGCGATGCGGTTCTGCAACCCGGCGGTGGACGTGAGAGGGCGGGTGGGAGATCTGGTGGGGAGGCTGACGTTGGCGGAGAAGATCACGCTGTTGGGGAACAGCGCGGGGAACGTGAGCAGGCTGGGGATTCCGGGATACGAGTGGTGGTCGGAGGCCTTGCACGGCCTTTCCTACACCGGGCCGGGAATCAATTTCAGCAACCCTGCGGTGCCGGGTGCCACCAGCTTCCCCCAGCCCCTCCTCACCGCTGCCTCTTTCAATGTGACCTTGTTCCGGGCCATCGGGCAGGTGATTTCGACGGAGGCGAGGGCGATGCACAACCTGGGGTTGGCGGGGTTGACTTATTGGTCCCCCAACATGAACATCTTTCGGGACCCGAGGTGGGGCAGGGGGCAGGAAGTTCCCGGGGAAGACCCCACCCTCACCGGGAAGTATGCTGCGGCCTTTGTGACAGGGCTGCAACAAAGTGATGAGGCCGGGGGCGCAGAAAAGCTCAAGGTGGCTGCTTGCTGTAAACATTACACTGCCTACGATTTGGATGACTGGAAGGGCTTCCAGAGATACAATTTCAACTCTGTGGTATGTATGTATATATGTTGCGACCACGCCATTTATTTATTCCTGTTTTGTTTTGGTTGGAGTCGTGCAGCCATTTCCATCTTTTTAAATTCTCATCTACACTTCCCTTTACCTCAAACAACTTCATCTCCCCCCTTGTTCAATTCTTTCTCTCAACCAAAACAATCGTCAATAAAATGTCATATAAAAAGCAATCGGATGAGTCAAAACGACTCGTTGACAAACTCGTAATTCTGATTTCAGCGTACATATGACTATCTTTTTTAAATAGATTATAAGTCCGACGTGAAATATTTGATCACGATTGCCTTAAATACAAGACAAAAATAACGACACATAACCTAAAATCGGAATTATGAGGTTGTAAACGGCTCATTTTGACTCATCTGATTGCCTTTTATAAGTAGACGTATTTATATGACACTTTATTGAGTACATGACCTTACGTGATGATTCTGTAATAGTACAAGGCCTTATTTGACCTTTTTTTCTATTTTTATGATATGTATAATATGTATTGATGTCTTATATTTGTGTATATTTTATAATTACGGAAGTCTGGTCTAATATGTTTAAGTCTATCTGGGTTGGTCTTTTTAAGTAGAAACATCTTGTTTCACGTCCTTGCAAATATTTTTGTTTGTTTTCCATCCTTGTAATATCACTGTTGTTTTTAGTGTATCTTCAACTCCGAAATCACTCTATTTAGAAAACAATTATTGTAGATTGCATAAATCTACTACAACCTTTTAAATTTACCTTTTCTAATTTTTTAAAATACGTATGTTTTACATTTTATAAAATATTTATAGGTCTTGAAATTTATATTTTGTATTTTATGATTTTAGATTTTAGCAACAAGGTCATTTTAAATATAAAATACTCCCTCCGTCCCGTTGTAATGTTCCTGCTTTCCTTTTTTGGATGTCCCGTTGGAAAGTTTCCATTTCCCTAAATGGAAAGTTATACTACATAAAAACAGGGTCAAACAGTGCAAAACAGTGTCAAACAGTGTCGAAACAGTGCCAAACAGTGTCGAAACAGTGTCGAAACAGTAAAGTTTATCTCCTGGTAAGTTTATTTCTTTAATATGTGTGTAGGTCAAACCGAGAACATTCCAACGGGACAGAGGGAGTATGAAATATAAAATAGAAATTGATACATAAATTGTAAAATATATAAAATACAAAATTGTAAAACATAAAATATATAACTTAAAACATAATAATTTTCATAATCTAAAACATAAATGTCAAATATAATATAAAAATATGAACTATTAAATAAATTATAAACTATTAAATTATAATTAAAAAATATGAATAATGAATTCAAAAATCTAAAATTAGAAATTATAAAACACAAATGGCTCCCTCCATAGTTATATATAGTTGCAAGTTTCAACATATAGCCTTTTGGTTAATACTAGTATTTAAATACTTGCAAATTTACCATTTTGGGTAATCTACTCATCTAAAAATACTTAAATGCTTGTAGGGAGTACTTTTACACTTCTTCTGTACTATTTACTACCCGTACTATCTCACTCTAACTGTGGTAAGCTTAATGTGGCAACTTTATGAGTATACAGGAAGTATCCAAGATAAAATAGAAAGTCAATATATAATGCCTAAAACATAACATTTTACAAAACATAAAATATATTATACTCCCTCTGTCCCTTATAACTTTGCCAACTTTTCTTTTTTGGTTGTCCCAAAAACTTTGCCACTTTCCCTTTTAATCAATCAATTTGTGGCTCCTGTTCTTTCTCTCTCCTCTGCACAAATTTCTACCACACAATTTTTACTTTATTAATCTACGTGCCGGTCAAACATGGCAAACCTTTAAGGGACGGAGGGAGTATAAAATACAAAAATGAAATTACAATATAAAGTACAATATTATCTTATTTTAAATTTAATTTACTTTTTGAATTTACTGATAAATATAAAAAATTTACTTATACTTTTTTTTACAAGTGTTTATATTGTTCTATTTGCTATTTTGAATTTATCCCAATGTTTACACTTTTTTACACTTGAGGGGCAAATTTAACAACTCATATGATCAAAGAATTTGAATGTTCTTTGTCATATGTTATATGCACATGTGGCATCTTATTGATTGACAGATCAGGATGTTTACTTATGTAACAAAAAACTTGAATCATCATTGATAGGAGTTAAGGGTGTAAATTGATGTTTTTTTAGTTTAGGCGCCGAATTGAACAATTGTAAATTCGTAATGGATATTGAGGCATATTTGATCCATTAGCCCTTCAAAAAATGCAATTCAATGTTGAAGAGCTACAAGATGATGGATGTGTTAATAAGTGTAGACACATAATTTTAATCCTTCGATAGTTGGCACATAAGTATTGGCATATAAGATTAAGTCTTTGCTCAATCACTTGCTCTCAAAGATTTAAAGTGCGACACATAAGTTTAATCCTTCCATAGTTGGCACACTTTTGTACATCACCCTTATTATTAAATAATGTGATAATCGTACTCTTTCGCCAACTCGTTCGCATTTTGTTGTTTCTCAAGATCTTGTTTACGAAACTTTCTATCCATTCGAATATTCGATGCCTCTCTCCCAAATTTTTAGGCTTCGATCGGTATGACATCTGAATCCATCGCTTTTTTCACCCATCTTTCTCGGAGCATCTCTAGCATCTATCATTTGAACCCTTCTCATACAATCCCGATTTACGATACAATCTAGTATAGTAAGATCATTAATATTTTGCACATCTCTTTTATTTCCTCATCCTCCATTAGTATCTTTGATTGATATCCTTCACACACTTAACTTTTCTTATATCTTGAGTCATGCGATCATGAAGACAAGCATGTGTATATATATCATTCACGGATTTCTTAGCTTTTCATCATTTGACTTTTCCCCTATTTCTTGTAACATTACCTTTGGTTCCTTATGACTTGTTTCACTTCATCATTCCATCAAGATGTTTCCCTTTTTTTATTGTAGATATCCTTTAGATTCCCCAAGTATTTCATTTACCACTTTGTTAAAGTTTCGCTCCATTGATAATCACACATTCTCCACATGTGAGTTATTACTAATATACCATACATCTTCACAAAACATTTTTTGTGCACACACATTTGTAAGACATCCTTTTTTAGGCTTCACCATTTTATTTTTGACTCCACTTGTTGCTTAATCTTTATCTTACATCAAAAGTTAAGCATAAGTATTCTAATGTGAGTGACAACACTCTCATCTGGGGTAACCTCACCATCTGTGTAGTTTTCTCGAAGTAGTCCGTACTAAGAAGTCAACTTGGGTATTATTGGTTTCACTTCTATAGATCACATGATGAAAGTCTCTTTTCTTGAACCAAATGATCATTATAGCCAACTCATACAACAACATTAACCTAGTGCCGCAAAGGCTCTCACGTTCGGACGGTTTGGATGTATGCAGCCTTACCCATGTACTAAAGCTTGGAGATACCATTTCCAGATGACACATGATGAAAATCGCGTTGAAAATTGCATGAACTTACCGTTGCTTCATAACAAAGAAGCGCACACAATTTAGTGAACCATTTTGCTTTATTCCATCATATTCCCAAGTAAAAAAATAGTGAGTCTTTGACTCCATCAGAAATGATAGAAGTATATATTGCCAACTCATACGTCGAGGCAAAATCCAATCGATTCTCCTAAATCTTCACAATTCTTTGGACACTTTGTGCAATCACTCACTCAAAATTTCATGGCGTGACTCATAAATTTAATCTCTCAATAATTGGGATTATATAATGTTTTCTATATTATATTAGTTTTCAATTATACACTAAACATGTAATTAAAAATTAAAACTAAGGACGTGAAAATTCCTTAGACTTACATTAATGTGTCCTTGTAGGGGAAGTGATGTCAATGCATTTTAATTCCATGCAAATAAAAATGTGTGCCTTTGGATTTATTTGACCAGGTAACAAAACAAGATATGGCTGATACATATCAGCCCCCGTTCGAGTATTGTATTCGTGAGGGAAAGGTGGCGAGCGTGATGTGTTCGTACAACAAGGTGAACGGTAAGCCTGTCTGTGGTGACTATGACCTTCTCGCAGGTGTTATTAGAGGCCAGTGGAAATTGAACGGGTAAATACATGTGTGTGTATTTCATGACAATAGCAAGCATAGTTTATCACTGCAGTTGGTTTCAAACCTGGTGTTAAAAATGCGAATGTTAATGTTGCAGATACATAGTAACAGATTGTGACTCTTTTAACGCCATGTACAATTACCAACACCTCACCAAAACACCAGAGGAGGCTGCAGCTTTGGGTTTAAATGCAGGTTTATTTTCGACTATCCTGTATAAATATCTCTGTCTAGTCTAGCTTCTGGTAAAACAGGCTGATGATCAGGTTTAGAACTGAAAGTCAGCTGATTAGTGATGATGTTAAACCAGTAACTTATACTCCCTCCATCCCATAATTGAACATGCATATGGGATTGACATGTTTTTTGTTAAATAAAAGAGATAACCACTATTATAACATTTAAACCTTTGAATTGGATGGAAGTTCACAAGGGCTGCGAAAAATGGAGTTCAAAGAAGTTCTGGTAAAGGATTAAGAAAGTGAAAACATCAATGGAGTTTAAATTAGGAAAGAGGAGATATAACAAAAAAAAGAATAGTATAGTTCCTTATTGTATACCGCTATTAAGAGTAAATTTGTCATTTTATCTCACTTTCTTAATCTTTTTGCCAAAGGTTTGGACACTTTTAATTTGGAAGGGAGAGAAGTGTATTACTCCCTCCGGTCCTTAAGAAGTTTACACTTTCTTTGACTTCACACATATTAAGGAAATAAATTTGACCTACTGTAGAGTACACTGTTTGAACACTGTTTGTTGTAGATTTGTTTGCCAAATAAGGCAAATAAAGAAGTGTAAAGTTTAATATGGGACGGTCCAAAAAGGAAAGTGTAAAGTTAATTAAGGACCGGAGGGAGTATGTTCTAGTCTCCATTTACAACTTCTGATGATGCTACTGTAGTGCAATAGTTGTCATCAACATTAGCGAACTATTCAAGGTTCAGAATGGAGCATGGTAAGGTGTTCACTGATGGTCCAGTGTCTCTGTAGTTTTAGGCTAAAAATATAGGCTTATATTCCCTTTTGTAAGGGCAGACAAGAATTAAGTGGAGGCTTATATTCCCTTCGTATAGATTGATTAAAAGAAGGTTGTAATAATGTACTCTCTTCATCCCAAAGTAATCTTCCCGGTTTGACTCGACACACTTAATAAAAAAGTGAGAATAAAGTGAAAATGTATGGTTGTGCTTGAGTAAGAAAAAGGTAAATGAGTGTTAGCCACACAAATCTTTTCATAAAGGGAAATGTGAATTTTTGGGACATCCCAAAATGGTAACTCGGAAGAAGTTTTTGGGACAGGTAGTATTATAATGTTCATTTAAGTTGTGGAAATTTGTGAATTAAGTATCAAGTGTGATGTTGATTGTATTAGTCAGTTTGTTATTGTAATGAAATGATGGAAATGAAATAGGTGTGGATCTGAATTGTGGACCATTCCTGGCCAAGTACACGCAAGGGGCAGTAGATCGAAAACTAGTGAAGGAATCTGAGATTGATAGAGCAATCTCCAACAATTTGGCGACTCTAATGAGAGTTGGGTTCTTTGATGGTGATCCAAGAAAGCAATTCTATGGAAAGCTTGGGCCGAATGATGTGTGCACTGAGGCCCACCAGGAGCTGGCCCGTGAAGCTGCAAGGCAAGGAATGGTATTGTTGAAAAATAGTGCTGGTTCCCTTCCTCTATCCCGCAATGGCATCAAGTCCTTGGCGCTTATTGGGCCCAACGCTATCAACCCCTACACGATGCTTGGAAATTATGAAGGGAAGCCATGCAAGTACACAAGTCCATTACAAGGCTTAACAGCGATGGTTAGTAAGACAGAATATGCATCAGGATGTGATAACATCAAGTGTGGGACGGCGGTGCTGGATGACGCAAAGAAGATAGCATCAGCGGCCGATGCAGTGGTCCTAGTTATGGGTTCCGATCAGTCTATAGAAACAGAAGCCAGGGATAGAGTTAATCTAACACTTCCAGGACAACAGTCATTTGTGGTGTCGGAGATAGCCAAGGTTTCCAAAGGTCCTGTCATCCTTGTTCTCATGTGTGGAGCTGGCATGGATGTGTCATTTGCCGTTAAGGACCCTAAAGTCACGAGCATTCTTTGGGCCGGATTCCCTGGTGAAGCTGGCGGGGCCGCCATTGCAGATGTTCTGTTTGGATATCATAATCCAAGTATGTTACTCCCTCCCCATTCATTCCTTCCTTCACTCTCGATCTCATTCATTCATTCTCTCATTCATTCCGTCTTCCTTTTGTGTGCTCAGGTGGAAAGCTACCAAACACATGGTACCCGCAATCATTTGCTGACAGTGTTTCAATGGTTGATATGCGGATGAGACCCGACCCGAAAACTGCCTATCCCGGACGCACTTACCGCTTCTACACCGGTTCAGTCCTTTTCAAGTTTGGGTATGGGTTAAGCTACACCAAGTTCAAACACACCTTGGTCCGTGCTCCGGAATCGGTTTCCCTTTCCCTCAAACCAGGGCATTTCTGTCAATCCACAACCTGCGAGTCTATCGAGACCACAGATGAAATCTGCACAGGTTCCGCGTTTGACTTTCAGCTGAGTGTCAAGAATGTGGGGACTGTGAGCGGGGCCCACACGGTTCTCTTGTTCTCCTCACCCCCGGCTGTCCACAACGCGCCACACAAACAGCTGGTGGGGTTCGAGAAAGTGGGTTTGATTCCAAGCCAAGAAGAGATGGTGACGTTCAGCTTGGATATTTGCAAGCATTTGAGTGTGGTGGATGAGTTTGGGAAGAGGAGAGTGGCGTTAGGACCTCACGTTCTTCACGCTGGCAATCTCAAACACTCCTTGAATGTGAGAGTTTGATCGGGTTGAAGGCAAAATAAAATAACTTTGCGATAGAGTCCCACAAGTTAGAGAACGGGATGAGTTTGAAGGCAAATTATAAAACTTTCTCCATTCTCCATTCTTTCGAATTTGTGTCTCATCAAGGATTATTTTTTTAGCTTACTTCCATTATTATTCATAACTTGCTTCTTAAATTTGTTTAGTTCCATTTCCAAAAATAATCGTTTACTAGCAGGTTGGGGTCAGGGTGTACTCGCTTCCGATCTATAACCGGGTTAGGGTTGGACTCGGGTCGGGTGGCCCGACCCGGAACCGGCCCGGGACCGGTACTGTTCCGGCCCGGCCCGAACCGGTGGCCCGGTCAGTGACCGGTCCGGGTAGACCCGACCCGGTGGGTTTCCGGTCTGGGCTCGGGTCACCCATAACAAGGCCCGGCCGGGCCCGGGCCCGGTTTGGGCCATTTTGTTTTTCTTGGTTTTTTTCATTTGTTTGGGCTCCACCGGGTTGGGCTTGATGTTTAGGAGGGGTTTGGGGGGTTTGGGGGGTGGGGGTGAGGGGGGGTCAGGGATGGGTAGCTAAGCAAAAAAAAATAAAAATAAAATAACCAAATCCTAGGCCCGGCCCGAGTCCAACCATTAACCGGGTAGGTAAATTCTCCAAATTGGGACCACTACATCATGACAACTCTTTTTACTTTTGACTTAATGGATTTAACAAGAAAATTCATTAACCAGAAAGTCCAATAATATTTATTTTTGGACTGAAATTTGGTGATATCTGGTACATGTCAGGTTTCTATGTATTGTATAACTATGAAAGTCTGGTCTGATATGGTCTGGTCTGAGATTGAAAACATCCTAAGGGTTTTTTTTAATTAGATTGATTTTTTTTTGAATTGGTTCAGTCAATATATATTTTATAACTATACAAGTCTTGTCTGACTAAAAACACCTCAAATAAAAACATCATTAATCATTCTGTCATTCCTCCATTAAGTCGTGTTTACATATGACTTAATTGAAAGTATGATTTACTCATTCAATCAAAAACTAACTTAATCATTAAGTTGGAAACTAATAGTTCCTGCCATTAAGACGTCTATTAAAATGTCTTTTCTATTAATTTTTTAAATCAATTTTGGAATAGATTTATGTTAATAAATAAAATTCTCCATTGACATTATAATATTAGAATAATACTAAATTGATTCTTTTATTCAACTTAGGTGGTTTATTCAGCCCACAAAATTATCAATTTCATGTACAAATATCACTTAATGTAAATAGACATCATAATCGAGGTAGACGTCTTAATATAGAATAGACTTAATAGGAAAAGAAAAGTAAACAACCCCTAAACTAGTCTCTTGGGTTTAGTTCCCATTTGAGATACATTTCCGATACTGCCGGTTCTTGTCTAGTTCAATTCCAAATATATACTTCTCCCGTTTTTAAACAAGTGCAACATATTGAAGTTTACACTATTTACATATTCTACTTTGACTACTACGTATATTTTAGGCCTTATTTTATGAATATTACTAAATTATATACAAAAGACAAAAATGTGACTTGTTTCAAAATTTTCCTAAAATGTGACTCACCATATTATTTAGCCCTTATTTAATATATACTCCATTATTACATTTATTATTATGATAATAATAAATAATTATTATTATGATATTCCATTATTATAATTATTAATTAGTCAATGACATCTAGCCACCCCAATGACCGCCATCACCATCACCGTCATCGCTGCTGCCATAGTGACTTTGTTGCATACCTTCTAATCTCCGGTGACTATTGCACAGTGACTTTATTGTACTACCTTCTCCAATTTCTCCATTCCCTGGCATCTCATAGTGACTATCGGGCTCAGTGACACTATATAGTGACTTCAACCCTATTCACTTTAATTGGGTAGTGACTCTAGTCACTGCTAATCTCGACCACATTCCTATGGTAGTGAGTGTAGGCACTCCTAAATCATCACATTTCACACCACGACCCAATAAACTCCACCGCCCCCAGCCAAACAACCACAGCCGCCCATTCAAAAACCCACCGTCGGCACTTCCCTGCAACAAAAGTCGTGGTCGTGAACAAAAACACTGGCGAAGACAAATGACCCTTGGAGCCCCTGCACAAAAAAACTAAAATCAATTCGTCGAACATCAACACCCGCGAAGACGAACGACCTAGGGCTTCGGATTTGGAACTAGAGGCGGCAGTGTTTTAATTTGGTAAAAGAAGAAAGGAGGAGGAGAAGATTATCAGAGTTGTGGCGGCGGGGGGGGGGGGGGGGGGAGGAGCAATAGTGACGACAATCGTCAATACACAAGAGGAGGCATGGAGAATGCATAGCAGTTGGCGATTTTGCTAGGCGAAGCTTCGGTGCGGTACTAGGCAGAGCTAGACGGCGGTGTGAGATGACCGTCGACGAGGCTAGGCGGTGGTTGGATATCAGCGAAATCAGGGAACGAATGAGTTATTTCCGATGATGTCGAAAAAACTTGTTATTTGAATGAGTTGTGCGCATGATTATTAAAAGATAAAACCCTTGATTTGAATGCAGAATGTGAAAACGTAATTTCCAAAGTAGAAGGGTGGATGGATAAGGGAATGACTTTAATGAAGAAAGAAAATGACAGGAAGTACGGATGCGAGAAACTGCTTTTAAACGGATTACACCTCAATGATAAATGTGTTGAAGTCACTTTTTTAGAAAAAAATGTAAAGAGTCATATTATTGGAAATGAAAAGTCCATTAGTAATATAGGTGTCATTCTTTCTATATTTTATTTATTAATGTATTAATAAATTATTTAAAAAAATCAAAATCTATTTTTCTAATTTTTGAACGATTGAGAATTATATATATTAACGGTCAAAGTTGTGCATTGATAAACATGAAAAGTGGAATGTTGCACTTATTGAACAATTATTAAATAGTGTTTTTTTATATTACTTCTGTCTCAATATATTCTGACAACTTTTCTAATTTAGTTGTTCTAAAAAAATACTCCGTATGTCATTTTTAAAACTCCCCTTCTCCACAAAATTTTAACGACTTTTTATTTTCTTATTTCAAGTGAAGGACAAGTTTGATCAACTTTTATAGATTAGAGAGAGTATATGTGATTGTTTATGTTATATAGCAATATAGGGGTGGATCAATTATATTCCGAGTTTTAAGGACAATCCTGTCCTTGGGTACTCCACCATAACCTATGATCTATGACATATCATACTTATATATGGTCTATACCATAATCAATATACATGACTAAACCAAGTCATATAACCTAAGCACAACAATCAATGCAAAACCATGCAAATAAGTCAAATTGGGCAAAACAGGGCCTAACCGATGCCAGTTCTGCATATAACCGGCGCCGGTTCCATTATTTTCAGTTTGGAACTCGGCACCCGAGACCAAACCAGCACCGGTTTTGGGCCTGAGAGAGAGCAATCCGACATCAGCCAACGGTCAAATACACGGTTAACGCCTCGTTGACTACCCAAAGGAAACTCTGATTGCCAAGAAACTTGAACACAATGTGTATTAAGTCGTAAGCAATCAATATATGTCATTTTGATCATTCAAAATATCGCATATGTTTTTATATGCATTTTAGATCATTTATATGCATATTCCACTAGCTTAACTCATATAAGACTAATCACCTTGGCTAATCACATGCTTAAACTCATTTATACATCATTATGAACACATATAACATTTCTTTAGGTAATTTCATACTTAACCCAAGAAATATAAGACATTAAGCCGTCGACTCACCTTAAATGAGCTTTAAGAAGTTCTACCCTCTTAGGTTGGCATCCGGTGAAACTCCGGCGAACTTCGGTGGAATCCGGCGATACCTCTGGCAACTCCCTCAACCCGTGAGAGTACTTGGAACACCTAACACGACTCCCTAACAAGGTTTCATCATCCCAAAACCCATATCAATACACCTAACCTCTAAATGGTTATTTTCCGGTGAAGTGTTAACCTTTGGCCTCTAAGTTCGTTATTGGACTTAGAACCACCTTCCAACCCCTAATTATACACCTCTAAACATGTAGAACAATCCTATGGGTCCTTCATATGATTTATTAAACCATATGTGATTCATGAAGGAAGGGAAAATGTTAAAAAGATCATTACCTTGATCATTAAAGTTTTTCCTCACTTTTTCCCACTAATTCTTTCTCTTGGACCTCCCTTTGCTTGAACTCCTTTCTTAGCTATGGAGAAAATAATTTGAATGGATTCTTACTCTTCCTTGGATGGATTGGCCGAACTATAATTCAATGATGGGGGAGGAGGGAGAGTGGTTTATCTTTGTCTCATTTGGTGTCTCAATTTGTCTCCCATCACACTCATCTCACTCTCTAGTTCTAAAGGTGACTTCTCATGCCTATTGTGAGACTTCAAAACGTGAGGTGGTCCCCATTTAGGTGGGACGTCATCCCTTTTAGTCCCAATGCGTACACTTGGTCCCGAAAATTGTATTTTATGGACTGTTTTAATTAGATTTCATTTTATCAGGCCAAACAAGTTATATATCATTTTCCGAATTATTATGGGCCTCTAGAATGAATATGTATTCCCGAATTTTAATTTAGGGAAAACTATCAAATAAGCCCCCGTACTATACCAAAAAAGTCAATTAGGCCCTCGTACTTTACAAACACTCAATTAAGTCCTCGAACTATTAAAAACGTTCAATTAAGCCCTTTTGGTGGGTAAGTAACCGATTTCCCGGTTAAACGACGACGATGGTGACGATGTGCTCGAACTCCAGCAACAACGGCTTCCGGGAAACAGGTTACATTTAACCGGAAAACCGGTTACTTACCGACCGAAAGGGCTTAATTGAACGTTTTTTAATAGTTCGAGGACTTAATTGAGTGTTTGTAAAGTACGAGGGCCTAATCGACTTTTTTCGGTATAGTACTAGGGATTATTTGATAGTTTTCCCTTTAATTTATTGGTCCTCGGAATTTGTAATGGGCTGTATTCGGCAATCTGCCAATAATGGTACATAGGTCTCGTTTGATCATTCGGTCAACTCTATGTGGTTTCTATAGCCCATCATAAATTTATGTCATCATATAAATATTATCTAGACCAAGATAAATATAATATGTGATTCCGGAAATATCGGGTGGCCCGCGCTCCCAATGTAAAAGTACCAAAAAAAAATTCCGAAAGCGGGGACCACCCGATAGATAACATAAAAGTACTAACAAAAGATGTGTTCGTAAATATGAGGTGGTCCACGTAAAAGTACTAACAAAAAATTACAACCACATAAATTCATTAACTCTTTCTCAAGGTTCAATACATAATTAGGTAAAAGTGAATATATTTGGGGATGGTGTTACATTCCAAGCTTGGTAACAATCAACCTTATTCTATTACATAATGCACCATCTCATTTATATTTCTCAAGAGCATAATTGGACCACCAACCTTTAGATGCAACTCGTTATCAGGTAGTACCAAGATTGAGAGACTATTAATAAATTCAAGTGTTTGCTTGTCACTCTCACGACATAAATAAACCAATATTTGAACCGACAGTGCTATATGAACTGAGGTACGTGACTTGGTCACCATGAATCAAAGATGTCATATAGTTATTTTTTTGGTGAACAACATCTTGTTTAGGTGCAAGTACCACTCTTCCTTGCATGTAAGTTTGATCATTGAGACATTTTTGCATGTTAGGATAAGTCCTATTAACTATAGTTGAATTGTGAGGTAGTTATCTTCCACGTTGATAAGAAATTCATTTGGGATTTCCACTTGTGAAACTTTATCTACCTGTTGTGCAATGTGATCACCATCTCCGACCTTTAAATTCCATTCACTAAATTGTTCAATGGCACTCTTCTCATCGGGAGAACTTGAAAGTAATCTCATATTCTTTGTGAGACGTCGAAGTGCACAACCACTTCAAAGATAAGAAGAGTTGATGATATGGTTATCATCATCATGTTCACTCTTCCCCTTTGGGATGACTGCAAAATTTGTCAAAAGTATCCTCCAATAACAACAACCTTTCCTCTGAATGGTCGGTTTTCATTATCTAGACCACTCGGGTTCATAATGCCTTTCAATGTTCTATCTAAAGTCTCAAAATAATGTTTGTACACCATTTGCCCAATGTTTTTGGACTTCCTTGATTACCATGAAGAGTTGGAAGAAAGAAGAATATACATAAAACAAAGTTTAGAGGTCTTCTGAGAAATGATTTCAAGGGTTACACATTCAAAACATTACATATAGGCTCTCATATTCTCGAAGCAAAAAAGTAAAATATTGTATTTTAAATAGTCTATTGTTTGGTCATTTTTGTGGGAAAAGTCAATGAAAGAATGACATGTGTATTACTAATAGAGTTTCACTGGACAAAAATATGACTAATTGTGTTTTTGGACATAAATATGACTAGTCACTATGTATGAGTAACTGAAAAGAGTCACTATAGTGTATTTCAGAGTGACAAATCACTCGTAGATGATGAGTCACTCAGAACTAGTCACTAAATATGTCAGAATTAGAAAACTTTAAAAAAAATCATTGATGGAGTATATGGGTCTGAGCCCCAGGACCCACATACTCGGAAGAACAGAGCACAAGACAACAGAGTGGCGCCCTTGTCGGCCAAGACGCCCCCATCGGCCGAAAAGGGGCCAACTCAGATTACGGTCCTGAGTCTAAGGGACTCGGGTGCCCTCGTCGGCCGCGCCCTCGTCGGCCGTGCCCTCGTCGGCCACGCCCTCGTCGGCCACGAAGACCTCCCAGAATTGGATCCTATACTTACTCATTTTGTACAGCCCATTAGAGGCTTTGTATTCGGCCCAGTAGCGGTCCAGTTGTAAATGGGCCTCCCAAGCCCAAGGCTTGGGAGCCCAACCCTAATTTTCTCTATAAATACTCCCCTTGGGAGTAGTTATAGGGGTTACAAATTCATTCTATTGAAGCATATTATTGCACTTCTCTCTCTAGCTCTCACTTCTCTCTAGATATACTCTATCATTTGGTGCTCTCGTTGAGAGCTAGAACAATCAAGTTAGCACCCTTCGTCGCTACCAAGCACAGCTAACCACTGATCATGGGGAGAACTAAGTCAAACCGCAACCTCGTCAGCAAAGTCATCCCTTAGGACCAAGAGCCCAGGGAGCACGATGAGGACGCCACGGCCGACCAGGTCGGTGGAGGGGACCTCTTCCAGGAGGCCTTCAACCTCACGACGGACCTCCGCAACCAACTCAACGGCGGAGTCCCCGACGCCCGCCTCGGCCTGGAAAAGAAACGAGCTGAGAAAGTGGACCACGCCCCGGCCCAGCCTATGGCCGCGGCCTCTCCGTCCGTAGATCCTCAGGTCCAGGCCGCATTATCGGCTATCATCGCCAGCTTGGCTCAGAACCCCACCGTCCTCAGCGCACTCTTGCCAAGGACCGGGGGGAACGTCACTCAACCTCCTCAGCACCAACCGTTGGCCATCCAGATAGGCAACGATGAGGGGGTGGTGCCCCAGGACACGGCGTCGTCCCACTCCCATCCTGCTTCCCCTCTTCGGCCCGGGCAGACCCCAGCGCGTGGTAAAGCCTCTGCCTTCAATAGGCTGGGTGACACGCGCCGTCGTCCGGTTTCGGAGAGGATGGCGGGACGGATTGGTGATCCTCGTCCTGGCTCGCCAAGGGAAAGCTTGGGGTCTGTGTCCCGGACAACGGACCAGCCCCGCCCGGACAAGGGCAAGGGAAAGTTGCACGAGGATGACGTGCGTCACCAGATCAACGCGGCTCACAACGAGCGCATGAAGAACCAGCCGGGCGGCGCTACGGCCGCCAGGGACCCCCGGGACGAGGTCATCGCCCAGCTGGAGAGGAGGCTAGCTCAGATGGAGGCCAAGCAGTCGGCCAACATCCCAACGGCCGGCGCCTCCAACGATCCCGGCCTCAACGCGCTCATGAACAAGGTTAGCGCCCTGGAGAGGGAGTTGGCCGAAGGGAGGGGTGACCCCATCATCCAGGTCAGGACTAGGACCCCTTTCACCAACAGGGTCCTCTCGGCCCCCATCCCTGAGAAGTACAGGGGGAACGCCATCAAGACCTACGATGGTCGATCAGACCCCCAGGAGCACTTCAGCCGCTATCAAAACAACATGCTGATGGTGAACGCGTCTGACGAATACCTCTGCCGTTGGTTCCTCTCTACTCTCGAGGGGCCAGCGTACGAGTGGTTCAACGGACTGCCAGAGGGAAGCATTGACTCATGGCAGGATCTCGCCCAGCGCTTCCTCACTCACTTTGCCGGGAGGAAGCGCGCCAAGAAGTATTTCACCCACCTCCTCTCCGTCAAACAGCAGCACGAGGAGTCCCTCCGGTCGTTCATCGACCGGTGGACGAGGGAGACCGAGGAGGTCGAGGGGGCCGATGAGCGCACCCTCCTCGCCTTGTACCAGGGAGCCCTCCGCAGCTCCCCGTACGCCAGGAGCCTCATCACTGACCCCCCGAGGTCGTACGCCAAGGCGCTCCAACGCGGAGGCTTGTATGCCGACGCCGACGAGCTCCACAATCATAAAAGAGAGGGGGGCCATCCCCCCAAGAAGACAAATCCTTCGCCGGCCTCGGGTCCGTCCCCGGCCGGCCAGGGTGCCCAGGGCCGCCACGGCTCTGGTGGACAAAGTAAGAAGGACCGCCACTGGCGGCCGAGGCTGGAACGGCCGGGGGTAACCCTCACCCACCCGGTCGGCACCATCCTCGATTATGCCGAGAAGCACGGCCTCATCGAGCAGGCTCCTCGGCCGGCCGAGGAGATCCTTGCCATCCAGCAGGGCGGCACATACTGCCTGTTCCACAAGAACTCGTCGCACAACACCGACGATTGCATCACATTGAAGAAGGCCATCGAGCGCCTTATCCGCCAGGGGGAACTCTCCCAGTTTGTCAAAGGTGGCCCACGTAAGAACACTTGGGTAAACACCGGCAAACATGGGGGCGAACCCTCTGCGAAGAAACGCGAGATTGGCAAGCTCAGTGACGACGAGGACTTCGAAGAGCCACCGCCGAAGAAGAATCACATCCACCTCATCGTAGGTGGGAACACTGGGGGGGACTCCGCCACCCAGAGAAAGAAATGGGCCCAATCCCTTTACATTGGGGAGGTGTCCCACGTTCCCCCCCAGCCGAAGAAGCAGCGAACGGAGGCGATCACCTTCACCGACAAGGATCTCCCTCCGGGTACGGAATCACACAGGGACGCCCTCGTCATCCGATGTGAGATCGGTGACTCTATCATCCACCGTACTTACATCGATACGGGGAGCTCCGTCAACGTGATGTACCTGGACACCTTCAAGCAGGTAAAGCTGGACAGAGCTTTGCTGAAGCCGATCAAGACCCCGTTATCCGGCTTCACCGGGGACTCTATCGACGCCGAGGGCACGATAGTCCTCCCCGTGGAGGTCGGTGACGGCCCCCACCACGCCAAAATTGACATGGAGTTCATGGTGGTCAACCTCCAGTGCGCCCACAACCTGATCTTGGGCCGGCCAGCGCTGGAGGATTTGGAGGCCATCATCTCCATGAAGCACTTATGTTTGAAGTTCCCCACCAATGACGGCATCGGCTACGCCAGAGGAAATCAAAGGATAGCCAGAGCTTGCTACCTCAAGCTAACGAGGCCGGCCGAAAGGGAAGGACAGAGGATAGACACCATTACGGCCGCCGTCGCCATGGACGAGGAGAGGCCACATGCGGAGCCGGCCGAGGAGGTCGAGGAAATCCCCCTGGATACCTCCCGACCGGAGCGGGTTCTCAGGGTCGGAAAGCAACTCCCCCAGGACCAACGAGACGCCATCCTCCTCGTCCTACGGTCGTACGCCGTTGTCTTCGTGTGGGGCCCGGACGATATGCCAGGCATCAGCCGCCAGGTGATCACTCACCGGCTGACCGTCGATCCGGCCTCCGCGCCTGTCAAACAGAAGCGGCGCTACTTGTCCGCTGACAGGCGGGACTTCGTCAAAGGGGAGGTCGCCATGCTCCTCTCAATCAGACACATCAAAGAGGTGAAGTACCCGACATGGTTGGCCAACGTCGTCCTCGCACAAAAACCGCCGACGTTCAGAATGTGTGTTGACTACACTGACCTGAACAAGGCGTGCCCCATGGACCCGTTCCCTCTCCCCAACATTGATCAGCTGGTGGACGAGACGGCGGGGTGCGAGTTGATGTCGTTCCTTGACGCCTTCAGAGGGTACCACCAAATCTCCATGCATGAAGACGACGCAGAGAAGACGACATTCATGACCCCAGAGGGAATCTTTTGCTACCTCGTCATGGCCTTCGGACTCAAAAACTCCGGCGCCACCTACACTAGGATGGTAGCCAAGATCTTCAGAGCGGTCCTTGGCCGGACGATGGAGGCATACGTCGACGACATGATCGTCAAGAGCAGGCAGGCCACCTCCCACGCCGACGACCTCCGGGAAATCTTTGAAATAATGAAGGAGTTCAAGCTCCGGCTCAACCCCAAGAAATGCGCCTTCGGCGTCCAGGGCGGCAAGTTCCTCGGCTACATGGTCAGCCAGAGAGGCATCGAGATCAACCCGGAGAAGACGCAGGCCATCATCAACATGGAGCCGCCCCGCAACGTCAAGGAGGTACAGCGACTGACGGGGCGCCTGGCGGCCTTAAACCGGTTCCTCTCCAGGTCCGCCGAGAGGGCTCTCCCCTTCTTTCAGATCATGCGAAAGGCCAACAGCTTCAAGTGGACGGCGGAGTGCCAGGAAGCATTCGACGAATTGAAAACGTACCTGTCGGCCCCACCCGTGCTCTCCAAGCCCAAAGCCGGCGAAACCCTCTTCTTGTACTTAGGGGTGAGCACGTCGGCCATCAGCTCCGTGCTCATCCGTGAGGACGAAGGGTTGCAGAAGGCCATCTTCTACATCAGCAAGACACTCAGGGAGGCCGAGCTCAGGTACTCCCCCATTGAGAAGACGGTGCTGGCCATCGTCCACACAGTGAAGAAGCTGGGGCACTATTTCCAAGCCCACACCGTCCATGTGCTGACCCAGCACCCTCTTGGCGCGCTCATGAGGAGCCCCACTAGCTCCTCGAGGATGGTGAAATGGGCGATCTTCCTCAGCCAGTTTCAGATTGAGATCAAGCCAAGGCCATCTATCAAAGGGCAAGCCTTGGCCGACTTCGTCATTGAATGCACAGCAAGGGAGACGGCCGTCGCCAACTCCGGGCCGGAGCCGGACGATACGTGGACCTTGTTCACTGACGGCTCATCGGCCGCGAAATCATGCGGCGGCGGCGGCGTCCTCATATCCCCTGAAGGATTTAGAACTTACTATGCCATCCGCTTCAACTTCAGGGTATCCAACAACGAAGCCGAGTATGAGGCCCTCCTCAGCGGTCTCAGACTCGCCGCCGGCCTCAAGGCCAAGCACCTCAGAATCAAGTGCGACTCCAAACTGGTATTGGGCCAGGTGGAGGGATCGTACGAAGCAAAGGAAGGCCGAATGAAGCAGTACAAACAAGCGGCGGAGGAATTGCTGAAAGCGTTTGAAACCCACGAGATCACTCAGATCCCCAGGGCCGAGAACGCCGAAGCCGACATCCTCTCCAAGCTCAGCTCGGACACCCCGGAGCACATCTCCCAGTTGGCCAAGATCGAGGAGTTGAGCATGTCCAGCATCCATGCCAGCCCCGTCTTGTGCGTCCAACAGCGACCAGAGGACTGGATCTCCGACATCGCCACCTTCATCACAACGGGGGAGCTGCCCCCGGACGAGGAAAGGGCCAAACTTGCCAAACTCAGGGCCCCAAGCTACACCATCGAAGATGGCAAACTTTACAAACGGTCCTATAATGGCACTCTCCTCTGATGCCTACACCAGGACGAGGCCGACACGGCCATGGAAGAAGTTCATTGTGGCGTCTGCTCCTCACACCAGGGCCCTTTCAGCATGTCCCGGCGTCTCGTCGTCCAGGGTTTCTTCTGGCCGACGATGGCACGCGACTGCGTTGACCTGGCCAGGAAGTGCACCACCTGCCAGGTGCTCCAGAGGGCCCCTGGTCGGCCAGCCGTCAACTATGCCCCCGTCAGCACCGCAATTCCATTCTCCAGATGGGGTATTGACCTGGTCGGCCCCCTACCCAGTGCCGCCGGGAATAACCGCTACATCATCGTCGCCGTCGACTACTTCACCAAGTGGGTCGAGGCAGAGCCCTTGGCCAGCATCACGGGGGCCAGATGCCAGAAATTTGTTTACAAGAACATCATCACACGCTTTGGCGTCCCCCAGGAGATCATATCAGACAATGGCACCCAATTCGAGGCGGCCCCTTTCCAAGAACTCCTCCGGGAGTTTGGGGTGAAGCATCGTTTCTCCTCCGTTGCCTACCCTCAGGGCAACGGGCAGGTCGAGAACGCCAACAGAACAATCATGGAGGGGCTGAAGAAGAACCTCCAGGCCGCAGGAGGTAGTTGGGTCGACGAGCTCCCCAACATCCTGTGGTGCTACAGAACCACGCCGAGGAGGGCGACAGGTGAGACGTCTTTCGCCCTATGCTACGGCTTCGAGGCAAAGGCGCCCACGGAAGTTGCCATCCCCAGCCGGCGGGTGGAACAATATGAGCCTGACACCAACGAAGAGAACATGAAGATTGACCTACACCTGGTTGATGAGAGGCGTGAGCAAGCTTACGTCCGAGCAGAGAACTACCAGCGTCGAGTAAAATCATACTATGACGCCAAGGTACGTTCCCGGGAATTTCAGGTGGGGGACTACGTCCTCCGCCGAAGGGAAGCAAGCCAGCCGACAGAGGGTGGCAAGCTAGCATTGAAGTACGAAGGGCCCTACATCGTCAGTGCCGTGGTCAAACCCGGCACCTACAAGCTTAAACGCCCGAATGGGTCCAATGTACCACGAACATGGAATGTACACCATCTGGTGAAGTTTTATCAGTAATCCGAAGGAGGTGCAGACGGCGAAGCCCTCACCCCTTAACGGGTTACTGATTGAACGTCACCCTCGGCCTCGAGCCACTTATGAATAAAATCATGTTCTGATTTTCTGGAAATTCAAAGTAAGAAATCAGCAGGTGCCCCCGTCGGCCACCTTAGAGCGAAAGGCTCAGGTCTGGCCGACATGGCCCCTTGCATTTGCAGCCTACGAGCGACAAGCTCAGGCACTCCATTGTATTTTGTATCAGCGAAGGGCTCAGGCCTAGCTGAGAGAGCACATCGTCCTGGCCCCGTAAGCCTAGAAGTGAAACGCTCAGGTATGGCCGACGATGTCCCCAGGACGAGGGGCCCGCAAACGGCCCACGTCTTGAAACGGGAAGCTCACCGCGTCGTCCACGCGCCAGAACGCAGGACGACAGGCCTGAAATCATGGCCGAGGTGACAAAATCCCAAAACTCAGGGATGGGCAACGACAGCCGTTGGAAACCGACCAAAAGTCTAGCCCGCGTCATAAATAGGCGACGGGACCCGCCCTGAGACCACGGACGTTATAAACGAAGTCCGAACCGGCCGAAGGACGAGCACACCCTTCGGCCGAAGCCTGAAAGAAGGATACCCCCCGAAACGAAACAAAAAAAAATGAGGGAAAAAGAGGGAAGCCGACGGCCGCGCACACTTGCCGGCCTCGAGCAATGAAAAAATAAAATCCCCACAATTCAGGCCCATTTGGGCCAAGTACATATCAGTTAAACACAAGTGTAGTACCACTGACAGGCAACATGGACGACACGTCCACACACTACAAGGGAACAATCAAGGCCGATACACACGCCTATAAAACCCTAACCACATCGGTTGGGTGACACGCGAGAGGTGACCTTCATCGGCCATAGTCCTTTAAGGCACCAACGCTTGGTATGAAACAAAGCATCGAAAATCCTGAGGATGACCAGGACGAAGCGGGCACTCATCACACCCGCGAGAGGAACAAGCAATCAAGAAACAACCTCCACTTGCCACAGCACCCCGGATGGCCGACGCAGGCACTGGAACCATAGCTAGCCGACGAAGACAGGACCATCTCCTGGGACAAGCTATTCCTTATCCAAACCCCGGCCGGCAGTGGCACCGCAAAGAAGTAAATGCCTAACATTTATACTTAGGAAATTATCTAAGTACTCAAATGAAGGAGTTCTAGCCGAAGCGAGTACCAGTATACTACAAAGCCGTTAGCTGCCTACACCTCTACATGTGTACTTGTGAAAAATTCAAAGTCCACAAGACTATGGTGAAGGTGCCCTTATCGGCCAGAGCACAGGGATACAAGCCGACAAGGCCACCAGGTCAGGCCGACAAGGCCACTAGGCCGTAAAGACAGCAGCTACATGGACCCAAAAACACTTGGGAAATTTTTGAAACAAAATCCTAAGTGTTATGATAGTAAAGCAAAGAGGAATAGGCCGACCAGACTACTGGACAGGAAGGTTGACCTCATGGACGTAGCGGACACTTAGTTATGACTTGACACTTAGACAATTTACAGAATCGAAATGACAACAGGCAAACAATCATACAAAGGGATTCAAAGCCGAAAAGGACAGCAAAAATTTCTTCAATTGATAAGTGAGTTCATTACAATTGGGGGCGCTTCGGCCATTACATCAATTAAACAGAAATAAAAAGCAAATTACAAAGGAGCAGGGAGTAGCCGATCAGGCTTCTGGGGCACCTCCATCCATGGCCGGCTCTTCGACCTCGTCATCTCCCTCCTCGGCCTCAGTCTCCTGGCCATTGGCGGGTGCAGCACTGCTGGCGTCGTCCAGGAAGTCGAATTCAGTATAGTCCGGCTCGCCGAGGCCGGAGCTTTCTATGGGGGACTCCCGCTCCGACAGCGGAAGCTTGGCCTGCTCTTCGGGATCCTTCATCAGCTTTGGCAGCTTCAGGTTCCGTCTAGCCCATCCAGACGTGTAATTCATGGCCTTCAACGCCCGGGATAGCCGCCGACACAGGAGCCTTTGCATCCGCTCCTGGCCCAGGTTGTAATAAACGGACATCTCCCGGCTGAAATACTCCCGGCCGGCAGGGGAGTTCATCCCCCAATTCTCCAGCCTGGCGGCCACCACTTCGTAGCACCAGGGGAGCCTCTCATCGGCCTTCCACCCCTCGGCCAGGAACTTCTCGACGGCCTCATCGGCAGCCTTCACGACGACGGCCTCCTCGCTCCTGCGCCTCTCGGCCTCGAGCGCCCTTCGGGACTCCTCGAGCTCCCTTTTGCTCTCCTCGAGCTTGACCAGGGCATCGTCCCTGGCCGCGGCGGCTTCATCAGCTTTGGCCTGCAGCGCCTTGGTATCCTCCCGGAGCCGGTCAAGGCAAGCTACCGCCTCGTCGGCCGAGGCAGCCTTCTGCTCCAGCGCTTGCAGGCGAGCTATCTCCCAGTACTGCCTCTTATGGCTTTCCATAAGCATGAAGGCACTCTGCAGAAGGAAAACAAAGGTCAGGCAAAAAACTCTACACAGACGAAGAGAGACAAAAATATAAGGACAGTCACTTACTTGGACGAGAAGGTCCATGCCGCCCTCATAAATCTTCGGGTCCTCGAGCTTCTTCAAGTGAGCCCGATCTTTGGCCGGCATGGCCTTGGCCAGGACGACGTGGCCGGGGACGAGATCATTAAACACGCCCCCGCCGACGGGGTACTCTATCACCTTCTGATAGGTGGCACCGGCAATCTCCTTGCCGGCCCTCTGCGTCCGTGGTTCCTGAACGAGAGGAAGAGCTGGGGCAGCATCGTCAGCAACAGTAAGGTCCACGACGGGACCACCATCGCCCACGCTGGGGACAGTAAGAGTACCGGCCTCACTAGCCGGAGAAGGGGAAGGAGCCCTCTTCGTCTTCTTAGAGACGCTCACGCCGGCCTCAGTCAACTTTTTCTGGCCGTCAGTGGCCGGTCTCTTTTTCTTTGATGGGGCAGGCTTTGGGGCCGCATCAGCAGTAGCCCCGCTCCCACCAGCAGCGGCACGTCTGGCCGCCTCGGCCGCCTTAGCAGCAATCTCCTCGGTCGCTTTGGCCTTGGCAATAGCCATCATAGAGCGACGGTCCATGACAAAATCTACAAAGGAAAAACAAACAGATTAGTAAGGCAAAGGACAAAACATAAAGACAGAAAGCCGAAGAAAGAATTACCATCGGCCTCAGCAGGAATGCCCAAGTCCGGGCCGTCGGCCTCCTCAAAGGTGGTGGTCATCCTCGGCCAGAGTTGGAGGTCATCCTCCTTGTCACCATAGACATAGTACCTCACGAAGCCGAGGGCGGCCATCTTATATTCCGTGATGTAGTCCTTCACGCTCCTCGGCCCCCCTTCCAAGAACGCCTCCACCTGAGCGTCCAAGATAGAGCTCTTCGGCGGGTCATGCAGATTAAACCTCCCAGTATGGCCGAGGGAGGGGAACTCGGTGCCACTCCCACCAATGGACACAAACACGAACTTGCTCTTCCACCCATGAATGGACGTAGGCAAATCCGTGAAGCTCCTCTTCTTCGGCAGCTGCTGAAGAGTAGCGTAGGCCGCACAGTTCTTGTGGCTTCCTCGGCCTATCTGGTACAGATTCATAAATAATGCCGTTGTCGGCTTGTAGCCCAACTCCTCACATCGGAGCAAGAACCCCACCATCAAGGAGTAGCTGTTCGGCGTCAGCAAGGCCGGAGGAAGCCCTGCCATGTCCAGGTACTCAGTAATGAAAGGGTGAAGGGGAAACCTCAACCCCTTAGAAAAACTCATCGGGTATACTCCAAAGTATCCCGGTGGTGGAAGAAGAATGTGGTCCGTCGGCCTGGGTGCCCTAACCCGCCCGATTTTTGTCTTTTGAATATAATTTAGTAATAGAGAAAAGTACAGAAGAGATACTTGTGGTTGTGCCCGTTTTCAGATAGGGTCATGTGTTTCATTTTTTACCAAAGTGGTTCATGTCTTTGAGTTCCGTTATCACAAGAGGGTCACACCGTTAAAAACGCTTGAGGAAGACGGTTAATAGTAACTCCGATTTTCAAAAGTGCCCGGAAAATTAAAAGAAAAATACCGGAAGGTGCGCCTCATCACGATGAACTCCAAACCATCTCCGCCTTTGGATTTTTCGGATCTTTTTGAATTAATTTTTAAAAATGATTTCGCTAATATCACTTTTCCGGTGGACTTTTCGATGACAATGGTGGTTGAAAACAAAAAAGAAAGATGCATATAAGTCATCTTGTTTAGGCGCACCTTCCGGTATTTTTATTTTAATTTTTCGGGCATTTTTTAAAATTGGGGTTACTATTAACCGTCTATCTCAGACGTTTTTAACGGCGTGACCCTCTTGTGATAACGGAATTCAAAACACATGAATCACTTTGATAAATAATGAAACACATTGATGAAAGGTTAGCAACACAGGGGGGGGGGGGGGTTGAATTGTGTTTGTGTGGAACCGTGGCAGTTTTTCGCCCAGTTCTAGTGTGGGGTTCAGGGAATTGCAAAATAGTAAAGTGCACAAGGATTTAACGAGGAAAAATCCCTTGGCTCAAAGGAATTAAAAAACCTCGACCTCACTCGGAGGAATTTTAAACAATTTCACTAAAAAGCCTTTTGTGGTTACAAGGTAAATCCTCCTAATCTACCCTTGAGCCACTCCAACTCTATTCTCTCTAGGAAGAGTCATGCATCTCTACCTTGCAGGTAGAGAGCCTCTCAGCTTTACAACAAAGCTCTCACACACACGACCCCAACCCGAGGAAGCTACACTTTAGCTTTTCCTCAAAATCTAGTTACAAGATAAAGAAGGGAAGAAGGAACTATATCTAGAACTCCGAGAACAGGTTCAGGTGCCTTGGACTTGATAACTCTTTGTAAGTGTTTCTCTTTGTAATTGCTCGGTTAAGCACACACCTCTTCTTTTGATCTTCGACTATATATATATCCCGGAAGATGTCCGTTAATTCTCCTTTCCTTTGGAAGCTTGGTAGACTTTCCTTGATATTTTTGAATTACTTTCCTTCCAGTAGTTTCTCTCTTATTCGTTCAATCAACTCATGATTTACACAACATTATATAAGGAAGCACATATTCACTTATCATGTAAATATGCAATGGATATTAAGTAGCAATGAGATATGTAGTTAAGTCACGCTACGATAATATTCTTACCAAAAGAGATTTCGGTTGACCTTTATGGAAAGATAACTTGTTCTCTTTGCATATATAAAAGGTTACGGTTAATTACCATAAAGTGGCAAGGTATTTATTTAAGTGACACATATATAGTTAAGTCATTAAAGTAAATGCTTAGTCATGTATGAGAGATGTGCCACGTGTAAAGTAATTTAGCTTCATAGATGAGGTATTGTCAGGCAGGCATATATCAATTAAACCCTAAACCCTAAACCCTAAACCCTAAACCCTAAACCCTAATCTCCCTTGATTATTATGATTATTATGATGATTATTATTATTATTATTATTATTATTACTATTATTAGGGGTGTGCACCGGTTCAAAACCGGACCAGATGTATTCCAGTTTTTTACCCGGAACCGAACCGGTTCATCCGGTTCAAAACCGAAAACCGGACCGGATGTATTCCGGTTTTTACCCGGAACCGAACAGGTTCATCCGATTCATCCGGTTCAAAACCGAAAACCGAACTCGGTAAGATCTTTCCAACGAGATATTAAACGCTTTCAACGGCACAAAATAGAGCAAGATATGATCGCATCAAATTCTACACGAGTTCGGAGTGAAATCAGAAACATTTGTGAATATATGGTTAATCTGTAACTTTTAACTAATGCATTATAAATGAAATTGGAACAATAGCTTTAGACCTCCGATCTATCTTTCCACCGATATATAATACGCTACAAACGGATAAACACACAGCAAGATATGAGTGTCAGAAATACATAGCCTTATCTCTAAGATTTAGCGTTTTCAGCGAAAATAGAGCACTTTTAGCGTAAATACATTGTATTTTAGTAATTACGCAATCATCAATTGATATTTTGAAACCAACGCCTGAAGACATGTTTTAGAACTCGGTAAGATGTTTCCAACGAGATATTAAACGCTTTCAACGGCACAAAATAGAGGAAGATATGATCGCATCAAATTCTACACGAGTTCGGAGTGAAATCAGAAACATTTGTGAATATATTGTTAATCTTTAAATTTTAATTAATGCATTGTAAATGAAGTTGGAACAATAGCTTTAGGTTGTTTTTACTTGGACTGTAATTCGCCCCAGACCAGACCAGACCAGAAAAGACCAAACCAGACCAAACCAGATCAGACCAGACTAAAACAGACCAGACCAGACCATATTTTTATTATTATTATTATTATTATTATTATTATTATTATTACTATTATTAGGGGTGTGCACCGGTTCAAAACCGGACCAGACCGTACCGAACCGGACCGAAACCGATTTTCCATGATACGCAAACCGAAAACCGGACCAGATGCATTCCAGTTTTTTACCCGGAACCGAACCGGTTCATCCGGTTCAAAATCGGAACCAGACCGGTTCATCCGGTTCAAAACCGAAAACCGGACTGGATGTATTCCGGTTTTTACCCGGAACCGAACCGGTTCATCCGATTCATCCGGTTCAAAACCGAAAACTGAACTCGGTAAGATCTTTCCAACGAGATATTAAACGCTTTCAACAGCACAAAATAGAGCAAGATATGATCGCATCAAATTCTACATGAGTTCGGAGTGAAATCAGAAACATTTGTGAATATATGGTTAATCTGTAACTTTTAACTAATGCATTGTAAATGAAGTTGGAACAATAGCTTTAGAGCTCTGATCTATCTTTCCACCGAGATATAATACGCTCCAAACGGATAAACACACATCAAGATATGAGTGTCAGAAATACATAGCCTTATCTCTAAGATTAAGCGTTTTCAGCGAAAATAGAGCACTTTTAGCGTAAATATAGTGTATTTTAGAATTACGCAATCATCAATTGATATTTTGAAACCAGCGCCTGAAGACAAGTTTTAGAACTCGGTAAGATCTTTCCAACGAGATATTAAACGCTTTCAACGGCACAAAATAAAGGAAGATATGATCGCATCAAATTCTACACGAGTTCGGAGTGAAATCAGAAACATTTGTGAATATATCGTTAATTTGTAAATTTTAATTAATGCATTGTAAATGAAGTTGGATCAATAGCTTTAGGTTGTTTTTACTTGGACTGTAATTCGTCCCAGACCAGAACAAACTAAACCAGACCAAACCAGATCAGACCAGACTAAAACAGACCAGATCAGACCAGACCATATTTTATTATTATTATTATTATTATTATTATTATTATTATTATTATGATTATTATGATTATGATTATTATGATTATTATTATGATTATTATTATTATTATTATTACTATTACTATTATTAGGGGTGTGCATCGGTTCAAAACCGGACCAGATCGTATCGAACCGGACCGAAACCGTAAACGGATTTTCCATGATATGCAAACCGAAAACCGGACCAGATGTATTCCAGATTTTTACCCGGAACCGAACTGGTTCATCCGGTTCAAAATCGGAACCAGACCGGTTCATCCGGTTCAAAACCGAAAACCGGACCGGATGTATTCCGATTTTTACCCGGAACCGAACCGGTTGATCCGATTCATCCGGTTCAAAACCGAAAACTGAACTCGGTAAGATCTTTCCAACGAGATATTAAACGCTTTCAACAGCACAAAATAGAGCAAGATATGATCGCATCAAATTCTACACGAGTTCGGAGTGAAATCAGAAACATTTGTGAATATATGGTTAATCTGTAACTTTTAACTAATGCATTGTAAATGAAGTTGGGACAATAGCTTTAGAGCTCCGATCTATCTTTCCACCGAGATATAATACGCTTCAAACGGATAAACACACAGCAAGATATGAGTGTCAGAACCTCTACCAGAAGACCATCCGCTGTCAGTCTGTTCTGTCAACAGAATAGGCTATTCTATTAAGTCTGGTACTTAGCGGCGTGAAAAAGTTAAAAACCAGTACAGTCTATTCATCCCCTCTAGATTGTACCTTTTATAACCGGGACGACCAACACAAAGCTAAAATGAAATTATTAACAACAGAGAATAAAAGATTAAATTTCCGACCTATTCTGCCGGCGACAATGTCCAAAGTCGGAGTCCCCAACGATGGCAGAGCAGCGGTAGGAGGTGACATGGTCGATGTCGTCACATGTAGGTGGCGCGGCGTGGCGCGGCTGACCTATTCGTCGTAGCTATTGCGGACGACGTACTTTGCGGACGTCGTTGTCGAAGTTGCGTACGTCGTTGGGGAAGCTGATGCGTACGGTGGACCTCGTCGTCGAATCTGCTGCGGACGGCGGACCTCGATCGTCGAAGCTGCTGTGGATGGTCTGCGGAAGAATTGAAGCGGTGGACCCCTGTTTTTAATTTGCCGCGCCTAAGGATCAGAATTATAGAGCTGACCTAGGTTAAAATTTCAAATACAATTGCAGGCATTTGTAATTGTAAAGTGCCGCACATGAGTTTTTTAAAATAGCTAGAGGCACTTCTCTGACTATAAGCGCGAACGCAGTACACTTTTAAATTTAAAATAAATCTGAATTAAATATTGGAGGCGCTTATATACTAAAAAGCGTCTCCCTTCTCGGAAAAACATTTTTTATAAAAATCAAAGTGCTTTCTGTTAAAAGTGTCATAATGAAGCGCCTCTAATTAACGTTTTCCCACTAGTGAATCAACAATAATCTGGAGATGAATCGCTAACCAAATACAACAATAAGATATTTAGTACTCTGATTGTAATATAGTAATAATGAGATGAACAATATAGAAAAACTCAAAGTTCATGAACGTAACAAAATTGCCTTTTTCACGTCGCTAAAAGGGCTAAAAGGAAATACATAAATTTGCCATCAAATGCTATGTATAAGAAACATGACACAATAATCGTAGGATAAAATAGATATTTGAAAACTTACTTTGTGTTTGACATAAACACATTCATTTTCTCAACCTATGACCTCAATATCCCCCCAAAATAATATTTAAATTCATAATATTTAATAAATAATTTAATAAATTTATGGACTAATATGCCCTTAGATTGATATTATAAAATCCTAACTTCCTACTTATTTTCTAAAAAAAATAGCCATTATTTTGTCGCCGCTGCAGCTGCCACCCCCATCGCCACGGCAGCCGCCACCCCCGTTGCCGCGGCCGTCTCCATGAGCCATGGCCGTCCCCATGCAACATTGTCTCCATATCTGCTCATCGCGACCGTTTCCATGGATGCTCACCACGGCTGTCCACATTTCCGCGCCATCATTCTCGTCCCCATGCTGCGGCACCCTAGCCATTCCGAAGTCTGCGCGCCTGCCTGCATTCGACAGTGTACCCATGCTCGTGCACTCACCACACAAGGTTAGAGGCGAACCCTAGGTTAAAGACGGTTGAAGACATTGTGCAGTGAATTCTTGGACAATTAGTGGTGAACGTAGTTGGTCATTTGTATTTAATGCATCGAGTATGACAAAAAATGTAATGAGTATGACAGGAAGTGCAGTATGTAGCGCATTAATATTGTCATGGAGTGTGCACTTATCAAATAAGAAAAAGAACTATATATTCCTTAGATTTTTATAAATTAGTGCCATAACTCATGCATGAAGTGCAATTGTAAGGAATAAATGTATTTAGATTTTGATGATGCTAGGATTAGAATTTTAAAGTACCCCTTTAGTAATTTTGTATTAGAATTTTTCTTTGTAAGTATTAGCATAGTCGACTGGCCAGAGACCCTCTTGGACCTTCTGATCAGAGTTGCTCCCAGAGTTGCTATCAGAGTTTCTCCAGAGTTGCTCATCAGAGGAGCTACCAGAGTTAGATACCAGAATTGGCATCAGAGGCGGTCATCAGAGTTTGAACCAGAGAGCCTCATCAGACTTGCTCCTACTTAGAAGAATTTGAAGGCACATTCTGATGGCCATGAAACTAACGGGAAATACCCTAACGGCTAGGAGCCATTCGACGGAAACATGGTACTGTACACGCATTAAATGCTCAATTAATGCGGTACGTACGAAGATATATTTAAAGCTGATGATTGACCATGCGGATATCCTTTCGCCCCCAAAATAGCAAGTCGTAGGACCAACTAGTCAAATCAACACTACACGCATTTAATGAAGCTGTCTTCTACACTCCAACGGGAAGACTGCTCCCAGTATATAAGATACACTTCGAAGAACTACATGATAACTTTGCTAAACTTTTGCTCCCTACAACCTTGAAGCTTTCTTGAGATTACAAATTCACTTACTTCAAAAAGAAAAAGCATTAACATATGTTGGAAAGATATCAACTGCATATCCTTTCTTCCAACAAGAGCAAATTTCCTCTAGTTCTTCAACACTTCGAAAGCCTCAACTACACATCATTTGTAAAGAAGCTACGTTGGAGAAAACTGATTTTCAATCACATGCTTCTTGAAAAAGAAGGGGCGTCTCAAACTAGCTGGAGTAAGTGAAGTGGAGATACTTCCAAGAGACTCAGTGAAACGAGACCAGCCATCAGGAAGCAAGGACTGCATCCCGGGTGGCAACTGGACTTGAAGAAGACGAGGAGTGCTTCTTAAGTGCTAGGAACTAAGGCGTTGTAAACTGTTGTTTTGCAAGCTTAGTGGAACAGTGGAGTAGAGGAACATGTTGTTCCTTGAACCACTATAAAAAACCCAATGTCATTTACTTTACGCATTTATTTTCTGCACCTAAGATACTGACTGTTTAACTCAATAAGGTTGGACTCTGTGTTCAACAGATCTTCCTTAAGAGTTATCAGAAGGGCATTTGCCTTAGTGTTTTCCTGAGGCTGCCCGGACAGAACTCAATCCGCTGCCAGGTCCAGTTCTGCCATCAGAACTCGACCTTCTCTGTCACCAGAACCAGACCTTCTCTGGTAAGTCAGAGTTGACTCAGAGAAAAGTTTGAAAAATCCTGGATAGTCTATTCACCCACCCCCCCTCTAGAGTGTTCCCATTATAAATGGGACCAACAAGTGGTATCAAAGCCTCCTCGTTCTTGTAATCTTTTAGGTTACTTGCTGAATAGAGATCCACTTGTTTTAGCCTCTTTTAATCTCTTATTATGAATAACACTCTTTCAAAGAATATGATGTTTTCAGTTTTCAAGTTTGATGACTAGAAGATACGCATGAAGGCCCATCTCTGCGCACCACTACATGATGAAATGTGGGAAGTCCTAGATGCATGTCCTTTCACTGAGTTCAACAAGGTGAATCCTGAATACACTGGTGGCAGTGGTCAACCCCAAATGATCACTAAGCTTCGCCATGAGTGGTCAAATGAAGAAAGAAGGAAGTACAACCTTGACAACATTGCCAAGGACATCCTGTACAAGGCCATTGATGACAAGTACTTCACAAGGATCAAGAAGTGCACCTCTGCCAAGGCTATATGGGATACTCTTACCCTGATAGGAGCTGGTGATGAGCAGGAGAAAGACAACAAGCTCACAATTGCCAGGAAGAAGTCTGAAGACTTCAAGCTTCTCCCCAAAGAATGCATAGCTGAGATGTATGCACGCCTGCGCACCCTCACTGCTGAGATTTCAGAACTTGGGAAGGATCTGACTCCCAAGGAGATCAACTTAAAGGTTCTCAGAGGTCTACCTTCACCCTGGAAGATGAAGGTCACTGCCATGAGAGACAACAAAGATCTCAGGACCTACAGCACTGAGAAACTCATCTCTGATCTCAAATCTTATGAGTTTGAGATGAATGAAGAGGAGAAAGAAGAAGTTGAGGACAGGACAACTACTGCCCTCACAGCCAGCACCTCACAGGTAAATAACTTTGATGCTTCCATACTTTTAACTGACGAATATATGGTTGCTTTTGCCAGGAAGTTCAGGAAATTCATGAAGCCCAAGGATGGCACAAGTCCATCCTCTAGCAGAAAGCCACATCGGAAGACCAATTCTTCAGAAAGCAATGGAGAGCTTCTCTGCTACAATTGCAGACAACCTGGGCATTTCAACGCCAACTGCCCACACCCCATAGTCTCCAAAAGGCAAGGCCAGGAAGGAGAAAAGAAGTACGAACACAGAAGAAGGAAGGCACTCATCACTAAGCAACCAGAGAAGGACCCCCTCTCTGAGACAGAGTCCAGCTCAGAATCAGAATCCGATGAGGCATTCTGTTGCCTGGATACAGAAACTGAAGACCTATGACTTATGGGTCAATCTGATGATGAGGTAACCTCTACTTCTACATCTAGTTTTTCTTCGATAGGCAAAGCTTTTGATTCAGAATCAATGTCTGAATTTTGGGAAGAGTTTCAAGCCATCCAAGCCACTTATTCCTCTGTCAAAGAAGAAAACAGTAAGCTGAAAGTTGAGATTCTTGACTTAAGAAAGGAGGTTGAGACCAAAATCAATCTTCTTATTAAGGAAAGAGATCAGTTGGAAGCTGAAAATGTTTCTCTTCTAAAGAGAGTAAGAGAAATAGAGTCAGTTGAGATCAAGTACAACACCTACTAGAAGGCCCAGTATTCAATGGAAAGGTTACTACTTGACCAACAGATTGCGTTGGATTTGGTCTTGGTTATGGCTCAACATAATCTGGTGAGCCTTCTGTAATGCTTAGCACCAGAGTTGCTCAAGCAGACAAGGTCATAGAGCCACTGATTTCTAGCCCCATCTGCCAAGCTGGTGTATCTGGTACTAAGGTGGTTCATGAGACTGTCAGACCAGAAAAACAAAAGATAAAGGTTCAATCCAAACAAGTTTTGAAAAATAATGAACCTGGCAGAAAACCTAACAACAGGAAAGCCTGGAAAGGTTTTCAAAATAACATAAACCAACGACATAACTTCACCAGACACTCTCATGACTACCCTATCAGAGATGATCACCAAAGAGACAAATATCAAGAGAAAGTTAACTTCAAGCAGAAGAGGTTGGCTGGTCAACTTCAGAAGCCCAAAGCTAACTGCACCTCTGCTCTTGATAGTATATGGGACTTCTACCCAACCAAAAAGGCTATGCAGAAGTACGTAAACAGGAAGCATGATCCTCACAAGCATCTGCCCAAGGTGAATCACACTTCTGTCTACTATGACTACCAGGTGGATAATGGGTACCACCCACCAAGGTTTCACTTGATAAGACTAAAGTGGTACCGGCTGCCAAGACTGCATGACCCCCTAGGACCCAACATAGCTTGGGTACCTAAATCTTCCTTTTAATTTTGTAGGAACTGTGTGCTGGAGCAATCTCTGAGCAAGATTGGTATATTGATAGTGGATGCTCCAGGCACATGACAGGTGACAAGAGTTGCCTAACAGAGTTCCAGAAATGCAAAGGACCTAGAGTTACATTTGGAGGTAATGACAAGGAAGGTCAAACAAAAGGAAAAGGCAAGCTGATCAAGAACCATATAATCATTGATAATGTCTCTCATGTCAAAGGTCTGAAATTCAATCTGTTGAGTGCTAGCCAGTTCTGTGACAAAGGCTACATTGTTGAATTCTCAAAAGAAGGTTGTTCTATCAAGCATGAGACAACTAAGGAAGTAGTTCTGACAGCTACCAGAAAAAGAAACATTTATGTTGTTGATTGGTCCACTGCAAAAGAAGGAATTTGCTTGATAGCCTAAGGAGATTCAAAGCTTAGTTGGGAATGGCACAAGAAGCTGAGCCACTTGAATTTCAAAACAATCAACAAGCTAGCAAGGGATCACATTGTTGATGGACTGCCCAACATTGTGTACAAGAAGGAGAACCTGTGCAGTGCATGCCAAAAAGGAAAATAAGTGAAGAACTCCTTCAAACCCATTGTTGGAGATCTTTCTACAAGTCCTCTAAATCTGATCCACATGGATTTATTTGGACCGGTGGAAACCCCAAGTGTAGGTGGCAAGAGATACACTCTAGTCATGGTGGATGACTACCCAAGATACACTTGGAAAATCTTTTTGAAGAAAAAGAATGAAACTCTGCAGAAACTACCATCTATGTTGAAACTATTGCAAAATGAACAGAATCAGAAAGTCAAAACCATCAGATCAGATAAAGGAACAGAGTTCGTCAACAAGGTCATAAAGGATTTCTGTGATCAGAATGGAACCTTGCACCAACTCTCTGCAGCCAGAACTCCTCAACAGAATGGAGTTACAGAAAGAAGGAATAGAACATTGAAGGAAGCTGCAAGGACCATGATTGCTGAATCTGGTCTACCTCTCAGATATTGGGCTGAAGCAATCAACACTTCATGCTATACTCATAACCGGAGCATGATTCACAAAACTCACCAGAAGACCCCCTATGAACTCTGGAAAGGAAGAAAACCCAACATCAGCTACTTTCATGCATTTGGATGTAACTGATATGTACTCAACAATGGAAAGGAACATGTCAATGTGTTCCAAGAGAAATCTGATGAAGGAATGTTCTTAGGCTACTCAAGCACAAGCAAAACCTATAGAATACTCAACAAGAGGACTCTACTTGTTGAAGAATCTATTCATGTCAAGTTTGATGATCACAACCCTGTTGAAGATCTAACAGAGAAACTGAAAGAAGTGAACCTAGAAGAAACACCAGAAGTGGTCACACCAAAGACAGTCACACCAGAGTTGGTCACCAACTCTGCTATACCAACTCACATACAGAATCCCATCTTACAGGACAAAGATAGTGTTGAAGAATCTGAAGATGAGCAAGAAAGCCCCAGACAACCATTATCAGAACCTGATCTAACTTAGCTAAGAGATCATCCTCCAAACCAAGTGATTGGACAGATCAGAAGTGGTGTACATACCAGATCTGCTACAACAAGAAGAGAAGCAATGTGTGCCTGCTGTATATCTCAGATGGAACCCATGACTGTGGAAGAAGCTCTTGCAGACTCAGACTGGATTAATGCAATGCAAAAAGAGCTTACTCAATTTGAGAGGAATAAAGTGTGGGAGCTTGTTCCTAGACCAAAGCATCAGAATGTCACTGGAACCAAATGGGTATTCAAGAACAAAGCAGATGAAGATGGCAACATTGTAAGGAATCAAGCAAGGCTGGTAGCTAAAGGATACTGCCAAGAAGAAGGAATTGATTTTGATGAGACCTTTGCACCAGTTGCCAGACTTGAAGCCATCAGAATCTTCCTAGCCTATGCTGCCTACAACAACATCAAGGTCTACCAGATGGATGTCAAGAGTGCATTTCTAAATGGAGATCTTGAAGAAGAAGTTTATGTGGAACAACCACCAGGTTTTATCATTCCTACTCAATCTTCTTGTGTCTACAAGCTTAGAAAGGCCCCTCGTTATCAGCTTTTGTTGTGCTTAGCTCTATCTGGGTCTGATTCAACTCCTTTGTTAGATCAGCTATTTTCAGAGTCAGCTTCTCTGTTTCCAAAGGTATTTTATTAACCTCTTCTTTGGAATTGTCCAATTGTATACTCAATGAGGTGGACTTATCCAGCTGCTTCAGTAGGACTTTGTGATTATTTGCTAATCTCTCTTCCAATTCCTTGATAATTTTGTCCTTATCTTTTGAAGAATGAGTTTGATAATTACATGAACAAGGAGATATAGCGTCCATTGCTGTTGATTGTTGAATGTTGACCGTAGACGTGAGGTTGATTGAAGTTTCTGCAATTTTCTGGACCTTGAAATGTTGTTTGGACCTTGAGAAAAAAATAGTCTTAACCTTGGGATTTTTTTTAATTAACTAATTAATTAATTAATTAATTTTTTTAATCTCAAGGTTGACTCTTGGAAGCTTTGATTGTAAGGTTGACCTTTGGTGTTGAAGATTTGAGCTCAAAAGTTGAATGGGCTCAAAAATAGCTCTTGAAGTTGGAGTTTTTAAAAAAATGTACTTATCCAAGTGTGGGGAGAAAAGGAATCTTTTAAACAATCCCACACCTAAACTCTTTGGGAACTTTTGAGCCTATATATAAGAACCACTCCTTCCTTAGTAGTAAAAGGTGAAGGAGAAGAGGGGAGCTCTCGCGCACATGGGATTTCGGGCTTTCAGTTCAAAATCGAAAAATCGCACCCCCCTGCGCGGGCGACCTGCGGACACGAATGCTGCAAGATTCAGCGGGTCTCAAAAGACTATTTTGCCCCTCGTTCTCCTTTTTTTTATACTGCGAAAAACTCACAAATTTTTTTTTATAGAAAACTCGAGATGCACAAACTCGCACCTAGACCTCGAGTTTACACAAACTCGCATCTGCACCTCGAGTTTACACAAACTCGCATTTCCACCTCGAGTTTACACAAACTCGCACCTGCACCTCGAGTTTACACAAACCCGCATCTGCACCTCGAGTTTACACAAACTCGCATTTCCACCTCGAGTTTACACAAACTCGCACCTGCACCTCGAGTTTACACAAACTCGCATCTACACCTCGAGTTTAGACAAACTCGCATCTGCACCTCGAGTTTACACAAACTCGCACATGCACCTTGAGTTTACACAAACTCGCACTTGCACCTTGAGTTTACAAAAACTCCCACCTGCACCTCGAGTTTACACAAACTCGCACCTGCACCTTGAGTTTATACAAACTCGCACCTGCACCTCAAGTTTATACAAACTCCTTCGTACAACCTGCGAAATATCTCAAAAAATCCAAAAATGCAATTTCAATCTTCTTTAACTCAAAACTTGATACAAAACATCCACCAAACGTAGATTAACCTCCAAACCAGCTCGATCAAACCACAAAATACCAGAAAATCAAAATTTCTAAAAATACTTCTTCACCGTCAATGGCAGGAAAAGAACGCAGAACTTCTTCAATCGATTTCACGCTAGGCTCTGATACCAATTGTTAGTCCCATAATCAATCAACAATCAACAATCATACATAATAGGCTCTGATACAATATAATAGAAGGAGAGAATCACGGAATGATAGAAAAATATTTGAACGATGAACTCCCTCTTCCTTATACCGTATAAGCTCTCCGAAAAAAGATATGAGCGTTAATGTGTGTGAGGCTTGTGAGAGACTTAGGGTTTGCTTAAGTTAGCATCCTTTTATACATAAGGATGTCTAACTTAAGGCTTACAAGTGGGCTAATGGGCTGAAATACATTTGTGGCCCATATTACACATTTAATTAATAACTACACAAATACAAGGATATTTAATTAGATTGGACACCATAAAATATTCCCAACATTCCCCTTCTTCCTGAGCACTGTGGCGAAACTTGATGAGTGATTCCTTCCCCTTCTTCTCCATCAGCCATTCATCAAACATATCCATTTCATGTTCCTCCAGAGATTTGACATGCTTTTCTGGAGATAAAGAAGTCAAAGGTGCTTTACCTTGATGTCTTTCTTTCTTTTTCTGCAGGACAGAGATGAGAAAGGCAAGGTCGAAGCACTGGGACACATCTTATGTGCCCACCCAGTGTAGAACAACAGCTTCTTCTGCCTCAAATCAGTCAAAATATTGTATGATCTTTTGAAGAGGCCCCATTCTCCATCTTCTCCAGGTCAGAACCCTTTCAAACTGCCTTTGAAGAATTTTATTGAAATCAGTCTCTGGTGCTCCGTCAGAGGTGGCATGGGGTTCTGATAGATCTGCAGTGAAGACCAAGTCTGGTGCAGAGGAGGGTTGTGCAACAGATTCAGGTTCCCCTGAGTTTCTGATCTCCGTGCAGGTGTGGTTGTCTTCTTCTTCTTCTTCTTCAAGGGTCTGAGACCAGAGTTGTCAGAGTCCTCACTCTAAACAACTTGCTTCCTTCTCCTTTTCAATTTCTGCTTCTTAGCAGGAGAGGTTCTGATAGATTTTGAGGGAGCCAACTCTGATGCGCCCATCTCTGGTGCATCCACTTCTGATAGAATGCTTCTATCATTCTTCTTCTTCTTCTTCCTTACATCCCTGGCAACCTGGGACTGTTCAGGCTGTTCTGAAGTCACAGAGGGCTTCTTGGTGATCTTCTTGAGGGCAGGTTTAGGTTTGACAGCTTGGGGATGCAGTCAGGAATAAGGTCTTGGAGTGGTCAAATGGGGAAGGGTCCCTGAGTTGAACTCCATGGGCAGTGATGATGGCAGAGAGAAGGAGGCCATGGCCCATCTTTGTTGAGAAGAGGCCTGTTTTCTTATCCTTCTTCTTGATGAATTCAGTTAAGGAACCAAAGATTACCTCATCCCAGTTTATGTTCATCCCATGATGAACAGCAAAGATTGCTTTGCAGTTGGCCTTGTTGATCTCGTCAGTTGAGCCAGTTTTGCACCACAAGCTCCTGTGCAGAATGGCGACCAACTTCTCAAAGTCCTTCTTCATCAGAAACTTCTTCATGTAGAGTCTGTCCAGATTGGCGGCCTCAGGGCGGCAGTAGGTCTGAGCAAACGCTTCAACTGAGACCTCCACTGACTCTAGGTCAATGAGAGTGGGAGTCTCAGGATCTTGAGAGTCCAGTTGGACTCCAAAGAACTCATTTAGGGCATCAGCATTGAGAGAAATGCTCTTTCCCTGCATTTTGGAGTGGACTCCGCTCTTGGTGATGGTGGCGTTCAGATAGAATTCAGCCACATCCCTGGTGTTGAACTCTTCATAGGGATGAGCAACAATCTTGCTCAGTTGGGATTCATTCATCCCTTGGATGATTTTGGCCATTCTCTTCTGATTCTTTGCCAGTAGGGGTAGTGCGGACATATCTACCTTCATGCCGGTAACCACATTGGCAACAATGGACTTAGCTTCTTCTTTGGTGAGGTCGTTGATGTTAATGAAGTTCATTGCCTGAGCAATTTCTGAAGAGATTCTGGAGATTAAGGAATTTTGAAGCTTGTACGTTTAGAGAGATGAATAGCAGTAGCGGTTTAGGTTGAAGAAGGTGGATATAAATGGTTTTGGATTAGTGGACGTTTGAGATAATTTACGGGTTCGAGGTATCATTTAAAGAAATGCGGGCGGAAAAACGTTTCCGTTAACGAAATAATAATCAGGGGTATTCTGGTAAAAGACCTGTTTAAGTTAAAAGGTCTTGCCCGTTCCTCAAAAAATAACCAAGTCCACATGGATCTCTGATGGACTACAGATAAGGGTCCCTGTATCAGAGAAGGAGGTTCTCTGATGAAGGGTACTCTGGTGATCAGATAAGGGATATTCTGATGTAGGGTCTTCTGATCCAGAAGGCGGTTCTGGTCCACAACAATTCTGGTTCATGCATCTCTGGGAAGATCATCCATCATTCCCAGTTCTTCCCTTAGCTTGTTGAACCTTGCCTCTGGTAAAGGCTTGGTTAGGATATCCGCTAGCTGATCTTCTGTAGGTACATGCTCCATACAAATATGCTTCTTCTCCACATGATCTCTGATGAAGTGATGTCTGATCTCAATGTGCTTTGTTCTGGAATGAAGTACTGGATTCTGAGTGATTGCAATGGCACTGGTGTTGTCACAGAGCAGCTTGATCTCCTTTGCTTGAATACCATAGTCCTTCAGTTGTTGCTTCATCCAGAGTAACTGAGCACAGCAACTCCCAGCTGCAATGTACTCAGCTTCTGCTGTACTTGTTGAGATTGAGTTCTGCTTCTTGCTAAACCAGGAAACAAGTCTCCCACCTAGCATTTGGCAGTGACCAGAGGTGCTCTTCCTATCTAATCTGCAACCTGCAAAATCTGAGTCAGAGTAACCAATGAGTTCAAAGTTACCTCCCTTTGGATACCATAGGCCTGCATTTGGATTTCCTTTGATATATCTGATGATTCTCTTTGCAGCACTAAGATGGCTCTCCTTGGGCTTTGATTGGTATCTGGCACAGATTCCAACGGAGAATGAGATATCTGGTCTGCTTGCAGTCAGATACAGCAGAGATCCTATGATTCCTCTGTAGGTAGTTGCATCGACATCTTTGCCTTCATCATCTGGACCAATTCCTTGTGAGGTGTTCATGGGAATTTTCACTGAGGATTTGCCTTCCACTCCAAACTTCTTGATCAGGTCTCTGGTATACTTCCCTTGATTGATAAAGATTCCTTCTGGAACTTGTTTAACTTGTAGTCCTAGGAAGTAACTGAGTTCTCCCATCATACTCATTTCAAATTGACTCTGCATCACTTGAGAAAATTTCTTGCATAGATCTGAATTAGTACTACCAAATATAATATCATCAACATATATTTGTACTAACAGAATATGATTAGCAACAGAGATTTGAAATAGAGTTTTGTCAACTTTTCTCTTAGTAAACTCATGGTTCACTAGGAATAGGGACAATGTGTCATACCATGCTCTAGGAGCTTGCTTAAGACCATAAAGGGCCTTTTTAACCTTGTAGACACAGGAGGAGTGAGTAGGAATGACAAAACCTGGTGGTTGTTCCACATAAACCTCTTCTTCAAGATCTCCATTCAGAAATGCACTCTTGACATCCATCTGGTAGACCTTGATGTTGTTGAAGGCAGCATAGGCTAGGAAGATTCTGATGGCTTCAAGTCTGGCTACTGGTGCAAATGTCTCATCAAAATCTATTCCTTCTTCTTGGCAGTATCCCTTGGCTACCAGCCTAGCCTTATTCCTTACAATATTGCCTTCTTCATCTGCTTTGTTCTTGAATATCCACTTGGTTCCAATGACATTCTGATGTTGAGGTCTAGGAACAAGTTCCCATACTTTGTTCCTTTCAAACTGAGTGAGTTCATCTTGCATTGCATTGATCCAATCTGAGTCTGCAAGAGCTTCTTCTACAGTCATGGGTTCCATCTGAGATATATAGCAGGCAAGCATTGCTTCTCTTCTTGTTGTAGCAGATCTGGTTTGTACTCCTCTTCTGATCTGTCCAATCACCTGGTTTGGGGATAATCCCTTAACCAAGTTAGGTCAGGCTCTGATAAGTGTTGTCTTGGTCTCTCTTGCTCTTCTTGAGGTTCTTCATCACTATCCTTGTCTTGTAGGATGAGATTCTGAAGGTGGATGGGTATGGCAGAGTTGATGACCACTTCTGATGTTGTCACTTCTGGTGTTTCTTCTAGATTCGTTTTCTCCAAGTTCTCTGTTATGTTCTCAACAGCGTTGAGATCATCAAACTTGACATGAATCGATTCTTCAACAATTAGGGTCCTTTTGTTGAGTATTATGTAGGCTTTTCTTGTGCTTGAGTAGCCTAAGAATATTCCTTCATCAGCCTTTTCTTGGAACACTTTGAGATGTTCTTTTCCATTATTGAGTATATAGTATTTGCCTCCAAATGCATGAAAGTAGCTGATGTTAGGTTTCCTTCCCTTCCAGAGCTCATAGGGGGTCTTCTGATGAGTTTTGTGAATCATGCTCCGGTTCTGGGTGTAGCATGCAGTGTTGATAGCTTCAGCTCAGTATCTGTGAGGTAGACCGGATTCAGCAATCATGGTCCTTGCAGCTTCCTTGAGTGTTATATTTCTTCTTTCTGCAACTCCATTCTGTTGAGGAGTTCTGACTGCAGAGAGTTGATGCAATGTTCCATTTTGATCACAGAACTCTTGTATGACTTTGTTGACGAACTCTGTTCCTCTATCTGACCTGATAGATTTGACTTTCTGGTTTTTCTCATTCTCTAGTAGTTTCAGCAGAGATGGTAGTTTCTGCAGAGTTTCAGTTTTCTTCTTCAGAAAGATTGTCCAAGTGTATCTTGAATAGTCATCCACCATGACTAAAGTATATCTTTTTCCACCAACACTTGGAGTTTCCACTGGTCCAAATAAATACATATGGATCAGATTTAGACTAGTAGAGAGGTCTCCAGCAATGGGTTTGAAGGAGTTCTTTACTTGCTTCCCTTTCTGGCATGCACTGCACAGGCTCTCCTTCTTGTACACAATGTTGGGTATGCCATCAACAATGTGATCCCTTGCTAGTTTATTGATTGTTTTGAAATTCAAGTGACTCAGCTTCTTGTGCCATTCCCAGCTGAGTTTTGAATCTCCTTTAGCTAAAAGGCAGATCCCTCCCTTTGCAGTAGACCAATCAACAACATAGATGTTTCTTTTCTTGGTAGCCGTCAGAACCACTTCCATAGTTGTCTCATGCTTGATAGAACAACTTTCTTTGGAGAATTCAACTGTGTAGCCTTTATCATAGAATTGGCTAGCACCAAGCAGGTTGAATTTCAGGCCTTTGACATACGAGACATCTTCAATGATTATGTGGTCTTTGGTCAGCTTCCCTCTTCCTTTGGTTTGGCCATCTTTGTCATTACCACCAAAGGTAACTCTGGGCCCTTTGATTTTCTGGAACTCTGTAAGGCAACTCTTGTCACCTGTCATGTGCCTGGAGCATCCACTATCAATGTACCAATCTTGCTCAGAGATAGCTCCAGCACACAGTTCCTACAACAATTAAAAGGAAGATTTAGGTACCCAAGCAATGTTGGGTCCTAGGGGGTCATGCAGTTTTGGCAGCCGGTACCACTTTGGTCTCATCAAGTGAAACCTTGGTGGGTGGTACCCATTGTCCACCTGATAGTCATAGTAAACGGAAGTGTGATTCACTTTGGGCAGATGCTTGTGAGGATCATGCTTCCGGTTTACATACTTCTGCATAGTCTTTTTTGTTGGGTAGAAGTCCCATATACTATCAAGAGCAGAGGAGCGGTTAGCTTTGGGCTTCTTAGGTTGACCAGCCAACCTTTTCTGCCTAAAGTTAACCTTCTCTTGATATTTGCCTCTCTGGTGATCATTTCTGGTGGGGTAGTCATGAGAGTGTCTGGTCAAGTTCTGTTCTTGTTTTCTGTAATTTTGAACACCCTTTTTGTTGTTAGGTTTTCTGCCAGGTTCATTATTTTTCAAAGCTTGTTTTGGTTGAACCTTTATCTTTTCCTTTTCTGGTCTGACCTTCTCATGAACAACCTTGATACCAGATACACTAGCTTGGCAAATAGGGCTAGAAATCAGTGGCACTATGACCTTGTCTGCTTTAGCAACTCTGGTGCTAGGCATTATGGAAGGCTCACCTGATTCTGTTGAGCTATATCCAATACCAAAACCAGCGCCAATTTGTTGATCAAGTACAAACCTTTCCATTGAGGCCTGGGCCTTCTGGTAGGTTTTATACTTAATCTCAAGAGGCTCTATCTCCCTTATTCTCTTTAGAAGAGAAACATTTTTAGCTTCCAGCTGATCTCTCTCCTTAATCAGAAGATTGATTTTGATCTCAACCTCCTTTCCATTGAGGCCTGAGCCTTCTGGTAGGTTTTATTCAACAGAGGAATAAGTGGCTTGGATGGCTTGAAACTCTTCCCAAAATTCTGACATTGAATCAGAATCAAAGACTTTGCCTACCGAAGAAAAACTAGAGTTAGAAGTAGAGGATACCTCATCATCAGATTGACCCATAAGGCATAGGTCTTCAGTCTCTGTATCCAGGCAACAGAATGCCTCATCGGGTTCTGATTCTGAGCTGGACTCTTTCTCAGAGAGGGGGTCCTTCTCTGGTTGTTCAGTGATGAGTGCCTTCCTTCTTATGTGCTCATACTTCTTCTCTCCTTCCTGGCCTTGCCTTTTGGAAACTATAGGGTGTGGACAATTGACTTTGAAATGCCTTGGTTGTCTGCAGTTGTAGCAGAGAAGCTCTCCACTACTTTCTGATGCTTTGGGTTTCTGATGCGGCTTTCTGCTCGAGGATGGACTTCTGTTGTCCTTTGGCTTCAAGAATTTCTTGAACTTTCTGGCAAAGGCAGCCATATATTCGTCAGTTAAAAGAATGGAAGGGTCAAAGTTATTTACCTGAGAGGTGCTGGCTGTGAGAGCAGAAGTTGTTCTGTCCTCAACTTCTTCTTTCTCTTCTTCATTCATCTCGAACTCATAAGATTTGAGATCAGAGATGAGCTTCTATGTACTGTAGGTTCTGAGATCTTTGCTATCTCTCATGGCAGTGACCTTCATCTTCCAGGGTGAAGGTAAGCCTCTGAGAACCTTCAGATTGATCTCCTTGGGAGTAAGCTCCTTCCCAAGTTCTGATATCTCAGCAGTGAGTGTGAGCAGGCGTGCATACATCTCAGCTATGCACTCTTTGGGTAGAAGTTTGAAGTCTTCAAACTTCTTCATGGCAATGGTCAGTTTGTTATCTTTTTCCTGCTCATCACCAGCTCCTATCAGGGTGAGTGTATCCCATATCTCCTTGGCAGAGATGCACTTCTTGATTCTTGTGAAGTATTTGTCATCTATGGCTTTGTAGAGGATGTCCTTGGCAATGTTATCAAGGTTGTATTTCCTCCTTTCTTCATTGGACCACTAATGTCGTAGTTTGGTGATCATCTGAGGTAGACCACCACCAATAGTGAATTCAGGATTGATCTTGGTAAACTCTGTGAAAGGACCAGCATCAAGGACTTCCCACATTTCATCATGGAGTGCGCAGAGGTGAGCTTTCATGCGAATCCTCCAGTCATCAAACTTAGTCACTGAGAACATAAGATTCTTTGAAAGAGTGTTATCCATAATATGAAATTAAAGAGGCTAAAGCAAGTGAATCTCTTGTTCAACAAGTAACCTAAAAGATTACAAGAACGAGGAGGCTCTGATACCACTTGTTGGTCCCGTTTGTAATGGGAACAATCTAGAGGGGGGGGGGGTGAATAGACTGTTCAGGAATTTAAACTTTTCTCTAAGTCACAACTGACTTGTCAGAGATGGTCGAATTCTGATGACAGAGAAGGTCAAGTTCTGATGGCAAAACTAGACATGGCAGCGGATTAGATTTTGTCTGGGTAGCCTCAGACGACACTAAGGCAAATGCCTTTCTGATAACTCTTGAGGAAGATCTGCTGAACACAGAGTCCAACATTTTGAGTTATGCAGTCAAGTTCTTAAGTGCAGAAATAAAATGAGTAAAGTAAAAGACATCGGGGATTTTTATAGTGGTTCAAGGAACAACTTGTTCCTCTAGTCCACTGTTCCACTAAGCCTGCAAAAACAACAATTTACAACGCCTTAGTCCCTAGAACTCCAGAAGCTCTCCACGTCTTCTTCAAGCCTAGTTGCCACCTGGGATGCAGTCCTGCTTCCTGATGGCTGGTCTCGTTTCACTGAGTCTCTTGGAAGTATCACCACTTCACTCACTCCAGTTAGTTTGAGACGCCCCTTCTTTTTCAAGAAGTGTTTGATTCAAGATCAGTTTTCTCCAATGTTGCTTCTTCACAAAGGATGTGTAGATGAAGTTTTCGAAGTATTGAAGAACTGAGGAACTTTGCAACTTGCTAGTTGGATGAGGGATAAGAAAGTATATCTTCCAACTTGAGCTTTTCTTGTTGAGGTAAGTGAGTCTTTGATCTCAAGAAAGCTTGGAGGTATTTGGTTCAGAGTAAAATGATCTGAGCAAGTTCGTATGACAAACGTTATAGCAAAGTTATCTTGGTAGTTCTTTAGTGTGTATCTTATATACTGGGAGCAGTCTTCCCGTTGGAGTGTAGAAGACAGCTTCATTAAATGCTTGTGCTGTTGACTTGACCGGTTGGACCTTCGACTTGCTATTTTGGGGGCGCGAAGATACTTGCATGGTCAATCATCAACTTTAAATATATCTTCGTACGTACATCATTAATTGAGCATTTAATGCGTGTACAGTACCATGTTCTCGTCGAAAGGTTTCTAGCCGTTAGAAGATTTCCCGTTAGTTTAACGACCGTTGGTAAGTGCCTTCGAGTTCTGCTAGGTAAGAGCTTGTCTGAAGAGGTTTTCTGATCAGAACTCTGATGGCAGCTTCTGATGCCAACTCTGGTATCCAACTCTGATTGCTTCTCTGGCGAGCAACTCTGGGAGCAACTCTGAAAGAAGTTCTGATAAGGAAGACCAAGAGGGTTTCTGACATGTCGACTATTAGTACTTACAAAGACAAATTCTAATACAAAATTTCTATAGGGGTACTTTCAAATTCTAATCAACCTAGCATCATCAAAATCTAATTACATTTATTCCTTACAAGCATCACACTGAATGCGGGTGCCTTGAATGAGTTCTTTGGTGTTCAACTGGACTCCCAAGACGAAGAAACCCCCACACTCATAGACCTGGAGTCTGTAAATATATCTGTTGAAGGATTGCAAGAAACTACTACCGACCAGAAGCTACCAGAGTAGAAAAGTTGTACATGAAGAAGTTCTTGACTTTGAGAAGCTAGTTAGTATCTTGCACAAGTGCTTGTGGTGCAAGACTGGCTCAACTGATGAGATGAACAAAGCAAATGCCAAAGCTATCTTCGCAGTTCATCATGGGATGAATGTGAACTGGGGTGAGGTAATTTTCGGTTCTTTAACTGAATTCATCAAAAAGAAGGACAAAGACATTGACCTATTCTCAACCAAGATGGGTCATGGTCTCCTTATCTCTGCAATTCTCACTCCCCAAGGAGTTCAACTGAGGGACCCCTCCCCAGTTGACCACTCCAAATCAATATTTCTCACTGCCTCTCCTAAGCTGAATATTGTTGTTGCTGCGGAACTAAAGAGGGAAGAAAGACTTGAAAAGAAAAGAGAACAACAAGTTGTTAAACCTAAACCTGCTCCTAATAAAACCACCAACAAGCTCATTGAGACTTCTACTCAACCTGAGCAGACAAGAGCAGAAAAGGAAATCAGAAAGAAGAAGATCAATGATATGAAAGCCATACCAGAAAAGGATGCACTTGAGGTGGTTGCATCAGAGTTGGCCCCTCCTGAGCCAACCATAAAATCTCCCACCAAGAAGCAGAAGTTGAAGAGGAGAAGGAAGTTGGTTGTCCAGAGTGAGGACTCTGATAACTCTGGACCACAACCAATTAAGAAGAAGAAAAAGAGAGCAGTCTCATCTGCTAAGGGATCAGAAATTCAGGGGGAACCTGAACCAGAAGCACTACCCTCTTATGTACCAGATTTTCCCAACACTACCACTACACCAGAATCTCAAGTCATTTCTGACAGAGTTCCAGAGATTGACTTCAATGCTGCCCTTGATAGACAGTTTGAAAGGGGTTTAGCCTGGAGAAGATGGCGGATGGGGCCACTTCAAAGGAGCATCCAATACTTTGATTCTTATGAGGCTGAAGAAGCTGAAGTTCTTCGCCGGGTAGGCACAGATGATGTGTCTCAATGCTTCGATCTTGCATTCCTCATATCTGTTCTACAAAAGAAGAAGGAAAAATACCAAGGTAAAGCACCTCTGATTTCCTCTTCACCAGAGAAGCATTTGAAGGCCCTCCAAGAGCATGAAATGGATGCCTTTGATACCTGGCTGATAGAAAAGAAGAGGAAGGAATCTCTGATTCGCTTTCGTCCTAGCCATCATGGTGAAGGTGAACCCTCTGCAGCCAATGATCTACCACTAGCAATGAAGAATCTGGTCAGAGAATGGAGAGCATCTCTATTCGAAGAAACAGTTGTTGAGGTAATCCCTTCACCCATTTCTTCCACTCCCAACTCACCTGTTAACACACCACCAAAATCCCCCTCTCCTCCCTAGTCACCTTCCCAGCAGAAAACCCCAACCAAATCCCCTTCCCCACCTAAACAGAAAACTCCTTCACCCATCAGAAGTCCAATCCCACAAAAATCCAAGTCTCCATCACCTTGCAAACAATCAACCCCTACCAGAAACCGATCACCTTCACCTCCACCATCTCCTCAACCTCAGAAATCCACCCAACAAAAAAACCCCTCATCAGAGCTCCCCTCAACAGAAACTCTCTCACCAGATCTCACCTCATCAGAGATCCAAGGTTTCCACACCTTCACAACAGAAATCAATCTCCAGAGTTGCTACCCCATAGAGGTCCACTCAACACTCTGAAGCCTCTACACCCAAGAAGGAGATTCCCATCCGGATTCTCTCCTCAGATGCTGATAATGATGGATTCCTCTCATCCTCACCTACTGCTGATCTTACATCCAAGAGGAGGAGAACACCCCTAGAGACCATTCTCCTCAACCCACCGCAGAAATCCTCCACCACCTAAGGGAAAAGGTTTGGAGATGCCTGGGTTTGCTGCTAAAGAACCCCAAATAACCTTCAACCAGTTTGTTCAATCTGCAGAAGAATTTGGTGGCCAGATGCTTGATGGCATGAATAAGCTTATCCTCATCAACGACAAGCACTATGAGCATCTCACCCACACCAACATCAACCTTGAACTTGGCTTACAACAGATCTCAGAAAAAGTTGCAACTCTGACAGAGAATCTGAGTACTTTCATGGACTCATCAAACGCCAAAATTGATGCGGTCTCCAGGGAAGTGGATAGTATCAACTATGTACTTTACTTCCATTCCCAATCTCTCAACAAACAATATGAGAAAATCAAAAGTATCTCTGTGGACATAGAAACCCTCCAATGGACTGATGAGAAGAGCAGAGAGCAACTGCTAGATATTGAAGAACTCTGCAAGTCCCACAAGGAGCAAGCCTCTACTCTTCTGAAGAATGATAAGGAGAGATACCAGAAGCTGGTACTCCTTGAGGCAAGCACACAAACTATTCAATCCACCATAGAAAAACAACATAGCCTGATTGGAGGACTCACCTCTATTACTTAGACCCTTCATGAAGCTCTTGAAGAAATCAAAGATGCTCAAGCCTCTGAGTTTTCCAAGATAGAGCTCCTCCTTGGCAATCTTGTTGATGGCAAAAGGGGGAAGAGACCAGAGAAGAAGACATCAGAAATGCTGAAGGTCCAAGTTCTAGAACTCTGACTATCAGAGATCCAGCCTCTGTTGATCCTGCCCCTTACTTTGAAGCATCCAAGAAGAAGAAACTTGCTGCTGGAACCCACAGACGTCCACCTCCACCACCTAGAAGCTCCAAGAAGAAGTCATCCAACTTCTCATTTAATGATTGGATGAAGAGTGGACTGTCAAGACCTGCCAGAGCTCAGTTTGAGCAAATGAAGAAGCTGATGACCCCACTGCAGCAGGAGAATCTCTTCATGGACAATGATGGACTTGTTCAAGTAAATCATGGTGGATCTATCCAAGAAGCTGAAGTCTAGTGGCAAATGAAGGTCATTCCAGGGAAGAATATTTCTGAAGCAGTAAGAAATTACTTAGACTGCAAGCTTGAGCCTCACTGGTCAGAGTACCAGAATCCGAGGAACTTAGCCTCCATCAGAACCAAAATCAACGCAGAGCTCAAAAGGATTGATGAAGCAGGACCACAAGTAGATGAAGAAGAATTTTAATCTTTTTATCTATTGTATCTGTACTCTCTGATAAAAAGATACCATCTCTGCCTCTACTTTGCATGGCACTACCAATTATCTGTTCTTTACTGTTTTCTGTATTTGTGTTTAAATTTTGTGCTCTGATACCTTATTATTATTATATGTTGTCTTGATTGTATCGTACTCTTACTATTTTCCTATGCTAAGTTGCCCACCAAGATTTTTAATGAAAGTTTTTAACTCTATTCACCCCCCTCTAGACTGTTCCCATTATAAACGGGTCCAACAACAATAATGCGAGCAAAACGTGCATAAGGTGCATTATATTCAATTAGACGTAAAAATTTATGTGATCAAATCTAAAAAGGAAAAAAAGAACGATAAATTTATCACATTTCCATAATGTCTTGCAGTGATGTCGACATAAAGTGAAGTAAATATCGTACAATAACGTTTTCATAAAGTGCAGTATTTTCAGACGAAAGTAGTGCAGAATGCGCCTTTTTTTAATAAGGGTGTTTTCCGTCTGATGGATCGCCGACCCTGGGGGTAGTCGGAATCCGAGAAATATGAGAGATGGAAAAGTACTAAGCAAGATCGAGTACGAAATTGAGCAGAGTAACAACAAGTTTGCACAGAGAATTTCGGATCCCTTACCACAGGTTGGAAGATGATATTTATACTAGAAAGATAATGCTTGGTGCTCAAGTATAAAAGATGCTATTCTAATGTGGTGAGGACACGTGTACCACCTATCTAACAGAATAAAATGTACTAATCTAATAAGAAGAAGACACGTGTAAAAGTGATTGGAAGATAGATGGGGCAACTGGCTGATTGTCGTTGTGTATAACTGATTTTGTCCTTTGCGTAACAGAACATGCGTGCGTATTATCCGTGTGTCACTCAGGATATTATTTGCTTCAACTACCGGAGTGACGTGGCATCCACATAGTGCGGGTGACGTGGTTGTAGCTTGCGTAGTACTTTGGTCGCTGAAATGTCTAAGGCTATGTTTGGTAAGCCAAATAAGCTCAAAATAGACTGTAATATTAAAATTCTAGTCAATTATTTAGGAGTAGACCTGTTTGGTAAATGAACTTAAATGGGATGAACCTGAAAAAATAGAGCTGAATAGCAACGTTATCCACCGTAGCGTTTGTATTCAGCCAGTCATAAAGTTTTCTTCGGTTCCCAAATTATCCTCCAAACTCTCACCTTTCTTTACTCTGTCTGGTCATCACTTTCTTCGTTGATCAGTTTCTCCCTAGAATTCATCTTGACCTGCTTTCTTTGTTTAAGGTAGCTTTTGGCTTATAAATTGTTTGTGTATGTATTGCTAGGGCTTTTGTGTTTTTATATTGACTTGATCAGTAGATTAGTGTTCGATTTCTTCCGCATTGACTTGATCAGTAGATTAGTGACGGTGTTCGATTAAAATCCTTATAATAAATACGGAGTATAGTTTATACATATATAAATATAAGTACTAAAGTTTTAACAAAGGTCGAAAATATAAAAATCATTATAATAAATATATTTTATTCTATTAATAAATATTATGTCCTATAATGTAATTTCTCATTATTCCTTCACTTTTTCAGCTCTTTTTGCCAAATGAGTCTACTCCATTCAACTAGCGGTTGAGATTCACCACTTCAAAGTTCAGTTCCAGACAATAGTCTTTGATTCAGACAATAGCTCATATTTCAGACATTAGCCTCAAGCTTGAGTCCGTTGTGCCAAACATAGCCTAAGTGCACATTTAGTTGGTGAGACCTCGAGCTCCGTGAAGTTAGAACTCAGGTATGGGTTGCTTTGCAATGAGGAATCCATTTCCGATCTTCACTTGGCCCGATAGCGGTTGTTTCCTCGTTCCCGTTGACTTCCGATGATCTTGTATCCGTGTCTGAGTACCGACCTCGGTGTACGAAGATCGGCCTCATATTTAGCCTTATCTTGGTGATCTGGGAGCTCGATGTTCGCATTGACCTCGGGGGATAGAGGTCGGACTCGACTGAAGTTCCATACTTCGCTGATTTGCGGTCTCATGTTGTGATCCGACCTCGGTCGTCGAGGTCGGCCTCGCCTGGAACATCATACCAGTCACTGATGTAACTTTGGAGTCTTTTCCCGTTGATTATGATACTCCCAGGGTATATGGGAATATACTCCATCACCGTCCTTCAACATTTTAATATGAAGAGTTTTTTTCCCGATTTTTAGGATATTTTTACTTGGACTGTAATTTGCTGGCCTGGTTTGATCTGATTTGAACTGGTCTGGTCTGGTAATGTCTGGTCTCTTTGTATTTTTATAACTATCAAAGTCTAGTCTGGTAAGGTCTGAACTGGTCTGGTTTGATCTTGTCTGGTCTGGGACAAAAAACGATCCAAGTAAAAACGTCCTTAGCCACACGAGTGTCTAAAAACAAAGCTAATCATATTTTGGGATAGCCGAAAGAAAAAAAGCTATTTGTACACAAAATTTATACACATTTCCCACACATTGTACATATTTGTCTATGCACATCGACAATGTGTACAATCCCTAATTGCCCGTATACACATTGTCTATATAAATGTGTGCGAAATGTTGGCCTTCAAATATTCTTGATCCAGGAACATTTTTGTCTTTTCATACGAGATTAGGGCGCAAATACAAAGTTTTTAAAAATTTGAATGCAAAGTCTAATTTGGACAATAAAATGGAGCCAAAATCAAATTAGCCCAAACTTTTCTACATGAGAGGACATTGTTGATTTGTTGATGCCGGAAACTTTGCTTGGTGTATACATGTCTGTCCCCAGCAGACAAGTTGTCTGTCCACCCGCAACTCTCTCTTTTTTCTAAAATGAGTTTTTGCCACTTTTGGTCCCTCAACTATTGTGTGAGTGACACTTTTGGTACTCAACTTTTAATTTTTCCATTTTTAGTCCTCGACTATTGTGCGAGAGACACTTTTAGTCCTCGACTTTCAATTTTCCCACATTTAGTCCTTTGAGTATTATCAAATTGAAAATTTTAGTCCTTCTACTATGATTTTGACACAATAAGTGAAGGACTAAAAATGTCACTATTGCAATAGTTGAAAGATCAAAAGTGTCACTTTTACAAAAGTCGAAGGACTAAATACGAAAATTTTGAAAGTCGGATACCAAAAGTGTCTCTCGCACTATAGTCGAGATCTAAAAATGGAAAAATTAAAAATCGAGTACCAAAAGTGTCACTGACACAATAGTCGAAGGACTAAAAGTGTCAAAAACTCTTTCTAAAATCTATCCGAGTTATCTTTGCAAAATTTGAAAACATTACATGCCCACAGCAAAATTTGAAAACATTACTGCCACATCCACGCCCCCTTCCTAACAACTGTGCGCACAGTCCTAAAATGGAGCCAAGTCGAGAAGAAGGTTCAGCTAAGATGAAAAGGGAAGAGTTGGAAGGGAAATGGCGGCTCTACGAGGCCTACAATGAGCTTCATGGCTTGGCACAGGAGTTCGACACGCCGTTCGATGCGCCGGCGGTGCTGGTGGTGGGCCACCAGACCGACGGCAAGAGCGCCCTCGTTGAAGCCTTAATGGGCTTCCAATTCAACCACGTCGGTGGCGGCACCAAGACTCGCAGACCCATAACTCTACACATGAAGTACAACCCCGACTGCGACTCCCCTCTCTGCCATCTCTTGTCCGATTCTGACCCATCTGTTTCCCACGAAAGATCTCTACAACAAATTCAGGTGCGCTCCGCCTCAACACATTTAGGTGTACTCATTCTAAACCTCTACGAATGTCAGCATTTTTATGTGTAATGAGAGTATTGTGACCTGATGTTGCATGGAAGTGTATGTAGACTGCTTCTTGTGATTTTTTTTTTGTTTTGGAGTTTTAATTTAGGCGTTTATAGAAGCTGAAAATATGAGGTTGGAGAAGGAGCCATGCCAGTTCTCTGCAAAGGAAATAATAATCAGAATAGAATACAAATATTGTCCAAACCTAACAATTATAGACACTCCTGGACTTGTTGCGCCTGCCCCAAGCAGAAAGAACCGGGCTTTCCAGGTACAATTTTTGCCTCTTGACTTTAGTATTCGAATTATGCTACATACCTGTGGTATGAAGTTTGAGACTGCACATTTGTAGGCTCAAGCCCGTGCAGTGGAATCTCTGGTGAGAGCTAAAATGCAGCATAAGGAATTTATCATATTATGCCTTGAAGATTGCAACGATTGGAGCAATGCTACTACACGAAGGGTCGTTATGCAGGTGTTCGTTCCTTTTTCAATTGATTTTTATTTATCAGATGTTTTCCAGAATGACTATAACCACCATATGAACTCATGGTTATCTCATGATATTTTCAAGCAAGTGGGAAAAGCCCATGTTGTTGACAATTTTGACACTTTATCTTCCTTATTCCTGCTGTAGTCTCTAAATCAATATAGTTTTGTATAATGACAAAAATCTCCAATTCTGAATTTGGAATTGTCTTACAATGAGGGTGAAAGTTGCTCAGGCAGATTTCTTTCTTTCTTGAACCATATACAGATTGACCCTGAGCTGTCAAGAACAGTTGTTGTTGCAACCAAACTTGACACGAAAATTCCTCAGTTTGCACGGTCTTCAGATGTGGAAGTTTTTCTCTCTCCTCCCGCTTCTACACTTGATGGCTTCATGCTAGGCGGTTCTCCATTTTTCACATCTGTGCCTTCCGGTAGAGTTGGTTCTGGACCTGAATCAGTTTACAGATCTAACGACGACTTCAAACAGGTTAATACATGAATTGACTGATGAAAACTTTCATATTTATGTCCAACTTTTGGGCTATCATAGGTGTAAGAATTAAGACTTAACATCCAATGGTCATGTCTAGAATCTGAAATACAAGAAAACACGATTAACTTTGTTTGTCCTGTGGTTCATGTTGGGACATAAAATTGAATTTTCATGTATGGAGAATTAATATTCGTTACATATAAAATTACACCTGTTTTCATGCTGGACGTAGATTTGATGTTATTGATTAGGTCTCTGGTATTTCATGTATGTTCTCTAACCGTTCCAAATTCCAACCACACTGATTGATAGGCTATTTCATCAAGGGAAATTGAAGATATTGCAGCTCTGGAGGAGAAGCTTGGCAGAGCTCTTTCAAGACAGGAAAGAATCAGAATAGGTGTTAGCAGTCTTAGGCTGTTTTTGGAGGAATTGCTTCTTAAAAGGTTAGGAGTTTCCCTACTTTCCACTTGGAGTTTGTTTGCTTTCAGGCTCAGCTGTCAGATGACTCAGGCCCTACTTGGTAGCCAGTTCTAGCCTATGCTTGATTTCTGATGATCATCAGAAGTCAGAACAGGCCTTAGCTTAAAAAGTAATTTTTCATTTAGTTAGTTATTTAGCTGAAATGGATGTTAACAAACATGTTTCCTTTTAGAAAGTCTGTCCGATTCAGCCATTTATGCCAAATAACTCATACCAGATGGGCCCTTAGCTTAATTAGTTCTGATATTTAAGACATGTGCTGTTATGTAAGGTATATGGATAGTGTGCCATCTATCATTCCACTCCTTGAAAAGGAGTATCGAAGCAGTACGAGGAAGCTAAATGAAATTAATCACGAACTCAGGTTTGCATCTTGTTTAGGTGATCTAGAGTTTGTCTTTGCACTCTAGTGCACTCGCCAACTTTATTCATTCAATATGTACTTCAGCTCGTTGGACGAAGTGAAACTCAAGGAGAAAGGCAGAGTCTTTCATGATCTCTTTCTAACCAAGGTTAAAACCTTTATCTCTAGCTCTAGGACACCTATATCCAGAAGTCCTGCTCATACAATATTTCTGGCATAACTGTATCAGATCAAGTTTTTTCTTTCTGAATGTCTTCTGTTATAAAATTTGAATGTCTTGATAGCCATAAGCCATGCACATAGAATTACCTAATCCCTAAGCTTTTATTACTAAAATCAAGAGTATGAGAATCGGAAATTTAGCATTATCTTAATATTTTAAAAAGAAATTGCTCCAAATAGGAGCAAAACATAGACAAAGTGCACAAACAGGAGCAAAACATAGACAAAGTGCACAAATAGGAGTAGTAATGTTTGATTCTCGTAGTAGGACTTATTTGATCCGATTAAAAGTATACATCTTCCCCAATTAGGAGTAAATAAATATTTTAGGAAGAAAACAATGGTCGTCTTATATGTGCAGTGTGCACTTTGATTATGTTTAGTCTTATTTAAAGAATTTACTCTTTTAAAATCTCTGCTAGCTTATTAATATTCTGACTTAGATTACCTTTACTTCACAGTTATCACTGTTATTGAAAGGGACAGTTGTTGCACCACCTGATAAATTTGGTAATCCATCTTTTTGATAGCTCTGATTCATCATTACTTTGACTGAATGGGATAGTACTGGAAGGCCTTGGTGCTCTTCATACAAAAATTTCCTTAGGCTAACTTAACTCTAATAACAGCATTCTGTTACTCGTTCTGTCTCATATTTATTTACTCTATTGTCAGTGTTCTCATTAGTTAAAGTTCATCTTGAAATTGATGTTCAAGTCCAAATTCTTTTGCAAATATGAAATCTGGAAATATCTATTTTTTAAGTAAGAGTGTGAACAGGCTCTCAGAAAAGTAGGTATTGGGGTATTCCATGGAGTCATGCCTTTGCATTGCAGGAGAATCTCTACAAGATGAAAGGATCAATGGAGGAGCGTTTGTTGGATCTGATGGTCTTCAGCTCCCACAAAAGTTAATACCTGTAAGCTTTCATTGTCTGTAGCTGTATTTTCATTTTTTATTTTCAATGTTATAAAAATACGGGGATCAGTTCTCTAGAACAACTTGAATCTGTTGATAAACCGCTAGATGTACTTAAATTACAGGCATGCAAGTATCAGTTTACCTTAACAAGTAAGGGTAAATCATCGTATTAATAATTTCCCATTTCGGTGATGTCCACTTGTTTTCTTCTTTGTGATTTATTTTGAGATTTGAAACCATAGTATAGCTTACCTAGACTACAAATCTACAATGCATACTTCATTTGGTTCCATTGGTGGAACTAGGGCTTCATGTTTAATATTTTGCCTTTCTTTTGGTAGAATGCTGTGATGCGTCTTTATGGCGGCGCTCAATATCATCGTGCAATGGCTGAGTTCCGGTTTGTTGTTGGAGGAGTCAAGTGCCCTCCTATAACACGTGAAGAAATTGTGAATGCTTGTGGAGTTGAAGACATTCATGATGGAACTAACTATTCCAGGTTCCCACAAATTGCAGCCTTGCCTTATATGATCTTATTACATTTCATATAACCATGTTATACGTGTGTCAGTGTGTGTATGCACATGTATATATGTATATACATACAGAATTTGGATAACATGAGAACACGATCTAAGGAGAGAAATGAGAATGAATATGGAGGGTTATGTTTAGGAATTGTGCAATGTGTGAAACAAAAGTGTGCACTATCATGAATGAGAATATGCGATGGTATTATATAAATAAATTCAACCTTCTATGCGCATTTCAATTGTGCATTACCGTTATGATAAATGTGCATCGTTTCAGAATTCGGATCATTCTCACTTCTCATGGAAAACGTGTTCTCACCAGAATATGACCTTATACATGCACACACACACACACATCCATACGCAGACACACACACACACACACACGCCCGCCCCCGCGCCCCCCGCCCCCGCTTGCACGCACGCACCCCCCGCGCGCACCCGCGCACCCACACACGCACGCACATTAGGAATATACTCCCTCCGTCCCTATATAAAAGTATCCATTCATTTTACACACATCTTAAGAAAGTGGGTTTGGTTGGTACTGTTTGGCACTGTTTGGACACTGTTTGGCACTGTTTTGCACTGTTTTGCACTGTTTTGTTTGCCAAAAAGGGAAAGGGAACTTTTATTTAGGGACGGCCCGAAAAGGAAACAAATACTTTTATTTAGGGACGGAGGGAGTAGTTAGTTAGAATTATACCTAACTGAACCGACTACTGTTAGTCTCTTTATGATAGTTAGATTCTAGCAGCTTCTATTCCTTTTCTATAAATAGAATGTAAAATGGACTACACAATATGAATAAAGTTTCAATCATTTCTCTTGAATTCTGTTGCACTCTGTTTATCAATATGGTATCGGAGCATTGAGTTTTGCGATCATGGTTTCTTCCTCGACGACTACCGTCACTTCCGCCGCTGGAAATTCTCCATTTCCGGTGAGTTTTTCACATCCGTTACCTCTGAAACTTGATTCAAACAACTATCTGTTCTGGAAACATCACGTGGAATCAGTTCTTCGTGCTCACAAACTCCTAAAATATGTTATTGATCCTGAGATACCGTCGCGATACGTTGCTGGTGAAAACGAAGAAGAAATTCAGACGATCAACGAGGCTTATGTTACTTGGGAGCGGCAGGATCAAATGCTCTTCTCGTGGCTTCTGTCGTCTCTATCAGCAAGTCTACATGCTCCAGTAATTCACTGCTCTCGTTCGTATCAACTTTGGGATGAACTTCACAAGTTCTTCCAATCAAATATCATTGCTAAGGCGAGACAACTCAAATCTGAGTTGTATTCGACAGTCAAAGGTGATTGATCCATAGCGGAGTATTTGTCCAAAATTCAGACAATCACTGATGATCTGATGTCAATTGGCGAACCAATTTCAGAAAAGGATCATATCAATGTAATACTTGAAGGATTACATGAGGAATTTGAGTCACTTGTGTCATCGATCTCTGCTCGCAGTACTTTAGACCCGGCTAAATACTCTGAAGTTGAATCACTTCTCCTTGCGAAGGAGCTGCGACTTCGTAAACTGCGTGATGCGTCACAAACTTCTCAGTCAACACTCTTCTCAGCTAATCTGGCTCGCCTTGAAGATCTCTCTGTCAACAATCAAGAGCACAACAATCAGCAACAAGTTAATCAGCAACAGAATTCTCAAGAAAATTCGGTTCAATTTGTTCAGTTTGAACATAATCAACGAGGCGGAAATCAATTCAGAGGAAGAGAACGCCATTTCAATCAAAGAGGTGACCCAATGCTCTCATGTGTTATCATCCTTTCAACCCTAATTTTCATTCAGCACAATCCCCTAATTCTCAGTATCCTGCACCTAGACCACCTCCGCTTGCACCATTACCTATCTCACCTATGATGCAGTATAATCCATCATCTTCCAATCATCATATTCAGAATCCCATCTCCTCTTAAACATCATCATCCAACTGGCAGGCTCATTTCAACACTTCAGGCTATCATCCATCTGTAGCTTGGGCTTATGCTAAATTGCTAATAACTCTGTACTGGGACCTGCACCCAATCACCCTCCATCTTCAATTCAGTCATGGTTCCCTGACTCAAGTGCGACACATCATGTCACCCCTGATCCTGCCAACATTCAACATCATGAGGCATCTACTATAACTACTGATAAGCTCTTTATGGGCAATGGACAAGGTTTGGCTATTAAGTCTACTGGTTTTTCATCATTCCTATCACCCTATAACTCTTCACACTCTCTTACTCTCAAAAACATGCTCTATGTCCCTACTATTACTAAAAACTTGATAAGTGTCAGTCAGTTTGCTAAGGATAATCATGTCTTCTTTGAATTCTATCCTTATGAGTGTTTTGTCAAATCTCAGGATTCTAAACAGGTTTTAATGCATGGCATACTTTGCAGTGATGGTCTCTACAGATTTGAATCATTTCCTGCTCTTGCTCCAGCTTCAAAAGTTTCAGTTTGTTATCTTAGTCAAGTTCCAAGTTCCAGTTGTAGTCAATCTGTTAATAAAAGTATCATTTCAGATTGTACTAGTGATCAAGTCTATTGTAATAAATATGCTAATAGTCTGTCTAGCAATAGCAATCATTGTAATCTTTGGCATCTTAGACTTGGTCACCCTCATTTTGAGGCCTTAAAGTCTATTCTCAAACATTGTAATGTTCCTTGTTCTTCCAAAAATGAAATAAATTCCTGCTCTGCATGTTGTCTTGGTAAAGCACATCGTTTACCATCTCAAACTTCTACTACTATATTCTCCTCACCCTTTGAACTTGTTTTCATTGACCTGTGGGGACCGGCCCCAATAACTTCTTCTCCGGCCCCAATAACTTCTTCTGATGGATTCACCTACTATATATCCTTTATTGATGCTTACACAAGGTATACATGGATTTATTTTCTCAAAAAAAAAAAATCTGAAGCTCTATCTGCATTCAAAAACTTCTACACCTGTGTCAACACTCAATTTTCTTATTCTATAAAATCTGTTCAATCTGACTGGGGTGGTGAATTCAGACCCTTTACTTCATTTCTTACTGAAAAAGGTATAACACATAGACTCATTTGTCCTCATACTCACCATCAAAATGGTGTAGTAAGAAAGAAAACACAGGTCTATTGTTGAAAAAAGGTCAACTCTTTTAGCTCATTCCTCTCTCCCTTTCAAATTTTGGGATGCTGCTTTTGCTACAACAGTCTATCTCATTAATAGAACTCCATCAGCTTCTATATCGAACTTAGTTCCTTACACCAAGCTATACAAATCCATCCCTGATTATATCTTTCTAAAAGTTTTTGGATGCTCATGTTATCCATTTCTAAGACCATATAATAAGCATAAATTTGCCTTTCACTCTGAAGAATGTATTTTCTTATAAATGTCTGGCAGCATCTGGCAGAATATATATATCTAAAGATGTTGTTTTTGATGAATCAAAATTCCCTTATGCTACCTTATTTTCTGAAACAACTCATTCTGTACAATCTGATCCTATCTCAAATACACCCTTAACTGTTCTATACAACCTACTATCTTCTCCTATATCACACTCTGAATCTACAACACCCTCTGTATCTCTCAACAACAATGATAATAATCAACCCTTAACTAGCTATACTCAATCTCCTTCTTCCAATCAATCTGGGTCTGAATCAACATCTCAGTCAAACTCACACTCTCAGTCATCTCAATCTGTCTCTGAATCAATTAATTCTACTTCTAAGTCATCTCACTCTAATTCCGAGTCTCCTAGCTCTAACACTCCACCTACCATCACTGCACCTATCTCCTTAGTTCCATCCTATAACATTCATCCTATGATTCTATGAACAATAGAGCCAAATCAGGAATAGTAAAACCTAGACTTAATCCCACATTGCTTCTTGTTTATAATGAGCAACATCAGTTAGACAGGCTCTTACCTCACCAGAATGGTTTCATGCAATGCAAACATAGTATCATGCTTTAATGAACAATCACACATGGTCTCTCACTACTCTACCACCAGGTAAACATGCTATTGGGTGCAAATGGGTGTTTAGAATAAAAGAAAATCCTGATGGAAGTGTTAATAAATATAAAGCCGGATTGGTTGCAAAGGGATTTCATCAACAATTTGGCTTTGACTTCCGTGAAACCTTTTCCCAGTGGTTAAACCCATAACCATTAGAATTTTACTATCCATTGCTATTTCCAACTCATGGACTATACATCAACTTGATGTTCATAATGCCTTTCTAAATGGTGATCTACAAGAAGAAGTTTACATGGTGCAACCTCCAGGATTTCAATCCTCAGATAAAACACTAGTTTGTAAACTAAATAAAGCTATCTATGGTTTAAAACAAGCCCCCAGAGCTTGGTTTTTGAAACTTACCTCAGCTTTATATTCATTTGGTTTCAAACAGTCAAAATGTGATGCCTCACTTCTGTTCTACATCTTTAACAATACTCAGATCTTTGTGCTCATCTATGTTGATGATATTCTGATACTTGGAAACAATACTACATCCATTCAACAACTCATTCACAAACTTGACTCCAATTTTGCACTAAAACATTTGGGTGAACTTGACTATTTTCTTGGAATAGAGACTCATAAATTGTCTACATCTTTCTCAGACCAAATATATCAGGGATCTATTGGAAAAAGCTGGAATGACAGATTCTAAAGGCATCACAACACCTATGCTTAGCAGCTGCAAACTCTTAAAAGAAGGCCCAAACTATGTCAAAGATGCTACTCTCTACAAGTCTATTGTAGGAGCCTTACAATATGTCACCCTAACAAGACCAGAAATCAGTTATGCAGTCAACAAAGTTTGTCAGTTCATGGAATCACCATTAGAAGATCATTGGAAGGTAGTGAAACGTATTCTAAGATACTTGTCTGGTACACTCAAACATGGTCTTCTACTGCATCCCATAGTTCCCAGATCACCTATTCAGCTAAGAGCCTTTTGTGATGCTGATTGGGCCTCAGATCCTAATGATAGAAGATCAACATCTGGTACTTGTGTATTCCTAGGACCTAATCTCATATCTTGGTGGTCAAGAAAACAGCTGTGTGTTGCCAGGTCCTCAGCTGAAGCAGAGTACAGAAGTTTAGCTGATACTGCAGCAGAGATCATGTGGATTCAATATCTTCTTCAGGAAATTCAAATTCCAAGCTTCATTCCTCAGATCTATTGTGACAATCTCAGTGCTGTGCATATAGCCCACAATCCTGTTTTCCACTCAAGAATAAAACACATGGAGCTTGATCTTTACTTTGTCAGAGAAAAGATCCTTCATAAAAGACTTCAAGTGAAGCATATTCCTGGTCCTTATCAAGTTGGTGATGTGCTAACTAAACCACTTTCACCCTCCACATTTACTGAGTTGAAAAGCAAACTCAATGTGATGGAAATTCCAAAGAAATCACACTGAGCTTGAGGGGGGAATATTAGGAATATAGTTAGTTAGAATTATACCTAACTGAACCGACTACTGTTATTCTCTTTATGATAGTTAGATTCTAGCAGCTTCTATTCCTTTTCTATAAATAGAATGTAAAGTGGACTACACAATATGAATAAAGTTTCAATCATTTCTCTTAAATTCTGTTGCACTCTGTTTATCAACACACACGCTACCACGCACCCACGCACCCACGCGTGCGCGCAGTGGCGGACCCAGAAAGTCGGAGCCACAAGGTCCCTACCCTTTTATATCTCTAATCTCTAATTAATACAAGTATGAAACTAATAATTAAATTGATCCAATTCTTCATTTACTAATGGCGAATCATTTGAATTAACACATGAACTACTCCCGGTACTCTAGGTTTCTTTAAATTTGGGTACAACATCAAAATATCTTTTCATCCTAAATCGTATAAAATTGAAAATAACATTTATAAATACATGAATTTATTAAATTAATATAACATTAAAAAAAGATATGCAAAGAAAAGCAGCAGAGAAAAAAAAACTGGGCGACTGATGTGCTTATATTTTACACACTTTTAGGCTTAGTTTGTTGATAATTTTAGTTATTAAAGTTGTACTTTTGTACATATTTTTATTATTTGTCGTTAATTTGTATTAGTGCAGTCCTATGCGTGTATTTTGTATTTTCTAGTACATTTGATGTTATTTGGATACATTTAGCGTGAAGAAATGAATAAAATAAAAGTTCAAGTTGAAGGATAACAAAAGTGAAATTTCCTTCAAAGAAAATAAAGAGTAAATTGGAGAAAAGTAGCAAAAATTAAGAAAGATGGAGCTGGGATTCAAGCTCTAGTCATTTGGACAAAGAAGGAAATACTCAACCAATGAGTTAAATGAACCAAGTTGAAGTTTTTGTTGGAAATTCGTATACATTGTTCAAGCCCAACACTGAAAAAAGGAATAAAAGGAAGAGGCCGGGTTTCGAACCCGTAACCTCATATTTGGAATAAGCACCTGTCATCGCTGCACTGCTCCGTTCTTTTGGTTCTAAGGTCGTTTTTTGTGTAAATATACATTGAATAATTAATTTTATATAATATATGTATAATATATATAGGTATTTTTTTCGAGGCGCACGGGGTCCCGGGACCCCGTGGGACCCTTAGTGGGTCCGCCTCTGCATACATACACACCTACCTACCTACGTACGTACGTACCTACGCACGTACCTACCTACGCACGCACACACGCACACACGCGCACACACACATGTATCATGTATATGTGTATTAATTTATATTTTTATGAACATTTGAGAATTTAGGACTGCATGTGTTATCGCCGTTGCAAAGGCCCGTGATACGTTTGAACCCTTTCTCCATCAGGTGACAGCTTCAACATTATTTCTTTGCCTTTTTATGGTTTACGGTATATTTGGATCCCTAAAAATGATAGGGAAAGGTAAAAATCAACGGTAAGCAAAGTTGTTTCCTTATGTTTGCTTTTACCTAGGAAAATACAAAGGAAAAAATAAATATATTTTTAGCCTCTATGTAATATAAATAAATAACCACACGAGTGAATAACAATGGATATCTATTTTTTTAAGTTTTAGCCTAAATTTGTTATCCCCATATTTTCTTTCCCTACTATTTTCCTCTATGGTTTTTCCCTATTTTCTTTCCCTAGCTATTCCATGTTCCAAGCGGAGCCCTAATGATGGAAGTTCACTTGAAAAGAAATGCTTATGTTCTAGCATCCTTTGAACATGAACTTGGTAATTTACGAATACCTTTTCTATTGGTATAGTTGGGGTGTAGACTATTGCACATTCTGAAGAGATTACTACCAATTGCCGTTTATCTGCTACAGGTATGGATCATTGTTTGTGTTAAAAAATTGTTATTTTTATGCTTGTAGAACATTTACACTTAATTTCATCTGATATTCTCTTATTTTTATGAGATTCTGCAGAAAGACGGTGACTATCTTAGTGGTCATGATGTATTTCTTAGGAGAGTTGCTTCTGCCTTCAACAATTTTGCAGAATCTACTGAAAGATCATGCCATGAAAAGTAATTCCCAAGTTGTTTTACCTTCCCATTTCTGTTTTTTATTTCATCCATATTGTTGCCCCTACTAGTTTCAAATAGACCCTTAATGGGTTCAGCCCATAGCTTTCTCTATTCAAGTCTCCATTTGCAATTATGATTAAGAGCCTGTTTGGTAATACTGAAATTGCTACTGAAATTGCTGAAGTTTTGGCGAAGTGACTGAATTGGCTAAGAGTGATGACACGGTTATTAAGAAGAGTGAATTTATGTGGTTGATATTGCATTGATAAAGTAACAATAAAGTAAAAATGATTTAGAGCCACACAAACTTAACCAAATTTGGTATGAGGCAATCTTAGTGGGATTTCTCAAAAAGTTAAATCTTAGCGGGACGGAGGGAGTATTATTAATAAAATAAAATAGCTAAGCTGGTCCTCTGAAGAAACTTCAGCCAATTCAACCAAAAAGTAACTTTAACCTTACTTATTTAGATTATTACACAATACACAATTCATCGTGTAGAATTAAAAGTTACGTGTTTGGTGAAAAAGTTGCGATAAGCCGAAAACAAGGTCATCAAATAGGCTCTATGTTTTGGCTTGCTTCATGACAAGTTTTGCCCGATCATTTTGCTTCCGCTTCTTGGGTTGCTACCAAGCCCAACACTTCTGATACTAAACCATTTGGATATTTAGGGTATGTTTGAATAGTAAAATGCTAGGGAAAGGAACATAACTGCCCAGAGAAGTTTTCTTATGAAAAAACTTTTATGTCATGGGCATGGTTGGTATCTCGTTTCAGATTTAAGAAATAGAGTATGAAAATAGGAATAAAAAATAAGCCTAAGCTATAATTAATCGACTTCCGACCTTTTCAAGACATACAAGAATTAATTCTTCCCAAATACATTTATCACATTGTTGCAGATGCAATTTTATGTAGCTTGTGCGTAACCAATGAGACTACATATAGAGACTAGACACTTCCATGTGGATCTACAATTAGGTTGACCTTTTGATTGAATAAACTAGAGAATGGAGTGTGAAAATTGAGTTATAGGTCCATATGCACAAGTCCTTCAAAAATACCTTGTTGGTGCAAGAAAAGGTCATCAAATCCTTCCTTTGTGGGTTTGGTACTATTCCCCAACAAATTAGAATCCAAGTTCCAACACTAGGCCCCAGGGAAATTGCCAATGCAATGTTGTTGCATAAATAAATATTCCTTCTTGCGGACTATTCAATGGGCTTACAATCTCAGATGGTAGTAGTGTAGTACATCAGCTTGCTTTGTTGTCACTTCCTCCGTTATTGTAATAGGTGTAGCATGGCTTACCATCTGGTTTAGAAAGAAGTGGTCAGGTGACCTTGGCACATGGCAACGGTAGCCCATCTTGTGTAAAACGCTGTCCAGAAAGAGGAGTTGCCACCAAAGGTGGAGGCAAGGGAGTTGGCAGTGGTTGATTTTCCAGTTGCAAGGAAACTATTTGAAGTGGATGTGGAAGGTTTGACGACGATAGATGTGGAGGCGGGTTTTCTTCTGTGGGTAGTAAAGCGGGTTGTGAAGTCGTTTGTGTGGAATTGATGATGAATGTGATGGTAGGGAAACGTACCGTATTTTCATGGTGTAACCTCTTTCATAAATATTCTTCCCTTGAAGTTCTAAGAGGGCGATTATGGTGTTCAGACATGAATCAAAATATACTACAACTTGGAATTCAAACGGTCAGATTTCAATGTCTCAAAATGTTGCGTCGATCTTTCACCAAAAGCACTTAGTAAAGCGTACTCATCAACAAAACAAAATAATTGAGGGACAGTGACATGCAGAGCCTAATAACCCATTTTTTCGAGCCCTTTTCAAATAAAAATCTGAATACCCAAGTGTTGAAGTGATTGATTATTGGTTTGAGTAACGGCTTGGAGACTACTAGGGGCAGCTAACTAGGGATTCCTAGGATTCCTAGAGCAAGAGTATTAGTGCAACAACAACATCAAAGCCTAATTTCCAAAAGATTTTGGGTCGGTTAACATGATTCGATCCATGACATCATAACCAAAAAGAGGAAAAATAAGAATTATAAAAAGATAAAGTAAGATATAATAGCTAAAATAAAGATAAATATAAGATTAAATAACATGAGAACGTAAGAAAGATTAAAGATAAAAAGATAAAAGAACATAAGAAAGATAAAAGATAAAAATTCCATAAGAACATATAAAGATAAAGAAGATAAAAGATAAAGAACAAAAGGGAGAGAAAAGAGAGAAAAGAGATCTCTTGTCCACACGAATATGCGTCCTCCATTTTGGTCTCTCTTAAGTCATACTCTCATGCATCTGAAGAAGAAGCATACAACAACAACATCCAAGCCTTAGTCCCAAAAGATATTGAGGTCGGCTAACATGAATCGATACATGATATCACCACCAAAAGGAAAAGAAAGAAAATAAAGATAAAAAAGATAAGCTATTATAAAAAGATAATATAAAAAGAGATGAATATACATAAAAATGATAAAATAAAAAGGATACAAATAATGCTTATATATAAGGATAAAAACAAGGAAAAAAAGATGAGGGGAAAAGATGATACGAGATCACTCCTCCACATGAATACCCGCCCTCCACTTAGCTCTTTCCAAAGTCATGCCCTCATCCAACTCTAGAAGAAGCATATCACTTCGAACTCCCCTAACCCACGTCTGTTTGGGTCTTCCTCTCCCTCTCTTCCCTGCCTCTTCTCCACACATCTCTAAAGGATTTTAGAATAAGAAAGAATTGAGACTGAAGAACTTGATTTATTCCATGAGATGAATTGCTATTTATACAATATTCTAGGGATCAGTAAGGTAGGTTACTAATTATAATATTAAATACAAATATTTTGTAACTGAAAACTCTAATTAATTTTGTAACGGTTGTCTAGACTTTTCTTTGTCTAGACTCTTCTATATGCCCCCGCAAACCAGGTATTCTATCAGTGCTAAGAATCATGAGCTTGTCACGTAGAAGAACAAATCGCTGCCGCGAAAGTGGCTTGGTGAGAATGTCAGCTAGTTGATCATGAGAGGGGATATGAAGAACTCAAAGAAGGCCATGTTGCACACGTTGACGGACAAAATGGAAATCTATGGCAACATGTTTCATTCAGGAATGGAATACCGGATTGGCAGAAGAGGTGGTAGCGCCTTTATTATCACATAGAAGAACTGGGGAAGAAGAAGGGGAATGTCGAAGCTCGTGAAGAAGTGACTCAATCCAAAGAGTTTCAGATGCAACAGTGGATAGGGCCCGATACTTTGCTTCGGTAGATGATTTGGCAATTGTGCATTGCTTGGATGACTTCCATTAAATAAGTGATTCTCCGAGAAAAATGGCATAGGCACTCGTAGAGGATCAATTATCTGGATTTCCCGCCCAGTCTGCATCAGCATAAGCACACAATGAAAGCTGAGAACTCCGGCGGAGATATAAACCATGAGAGGTTGTTCCTTGAAGATACCGCAAGAGACGTTTCATGAGCTGCCAATGATTCACTGTGGACTTGTGCATAAACTGGGCTAGCTTATTGTTGGCAAAGGCAGTGTCAGGTCGGGCGAGACTTGAATACTGAAGTGATCCAATAACTTGACGACAGAGGGTGGCATCACAAGAACCCGAACTATCAAACAGAGTCAATGAAGCTGAGGAAGCTAAGGCTGTGGATACTGGATTCGCCTCGTGCATGTGCAACACCTGTAATAAATCTGTAATGTACTTGTGTTGATCAAGAAAGAGTCCATCTGATGTAGGAGTGACCCGTATGCCCAAAAAGTAATGTAATGATCCCAAATCCTTGATGGAGATTTTTTGTGCTAACAAGTCAATAGTCCGATGAATCAAATCTGGTGTAGAGCCCGTGACAATAATATCATCCACATATACCAACACATAAATATAAGAGGGATGAGAAGAAAAGATGAAGAGGCTAGCATCAGAAATTGATTGATGAAAACCAAGGGATAAAAAAAATCCATTGAGAGATTGGTACCACACTCGAGGCGCTTGTTTGAGACCATAGATGGATTTCCTAAGACGACACTCTTCCAGAGCCATCATTGAAACCAGGGGAGTTGTTTCATGTAAACCTCCTCTTGAAAAGCCCCGTGTAGAAATGCATCGTTGACATCTAGTTGGTTTATGTGCCAGCCATGAGAAAGGGCAATGGTCAGAACAACCCGAATAGTAACTGGCTTGATGACTGGGCTAAAGGTCTCGGAGTAATCAATCCTCGGGCGCTGATGAAAGCCCTTAACCACCAATCGAGCTTTGAAACGATCCAAGGAACCATCAGGTTTATATTTCACAGTATAAACCCATTTGCAGCCAACAATGTTCTGACCAGGATGAGCGGGTACAAGTTCCCATGTCCCTGGTTGAACACTTGAACCAAGGTGTCAAATTCCACAGACATAGCCTTCCTCCATTCAGGTACCTGTAAAGCTTGAGAAGCACAAGTAGGAATAATATGATGAGGTAATGATGAGTGAGTGACAATATTAGCTTGTTTACGAGGACGAAGGGTCATTGGGTGGGTACGTTTGGGTGGAGAGGCTTTTGGATCATGATGGTGATCCAAGGTAGATATGGGATTATTTGTAGTGGGAGTGATGGTTGAGGGAGTGGTATTGGGTGCTGTGGAAACCCTAGTAGTATTGGGCTTAGCCCATTTGTATATCTTATATAGGAAACCCTAGTACTCTAAATATAGCTATAAATATAGCTTCTTGTATATCATTTTAATATCAAGTATATGAAATACAACAATACTTGTTCACATGGTATCAGAGACACATGTCCCTAGATATAGTATTCGTAATTTCCGGCGAGAAAATCCACCGTGAACAGTAGAAGCATTTAGTGTTTGAGCACTTTCGGTAGTGAAATATCAAATCCACACCTACCGCCATGCTCAGTACACCATCGCGACCTCACGCCTAAAACCTCACCCTCGCTGCACCCTCCACGCACCGCCACGCGCCGCCAACGACTGCCACAGTCCCTTCGCCTTTCTTTGCAGATCTCTCTTTCTACTCTTTTTGAGCTCACACAGACGACACAGTGAAGATCTGGGGCTAGTGAAGATCTGGGGCTCCTGGCGACCAAAACATCATAAACCAGGCAATCATCGGACAACCAACGCGCCGCCGCCGCCGAACTCAGTCGGCGCCCAGGTCGGTTGTACCATCACCGTCTTTCTGTCCACTTGCCGCTGGTCTGTCCACTGCTCAACCTAGCTCACAGTATACAGGATGTTTCTTCCGCTGGGCTCTCTGGTTCGCTACTCCTGCTTTACCTAGTTGCTTTCCGTTGCCGACTCTCTTTGCTTTTCTGTAGAGCAGTAATTTAAATTGCTCACTTACTTTTCAGCTTTCTCTTTACATTAAAAAAAAATCAGTAAAAAAAAAATCAGTAAACAAAAAAAAATCAGTAAACAAAAAAAATGTCTTTTATGAGTTCTGACAAAGGAAACAAGACCAGATACTCAAGATGGAATCGTCCGAAATGTGATTTTTGTCATAAAATCGGTCATACTAAAGACTTATGTTGGACATTACATGGGAGGCCACCCCCCCTCAGCCCATGTTGCTCAACTACCACCATCTCCCATTGTTCTATCATCGGAAGAATATGCAGCATATCAACAATTTAAGTTGACTAATATGCCTTTATCTACACCCGGGATGTCTACCGCTTGTGTTTCAAACACAACAGGCTCATGGATTATTGACTCAGGTGCCTCAGACCATATTTCTGGTAATCCCCATCTTTTATCCCATATTACCAAACATCGCCATCTTCCTTTGATTACTCTTGCTAATGGGCTTCAGACTTCGGCTTCAGGTATCGGGCAAGCACTTCCACTTTCATCCTTGCCATTAGACTCAGTCTTATATGTCCCAACACCTTTTAACGTTGTCTCTGTCAGTAAAATTACACGTGCTCTTAATTGTTCCGTAATATTTTCTGCTGATTATGTGATTGTGCAGGACCGTTGTACGGGAAAACGATTGGCGTCGGCCATGAATCTCAAGGTCTGTATCATCTCCATCCTCTTGATCCAACTGTTTGTGTTTCAGTTGAACCTGCTATTACCTTACATTACCGCCTGGGTCATCCTAGTCTCTCAAAGTTTCAACGTATGGTTCCAGGTTTCTCAAATCTTTCATCTTTAGATTGTGAGTCATGTCATCTTGGAAAACAACCTCGTAAATCCTTTCCCAGACGAGTCAATAAACGGGCTACATAATCGTTTGATTTAGTTCATACAGATGTATGGGGTCCGTATCGAGTCACTTCTACTTTAGGTTTTCGTTATTTTGTTATTTTTGTGGATGATTTTTCCCGTTACACATGGTTGTTTTTAATGAAAGAGCGTTTTGAATTGTTTCATATTTTTCAAACTTTTTGTGCTGAAGTTCAAACTCAGTTTGGTCATTCTATCAAAATTTTACGCAGTGACAATGCTAAAGAATTTTTTGGAGCATCCTTTAATCAATTCATGATATCACGAGGTATGCTTCACCAATCTTCTTGTGTTCACACGCCTCAACAAAATGGGGTTGCTGAACGCAAGAACCAACACTTGGTTGATACTGCTCTTACCCTATTATTACATTCCCATACACCACCTCAGTATTGAGCAGATGCTGTGCTCACTGCGTGTCACTTAATAAATAGAATGGCTTCCTCAGTTCTTAATAATGAAATTCCCTATTCTATTTTGTTTCCTGACCGTGATTTATTTCCATTACCACCTCATGTGTTTGGGTGTGTGTTTTGTCCATGATGCGACCCCTGGATTAGATAAAATGTCGGCTAGGTCAATAAAGTGCATCTTTCTTGGATATTCTCGTCTCCAAAAGGGTTATCGTTGTTATTCTCCATTACTTAAGAAACATTTTATTTCAGCCGATGTCACTTTCATTGAGTCGTCCTTTTATTATCCATCATCTTCAGTTGATACCCCATCATGTTTGGACCTCACCTCATATCTCCGACCCATCCATCTGGAGACTCCCATTCACCCCTCATCTGATGGGCACCCAAATTGCTCTCCTATGGTAGACCGCCCATTACAAGTATACCATCAACGACCTCGACCTCCTCCCATTGTGCCTACTGTGGCCACGCCGATTGATTCCCCTACGACGGATCCCGTATCTTCACCATCAGCTACCCCACTACCCGAAAACACTCAGGATAATTTGCCTATTGCCCTCCGAAAAGGTATGCGTTCTACTTTGAACCCACATGCCATATATAACTTTTTGAGTTATCACCGCCTCTCTACACCTTACCATGCTTTCATTTCACACTTGTCTCATATATGCTTTCCTAAAACCACACGTGAGGCCCTGGACAACCCGGAGTGGCGTAAAGCCATGTTAGCTGAGATGGAGGCACTTCATTCTAGTGGCACATGGGACCTAGTCCCACTTCCCACTGGCAAATCATTGGTTGGGTGTCGGTGGATTTACACGGTTAAAGTTGGGTCTGATGGGAAGATTGATCGTTTTAAAGCACGCCTTGTGGCGAAAGGGTATACTCAGATATATGGTTTGGATTACACCGACACTTTTTCTCCTGTAGCGAAGATTGCATCAGTTCATTTGGTTTTATCCATGGCAGCAATGAGCCACTGACCATTGTTCCAATTGGATATTAAAAATGCATTCCTTCACGGAGATCTGCATGAGGAGGTTTATATGGAGCAACCACCTGGATTTGTTGCTCAGGGGGAGTCTGGTATGGTGTGCAGATTACGTCGTTCATTTTATGGCTTGAAGCAATCTCCACGTGCATGGTTTGGGAGGTTTAGTGCCGTTGTCTGCAGCTTTGGCATGATTCGCAGTGATGTCGATCATTCTATATTCTATCGACATACTGCTGGCAACAAATGTATTTATCTTGTTGTGTATGTTGATGACATTGTCATTACAGGTAACGATGATCAAGGAATTGCGCTCCTCAAGCAACATCTATTTAGCAAATTTCAAACAAAAGACTTGGGAAAGTTGAGATACTTCCTTGGCATTGATGTCGCACAATCTCGAAATGGAATTTCTCTCTCAGAAAGAAAGTATGCCTTGGATATTCTTGAGGAAACAGGTTTGCTAGATTGCAGGCCAGTGGATACACAAAGGATCCGGACGTTAAACTCTTATCAGAACAGGGAGATCTTTTGCCCAACAAGGAAAAATATAGAAGACTCATCGGCAAATTGAATTATCTTACCATCACGAGACCAGATATTTCATTTGCGGTAAGTGTTCTTGGTCAGTTTCTTGATAAGCCATGTACTGGACATTGGGATGCAACTATCCGAGTTTTGAGATACATCAAGAAAACTCCGGGACAAGGATTGTTGTTTGAAGATCGAGGCCACCATGATATTGTGGGATACTGTGATGCAGACTGGGCTGGATGTCCGATGGATAGATGTTCCACATCGGGATATTGTATCTTGATTGGTGGAAACTTAATTTCATGGAAAAGTAAGAAACAGAATGTGGTTGCCACTTGCCAGATCTAGTGCTGAAGCAGAATATCGTGCAATGGCCCTTGCTACATGTGAAATCTTATGGTTGAAGCATCTCCTCCAAGAGTTGAAATATGGAAACACAAAACCGGTTCAACTCACGTGTGATAATCAAGCTGCAATGCACATCGCATCAAATCCGGTATATCATGAGAGGACAAAACATATTGAAGTTGATTGTCATTTTATTCGAGAGAAGATCGTGAGTGGACATATCATCACAAAATATGTCAACACAACTGAACAACTTGCAGATATTTTAACTAAGTCTCTTAGAAGTCCTAGAGTGGGATATATTTGTAACAAGCTTGGTACATATGATTTCTAACCTCCCGGTCCTCATCACTTATCACCGTCGGCCCAAACAAAACCCAACTGCCCCATCCTTACCTAATGCACCTGTGAACAAGTATTGTTGTATTTCATATACTTGATATTAAAATGATATACAAGAAGCTATATTTATAGCTATATTTAGAGTGTGGAAACCCTAGTAGTATTGAGCTTAGCCCATTTGTATATCTTGTATAGGAAACCCTAGTACTCTAAATTTAGCTATAAATATAGCTTCTTGTATATCATTTTAATATCAAGTATATGAAATACAACAATACTTGTTCACAGGTGCATTAGGTAAGGATGGGGCAGTTGGGTTTTGTTTGGGCCGACGGTGATAAGTGATGAGGACCGGGAGGTTAGAAGTGGGTGGACTGTTATGAGTTTTATGAAGGTCTAATGGAGTGGGGTTAGCGGAGTCTTCTGGCGTTGGGGTATGAGTAGTAGGAGACGCCTTTGCTAGTGATGTACCTGAGATAAGAAGATAAGAGATAGGAGGCTGAAGCCAATTGTTAATTTCAGAGGACAAATCTGTAACTGGTGTTGGATGGTTAGAGAAAGGGAAGACAGACTCATTGAACACCACATGCTGACTAATGAAAATGCGATTGGTAGTGGGATCAAGACAACGATAAGCGTTCTGTTGATCGCAATACCCAATGAAAATGCAAGGTCTCGACCGTGGTTCCAACTTATGAGCTGCATAAGGACGGAGCCATGGAAAACATTGACATCCGAAAATAGTAAGTTTTGTGTAATTGGGAGGTTTTTGAAAAAGTTTTTCATAGGGAGTACAAAAACCTAGAGATGTTGTCGGTTGCCTATTAATTATATATATAGCAGTTAAAAAGGCGTACGACCAATATTATAGTGGCATAGAGGAGTGGTGAAGTAAAGTGATCCCTGTTTCTACAATATGACGATGGCGGCGTTCAGCAAAGCCGTTGTGCTCAGGGGTATATGGAGGAGTCAGTAAGTGAGTAATACCACAGGAGGCCAGGAATCTCCCTAGGGATATGTATTCACCCCCTCCATCTGAATAGACCATTTTAATAGATTTTTGAAAAAAGTTTTCTACAATTTTCTTAAATTGTTGAAAAATTGAAGTTACCTCGGACTTGCGAGTGATAATGTAAAACCAAATGTATTTTGTGTAGTGATCAACAAAAATAACATAATAACGAAAACCATCCACAGAGTTAATGCGTGAAGGACCCCAAACATCTGTATAGATTAAATCAAGGGGACCCGAGCTTGAAAGGGAGGATTTAGCAAAAGGTAACTTCTGGCTTTTATTACTTGCGCATGAAGTGCACAAAGACAAATCCTTACTAACATCTTTAAAGGAAATACCTAAGGAGGAAATATTTTTTTGAGTGATAGGAAGGGCAGGGTGTCCTAAACGACAATGCCATTTATTTAGAGAAAATTTTGTAGTAGACGTCACCTTTATTCGTACCCTGTAACAAAATTGCTCCCGTTTTCCGGTCCCTGACAAGACAAAAAGAAGGGTGAAACTCGATTACTACATTTTCACGACATAATCTGGCAACTGAAATTAAATTAGTATGAATAGAAGGAGCAAAAAGAGTATTAGGTAAGGAGAAGGAATGGAGGGTCATATTCCCAACTTGTGCAATTTCAAGACTTTTATCGTTACCAATAATGAGGGAGTTTGTGCTGGTATAATCGGACGCCAGGGTAAGATTGTTTAAATTATTAGTGACATGATTACTTGCTCCCGAGTCTAGTAACCATCCGCTTCTCCTGGTCGTGGCAGTATTGGCCTGGGGGGATAATTTTGTTGTTCAAATCTGTGCCAACAATTAAGAGCAAGATGATTCGGTTTGCCACAAATTTGACATATAACAACACCCGAACTGGTATTTCCTCCAAATTTGGTACGCCTGCCCCCGGGATTATTATTCCCACGTTGATTTGAATTGTAGAAGTTGTTGGGACGTGGGCCTCGATTCTGATTTTTGAAAGATTTTTTGTTCCGAGTATTGGGCCTGTTGGGTAGGTTCTGGACCTGGGCTGATGGACCTGGGCCTAATATAGATGCATTTTGGTCTGGAACCTTGCGAACCGCCATTGCGACGGAATTTTCCTCCTCCTCTCTTCTTTCGACGCTTGCTGCGTTTACAGTAACAACAGCGGCATAATTCAAAAGCTCCCTCCTTCGTAGCTTGTCTTCGAATCTGACCACTAGGGAGTGGAGTTCTTCGAAGTTCGTTTCATCTGGGCGGATGGAGTTCTCTATGGACTCGAACTCGGGACGAAGACCCTCCAGGGCTTGAATGGCAAAGTCTTCATCTTCAACAGGTCAGCCGGCCATGGCCAGTTCATCTGCGAGGGTGCGAAGGTGATAAAGATATTCTCCTACAGGTTGCGAACCCTGTTTAGCATGGTGGAACTGGTCTTTCAGACTTCGAATTTTGGAAGCTGACTGGGTCCCATATAGGCGTTCCAGTGTCTTCCAGACGGAGGGCGGAGGTCTTTGCAGACCCAACCAGCGGTTTGCAAGCGAAACTGAGAGAAGATACAAGAGCGTGCCGCACCAGACGATCCTGTCTCTTCCATCGCAGAAGGTTGGCAGCTTCACTTTCTGGTGGAGGAATGATTTTTTCATCAATATACTGATCCAGATGAGACCTGAGCAGAAGGTCCATTACTTGGTCTCTCCACAACAACAACAACAACATCCAAGCCTTAGTCCCAAAAGATATTGGGGTCGGCTAACATGAATCGATACATGATAATCACACCCAAAAGGAAAAGAAAGAAAATCAAGATAATAAAGATAAGCTATTATAAAAAGATAATATAAAAAGAGATGAATATACATAAAAATGATAAAATAAAAAGGCTACAAATAATGCTTATATATAATTTGATCCATCTAGTTTTTCTGGGAATTGGTTAGGGCTGGGCATAATAATGCCATCCGGGGTTAGGGGATTATTGGCTGAGAGAGATGATGTTGAGTTATCATGAATGTCTTCTGGACATTTGTCTCTGTTATCTTCATTAGCCATGGGCAGAGGTGGGTAGAGAAAGGTTATGCTGGTAGAATAGTTTGGTTAAGAGAATAGGCCGATACGGCCCCTGGTGGCTTTGATACCATAAAGGATTTTAGAATAATAAAGGATTCCATAAGATGAATTGCTATTTATACAATATTCTAGGAATCAATAAGGTAGGTTACTAATTATAATATTAAATACAAATATTTTGTAACTGAAAACTCTAATTAATTTTGTAACGGTTGTCTAGACTTTTCTTTGTTTACACTCTTCTATAATCTCAACTCGTCTGACAGGTGCATCACTCGGTCTTCTACGCACATGACCAAACCACCGTAGGCGCGACTCCCGCATCTTGTCTTCAATAGGTGCTACTCCCACCCTTTGTCTGATTGTCTCATTCCTCACGCGGTCCTTCCTAGTATGCCCACACATCCAACGCAGCATGCGCATCTCTGCCGCACTCATCTTTTGAATGTGACATTGTTTCACCGCCCAACACTACGCCATACAGTAATGCAGGCCTAATTGCTGTCCTATAAAATTTACCCTTCAGTCTAGATGGCATACCTCGATCGCATAGAAATCCTGGCGCATTCTTCCACTTCATCCACCCTATTCTGATTTTATGGGATACATCTCCATCCAACTCACCGTCCTTCTGAATTATCGCTGACTGGTATCTCCTTACCATCCAGAGTAATTCCACTATTACCACTGCTTCTACCTCCACCAAACTTGCACTCCATGTACTCTGTCTTGCTCCGACTTAGTTTGAAACCCCTTTTCTCCAATGTTTGTCTCCATACTTCCAACTTTGATTTAAGACCTGTTGCGTCTCATCAATCGATACAATATTGTCGGCAAACATCATGCACCACAGTATATCATCTTGAATTGACTTCGTAAGTTCATCCATGACTATGGCAAATAAGAAAGGGCTCAGAGCCGATCCTTGGTGCACTCCGATAGTAATAGGGAACTCTTCAGTCCTCCCCACATTAGTACGGACACTTGTAGTACAATCCTCATACATATCCATGATGATGCTGATATACTTGCGTGATATGCCTTTCTTAGTTTAGGCCCACCAAAGAACTTCCCGAGGTACCCTATCATATGCCTTTTCTAAGTCAATGAACACCAAATGCAGATCCTTATGAGTGTCTCTATACTTCTCCATAAGTTGCCGAAGAAGGTGAATGGCCTCAGTTGTTGAACGACCAGACATAAAACCGAATTGATTCTCTGAAATCTTCACAGTTCTTCGAAGTCTTTGCTCAATCACTCGCTCCCAAAGTTTCATGGTGTGACTCATAAGCTTAATCCCTCGATAGTTGGCACATTTTGTACATCACCTTTATTCTTAAATAAGGGATAAAAGTACTCTTCCTCCAACTCGTTGGCATCTTGTTGTTTCTCCAAATCATGTTAAAGAAACTTGTTAACCACTCGACGTCTCTCTCTCCCAAACTTCTCCAAGCCTCGATCGGTATGCCATCTGGACCCACTGCTTTCTTCCGTCCCATCTTCCTCAGAGCTTCTTTAACTTCCATTGTTTGGACCCTTCTCACAAAATCACGATTTAGCATACAATCTGGTATGGACAAATCACTGATATCTTGCGTTTTGTTCCCGTTGAATAGTGTATCAAAGTATGATCTCCACCTCTCTTTTATCTCTCCGTCGTCCATTAATATCCTCTGATCGACATCCTTCACACACTTAACTTTTGCAATATCTTGAGTCCTGCGATCACGAAGACGAGTAAGTCTATAAATATCTAGTTCTCCTTCTTTACAGTCCAACTTTTCATACAACTCCTTGTTCATTTTCCCTTGTGCTTCCCTTACGGCTTTCTTTGCTTGTCTTTTAGCCTCCTTGTATGCTTCTATGTTCTCATCACTCCAACTTGTCCCCAACTTTTTGTAGCAATCTCTTTTGTTCCTTATGGCTTGTTTCACCTCATCATTCCACCAAGACGTGTCCAATCCCACTTGTGGTGCATAGGCACTTACTAGAGACACAATCTCACCCCTTATCACCAATTTAATGCTCATGATGCGATCGTTCTTCCTGGAGACTTCTACTACATCCTCAACATACTCACGCGCCACAATAATGCCTACCCCATTTATGGTCTTATCTCTTCCCGAATATCACAACTTAAAACCTCCAGGATTAATCTTGCGTGCTTTCTCTCCAACCCATTTTGTTTCTTGCACACACATAATGCTGATATTCCTTCTCCTGATAACCTCGACTACCTCGGAAGATCTGCCTGTAAGAGACCCAACATTCCATGTCCCAAAACGCAATCTAGCACTCCACCTTCTGTTCTTAGCCCCATCTCGGACCCCACCATGCCCTTGCATATTTGACATCATCCCCGGGCAATGGGATGACGCGCCGTTTCCGGGCGGCGACCTAGCAACCTTAGCATTCTTATCACCACACCCAGGTCTATGAAGTGTAGCACGCCCTTGCATATTTGACACCACCCCCTGGCAGAGGGATGACGCGTCACTTACGGGTGACGATCTAGCATTAGCGATATTCATATTTCGATTCATGTGATGTGATGTGACTAGGTGATACTGTTGGCTGTCACACGCCTACCATAGCACCCTCCTCCTTTATCCTGGCTTGAGACAGGCATGATACCAAAAAAATGATATCATGGCGGAGTTATCTGAAGAAGAAGCATATTAGTTCTAATTCCTCTAATCCAAATTTGTTTGGGTCTTACACACCCACTCTCCTCCCTGCTTCTTCTTCCCACCTTTCAAGTCATTTAACAGGTGTTTCACTCGATCGAGACTCCTACATCTTATCTTCTAATAGGTGCTACTCCCACCTTTTGGTTTGATTATCTCATTCCTCAAACGGTATTTTCTGGTATGTGCAGTTGTGCACACATCTAACACAACATACACATCTTTGTCATCGTCATCTATTGAATGTGACATTGTTTCACCGCCCAACACAATCTACGCCATACATTAATGCAGGGCCTAATTGTTGTCCGATAAAATTTACCCTTCAGAGTAGTCGACACACCCCGATCACATAAAAATCTTGATTCACTCTTCCATGACATCTCCATGTAATTCACCATTCTTCTGAATTATGGAGACCAAGTAACAGAACATATGACACACCGGTATCTCCTTACCATCAGGGGTAATTCCACTGTTACTACGACTTCTACCTCCATCAAACTTGCACTCTATATACTTAGTCTTGCTTCGGCTTAGTCTGAAACCCTTGGTCTCCAATGTTTGTCGCCATACTTTCAACTTTGCTTTAACAATCGGTTGTTTCTCATCAAGCAACACAATATCATCAGCAAACATCATGCACCTACTTGGTCTCCAATGTATATCTTCTTGAATTGACTTTGTAAGTTCATCCATACCTATAACAAATATAGACACTTGTAATACAAGCCTCATACATATCCATGGTGATACTGATATACCTACGTGATATGTCTTTTCTAGCTAATGCCACCAAAGGAACTCTCTAGCTGCCCTATCATATGTCTTTTCTAAGTCAATAACACCAAATGCAGTTCCTTTTTAGCACGAGAATTAGTGCACAGGATTTACATTTTGTTTTGAGCTGCTCCTGGTAATGATGATTATGATAGAACTATGACATGATGTTGAGAAATGTCTTCTCTACGGTGGTTATTTGCTTTCCTATTTGGAGTCGATTAGGATTTCTATGATTTTGTTTACTATTTGGAATTAATTAGGATTCCTATTCTGGAATTAGTAGAAGGGTATTTAAACCCCTTATTAGGGTTCACTCTTGTTTTCGCCAATTAATAAAATTGGATTGTTAATTTTCTACTCTCATCAATTGGTCTGACTGTCGGATCCCGTTTTTCTGGAATGACAAGATCAATCAGACAGAGGTGGAGGCAGAACAGGCCGTGATGAACTAGAAGTTGGATGCTCAGAGAGCAAAGCTGGACGCGCAAGGAATCCAACTAGCGGAGATCGCAGCCTCCTTCCCAAATTGTTTACTGAATAATAATATTGATGACCCTTATATAGATATTACAAATATCCTAATTTTAAAAGGAAATAAATGATAAATTAGAATCTGCCAAAAGCTGAATACAAATAGTTATAAAAGGAGATAATATAATTAATAAGTTGATTAAAGCAGACATATGAATAATAATACTAATAACAACAATATAATAATAATAAGATTAACAATAATAATAATAATAATAACAACAACAACATTAATACTCCCTCAGTATTTAAAAGTTTACTACACAGATGTATTTAAAAGCTTGCTACACTTTCCCTTTTTAATAAGGTTTTCCTTTAAAAGTACCCAATTACCCCTACTTTTCCTATTTTTTATCTTCTCTTTCCTACTTTTTCACCTTCTCTCTTACTTTTTCTACACTACTTTTTACCTCTACTATTTTCCCTTTAAATATTGTTGCAAGACCTAATGTAGTGATATTTTAAATACAGAGGGAGTATCAGGTTTCTTTGCTCATAACACTTTGATTAAGAAGAGGTTTGACTTTGCACCTCATTTTAAAGAAATTAATTAATGTGTGCAACCTCTATTCAAAAAAAATGTCAAGGAATGGGATGAAATTGTTAATAATTTTAAATGGATAGGGTGCACACATTATTATTTTTTTAAATGGGGGTTTAATGTCCAATTTTGCCCAAAAAGGGAAGCAAAGTCAAATTTCCCCATGTGTAATATGGAGTATCTTAAAATCTATACATGTATTTACATTTCTGTGTTTATGCAATAGTAAAAATAATCAAATGAATGAGTGTGAACAATATAAGTTTATTGAGTTTGAATCTACTTCCTCCGTCCACATAAGGTTTGCTAACTTTCCTAATTTGGTTTCCCAAATCCGAATAAGTTACACCAATTTCTCTCGAAGGAAACAAATTTGTGGTTCATATTGTATCTCTCTTCATTACCACTCAATTTTCACTTCTGTATTCCTTGTGCCAGTCAAACATGGCAAAAGAAATGGGGACGAAATATAGAACACATCTATTATTCTTGATAGCGCCCTAATTATTACTAACCCCCATCCTCCCAATTTACTTCTGTTTTATTTTGCTAGTATTTTCCTAGTTCCAAACAGATCCCAGTTGTAATTTCAGTTGGTTACTCTTTGCCTCTCACTCTATCCAGATGCATGGAGGATTTAGTTAGCACCACTCGTTATGTGACATGGTCACTCCACAATAAGGTTAGGAAGTTGTTTAGTTTTGCAAATGTCACATGACTTCATGACTCTTCTAATCATGTGTGATCACATTCCATCACACTTTCAGAACCGAGCTGGATTACGCCAGTTCCTAGATTCATTTGGTGGGTCAGAGCATTCTTCCATGAATGGCAGTTCTGCTTCAGCTGGTCAAGAGTTGTCAACCGAATATGTAAACAGTGAAACCAAGCCCAGGACGGATGTAAAGGTTACATCAAAGAATAATGAGTTAAGTATGAGCTGCCAGACATCAGAAACCAGACTAGCTGACCTCTTAGATAGCACTCTATGGAACAGAAGGCTTGCTCCTTCTTCCGAAAGGATTGTTTATGCATTGGTTCAACAAATATTTCATGGCATAAGAGAATATTTCTTGGCTTCAACAGAATTAAAGGTATGTGTCTTTCTTCTCTATACTTTGAAGATGGGCAGACAATTTAAAAAAACAAAAAGAACTTTTTGGTTATCTAGAGCATGTTTTGTAACACTTGTTTATTTTGGCTTATTAGTGTTGTCATCCAAATGCTGTATTCAAACACCATCTTACTACGTATTTAATTGAAATGGCTAAATAGGTCGCTTATAAAAGAGTACTGTAGGAATCAGAGAGTGCCTTTGTTTTTCAAAGGTTCTTTTGGTTCCTTTTTTCCCTGTACAATGTTTTCTGGACTTTCCTGTATTAAATGCTGAAACACTTTTCGTGGGGGGGAAATCATATTTCTTTGAAATTTTATGGAAATAACTTCCTTTTTCCAAAAATAGTTTCCACGTAAAACATTTTCAAGAACTGATTTTCTAGCAATCTAATGGAGCCTACGTTATGTATAATGAAGATAAATAATACTTCTAGCCTCATCTTTTCCCGTCCCCTTTAAAAAATCTTCTAGCCTCATCTTCTTGATATTGTATCCATTTTTTTAAAAGTCAAATTAAAACATTTTTAAGATAGTACACCAAACAAACTGTTTTACAGCTACATTTTAAAGATAATACACCAAACCAAACACTTTAGTCAAAATCAACTCCAACCAAACGGGGTCTTCAATTGCCTTGTTTGGCACTATTTTTAGTCCTGAACAGTTGTCAGTTGCTACTTTCTGCAGTTCAACTGTTTTCTCCTCATGCCAGTTGTGGACAAGTTGCCTGCCCTACTTCGCAAAGACTTGGAGTCTGCATTCGAAGATGATTTGGACAATGTTTTCAACATCACCAACCTGCAGCATTCATTTGGACAGCAGAAACGCGAAACTGAGATTGAGTTGAAAAGAATACAAAAACTTAAAGAGAAGTTCAGGTGCATTCATGAACAACTTAATTCACACAAGATTTAAGTTTTGGCAAGTAGTGATCTTAGTTGGTCCTGAAAGAGAGAAGTTAGGTTTGCTATTCTGTAATTTTCAAGCGTAAGTTTGATTGCTTTCTCGCCAACTCCATTTATGAGGAAAATATTTTTATGCGAGAAGTCCTTTTTTTTTACTTTTAATGAGAAACAAATCAAAGTAATAAAACTTAAAACCCCTGAAAGAAAATAAAAACGGAAAAAACATCTGATCAGAAGAAATCTTGAGATCATGCAACTAATAAAACGTTCTGAACCAAGAGTGGTGCTTATTAATCAACAACCAGAAGAAGAGATGGCTGCAGGAAACCTATTAAGCAGAAACAACCGAGAAGTCTTGTTTTCAGAGTTTAATTGTTCTCATTTTAAGAGGGAGAGGAGACTTAAGTCAAGGAGAGACTGAATTTGCACTATGAAGGAGATGAAACTCATGAAAGGAAAAGATCAAAGGAGTTGACTGAGCTCAAATTTGGTCTGCTCGAGCTGGATGAGAATAGGGATGGACTCGGGCTGGGTCAACCGGCCCGTAACCGGCCCGGTACTGTTTCGGCCTGGCTTGGTACTGTTTCGGCCTGGCCTGGTACCCAGGTCCGTGCCCGGTTCCGGCCACTTGGACCATATTTTTTCGGGGCTGGCTCCGGGTATCAAAAAAATGAACCGGCCCGGCCCGATCAGGTTTGGGCCAATTTTTTTTTGTTTTTCAAATTTTTCGGGAGGTAAATGGGTTGGGCTGGGTGTTTTGGAGGGGTTTGGGGTGTGGGGGGTAGGAAGTAATTAGGAAAAGAAAACATAATGTACTCGGGCTTATCCGGCCAGGGCCCGACCCGGACCCGGTAGCTACACGGGCCGGTTCGGAGCCTCAAGAATCCAAAAAAAGCCCGTTAGGCCTGACCCGGACCGGCCCAAGTCCATGCCTAGATGAGAATGCATTGACTTGAACTCGAATGTGCCTAATAAATAGATTAATCTCAGCACGAGTTTTGCTCATCAACTTTTATATGTTTAGGCTCGAATAAGATACTCGAGCTCGAAGCTGAACTAATTTGTATTTTCTATTTTTCAAAATTTTTCATATTATATTTAATTATTTATACATACAAATAGTTAAATAAATAAATATAATATTTATACTTTATTGTTCTCGTTTTATTAGTTTCTCTTTCTCTCTCCATTCACTAGCATTTTAACTTCTTATTTAATTTATTTAATTTTTAATTTATTTACTTATTTATTTATTGGGGAAAATAATTTAAAAATCACAAACTTTGAAGGGGTGCGACATAAGTACCTCACACTTGCACATGTAATATATATACCCCTGATTTTATATAGAATGTCTTGTTAACACAATGATCATACATTATTTCATAAATGTAATTTTATGATGTTAAGTACATAATAATTTAAATACACGAAACATTTGTAGTCGTTTCATTGGTCTGTACTATGTAGTTGTTTCCTACATGAAGTGGCTGAGCGGTGTTATGTTTAGTTCTTGAGTTCGTCAGAGGGTTTTTAGGCAATCGTGGAAACACTTGAACGTCTCAAGAGATTATGTACTCAACCTCGTTATATAAGCCGTTAATAAAAGATTTAAGTGAGATATATTGAGGTGGATAAATGAATCTTATGTGGCATAACTTTTTTATTAAATGACATACATCAGCTTTAATCGATAAATTAAAATTTAGGAAAGCCATTTGTGCTATATCACTGAGTTGGAGAATTTGATTGCAATTTTTTTGGTGATTAAATCAGTCAACCGGCCCGGAACCGGACCGGCCCGCTACTGTGCGGGCTCGGACCGGCCCGGTGAACCGGTTGGTGCCCGGTTCGGGCCACCCGGCCCGTTGAGGTAGGCGGTTTGGGCCTGCTAAATAGTGAACCGGCCCGGCTGGTTCGAGCCCTGTCCGGGCCAATTTATTTATTTTTCTTTTTTTTTTTTGATTTTTTTTAAGTTTTTGGGTTGGGCTGGGTATGATGGGCCATTTGAGGTGGTTTGGGGGTGAGGGGGAAGGGTTGGGGGTTAATTAGGAAAAGCCAATTTTTTTTTACATGAACCGAGGCCTGGCCCGGCCCGGATCCGGGGGTTACCCGGGCCGGTTTCGGGCCTCCCCTTTCATGAACTGAGGCCCGGCTGGGTCCAGGCCCGAACCGGACCCGAACCGGAACCGATCCACCCCTAGGTGATTTGCACTTTATCGCTGACTTGGAGGGTTTGGTTGAAGGGTTTTTTAATATAAGGGGTGATTTGCACTATTTGTGTTAGTTTGGGGGCTGATTTGGTACTTTTCCCAAAAAAATGGATGCATTGAATGCATAACTTTTTTGTTAATGTAATTAGTTTTCCTGTGCTTTAAAAAATAATTCATTATTCTACTTGTTACCATGCCCAAATCATTATTATGAATTTACGAAGGATTCAGATAGATCTAACGTAGCGGATGATCATAATGTTTTCTCGGTAGTAACCTCAAATATACAAAGCCAACTCCGGTATTCCGGTAAGATCATAATGTTCAACAATTTGTTCTACTTTCGTTCATTGCATTGAATAATAGAAATCGGCACAACACCTCAATATAAATGAACATTAATGCAAGAAGCATTGTGTAAAAACCAGTTCTACTATCCTGTAAAATTTGAGTTTTATTTTCTTTATGATGTATAATTGTCTGCAAACAACTTACCGTCAAACATTTTCTGAATTATTTGAGAAACATTGCATCCTTACATGTTGTTCTTCAACTGATTTCTTTGATCTACAAAGTTATTTGTCAATCTGTCGTATATCACACAAGATGTCGTCCAAGAAGAGAAAGATATCTGGAACCCGCCCACCCGTCCAGAAATGCAGGCCGATCACTAGGCAACACGTAAAAGACCCAGAACCTGAAAAAACATAAAAACCCATTACCTGTGTTAGACCGAGAGATATGGAAATAATCGGTAAACCCAAATCTAAAGATGAAACTAAAATTCCTGAAATGGGAATCCATCCCAAATCTAGCACCTGTCACACCGTACTCCCTTACAAGCGAACAACTGCACCATTATTATACAATATAGCAATACTCAAATATCAATATGAAATATGAATGGGGAAGTAATTAATATTTAAGAGATGAGGATTAAAAAAATAACTCACAACTTGCAAATCACAACCTTCAATATAGCAAAATCAAACTCAAAAGACTACCTAAATTACAAGAATATAGCCTATATGAAAGAGGTGATTGATGTGTTATCAAGTGGGAAGGAAATATGTGTTTTATAGGGGTTTGGACTTTGCAGGGTCAGATACACGACCGGATATATAGGGTACCTGATCTAGTATCTCAGGCCATGTAGCCCAGAAAGTGGCATTTAGAGTCATACCCAATCACGTATAAGTCAAATCTTCAAAAAAATCACTGCACATTGTTTTGTTCAGATTCTGATTTTGACACCGAATAAAGTAAATACCTGATTGGGTATGTCAATATACCCGATCAGGTATATGACAAAATCGATTTTTTTCACATTTCTTTGCCCTTCCATGAAACTTTATTTTGTCTCCAAACTCTTTCCTTATGCTCTCAAATGATTTCATTTTGTTTTTCCATCATGTTTCTTGATTATAGGTCAAATATCTTAGTATCTTCTAATTCTAATCTAATTTTAGAAGATAAAGATTACACTTTAATTGTACAAAAGCTAAGTAAACACAATGTAAAATCATTCTAAAATGTGGTGCTGATCATCTACTAAACAGTACATATCACATATATTTTAAATATTTATTCTAGATAGAAAATCATTTCAAAATTATTTTAGAAAATTGAAAAAGTAATATAAAATAACGCTATCTATCTATCTAAATAGGATTGACACTTATTTTAAAATATTATGTTTGTTTTTCAGTGTTTACTAAGTATTAGCATTATTATATTATTGTGAATACTAATTAGCTTTTATTTTAATTTTATATTAACTAGTATTCCACCCTAGTGTTGCACTTGAATGCATCAATCAATATTAATTTAATGATAATAAGTTGAAGAAATGACAATAAAAAATACTATTTGGTGATTTATATGATCATAATAAAATATCTACCAACGAAAATTAGAATCTATATGTCTTGAACCTTAAAGGGTGTACATTTTTTTCAACTCATTGCATATACAAGAATAGACCTGACCTTTAAATTCTGGAATCAATTAGGTCTTTCCCTGAATAATCAAATCACTCGATCTGCAATCCTCAATTGTAACAAAGATTACGTCAAAATGTAGTACAGGTGAGATGTTGATTCTTCATTATATTGGGATGAAGAGTATTTTATATTTTTTAATGGTACGAAGAGTATTTTATATGAATAAAGAGCAGTATTTAATAATTTTTTATGGCAACATAATGTTTATATAAAATATTACAGTTATTATTGGAAGATTGACAGATATAATGGATATCTCATAAATACATATTCGTTTATTACTTCTCCTTCCGTCCCAATTTGTTTTGCAAAATTTCCGATTTTGATTGTTCCGAAATGATTTTTCACTTTATATTTTCAATATAAAACATAAACAAAGTGATGAGTTCACCTTTTCGTTTATACTCCCTCCGTCCCATAAAACATGGTCATTTTTTTTTAGTTGTCCCAAAAAAATTTGTCCAAATTATTTCTCTCTCCTCTGCATAAATTTCAAGCATAAATTTTTTACTTTATTAATTCATATGCAAGTCAACTTTGATCAAGTTTTGTGGGACCAAGGGAGTACCGCGTACTATTTTTTACCCACCGGATTAATTCCCATCACCCATTTCCCTCCTCCTTCTTTTGAATTGATTTTTCCAATTTTCGGACTTCTATTTTGATTTTCTAGTTTCTGGTTTCTGAGTTTTAATAAAAAATCCGATTTTCATACATTTTGGATGATTGCTTCATATTTGGCCAAGTTTATGGCAGAAAGTTGTATATTGACATCATGTTATGGTAGAAAGACTCTTGTATAAAAATTATTCAATAAAAAAGAATTAGTTGTTTGAAAATTTGGTTATTTACTTCATGTTTTTCAATTTTTGCCAAATTTATGACATTTTTGTGTTAATATTCCAACATGAATCTGCCAACTCTTTGGCAGATCTGAAACTCTTCAGTATGGCAGATGTGAATCGAATCCCAACTCTAAATCTGCCAACATAATGGCAAATTTATTCTGTCTGAGTTGTTACGATGGTGGTGGTGCTCAGCGGATGGTGGTGGTGGATGACGACGCCTGTCAGATGGCGAAGCCGGTGCGGCAAGCGGCAGCGGCGGCAAGCGGCACCATCATCGGCGAGGGCGGCGGTAGAAAGCGTCGGTGAGGGCGGCGACAGGATGCGCCGGCGAGGGCGGCAACATGATGCACCAGCAAGGGGCGGCAACAGGCCATTTGGATCTGGCAGTGGCAGTGATACTGCTAGGGTTTCAATAGTTTTTTTTTTTATTTTACATTTTTGGAATTTAAAAATTTAAAAGAGGGGTATTTTTGTCCAATTGGGCTTAAATTGGTCCTATGAAACTTGAGTTTCGTTTATAGTCCTAGATGTGCAATTAACTTTGCTATTAGTCCTATTTGAGTCATTAACTCAATTTGTTTCTCTGCAGGTCATTCCGCTCTTCAATTTTCGTCCTGTTTCACTCAGCCCCCTGCACCGGCCCTTGTAGCTCCTACTGGGGAGTCAAATGACGCTTTGTGGTATCTCGACTCTGGAGCTTCTGCTCATATGACCTCCTCTGAAGGTATTTTGTCTCGTAAATCTACTTATTCTGGTCCCATGTCTGTTAATGTTGCCAATGGTGTCCAACTTCCTATTAAAAATATTGGTCATATTACATTAAATACACCTAGTCATCCTCTGTCCTTAAAGTCTGTTTATCATGTGACTCAAATTAAATTTAATTTAATTTCTAGTCAAAGTTATGTGCTGATAACAACTGTGTTGCAATTTTTTTAAAATATTCTTTTCTTGTGAAGGACAAAATTTCGGGGGCAATTCTTCTTCAGGCGCATCAGCCTCTCAACCTCAGCCATCCTGCACCTTTAGCTTATCTTTCATAGTGTCGTGTGGCCTTGTATGGCATCGTAGATTAGATCATTGTGGCGAAAATGTTTTACGCCTGTTGCATACTAAAAAACTTATTTCTTGCTGATTGGGCAAATCACAACGTTTACCTTTTTCAGATGCTAGTTATAATTCTCGTTCTCCATTACAATTAATTAATTTTGATGTATGGCAATCCCATGTTCTATCTAATCTAGGTTTTAAATATTATGTGTGTTTTATTAATGATTTTTCTTGTTTCATTTGGACATATCCTATGTGTGGTAAAAATGAGGTTTTTAGTCATTTTCGTGTTTTTAAACTTTTAGTTGAGAATTTATTTAATACTAAAATTAAAGTTTTTCAAAGTGATGGAGAGGGTGAATTTACTAACTTTAATAATTTATATGCAGCAGTTTTTTACAGAACATGGAGTTTATTTTCAAAAATCTTGTCCACATACTTCTCAACAAAATGGTGTTGCGGAGCGCAAACACCGTCATCTTCTTGAACTTGTTAGGACTATGCTTATTACTACGTCTATTTCTAATACATTTTGGGTTGATGCCATTTTTACAGTTGTGTATATTGTTAACAGACTTTCCTCTCCTGTTTTGTCTGGTCATTCCCCTTAAGAAAAGCTTTTTCAAAAATTTTCGGACTATAATATATTACGTGTTTTTGGGTGTGCGTGCTATCCAAATTTTTCTGGTTCTTCCTCCGATAAACTATCTCATCGCTCTATTCAGTTTGTGTTTCTTGGCTATGCATCTGGTTTTAAAAGTTATCCTTGTCTTGAATCCAAGTCTGGTAAAGTTTTTATTCGTTTTCGCACTTTGTCCTCTATGAATGCACATTCCTCTATCCCAGACTCTAATGATTTTTCTCTGATCAATACATTTCCTACCCACACCTGCCCAAACTCCCTGCCGCTACACCAGATTCCCCTTCTGCGTTGCGCAGTAGCGCATTTCAGCCGGCCTCCTTCTCTTCCCTGGTGAATAGCAGCACCCCACAGTCACCAACAGACCCTGCTACTCCCCACTTCGACACCACTCCAGCCAGTCCCTTCGCTTCCCAGACCATCGCCAACCCAGCCAGTTCTTCCTCGGACGGTTCAGCCCTCTCCCAGACCACGCCCAGCCCCGCCAGTCCTTCCCCGGGCAGTTCCGCCATCTCCCAGACCATGACCAGCCCCTGCCCGATTACTCCTGCTGCTCCAACTACTCCCTTGCCCAATATCCATCCTATGCAAACTCGGGCTAAATCGAAATTTTTTAAACCAAAAATCATTTTTAATTTAAATACGGTTGTGTTATCAGCAGATCCTTCTTATTTTTCTGAGGCTAATAAACAGTTAAACTGGATGGGGCAATGACCGAATAGTTTGATGCTCTTATCTCTAATAATACTTGGGAGTTGGTGTCATTTGATAATTCTAAGAATATTGTGGGGTCTAAGTGATTTATAAAACTAAATATAATTATGATGGGTCTATTGAGCGTTATAAAGCTTGTTTGGTTGCCTAAGGATTTAATCACCAGGCAGGTGTAGATTTTTCTGAGACTTTCGGTCAAGTCATTAAACCCACTATTGTCCGTGTTGTTCTTACTTTAGCTATTTCTTTTGGGTAGGTCATCTGTCAGTTAGATGTCAAAAATGCATCTCTTCATGGTACTCTTATTGAAGAGGTATATATATGTTAGCCGTGAGATTTTGTGCATCATTTTTCCTAATCATGTATGTCGATTGCGAAAGGTCATTTATGGTCTTAAGCAAGCCCTACGAGCATGGTTTCATCGCTTCAGTAGTTTCTTGTTCACTCATAATTTCACGTGTAGTAAGTCTGATAATTCCTTGTTCATTTTTTGTCAGAATAATTCCGTTATTTATTTATTGCTCTATGTAGATGACATTATTATCACTGTTAATTCTTCCTCTGTTATCACTTCTTTTATCAGTCCTATTGCTCAGCACTTTGCTATGAAAGATCTTGGTGATCTACATTATTTTTTAGGTGTCCAGGCTGTACGTACAATAACGTACTGCCAAAGATTTGTTTTTGTCCCAACATAAATATGTCTCTGATATTCTCTCTCGATTTCACTTACATACTCTCAAGGCAGTTCATACCCCTCCTGTTACTCGCACTTCTCTATCTTTCACTGATGGGTAGCTTCTTGCAGATGCCACTGAATATCGTAGTATGGTTGATGAGTTTCAGTATTTAACTTTGACAAAACCTGATATTACCTATGTTGTACATTTAGTCTCATTTTATGCATGCTCCCCGTACTATTCATCTTTTTGCAGTCAAGAAGATTTTCAGGTATTTGCAGGGGAACTTGATCATGGGTTATGGCTTCGACCGACTATGCAGGCTACCTGTGTTGTGGCCAACTTCGATGCTGACTGGGCAGGCTGCCCAGATACGTCTCGGTCCACGACATGATTCGTTGTGTTTTTGGGACCCAATCTTGTCTCTTGGAAATCTAAGAAACAGCCTACCGTATCCAAGTCCTCTACAGAAGCAGAGTATAGAGCCGTTGCATACACAGTCCAAGACCTATGCATATTCGTTCCATATTATTTGAGCTTGGGTTTCCTGTCACTGCTCCTGTTCAGCTATTTTGTGATAATGTCACAGCTTCCTACTTGATTGCTAACCCAATTCAGCATGTTCATAGAAAGCATATACAGATTGAATATCATTTGTTCAGAGAACGCGTGGCTCATGGAGATTTGGTTGTGAAGTACATCACACAATTACAGTTGGCTAATATTTTTACTAAGATTCTTTCTAGTCAACAATTTCATTTTTTTAAAGACAACATGTGCGTTGTATCTTCCGCACATGTTGAGGGGGTGTAATAGAATACATTTTAGGATATTTGCTTCCTAGAATATATTTAGACATATTTGTTTCCTATTGTAGTCTGAACTCTTCTCCTATTAAATTATTAATACACATGTCAGGGCTCGTATTGGAGCACTATTTCTCATTATTTCACAGCTTATTCCGGTTTTGATTTTGTCATGATGTAATCCACTTATATTCTAGTCTAAACTTATTAAGGGGTGATGCTTTCAGATCTATTGTGGAGAACGACAATGAAGCTTGAAGATTGTTAGAAGGAAGGCGCAATGTTGGTGATTTTAGTATCACCAGGTTCATTTTAGTGTAATGGAATTTACAGATTACCAATGGAGTTCAAGTTTAATTTTAGACAAGTTAGGAGGTGCGGAGCGCACACTTGTACGAAATTAAATTTGAACTTGGTTCGATTAAATGGCAGGGGTCAAGGGGGCTGCGCCCCCTTGCGGGGTCCAAGGGGCAGCGCCCCCGGCGGGGGTCTCGCTGCCCCCGGTCAGCGAGCGGGGTCGAGGGAGGCCGCCCTCGCGGGGCTCGGGGCAGCGCCCCAGACCAAAATTTTATTTTATTAAAGAAATAAATATGGAAATTTATTTTCGGATAAACATGTCCATATTAATTATTTAATAGAATGACTTTCTGTTAGAGTAAAACTCTAACTAATTGGCCTTATCTCTTTGGTAATCAGAAGAATTCGAGTTCTACTAAAACTGCTAGTTCGTGGTCTGTATATTGGTGCCTCAGTTTTAGACTGTCTCTCAGAGTGATTATCCCCATAATCTAAATTTCGTGTAACCCAGGCATAGGGTCGAAATATTAGATTCGGAAAGTGATCACACGATACTCTGAAAAATCCGCCAGATTTTCTAAAACAGTTTCCCAACTCCCCAGATTTAACAATCGAATCTAATATTTTTTCTTGTTTCGGAAAATCATGGCTGAATCTGTAAAAGAGATGACTTCCAAATTCGACAAGTTGGAGAAATTCCAAGGAGTTGATTTCCGTCGCTGGCAAAAGAAGATGCACTTTCTGTTGACCACACTGAAGGTGGTTTACGTTCTGAGTACGCCTATGCCAGAGTATCACGAAGATGAAACTATTGAGCAGTCAAGGCGTCGTTCCAAGTGGGAAAACGATGACTACATCTGCAGGGGCCATATTCTAAACGGTATGTCTGATACTTTATTTGATATTTACCAAAACGTGGAGAGTGCGAAGGAATAGTGGAATTCACTTGAGTCCAAGTATATGGCTGAGGATGCTTCTAGTAAGAAGTTCCTTGTTAGTGATTTTTATCACTATAAGATGATGGACTCAAGGCCTGTTATGGAACAATACAATGAAATTCTTCGCATTCTGGGCCAACTCACTCAACATAATATGAAGATGGATGAGTGCGTCGCAGTAGCGATGATAATTGAAAAATTACCACCAACATGGAAGGATTACAAGCGTGATCTGAAACATGGGAATGAAGAGTTGTCTCTGTTACAACTCGGTAGTCACATACAGATTGAGGAATCACTCCGCATTCAAGAAGGTGACAAAAATAAGGCAAAGCCTGATGTTGGACAACTTACTGTCCACATGGTTGAAGTAAACAAAAACAATCAAAATCACAAGGGAAAAGGCATCAAACGCAAGAATGATAGCCGAGACAAACCAAATAAGAATCCTAAGGATCTGGTTTGTTGGAGATGTCAAAAGACGGGTCATGTTAAGCGTGATTGTCGGGTGAATCTCAATAAGAACAATGCTGCAAATAGTGGTGGAGGAAAAAGTGGTGGTGGAAACAGTGGGCCTAAGGACTCTACTGCATCTAGAGGAGGTCAGAATCTTTCTAACCCTCTTTATAATTCTACTCAGAATTATTGTTCACTAATTCCTGGTTCTTTTTATGTACAGGATGATGACCGTACATGGTGGGTTGACTCGGGTGCCACAAGTCATATGTGTAAAGATCATCGATGGTTCGAGAAATTGACACCAGTTGATGATGGTTCCACGGTGATGATGGGTGATAAGTCGAGTCAACCAATTTGTGGCTTTGGAGTTGTTAGTCTTACGTTTACTTCGGGAAAAACAATAAAGTTGTCTGATGTTTTATTTGTTCCTAGGCTTAGTAAGAACCTTGTTAGTGGTGGTTGTTTAAATTCTGATGGCTTTAAGCAAGTCTTTGAATCGGATAAATTTATTTTATCTCGATTTGGCACGTTTGTTGGTTTTGGTTATTTTACTAATCGTATGTTTTGCTTGAATTTGGTTGATACTTTATCTTCTGTTGGAAATTCTGTGTTTGTATCATCTGCATCATTTACTTCTTCAATTGATAATGCCATGCTTTGGCATGCTCGTTTAGGTCACGTTAATTTTAGAAGAATGCACGAAATGTCAAAAGATGGATCAATTCCTGCCTTTGATATTAATACAGAAAAATGTAAAACTTGCATGTTGACCAAAATCACAAGACAACCTTTTCAAAATATTAATCGAAATTCTGGAATTTTGGAATTGATTCATAGTGATCTTTGTGATTTTCATTCAACTCCCTCACTTGGCAACAAAAATTATGTCGTAACTTTTATTGATGATTCAACTCGGTTTTGCTATGTGTATTTGTTGCATTCTAAGGATGAAGCCTTACAAAAATTCAAAATATACAAAACCGAGGTGGAATTGCAATTAAGCAATCCGGTTAAATGTCTTAGAACTGATCGGGGAGGGGAATATATGGATGCCCAATATTTCCAATCAGTTGGTATCATCCATGAGACCACGGTACCATATACACCACAACAGAATGGTGTTGCCGAAAGGAAAAATCGAGTTTTAAAAGAAATGGTCAACTCGATGTTGTCTTACTCAGGCTTGAGTAAGGGTTTTTGGGGGGAGGCAATGCTTACCGCATGTTATGTCTTGAATAGGGTTCCAAATAAAAGGAACAAGAAGACCCCATATGAATTATGGTTCAAAAAGTCTCCAAATTTGAGTTACCTCAGAATTTGGGGCTGTCGGGCAGTTGTCAAACTAACCAATCCCAAAATAAATACTTTGGGAGAAAGGGGAATTGACTGCATTTTCATAGGATATGCTGAAAATTCCAAGGCATATAGGTTCTATGTTATAGATCCTAATAATTCGGTTTCTGTACATACCGTGATTGAGTCGCGAGATGCGATTTTTGATGAAATGCGTTTTTCATCAATCTCAAGGCCTAAGGATCTGATTTCTAACAGTAATGAAGGACAAATTTCAAAAACTTTAGAAGGTATATCAGATCCGGAACCCCAAGAGGTCAGGAGGAGCAAACGGGCTCGAATTGCTAAAAATTTTGGCTCCGATTTCCAGCTCTATTTGGTGGAAGGATCAAGGGATGAGGTTGGATTTCAATACTCGTATTGTTACAGTATTGAAGGAGATCCAAAGACCTTTAAAGAGGCCATGGAATCCCGAGATGTGACCTTTTGGAAAGAGGCAATTGATGATGAATTATCATCAATTTTAGAAAACAATACATGGGTGCTATGTGATTTGCCACCAGGTTCTAAACCTTTGGGTTGCAAATGGATCTTCAAAAAGAAGATGAAGGTAGATGGAACTATAGATAAGTTCAAAGCACGTTTGGTAATACAAGGGTTTAAACAAAAACCAGGTATTGATTATTTTGACACATATGCACTAGTGGCCCGGATATCTACCATTAGATTGTTGGTTGCTTTGGCAGCCATCCACAATCTGGTTGTCCATCAAATGGATGTCAAAACAGCCTTCTTAAATGGAGAGCTTGATGAGGAAATTTACATGAACCAACCAGAAGGTTTTGTTATGCCCGGTAATGAGCATAAAGTGTGTAAGCTTGTCAAATCTTTGTATGGTCTGAAACAAGCACCAAAACAATGACATCAAAAGTTTGATGAAGTTATTTTATCAAGTGGTTTTAAGCTAAACCAATCTGATAAATGTGTTTACAGTCGGTTTGATTCAACCGGGTGTGGTGTGATAATTTGCCTATATGTTGATGACATGCTGATTTTTTGGCACTGATCAACTTCAAGTTGATGAAACGAAAAGTTTATTGTCATCAAGGTTTTCCATGAAAGATATGGGGGAGGTTGATGTAATCCTTGGTATTAGGATTAAGCGGTTGAACAAAGGAATTGCTATGACGCAAGCACACTATGTTGAGAAAATTCTCAAGAAATTTAATTATAGTGAATGTTCTCCCGTGAGTACTCCCATGGACCCTAGTGTCAAATTAATGCCAAACAAAGGCAAGGCAATATCACAATTAGAATACTCTCAAGCTATAGGATGCTTGATGTATGCCATTACAAGCACTCGTCCGGATATCGCCTACGCGGTTGGGAGGTTGAGTCGGTATACTAGCAATCCTAGTACTCAACATTGGCAAGCAATTCAGAGAGTATTCAAATACTTAAAAGGAACCATGGATTATGGAATATGTTATCTTGGATATCCCTCGGTTCTAGAAGGATATACTGATGCAAGCTGGATAAATCACCTAGAAGATCATTCTTCTACAAGTGGTTGGGTATTCTTGCTTGGGGGAGGTGCCATTTCTTGGGCCTCTAAGAAGCAAACTTGCATTACAAATTCAACAATGAAGTCTGAATTTGTTGCTTTAGCTGCTGCCGGTAAAGAGGCAAAATGGCTAAGGGATTTGGTTTTTGAGATTCAATTATGGACAAAGCCAATTGCACCCATTTCTATTCGTTGTGATAGTGCTGCCACGTTGGCTAAGGCCTATAGCCAAGTGTATAATGGGAAGTCTAGACACTTAGGTGTTAGACATAGTATGATTAGGGACTTAATCATGAAGGGTGTAATTTCTGTTGAGTATGTGAAATCACAACAGAATTTGGCGGATCATTTAACTAAAGGTCTGGCCAGGGACTTAGTGCACAAGTCTGCGATTGGGATGAGTTTAAAGTCCATTTAATTCCATAATGATGAGTAGGGATGGACTCGGGTCCGGGCCGGGTCCGGGCCTAGGCCCGGGCGGGCCAGTGGGTCAGAAATGGTGGACCCGGGACCGGCCCGGGTAACATCCGGGTCCGGGCCGGGCCGGGCCCGTTATATTTTTTTTTGTTTTCCTCTTCCTAATTAACCCACTCCCACCCCCAACCCCCAAACCACCCCAAATGGCCCAAAATATCCAGCCCAACCCGAAAATTTAAAAAAAATTGAAAAAAAAGAAAAAAAAATAGTTTTTGGCCCGGCCGGGTCGGGCCTTGTTTTGGGTGACCCGAGCCCGGACCGGAAAACCCACGGGCCGGGCCTACCCGGACCGGTCACTGACCGGGCCACCGTGTCGGGCCGGGTCGGAACAGTACCGGTCCCGGGCCGGTTCCGGGTCGGGCCACCCGGCCCGAGTCCAATACTAATGACGAGACACCCAATTCCCCTCTAATATAATATTAGAGGTTGAATTCAATGAGGAAAGCTCATACTTAAGGAATGGAACACATGCATTTTGTCATCCCAGGTTAGTGTGTTCGGACCTGTAGTAAAAGGGTTGAATATATATTCTTAATAATTCCTTTGTTAAAATGTAAGCAGGTACATGATTAAAGGAATTACCTATATGATCGTGAAGTGTAGCCGCACTTCGAAAAGTTGGGACTTGACTTTTATACGATTATGAATGGATTGGGACACTCGGCTTAATAATAGTGTCAAAGTTTTGAACTAGTTGTTTATTTGAACTTATGTGTATGTTATCTTCATGTATTCAAATGGGTTGAAGGGTTCAATTCTTAGAACACCCTGATTCTCGAGTATTTGGAATGTGTAATGTACTAATATGAAAATTCAATCGTTTCGATATTTTCATGTATGCATAAGTTTGGTTGTCTCTTATTCTTGTTTATGTAGATTCATGGTTACACTAAAATGGGGGAGGATTGTCGGTGATTTTAGTATCACCAAGTTCATTTTAGTGTAATGGAATTTACAGATTACCAATGGAGTTCAAGTTTAATTTTAGACAAGTTAGGAGGTGCGGAGCGCACACTTGTACGAAATTAAATTTAAACTTGGTTCGATTAAATGGCAGGGGTCAAGGGGGCTGCGCCCCCTTGCGGGGTCCAAGGGGCAGCGCCCCTGGCGGGGTCCAAGGGGCAGCGCCCCTGGCGGGGGTCTCGCTGCCCCCGGTCAGCGAGCGGGGTCGAGGGAGGCCGCCCTCGCGGGGCTCGGGGCAGCGCCCCAGACCAAAATTTTAGTTTATTAAAGAAATAAATATGGAAATTTATTTTCGGATAAACATGTCCATATTAATTATTTAATAGAATGACTTTCTGTTAGAGTAAAACTCTAACTGATTGACCTTATCTCTTTGGTAATCAGAAGAATTCGAGTTCTACTAAAACTGCTAGTTCGTGGTCTATATATTGGTGTCTCAGTTTTAGACTGTCTCTCAGAGTGATTATCCCCATAATCTAAATTTCGTGTAACCTAGGCATAGGGTCGAAATATTAGATTCGGAAAGTGAGCACACGATACTCTGAGAAATCCGCCAGATTTTCTAAAACAGTTTCCCAACTTCCCAGATTTAACACGCAATGGCAGAGATGAGTAGGAGGAAGGTTGATGAGAGAGGTGATGAGAAGGAAGGTTGCAGCAGTGGTGGGCGATGGAAGACATCGAGACAAAGGAGAGAAGGAGAAGGCTTTAATTTGGGAATGAGAATGAGATCCAAACTGGAATATCTACCTTCTGTTTTTAGTTATTACAAAAATAAAAATGAACACTTGTATTGTTTTAACTTACCCCACAAGTAATTTAAAACCTCTTCCCAAATTATTATAATGTATATATATGTCTTGGTACTTTGTATAATAATAATGAATATGAAATTTAGACTCTGCTGCCCAAGTTGCAATGATAGCACCTTACGACTGCCCAAGTTGGTATTTTTCCTCTGCGTATGGGGTGAATATTCTGAGTTCAACATCCCTCCCGGCCCCCGGCGGCCTCCTATGCATGAGGAGTTGTACAGAAATGAGATCGAATTTCTCATCTATTCACTCTACCACAGCCATGTCTGGAATAAATAAAATCCAACAAGATTATTATGAAATAGAAAATCAAAAACTTCAATTGGTTTGGATGAGGAAAAAGTGATAGACTTACTTAAATGATATACTCCGTCCGTATTAGGTCATGTCATCATTGACTTTGTTCACATTTTGATTATGAGTAAACTTGTGGTGCTAGCTTGGATGGATCGATAACAAAATGTAGAATAAGAATATTACCGTTTGCTCCAAATGTGGATGTGGATGTGGATGTGGATTTAATTCTACCAAGCCCTCCCCGTGAAGACTAGCTAGCTTTCATGCATATATCAATAGGTTGGCGTGTAAGGGTAAAAGTTGTGGTTCATTTGGGGGAACCCCAATCCCATTCCATCCCTTGCATATTGCTGCCATAATAGCTTCTCTTCTACTAACAATCTCTGTTTCTTCTCCATTTCTGACATCTGCACGTACGGGGGTGGCGGTATGGATAGGGATGCCGCGAATGGGTCCGCATAGCCTTGTGGCGCCGCCGGTGCCGCAACGCTGCTGGCACTCCCCGTAGCCAGTACACTGGTGGCCGCACCATTTATTGAACCCTGGGAAATTAATTAATGATAACAAATTTAGCTTTCACTCAAGGGCGGATCCAATGTGGGGGCAGGGGACAGCTGCCCCCACCCAACCCCTATATATATATATATATATCAAAAATAAAATTATATACTCCCCCGGTCCTTAATTAACTTTACACTTTCCTTTTTGGACCGTCTCATATTAAACTTTACACTTCCTTATTTGTCTTATTTGGCAAACAAATCTACACCAAAAAGTGCAAAACAGTGCCAAACAGTGTACTCTACAGTAAAGTCAAATTTATTTCCTTAATATGTGTGAAGTCAAAGTGTAAACTTCATTAGGGACCGGAGGGAGTATGAAAATAGGTATTCAAAATGAGTAAGTTATTCGAAATAATTGTCCTGCTTTCCTTTTCGATCCGTCCAGAAATAATTGTCTCATTTCCTTATTTGGTAAACAAATCTATACAAAACAGTGCCAAACAGTGTCGCTACAGTGCCAAACAGTGTCGCTACACTGTGAAGTCAACTTCACTTTCTTCATCTGTGTGAAGTTCAAACCAGGACGATTATTTCGGGACGGAGGTAGTATAAACAAGTATGGTAACCATGGATAGCTGTGACAGAGCGGAGCTTAGTTTGATGTGTGGGGCAAGCTTACAAATTGATCAATGGTTCGAATCGCAACTCCTTAAAGTTTTTCATTTTGTTTGAAAGCCTTTTCATTTTGTTTTGCGTTGGTCAAAAGCCTTTTTTACTCCCTCCGTCCCTGAATTATCTTCAAACTTTCCTTTTTCGTCCGTCCCAAAATTATCTCCTCCTTCCCTTTTTGGCAAAAAATTTGTGGTTCACAATCATTCTTACACATTCCTACACATTTCTCTCTCCTCTGCACAACTCTCCACCACACAAAATCCACTATCTTAATTAGTGTGCCCGGCCGAAATGGGAGAAAAAACAGGGACGGAGGGAGTATTTTGTTTAAAAGCCTTTTTTATTTTGTTTCAAGTTGGTTAAAAGCCTTTTTCATTTTGTTTCACGTTTGCTATTTTATTTAAAAGCCTTTTAATTTTGTTTGAGGTCGGTTAAAAGCCTTATTCATTTTGTTTTACTTTTGCAATTTCAAGCTCTAAACAAATTTAAATTTACTTCGAGTTTAGACAAGTGTATTTAAATTTTGGCTTGTTTGAACTACTTGAATACGTAAGTACATTGTGATTTGATGGCATCACTAAAATAGGTTAGGAAGAATTGTCAAAAAAACTACTTCAGGTTAATTTTTCGCATATAATTTGTGAAGTTTAACATTTACATTTACTATAAATTAAATTTTAAATATACGTGTGTATTCGCAACTTAAGTTAATTCTAAATAAATACTTGATTCATTTCTTATTTAATTCTTATTGCTGACATAATTTTGAATAAATTACAAACCATGCAATCAAATTTATTAGGAATTTTATCGGTTCAGAACCTGAAAGTTGGGTTTACTATCAAGTCTAGACTTGAAAGAATAATTCTATCAATTAGGGACCTATAAGATTACAAATTTATCAAATATAAGGCTTAAAATTTTAACACTGCTAGCTTACCTCTAACGGAAATTCGATAAACCATATATCGAATGAAGTTGATATATCGTGATCAGCTTGTTGAAACTGAAGGAAGTTTTTACGGAAACCATATACACTCAATAATTTCATGTCATCTAGAACTCGCTTGCTTGTTCTATATAATTCCATAAGACTATTCTAAAAAAATATTACAAAAATTAAACACCTCACACAGTCATTAAAAGATTGACCAAAGCAGCAAAAAATCGTCGAGCAGACCCATACTTACCGGCAAACGAAGCTTTGACGAAATTGCTCTCCTCATGCGAAGGTGCAATGGGTTGGAGTGAAAAAGATTAACAGAAGAACTAAGAAGTGATTACTAGATATCTCTTAATCTTGAATTCCAATTTAGACATTGAAATGGCCGGCAGCAAAAGCTCTTATTGTCAGAAGAACAAAAGCTTTTGTTCTCTTGGTTAAATGAAACGATGGAATTCAATGGCAGCTCTTGAAATTTTTAAACCTTATTTAGAAATTGGAATGGCAGCAAAAGCTTGTAGGTATGTGTGGATGAGGTAAGACAGGAGAAAAGGAAACGATGGAGTGAAAAAAAAGGAGAAAACGACGATAAGATAAAGGAACATGAAGTGAAAAGTATGTGTCAATTTCTAATGGTGATTGGGATGTACATGTGGCAATTATTAATGTAGGTGGCGGTTTATCGAATTTCCGTTAGAGGTATGTTAACGGTGTGAAATTTTTAAGCCTTGTATCGATAGATTGTAAATTTGTAATCTTATAGGTCCCTAATTGATAGAATTATTGTTTCAGGTCCAGAATTGATAATAAACCCAAATTTCAGATCCCGAATCAATAAAATTCCAATTTATTTTTAGCCAAGTAAAAATTTATCTGTCATGAAATTTGATATCGTAATATTTTTGTCCCACAAATATTTTGTTATTTTAATTGATTTTACACTTTTTTATTAATATGATCGTTATTCACGACATGTGTGAGATGTCTAATGAAAGTTTGCCCCCATTGACGGAAATTCCTGGATACGCCCTGGGTTCACTGAAATATACTAGTATATGGAATCTAATACTCCGTACATAGGTATGTGTACACTAAACCCTAATATGGAATCTAATACTAGTATATCCTACACCCGGGTATGTGTACATCCGGTTATTTTGTAATTTTTAGCAACTTTAAACCTTTGCTCTCTAATCTTCCTTCTCGTTGAATCCGCATGTTCCCTCCATCATCTTTCCTCTTCCGCCGTCATCCTCTTTTCTTTCCTCTCCCGCAGCCATCCACTTTTCTTTCTTTTCTTCTGCAGTTCGACCGCCATACTCATGCAACTTTTCTTCTGACGCCATACTCATGTCATACTCATTCATGATTGTTACTCTTTTTAATTTTTTTTCTTTACTTTTAGCGCTAGCTAGTACGTTGGTTTTACTTTCTTTTGTGTTGGTTATTTAGTTTTGTTGATGACTAACTTTAACTGAAACTGAAGAGAAAACTATCCCTCGGTCTAAAACGGATGTCAGTAATTCTTTTTTCTTTACTTCTTTTGGTTTCTTTATTTGTTATTACTTCTTTCTTTTTCTCTATATATTAACACTGAACACTTTAGAAATGAGTTTTACTTTAAACACAAATGAGTAAAACGTCTAAAAAATGAACATACACAAATGAGCTTTTGAATTTTTGGACTCATTTTGGAAATTATGTATGTTCATTTAGTATATCTATTATGCTCATTTTTAAAATGTTTTAGCAATGCATATTTCAAAAGTCTCATATTATATTAGATTTATATAGATGTTGATTATAGACACGAGACAACAAATCATGATACTCAATCGCAGATTCTAATACTCAATAACGCATGTTTGATGCTCACAACTCACGGAAAATGTCTTGATGCTCAATAAACAAAACTTACAATTTTCATATCTATGCTCATCTTGTAAGCTACATATGCTCATTTTTATAGGTCTAATGCTCATTAAAAATTCATTAATGCTCATTTAACAGAAATTGTCATTTTCTTCGATCTCAATGAAAATGTCGTGATGTTCAACTAAAAAAACAACTAACAAATTCATTAATTCTCATTTTGGAAGTTACATATGCTCATTTGATACTGATCTTATGCTCATTTTATAAATGTCATATTAATGCGTTTTTTAAAAGTACTATTTTATGTTAGACTCATAATACTCAACATAATAGGTCTGATGCTCATTAAAAGTTCATAAATGCTCGTGCACAAAAAACCATGATTTTCATCTCAATATATAGCGGAAATAACTTAGGTTTGATGCTCAATGAAAATTTCATACGAGTTGATTATAAATAATTTAATAAGTTTTTGTAAATGGAATGTGTTTCTTAACTAGGCCTTTTTTGTGGGCCTTATTAGGTTCTTTTTCTTACACTTTTATACTTATAATGAGCATTACACCAATATCAAATGAGTATACATACTTATGAAATGAGCACACAAAAATTCAGAAAGATCATTTAAGATCTCTACTATGCTCAAATATTAAATGTGAATACATAACGTGTGAAATCAGCATCAAAAAGTTCAAAATGAGCATGACACCAATATGCATTGATATCACATTTAAGTTGTCTAATGTAATGTTCATTTTAAAATGAACATTACACCAATATCAAATGAGCATAGTTAATTTACGAAATGAGCATCGAAAATTTAAAAAACTCATTTAAAATCTTGAATATGTTTAAATATCAATTTGTGTATGCAGTAAGCTCATACCTGTAGATTATAAAAAAGAACTGATTCCTTATTTTAGACCAACCAATTTTATTAAGTAGGAGTTCAAAATTAGAAAAAGAGAAGACATAAAGTCTATATAAAAAGAAAAATGAAAAAAGGATACAAAAAAAGGCAAAGAAACGTTGAAGTTAGAAAAATTAAAGTTCAAAATCAAAAGAAAAGGGAAAAGGAAAAAATCAAAATTAAAAAGAAAAAAAGAAAAAACGAGAAGAAAAAATGGAAGAAATGCATACAAAAAAAATAAGAATAAACAAAAGAAAAGAAAAATGGAGAACGTAGGAAGTAAGGATGAAAGTGAATGCCCGGAAGAAAAAGGAAGCAATTGAGCAGCTCAACTTATTAATTATCCTCAAACTAATTCAGCAGGATGCCCGTTTTTATGAAGGTAAGTCCGTCCATGGATTAACTAAAAAAAGGGCCGGCGGGGGCGGGTAGTAGTTTTAATAAATGGCTACAGATTTGAATTGAATGCTTGCCTGTTGGTACAGTCCGTCGAGGAGTAAGGCGTCGAAGCCTCCTGGGAGTTGTGCCTTGCTGTTTGACAAGTAGCAAGCGGATTGAACCAGAACGGTTTCCCAATCTCCGGCGGCGGAATGTGGCGCAGCAGCAGCAGACGCACCATCAAATAAATCCAAAGCTAATTGATCAGCTGCAGCCGTCATCTGCGCTCCTCCATCTCCCGAGTCCAACAGGTCTCCTATCTCCTGCTCCTCTTTTTCCTCCACCTCCTTCATCGGCGGCGGTGGTGGAAGAGCATTCGCTGGTAGCGGATCCGGTTCATCATCGTATACTTGGCTGCTGCAGCTGCTGCGTCTCTTCCGCTCGGATTTCTCCCGGATCAGATCATCCATGAGATCGAGTTTGTCATTGACCATAACGACGTCGTCCGGATAGTCGGAGGAGCGTGCGATTCCGTTGGATCTGGACCAGGTGTAGAAGAGGCGCAGCTCATCGAATTGCTTGGCGACGCGGCAGAAGATCTCATGCACTTTCACTGATTCGGGAATGGAAAGCTCCATGAATCGGTCCATCAGGACCCCCAGTAGTTGTGCCATTCCATGGTATATCTCGAAGCTCTCTTTCACTACTGGATAAAGAGCTACCGACACTAATCTGTGCTGCTTTGCACAACCTGCGCACAATTACATCATCAATTGATCAATTCTATATCAATCAATTACACAAAAATCTTTGTCATTTCCATTTAAAATAAGAAATATATGACTAATATTATTTCTCTCTCATTTGCACAAATTTCAAACACACGTTTTTTACTTTATTAATTTACGTGTAAGTCAACTTTGACCAAATTTTGTGAGACAGAGAGTATGTAAAGTCAATATTTTCCCCAACCAATGTTAAAGTTAAATCTCCATATTGATAATTAGTTCGATTTTAATGTAGTTCCACAATCCAAATTATAATATGATAAAATTGATAATAAAATGAATAGAGATAATTACCCTAGGTATGACTAAAACTCTCTCACTTTCTCAATCTATGACTTAACTAGTTTTTTTCCAAAAATAATATTTAAATTGGTAATATATAATTAATTTCGTACTCCCCCGGTCCTTATTAAACTTTACACTTTGACTTCACACATATTAAGGAAATAAATTTGACTTTACTGTAGAATACACTATTTGACACTGTTTGACACTGTTTGTCACTGTTTAGCACTGTTTTGCATTGTTTTGTGTAGATTTGTTTGCCAAATAAGGCAAATAAGGAAGTGTAAAGTTTAATATGGGACGACCTGAAAAGGAAAGTGTAAAGTTAATTAAGAACCGGATGAAGTAATTAATAATTAATTAATTGATTTGTATGGACTAATATACCCTTTAAGCTATGTCTATAAAACCCTAAGCTCTTTCTCATTTTTTCCAACCATAGCCTCTTCTCTCCAACCCTAACCGCACAGCCCCTTCCACAGCCGTTCTTCGACCCATTGTTCAGCCGCACTGCCGCCGCCGCACTGCAGCAGCAGCACCATCTGGTTCTCACCCTCCTTCCTCTCACCTTCGCATACCTCATATGACACCCATCACACAACATGCCTCGTACCCGTCTTTGATGCCATAATGTCGAGGGTGAAGAGACGCACTGGTCCATGGACGGCCTTAGCTTCAACCACCACTGCCTTCAAGGTTGGACCCTCGAGGAAGATGCAACAGATGTATCTGCACTCCCTGCCATTGTGTTGTTGACCATGGGTGCCAGAGTTTTTGCATTCCAGGCAGTAGTGACCAGCCGGCCGGCCACACGAGTTCCTTCTGCAGCGATGGTTTTTGGTTAATCAAGATTAGGCTTTGTTGGCTTCTTTCGTGTTTTCTGAAATTAGGGGTTATAGGCATTGAACATGTGCATTGAAAAAGTATTATGTGCAGTGATTCGAAGGCAATAGATAATGTTACAACATTGGCGGGAATTGCATTGAATATACATGGTAATAGACATGTTGTACAAGACAGTGAATGAATGCATTAAGAATTTTTGTTATGCGGTGATTATGACCAGAATTGCAGTGACCCAGAGCATAAATATCATCACGAAATGCAATATACTTAATTAGTCGTAAAATAATACAATTATTTAATCTAAAAAACAAAAAAACAAAAACTAAAAATAAATTCCTCAAGTGAATGAGAAGAGAATTAATTTTGGCGGAAGTGCAGTGATAATTATCGGATGTGCAATAAAATCATGCATTAATGTTGTGCATTAATGGCAATACAAATTGCAGTAATTTTAATTGGAAGAAATTAGTGCAAAATGAACATTTTTTAAATAAGGGTATTTTCGTCATTCAACCTTTATATATAAACAAAATTTATTTATTTTTTTGGAGTTTTGGTCATACAAAAGTCGAAAAACTAGTTAGGTCATAGATTGGGAAACTCATTGAGTTTTATTAATATGAATTAATGGCACAAATAATACTAATAGGCTTTTACATGACATAAATGTGACCAAAAGTCGAGTTTTTTCCCAAACTGGGGTAGTTTCAAAACTTATTTCCCAAAGTAGGGTACTTTTAAACTTATTTCCCAAACTAGAGTATTTTTTTGCCACGTCATCCAACCTGCCACGGATGACACATAATTGCTAGTCATTCCATGTCATCGATTTGTGTGTGTTTTACTTGATAAAAAAATATGCCACTAGTGGGACTTGAACCCACAACCTCTCATGTACATCATCGTAATGCAAAAACCACTAGGCTACAATGATAATTTGGTATAAGCTCGCATTTAAATAGCTTTAACATAAACGATTATAAAAATTTTAAGTTCTCAAATTTACTTTTTTAACTCAAATAATTAAAGAATTTGTGAAAATTTTAATTTGAGTTATTCAATTAAAATATAAAAATCCAATTAAAAATTATGAATAAAACGTATTTGCATATATGTAAGTATAAAAAAATTGTATTTTATATGTTCGAGTTCAAATAAGATGCTCAATATCGAGCTAAACAAATAATGAAAGTTGAAAAATATAAATAATTTTTTCCATTTATTTATGTATCCATTTATTTATTTATTTATTTATTTTATTTAATTAATTATTTTTCAATTTCTCATTATTTGCTTAGCTCGATTTCGAGCATCTTATTTGAACTCGAACATATAAAATAAAATTGTTTTTATAATTAGATATATCATATTACTTTTTATCATAATTTTTAATGTTTATTTTTTAATTGAATATATTAAATTAAAATTTTCACAAATTCTTTAATTATTAGAGAAAGAAGTAATATATCCTAATGGAACGAGTAATCCACGAGTTAAATAAGTACATCTCAGAACTTAAAATTTGTATTGTCCTATATGTTAAAGATATTTAAATGAGAACTTATATCAAATGAGCATTGTAGTTCAATGGTTCTTTGGACTACTATAAAGTTACAAGAGGTCATGGGTTCAACTCTCTTAGTGACATATTTTTTTTATTAAGTAAAACACACACAAATTGATGACATGGAATAACTAGCAATTATGTGGCATCCGTGACGTGGCAGGTTGGATGATGTGGCAAAAAAGTACCCTAGTTTGAGAAATAAGTTTAAAAGTACCATACTTTGGGAAATAAGTTTTGGAACTACATAGTTTGGGAAAAAACTCACCAAAAGTCATTTGGACAGAAAAGTAACCTCTCCCAATATGTCGCCCAAACCTTTTCCTCTCCCAAGATTACGAATCATGTCTCCCAACCTTCCCAAAGTTGATTGGACTACTATAAAGTTATAAGAGGTCATGGGTTCAACTCTCTTAGTGACATATTTTTTTATTAAGTAAAACACACACAAATTGATGACATGGAATAACTAGCAATTATGTGGCATCCGTGACGTGGCAGGTTGGATGATGTGGCAAAAAAGTACCCTAGTTTGAGAAATAAGTTTAAAAGTATCATACTTTGGGAAATAAGTTTTGAAACTACATAGTTTGGGAAAAAACTCACCAAAAGTCATTTGGACAGAAAAGTAACCTCTCCCAATATGTCGCCCAAACCTTTTCCTCTCTCAAGATTACGAATCATGTCTTCCCAACCTTCCCAAAGTTGACTGTACACTCTCTCAACCTTCAATCAGGCCTCCAACGACAAAGCCTCTACTGCCACAACTCTCCATCGCTCCGCAGCCGTTCTCTTCTTCTCATTTCTTTATGGCCGATGGTCGATTGCCGCACCTTGGCTAGCCTCTCCGTCGTCCTAGATGGCCGCCGGTGATGGATTCCCCGCCTCGATGTATGATGACTCCGATTTAGGGCCGTAGGTTCCGGATCTGCAGTCTTTGATGGACGGCGGTTGCGATTTGTGGCCGCCGGTGCCGGATCTGCCATCTCGGTGGACGGCGACTTCGATTTGGGGCCGCCGCTATTGGTGGGGTGAGATGAGGGTTCTATGGTGGTAGGGTCCGGTGGTGGTATGGCTAAGCTTTCCGGCGATGGGGGAGCAGGGGAGGGGGACCGGTAGTGGGGATGAGGGCTGGCGAGCTGGTGTGTGGGGCTAGGGGTTGCTCATCGTGGATTCGACTGTTAGTGGTTGTGATGCCTGGGGCTGGGGCTGTGGCGTCGTCGTGAAAAATGACTCGTCACTGTGACGGCATTATTGTGGTCAGCAGCGATGTAACTGCAGCGGTTGCTGGCGGCGGTGGCGGGTCACCGGAGGTAGTGGCCGGTGGTGGTGGTCGGCGGTGGATGACGGTAGTCACTGTGGCCGCCAATATTTTTGTCTAATAATTTTATTAATTAATATTGGTGGTGGTGTCACTGTGGCGGCGTCACTATGATGATGTCACTGTGGCGGTGCAATTGGCGTGAAAATTTTGACTTTGACAATTTTCGGTGACAAGAATAACGAATATAGTGACATAAAATTTTTCAAGTGACATCATGTTTTCTAATTCCAAATATGTGATCTTATTAATCACTTTTTTGTCAATTTTTAAAAGTACTCACATTTTTTGAAATTCAGTTCAATTTAGTACTAGTAATATTAAGGGAATAACCCCTAGTAATATCCTAGGAAATATTTAACAAAAAATTGACTTTGCAAATCAGGATTAAAATAAACTCATAAGTACGTCATGGCTTAGATCTTAAAACATTAAAAGAACATTACCTAAAATTTATATACGATAAATGGATAAGCTATGTGATGAATGAAATTAGGAGACATGGGAGTGGGACGGTGTGAGTGTGGGTGTGTGTTAGGGAAATTTGTCTCACCGAACCTGTTGGTTTGCATGCTAAGAATCGTTGAAGAATGTGGACATAGTGATGGATTCTTGAATAGACCATCTCAATTTTCATTTCTTGCAATGCTGGAACTTCCTCCTCATTCTGGTTATCATACTCTAAACGGTGGCCTCTCTGCTTTCTGCAGCGGCGGTGGTTTTGCATCCGCAACTCGAGCTGCTCGTCCAAGTACAGTGCATAAGTCCGAACAAATGCCGAGAAATCCCACGAGTCTTCCGATCGCGATGAGTCACGAAAACCACTCATGTTGAGAAGGCGGGTCCCGCGTCGAGTGGCGAAAAAGATCTCCTGCTCATACGCAGCGTCGCCGTCATTGAGAAGACGGTGGATGAGCATGAGGGCCTTGATCGCCACCACCCAGTTCTTGGTTTTGCCAAGACGCTTGGAGACGATGGTGACACAAGCGGCCACGTGGGCCCGTGAGAAGCGGGTTAGGTTGAGGATCTCACGCACATGGCGTTCTTCGGCCGGGTATTCCTCATGACGTGTCGCCTTCACGATGGCGACCTCCAAATCTGAGAGGGAATCGCTGGACCCTACCTTTGCAAGACTGATGCTCGTCTGGTCCTTCATGGCCCCAATCGCCTTCTTGAGTTTGCTTGGGGCCATGAGAGCTTGAAGGAATACCCGAATTAGAGCCACGTTTATTTTGTGCACTCTCTAGCTATATATATGTTAGTTGTTTGGTTAATATTTTAATACCGTGTCAGATCAATCACTGTTTCTCACATACGTTGATTGATGATGAGAGAGCGGGAGGAGAAGAAGAAGACGACGTGAAATCCTCTCTCTTCACTCTTTCTCCTCCCTAACTCTCTGCATGCATGCTCTACCCCTAGCCCTTTACGTTCTTTGGGTGATCGAGTTTTTCCTTGAATGGATCTCCTTTGTTTTCGCAGACTCACATTTGATGAAGGAATTCTGTCCAGAGATATTTTTTAAGGTACGTGCCAATTCAACCAACCGCTTATGTTTTAACTTTCAATGAAAAGGTAGGCTAGGAATCATGACAAATTGTAGTGTCCAAAGATATTTCCCTTATTTAATGTTTTTACTTGGATCGTAATTTGCTGGTCTGGTCTTGTCTGATTTGGTTTCTTTGTATTTTTATAACTATCCAAATCTGGTCTGATCTGAACTGATCTGGTCTGATCTAGGAGGAATTACAGTCCTAGTAAAAACATCCCAAGTTTGCTAGAATCACAATTTTGCAACGAATCTCTAGAGGCTCTTAAAAATTGAATCCAAAATGATTAATCATGCATTATATAAATATTAAAATAGAAATTACCCCAGATAGGAGTAAAACTAGGGTAAAATAAAAAATATGACTTCTTGTGTTTTTATTCAAAAATAGGATCATATTACTCCTATTTGATAACATACGTATTTTTTCATTTCATTCCTACCCCTCCTTTAGATAAGAGTAAAAGATAGTGAAAAGTCATCATTAAATGTATTAGTTCATAATAAAATCGTAAAAAATAATACAAAATCATAGAAAAATATTAAAAATTAATAAATATTAATAAAATAAAAATTAAAAGAAAAACAATAAAAAATTTAAAAATTAATAAAAATAGTAAAAATCCATAAGAAAATAAAAATGGATGTCTTTCCCACCGCCTGTACTGCCTCCCTGCACCACCACCTCCGACCAGTGAAAAAAGACATTTTTTTAAAAAAGGCCATTTTTTATGAAAATGCCAAAAATTGACATATTACTCTTTGATAATGCCAAAATTTTCATTGAATCTGCCATTGATATAGCATTAATAATGCATGTGACATTTTTTTCCGGTGACCGGAGGTGGTGGTGTTGGGGTGGCAGAGGCGGCGGTGATTGTTTTTTACGTTTATTTTATTTTATTTTTTAATATCTTTAAAAAAAATATTTTATAAATATTTTTATTAATTTTTATTATTTTTCACGATTTTATTATTTTATTGATTTTATATTGAAATAAAACATTTCAATAGCTACAGTGGTATATTTGTCCAAACCCAAATAATTAGTCCTACTAGTGAGTTAAAAAATAATGTAGTCCTATATGTGATTATTGACCACCTTTTACTCCTAATGAGGCAATTAACTCATATTAAAACAAACCTTCATCTTAATAATACTATGTCATCTCATTATTTAAAATTTATACATTACACTCCTCTATATTATATTATTTTCTACAATAGGGTTTGACACAATAATATTGGAAAAATAGCAGGAATATTTGACTAGAATCTAAAAATATAAGAGTGAAAAAGTATGAAGAAGAATATGAAGAACGGAAAAAGTATGGGTCATTTAGTGTAAATATGAAGAAAGAAAGTGTAACAAACAAACAAAATATGGAGGGAGTAGGTCATAACCAAAATTTATTAACTATGAATAGTGTAAATGCAGTGAATAATTAACATTAGACATATGTGAACCACAAAAGTAATTAAATAATACTACCTCATCCCATTTTATGTATCTCACTTTGACTTGACACAATTATTAAGAAAGTTGTTGAAAAAGTAAAAAATATATATAGTTAGGGAGCGGTTCCAGTAAGAACAGACTCCCAGGAGAGAAATAAGAACGAATCTGAACCGTTGGATTGTATTATGTGGAACGGAAATGTGCATTTGATGAAACTGAAATGTGTATTACATGATACTGAAATGTGCAGAATAAAAATTTAAACTCAATTGTGCATTAGGTGAAACTGAAATGTGCGGAATAAAATGTACAAAAATAACATCACATCGTACCTTTTATTCTGCACATTTCAGTTTCACCTAGTGCACATTTCAATTTCACCTAATGCACAATTCAGCTTCACTTAATGACATTGTATCATACGCTTTGTGTTGCACATTTCAATTTCACCTAATGCACATTACAGTTTCATCTAATGCACATTGAATTTCACTTAAAGCAAATCTAACGGTCCAGATTCGTTCTCATTTCTCTCCTTAGATCGTGTTCTTATTTGAACCAAAACCTATATATATATATATAAATATATATATATATATAGAGAGAAGATCAGGTGAGAAGTTTCCCTTAAGAAATGAGAAGTGAGAAGTAATCTTAGCCCTTGGATTTGCATGTGATCTTACAACGCAGTAAACTTATAGACTAAAAATAGAAACTTATAACCAATAAATTGTAACTATAAAACTCTCCATCATAATTACGAAAATGCCAATGCGTCAAAAAAATCAAGGTTTATGGAGTTATTTTTTTGTGGTGGCATTTTTTGTAATTATTTTATGGGGTTTATAAGTTATGATTTATTGGTTAAAACTTAAAAGTTCATGTTTTCAGTATATAAGTTAGCTTCGCAGTTCTCATACTAAGGACACTTCTCACCTGATCCACTCCATATATATATATATATATATATATATATATATATATATATATATATATATATATATATATATATATAGGGGTAGATCACATACAAACCATGCTTAACTTACTAACCTACAAACTCAATAATATGCAACACTTTGAACTTCAATATGCAGTACAAATAATGTAAAGATGCACTCTTTGAATTTCAATATGCAATACAAATAATGTAAATATGAAACTGCTATTTTCTGGCTTGAATATTATGAAACACTTTGAACTTCAATGTGCAATACAAATAATGCAAAGATTATTTGAATGAGAGGACTAGTTTGTATGTGATCTCACCCCTGCATCTTTACATTATTTTTACTGCATATTGAAGTTCAAAGTGATGCATATTATTAAGTTTGTAGGTTAGTATTTTAAGCATGGTTTGTATTTGATCTCTTATCTATATATATATATATATGTGTGTGTGTGTGTGTGTGTGTGTGTGTGTGTGTGTGTGTGATGTAGACTCGTGTGATTATTTCAATACAACAATAGAATACAAATACCTCTTCAACTTACTCTCTTCATGGTATCAGAGCAGTAATCGATCCATATTTTTTTCCTTCTCCTTCACGTGTGATCATCCTCTCCCACCATCAGTGGCGGACCCACTAAGGGTCCCATGGGGTCCCGGGACCCCATGGACTTCCAAATAAATACTTATATATTATATATATTTTATATAAAATTAACTAAGAAATATATATATAGTAAAAGAAATGAACAAAACCAAAGAATGGAGTAGCATAACTGGATCATGCATCACATTAGAAATTTCTTTCTCTGAGGTACTATGTTCGACTCCCTCACCACCCCTAATGTTTTGTTTTTTAAACTTATTCCATGACATTAAAACAAGGGTGGACCTACATACATCTTCAATTACAGTATTATATAATTCTTCAATTAATTAGGCATATCAGGATGTTTTTACTTGGACTTTAATTTGCTGGTCTGGTCTGAAATTTTATTTTTTATATTTTTGAATAAATATTTTATTATATATATATTATAATCCATAAATAATTATATTTTATTCATTTATAATTAAAAATAATAATATTCCTTCCACATTATCGAAAATTGTTATCGTTTTACTCGGACTAAAGCAGATCAGACCAGATCGAAGCAGATCAGACCAGATCATATAAATACAGAACAACTCAAACTAGATCAGACCATATCAGACTACACTGAACTAGTCCAAATAAAAACAGGACAAAAGATAAAATTAGGCAACCCAGAGCAACGGGTGCATGATGACATTTATTATTTTATACGTAGTAGTATTTTCTTTTTTTCTAAAAAGATTTATAGTTTACCCATTATTCATACAATTTTTTTTACAAATAAAGATTTTATTTATTTATTTTTATTTCTTTGTTTTTTACAAATCAAGATCATCTATATTATTTTGTCACTTGTATAACTTAAAATACGAACAGACTAAACTATTTTTGGCACGAATTTGGCATATATCCCTGCCAAAATCCTTGCCAATTTCGGAAAATCCCTGCCAAAAAACTCTGTCAATCCCGTTTTTTTTGTAGTGTAAACTTCATAAACCATTCACGGAAACCTTCTAATGGGACGGAGGGAGTATTAATTAGGGACCCCGTGACTCTATTTCTCTGAGTCCGCCACTACCCACCATGGTTGATCCCACTTGATCTAATGATTCCACAACAGACATCATTATTCCTTCTTGTCTTGAGTCTCAAAAGTCTCCTTTCCCTTGACCTCTCTCGTGTTATTAAACTCACTGCCACCAATTACACATCCTGGAAACTTCATATTATGGCTATTGTCACAGGTTATGCATTTGACGAATATATTGATGGTTCTTTCCCCTGTACCAGTGATCATACCCTCATCATTAACATCTCTACGATTTACCCATCCCCTTGAAATATTTTTTTATGTATGGACGTCTCCCGTTCACTCTATTGATGATTTCAAATATTATGTGATTTTTGTTGATCACTTTACTCACTATGTGTGTTTATATCCTCTTAAACAAAAATCTCATGTTGTTGTTACGTTTCGTGCCTTTCAACCCTTAGTTGAAAACAAATTTTCCACCAAAATTAAAACCTTTCTCCGTGATAACGGAGGTGAATTTAAGGCCTTAACACCCATACTTACTCAACTTGGGATATCTCATCTCACTTCTCCACCTCATACCCCTCCCTATACATAATGGCTTTGTCGAACGACAACATCATCATATTGTTGAGATTGGCCTCACTTTACTTCACCATGCAAGTCTTCCCAATATTTTTTGGTCATATACCTTAACTACTACTGCCTACCTAATTAATGAACTTCCTACTCCCACACTTCATAATCATACTCCTTTTTTACTCCAGGGGGTTGGGGGAGGGGGGCTGGGAGGCTTGGAGTAATCAGGGCTGAAACTCACTCCATTGAGTTTCAAACCCTTATGTGCCTAGCGGGTTTCGAACTCGAGACCTCCCACTAGGCACGGTAACCTCACAACTAGCTGGGCTGGAATGCTTGATTTACTCCTTTTGAATACCTTTTTTGCACTAAACCGAACTATGAAAAACTCCATGTTTTTGGATGCCTCTCTACCCATGGCTTCGTCCATATAACAACCACGAACTCGAACCTCGTTCCACGCCCTGCATTTTCCTTGGCTACTCTCCCACCCAAGGTGCTTATTTATGGCATTATAGGATTACACTCACAATAGGATCTATGTGTCTCGCCATGTCCACTTTATTAACCATGTATTTCCTCTAAGCTCTTATTCCCCCAACAGAGCCATATTCCCCACTCCCCCCTCCTTAAATAATTCCATCTCACCACCACCCCACACTATTGTTCCCAATATTACATCAACCATTGTGGTACCCCACTCTCCATCTGTCTCCCAATATTAGCAAACTCCCCATGTTCCTCATGTTAAACCACCCTCACCCAATTCACCTCTTGTTATCACCTCCTCTTGTAGTTCGTCTGTATCTCGTGCTCCTCCTAATCATCGTGTCATTAGGTCCATGAACAAAATTCATTGCCCTCTCCATAAACTCAACCTTGGTGTCTCCAAGGTCCCGTACCCCACTGAACCCACCTCTCTTAAAGAGGCTCTTGCTCATCTTCAATAGAGACAAGCCATGACTGATGAGTTCACTGCCTGGTAAATAAGAAATGGAACATGGGAGCTTGTTCCATGATTGGGTGTCCATAATGTGGTTGGCTATAAATGGGTGTTTAGCCTCAAGTGAATTTCCAATGGCACTATTGACCGTTACAAGACACATCTTGTTGCTAAAGGCTTTCGCCTACGTCTCGGGGTAGATTATAATAGAATTATTAGAGGCTCAGTATTGTACTTTACATTAAACTCTCTCTATTATAAATATATCTGCCAGGGCTCCTCAAGGAGTAACCTTTTCCATTATTTCACATGGTATCAGAGCCCTAAATTTTTCTCTCTCTTCCCTAACCCTTATTTCGCTACACGGCTTCCGCACTGCCTCAGCACATCTCCGTCGCAGGGCTCTCCTTCTCTTCCATGGAAGTCTCCACCGTGGCTCCAACTTCTTCGACTATGGCGCCGGTCACATCAGCCTCCACCGACGCAGCCGCAGTCATCACCAGCGCCGCCGTTCCTCTGACCGCGCCGCCGCAGGTGATTCCGTCGCTGGCCTCTTCTTCGTTCGTCGTTGATATTCCCGGTGCCTACTCACTATTTCAGCCTCTTCATCCGGGAATTCCATGGCAGCCATCTGCCATGCCAGCGGTCCCAGGCCTCTACTCGCCACCCTTCTCGGCTGGATCATCGTTTGCCGGTCCCACTTTTGTTGGCTCACCTGGTGTCTCCTCTGTCATCCCTCCCTCTCGCACACCAGCAGCCAGCCCGACTGGCTCACTCCTCACAGATCTCGCCCAGAGTATCTCACATGTGGCAACTAATGTCACAAATATTGTAACTACCAAATTATTAGCGGTGGAAGACTACACTACCTGGCGTACACAGTTCGAATCGTTTTTGGTGTCCCAAGCTCTCCTTGGCATGGTTGATGGCTCCATTCAGGTACCACCCGCTTATTCCATAGATGCTCTTAACCGTCAAACTCACAATCCCGAATTTTCTACTTGGTTAAGAATTGATCAAACCATCCGTTCGTGGTTATTTGCAACCCTATCTAGGGATGTTCTTATCGATGTACGTGATTTAAAACATTCATATGAAATTTGGGAGCGGTTGGAGTCTCGGTTTATGTCTGCTAGTTTAGCGAGATCTATGGAATTAAAGCGTTTATTTAATCAAATTAAAAAGAAACCTGATCAGTCCATGGATAATTATTTGCGAGAAATTAAAACATTAGCTGATGATCTTGCCACAATCAATTGCCCTGTGCCTCAGCGTGAAATTTTAAAAACTACTATTATGGGTCTAGGACCTGAGTATGAATCTTTATACACTGTTGTGTCCTTATTTGGACAAAATTTCCCGTTTGAGACTCTCCGTAATCATCTTCTTGAGTTAGAGCAGCGGGTCCTTTATCTCCGCTCCCAGGAGTCCCAGTCCCTTCATCAGGCATTTGGCGCGGCTGTTTCATATCCCAGGCAGTCGTCTGGGCAGCAGCCAACCCAGCAGAATTCAGGATCCACTCACCCGGTCGGGCAGCAGACTTACCCGGTCGGGCAGCCTCGACAGAACGGCGCTCCACAGCGCGGCCGAGGACGTGGGCGCGGCAGAGGCCGCGGAGGCAGGGGGCGTGGCCGAGGACAGCAGCAGCATGCATATTGGTTCCCCCAGGGGCATCCAGTTTATTACCCCGGAGGGGGTGGGCAGCCGAGTACTCCTGCAGGGGGTGTGATATCTACGGGTACTGTTATTTGTAATTCTGCTGTGTCACGTTTAAATATTAATGCTTTACCTATCTGTGTTACTAACAGTAGTCATACAGGCTTGCCATCAGACGGGGGTATTCTCGGATCTGTTCCCCATCCTGTTGTCTGTCAAATTTGTTTTTCTGCAGGTCATTCTGCCATTAATTGTCCTTCTCGTTTCACACAACCGACGTCTCCTGCTCTGTTGACTACTCCCGGTGACACTACTCCTGCTCTATGGTTTCCTGATTCAGGAGCTTCTGCTCATATGACTGCATCTGAAGGTAATTTAGTTAATAAATCTCCCTACACCGGCTATAATTCTGTTAGTGTTGCCAATGGTGCCCATCTTCCCATATGTAATATTGGTGATGTTGCTTTACCTACATCTGGTCGTCCTCTCACTTTAAAATCTGTTTATCATGTGCCTCAGTTAAAATATAATTTAATTTCCATTAAAAGGCTCTGTGCTGATAATAATTGTACTGTAATTTTTGATAAAAATTCTTTCTTGATTAAGGACAAAGCAACGGGGGCAATACTTCTGCGAGCTACTAGTAGTGGACCACTTTATCCTCTCCATCTGCCGTCAGCATCACCATTAGTTTTTGCTTCCGTTTTAGCTTCTAGCCCTGTGTGGCACCGTAGATTAGGTCACTGTGGTGATAGTACTTTACAGTTTCTTAAGAGAAAACAATTTTTATGTAGTCATACTCCCTTTACTCATGAGTGTGTGGCATGTCGTTTAGGAAAATCACAACGTTTACCTTTCATGGAAGCTAGTCATAATTCTATTTTTCCTTTGGAAATTATTCATTCTGATGTGTGGCAGTCACCTGTGTATTCAAATTTGGGATTCAAGTATTATGTATGTTTCATTGATGATTTTTCTCGTTATACTTGGATATATCCCATGTGTCACAAAAATGAAGTTTTCATGCACTTTAAAAATTTTAAAGCTTTGGTTGAAAATCTTTTTAATCAGAAAATTAAAATTTTTCAAAGTGATGGGGGGGGTGAATTTGTTAATAATAATATGCAGCAATTTTTTTCTGCTAATGGCATTTATTTTAGAAAATCTTGTCCTGACACACCTCAACAGAATGGGGTTGCTGAGCGCAAGCATCGTCATTTACTTGAGTTAACTAGGACCATGCTTCTTGAAGCTTCGGTTCCGAGTCACTATTGGGTCGATGCCATATTTACTGCTGCATATATTATTAATAGATTACCCTCTCCTACCTCAAATGGTCTTACTCCGTATCAAAAACTTTTTAACCGAATTCCAGATTACTCCTTTATGCGAGTATTTGGTTCTGCCTGTTATCCAAATTTTAATGCCACCTCAGCCAATAAATTATCACCTCGTTCAGTTCAGTGTGTTTTCCTTGGCTATGCATCCGGTTATAAAGGCTATCGTTGTTTGGATCCTTTCACAGGTCGAGTCTATGTTAGCCGTCATGTTAGGTTTCATGAGGACACATATCCTTTTAAAACTCTCTCGTCTGCTCCATCCAAGTCTATTTCTACTACACCATCTTCTATGCATCTCACCGATATCACTCTTGACCCACCTCTCCAGCCTGTTCCCACAATTACGGCCGCACCAGCACCACCCCCATCATCGCCACCTCGGACACCAAGTATTCCTATCACTCCGTGTGTACCATCGCCCCATTCCTCCTATCCCACGTCCACAACCAGCCCCCCACCATCACATCTCTCCTCCCATACTTCGTCTAGCACGCCACAGACAACATCAACCGACACTGTCTCACCTGAAACCACCTCACCTACGTCCACTACGGTAGTTAATCACCATCCCATGCAAACCCGTGCTAAGTCAGGAATTTTTAAGCCTAAAACCATTTTTAATTTAAGTACAGTTACTATCAATGCAGATCCTACCTGTTTTACTGAGGCAAATAAACAATTAAAATGGCGTGAGGCGATGGCTGATGAATTTAATGCACTCATTAATAATAATACGTGGGACTTGGTGCCCTTTGATAACTCTAAAAATATTGTTGGTTGTAAGTGGATTTATAAAACTAAATATCATTCTGATGGATCCTTAGAGCGCCATAAAGCTCGATTAGTTGCACATGGTTTTAATCAGCAGGCAGGTATTGATTTCTTTGAAACTTTTAGTCCTGTCGTTAAATTCACCACTGTTCGTATTGTACTTACTCTAGCTATTTCTTTTGGGTGGGGTATACGACAACTTGATGTTAAAAATGCCTTCTTACATGGGAATCTGACAGAAGAAGTTTATATGCGGCAGCCCCGTGGTTTTATTCACCCTCACTTTCCTAATCATATATGTCGTCTGCGCAAGGCCATTTATGGCCTTAAGCAAGCTCCACGAGCCTGGTTTCATAGATTTAGTAGCTTTCTTCTACAACATAATTTTTCCTTTAGCAAATCCGACAATTCTTTGTTCATATACCGCCAGAATAATACTATTATTTATTTATTACTATATGTGGATGATATTATTATTACTGGCAATTCTGAATTCTCTGTTACCCAATTTATTTCAATTATATCTAAACATTTTGCTATGAAAGACTTGGGTAATCTCCATTATTTTCTGGGTGTTGAGGCCATTCGTTCAGCTAAAGGTATGTTTCTCTCTCAACATAAATATGTTACTAACCTTCTAGCTCGTTTTCACCTTCATACTGTCAAACCTGTTCGCACCCCGTTAGCTTCCCGTACCACTCTGTCTCTTTCTGATGGTGAGTTATTATCTGATTCTACTGAGTATCGCAGCATGGTTGGTGCATTACAATATTTAACTTTGACACGGCTAGATATTACTTATGCAGTACACTTAGTGTCTCAGTTCATGCATGCTCCTCGTACCGCTCATCTTTTTGCAGTCAAGAGAATTTTCAGATACTTGCAGGGAACACGAGATCATGGAATTTGGCTTCAGCAGTCTAATCGGCCAACCTGTGTAGTTGCTTACTCCGATGCAGATTGGGCAGGTTGTCCTGACAGTTCTCGGTCTACCACAGGTTTTGCTGTATTTTTGGGTCCTAATTTGGTTTCCTGGAAGGCTAAGAAGCAGCCCACTGTGTCCAAGTCCTCCACAGAAGCGGAATATCGTGCCATTGCTTACACAGTACAAGACACACTACATATCCGCTCAGTCCTGTTCGAACTTGGATGGCCTATCTCCGAGCCGGTACATTTATTATGTGATAATATATCTGCTTCTTACTTGACTGCAAATCCAGTTCAGCATGCTCGCAGTAAACATATTCAGATTGATTATCATTTTGTTCGCGAACGGGTTGCTCATGGAGATCTGATTGTTCAACATGTTCCTACTCATCTACAGCTGGCAGATATTTTTACTAAAAGTCTCTCTAGTCGACGTTTTCATTTTTTGAAAGACAACCTGCGCGTTGTATCTCCCGCACAGTTTGAGGGGTGTAATAGAATTCTTAGAGGAATAGAATTATTAGAGGCTCAGTATTGTACTTTACGTTAAACTCTCTCTATTATAAATATATCTGTCAGGGCTCCTCAGGGAGTAACCTTTTCCATTATTTCACAGATTATACCGAGACTTTCAGTCCTGCCATCAAAACCACTACTCTTCGCTTGGTTCTTACTCTTGCCATCGGTCGGGGTTGGTCACTCTGTCAGGTGGATGTTGACAATGCTTTTTTGCAGGGTCACTTATATGATGAAGTTTACATGTCCCAAACATCGGGTTTTGTTGATGAGTTGCATCCCTCCCATGTTTTCCATCTAAGAAAAGCAATTTACAGGCTAAAGCTTGCTCCTCGAGCTTGGTATCATGAATTAAAACATTTTCTTATTCAAATTGGCTTCACGAACTCCAAGACAGACACATCATTGTTCATTCTTCATGGCTCTTCCATCCAGGTTCAATCTCTCATCGACTTACTAGGTGACGTGCACTTTGTCGTGAGGTGCACTCAAAATAATTAATCAATACAACACTAATACGTAGTATAGTGAAGTAAGGTTCGTATCCACAGGGAAAGGAATACTTTTCTTTTATATAAATAGTAACAAGGGGGTTTTAAGTTTGATTTGATTCAATTTAATTAACACTAAGATGAACGACTTATATGAGTTTAATTAATAGAGATGAGGACTTGATTTTGCTTTTATCCACTTAATGAAATGTTCGTCGATCCCGATTATATCTTTAACTATCTTCCTCTCGAATACTCAATCGAGGAGTATATCCAGTTCATCGAGGGTAGTTATTAATAACGAGACGCGTTCATTAATAAAATTTACTACCGAGTCGATATAGAACATGCGTCGTATATTAACACGATAGTAGCAATAAACTTGAGATGAAAACGATTGAGATTAATAACCTCAACACAAGCGGTTTATCGGTTTAATCAATATAATTAATTCCCCTTAGATTATTAACCATGACACCAGGGGCGGACCGTAGTGGAGACCCAGGGGGGCTACCGCCTCCCCCAACAAAAATTTTTTTAGTGTATATATATACGAAAAATAATTTTTGCTCTTCCAAAAAGTATTTTAAATCCCCCCAAAAATATTTTCGCCCCCCCAAAATGACTTTCCTGGGTCCGCCCCTGCATGAGACGCATGCATTAATAATCCAAGTTTACTACCGTTGAAGGAACCGAATTAATAACAAGCGTATTAATTGATTTATTCTAGTAATAATTAATATATGAAACAAAACTAGTTGATCCTTTAAGTAATGCTCAAAATATTAATATGAAATATGAATAAGAATTAATTAATACTCAAGGAAGAATATTAAAGAGTATGAATCCTACTATAGTTAATATCAAGATGTTAACTAATTTTCATCTTAGTAACACTCCCCAATATTAACATAGAGGAAGAAATAACTATTACTATAACTAATGTCAAGATGTTAACTAATTGTCATCTTAGTAACACTCCTCAACATTGATATAGAAATAGTATTTAAAGGAAGAATTAATATTCAAGGAAGAAAATTAAAGAGAATAACTCACAACTTACAAATTCATTAAGCTTCAAAGTATCAAAACCAAGATGGAAGAGTTTAACTCCTCTTTTGGAGACTAAACATGAAGAAAATATAAAGAAAGAGCTTGTCTAAACTGAGCTAAGAAGTATATGTGAATTAGTGATTTTTGTGGGAAGGAAAGAGGGGTATTTATAGGCTTTTGGAGCATGCAGGAGAGTGTACCCGATCGGGCATCAAGGGCACCCGATCGGGTACCTTCAGTGGCTTCCCGGAAGCTCGAAAAGTTGGACATACCCGATCGGGTATGTCGGCCACCCGATCGGGTATGACACTCGAACGTGGTCAAATATTTTCCTGCATGTTGCCTTGTCCTGGATCCGATCCGATTTGATTTTTCAACAAGGTACCCGATCGGGTATAGGTCATACCCGACCGGGTATAGACCAAAAATCAGGATCTTCTATTTTGTCTTGTGATTTTGCACCTTCCTTCCATTTTTGGGGTTTCACCAACGGTCCCTTGAGTGATCATGGACCTGTTTGAGCGCAGAATAAACCTAATCTAAATAATTTACAAGTTTTTTACAAACTAAACTATTACATCAAAAGTGTGTAATTTTCAAAGTAATAATCAATCAAAACTAATTAAAAAACACAGAAATAAATATGGAAATTACATGAATATCACTAGGTCGACGGTTTTCTCTTAAAGATCTTGGCCAACTCTCTTTCTTCCTAGGCATTGAGGGTATTTCTCACCAGTATGGTGTCCTCTCTCAACAACGCTATATCAATGATCTATTGCGTGGCACTAATATGCACCAATCCGGAGGGGTCTCCACTCCACTCCCAACCTCGGCCAAACTTACTATCGCAGCTGGAGCTCTCTTTTTGAGCCTCAAGAATACTGTTCTGTAGTTGGGAGTCTTCAATACTTATCACTTACTCGGTCGTCTCTTTCTTATGCTATTAAACTATGCGTATGGACAGCCTCCTGCGTACGGCAATCCAGGCCAGCAGCAACTCCAACAGCCACAGTCCGGTTGGGGACCAATCAGCTTCATCGGTGGGGACCGGATACAGTTATTTGTAATTCAGTTCAGTCATCATTTTATACTCCGGCTCCCTATACTTCTTCTACTAACTATGCTTCTGCAGGATCTCCATCTTTTGAGAATAGTTTTGGTTCAGTCCCTCCATCTGTTGTGTCTCAGATGTGTCATTCTTCAGGTCATTCAGCTGTTGCATGTCCCTCTCGTGTTGTTCAGGCTCATGCCCCTGCCTTGGCTGTCTCTACAGGTGAATCCACTCCAGCTGTCTGGTATCCTGACTCGGGTGCTTCTGCTCACATGACCTCAAATGAAGGTATTTTGCAAAATAAATCTATTTATTCTGGACCACTAAAAATTACAGTTGCTAATTGCTCTAGTCTTCCTGTTATGACTGTTGGTGAATTGCATTTATCTACTCGGCCCCTACACTTAAAATCTGTTTATCATGTGCCTAATCTTAAATAAAATCTTCTGTCCATTCAACGATTATGTGCCGATAATAACTGTTTTGTGATTTTTGATAAAAATTCTATCTGTATTAAGGACACAATTTCGGGGAAGGTACTCCTCCAAGCTTCCAGTAATGGTGGCGTTTACCCTATTTCTCTCACTCATTCCTCGCTAGTGGCTCTAGTCTCTCATGTTGCTTCTGGCCCAGTCTGGCATCGTCGCTTGGGACACTGTGGAAGTCGTATTTTAGAACAATTAAAAAATCTGGCACTATTTCTAGTATTTCTAGTTTTTCTCATGATTGTATTTCTTGTCGGTTAGGAAAATCTCAACGATTACCTTTTCAAGAAGTGTGGCATAAATCTACTGCTCCTTTATTTTTAATTCATTCTGATGTTTGGCAATCTCTTGTTCTCTCTACAAGTGGCTATAAATATTATGTCTTATTTATTGATGATTTTTCACGATTTACTTGGCTCTATCCCATGCGCCATAAAAGTGAAGTCATAACACATTTTGAGCACTTTAAATTAATGGTGGAAAATTTATTTGACTCCAAAATTAAAATTTTTCAAAGTGATGGAGGGGGTGAATTTGATAATCATGGCATGCGTGATATTTTTACAAAAAATGGTATTTTATTTCGCAAGTCATGTCCAGATACCCCTGAGCAGAATGGTGTTGCTGAGCGCAAACACATACATCTCCTTGAATTAACTCGCACTATGTTTTTTGAAACAAACATGACAGTTAAGTTTTGGGTAGATGATGTGTTCACCGCCACATTTATTATTAACAGGCTTCCTACTCCAAATTTAAATGGCATTTCTCCTTTTGAAAAATTATTTCACCATACTCCTGACTTCTCTTTTATGCGTGTATTTGGGTGTGCATGCTTTCCTAATTTTAATGTCACTTCTGCCAACAAATTTTCTCCCAGATCCACCTTATGTGTCTTCTTAGGATATGCCCCTGAATATAAAGGTTATCGTTGTCTCAATCCTCTCACTAACAAGATTAACATTAATCGGAATGTGCGATTTATTGAAAATTATTTTCCATACTCTACTTTAACTTCTTCCACGGCCATCACTGACGTGTCCGACATTAATACCGTCACCATGCATGAGCACTGTGCTCCCAACCCGCCGGCCGCCACCGTCTCATCCTCCCCTATAACGCTGCGGCAGTCCAACCTTTGCACCCAGCCTACCTTGTTTCAGCCGGTTGCTCCCAACCTCACCTCACCACACACTCCCATCACCCCTACAGCCATCGACAGCCCCGTTCTGACCGATGCACCAAGTTCCTCTCCCACATCATCCCCCTCCACTCATCCGACCAGTCCACATGAGCCTAGCCCAAGCCCAACCCGTTCTTCCCCTGCACCTTCTCTGCCAAATTGTCATCCTATGCAAACTCGTGCTAAATCGGGAATTTTTAAACCCAAACATATTTTTACTCTCAAAACAGATGTTTCGGCATGTGATCCTTCTTGTTTTTCTATGGCAAATAAAGATGCTAAATGGAGGGCGGCTATGACAGAAGAGTTTAATGCTTTAATTGACAATCATACTTGGGATCTAATTCCATTTAATGCTACTAAAAAAGTGGTCGGGTCTAAATGGATTTATAAAACAAAATTTAAGTCTAATGGGTCTGTTAAGCGTTATAAAGCATGCTTGGTTGCACAGGGATTTACTCAACAAGCTGGTGTGGATTTTTCTGAAACCTTTAGTCCTGTTGTTAAACCCACCACTGTTTGTATTGTTTTATCTCTTGCTATCTCGTGTCGGTGGAATATTCGTCAGTTAGATGTCAAAAATGCATTTCTTCATGGCAATCTAACTGAAGAGGTTTATATGCGCCAGCCTCCTGGGTTTGAACATCCACAATTTCATAATCATATTTGTAGGCTCAGGAAGGCAATCTATGGTCTTAAGCAGGCTCCAAGAGCCTGGTTTTACAGGTTTAGTAGTTTCTTGTTAAGCCATGGTTTTGTTTGTAGCAAGTCAGATAATTCTTTATTTATTTATCGCCATGGGTCTCATATTCTCTATCTCCTCTTGTATGTGGATGACATTAATATATTCCCTTCCTTTATTTCCACATTTATCTCTTGTCTTGTTCGTTGTTTTGCCATGAAGGATTTGGGGGATTTACATTTTTTCCTAGGTGTCCAAGCTGTTCGAACCTCCTCAGGTTTGTTCCTGTCTCAACAAAAATATGTGTCTGATCTATTAACTCGGTTTCATCTTCACACCCTTAAACCTGTTCGTACTCCGCTACCTACTCGAACTAAGCTATCTCTCACTGATGGTGATCTTCTCGCAGATCCTACGGAGTACAGAAGTATGGTAGGTGTTTTGCAGTATTTGACCATGACTAACCAGATATTACATTTGTTGTTCACCTGGTTTCTCAGTTTATGCAGGCACCTCGTACTTCACATAGTTTGACTGTTAAGTGTATTTTCAGGTATCTTCAGGGAACTCCGGACCATGGTTTGCTCCTGCAACCGAGCACTTCTTCTCCTATTTTACAGGCGTATTCAGATGCAGACTGGGCTGGCTGTCCTGACATTAGTAGATCCACTTCAGGCTTTGCTATTTTTCTAGGCCCTAATTTAATTTCATGGAAATCCAAGAAGCAACCAACCGTCTCTCGTTCTTCCACAGAAGCAGAATACAGGGCTATTGCTTACACAGTTCAAGACATTCTCCACATCCGGTCTATATTGTTTGAATTAGGCGTACCTATTTTCCAGCCTATTTGGTTATTGTGTGATAATATTTCAGCCTCTTATTTATTCACAAATCCTATTCAGCATGCTCGGAGCAAACACATCAGCATTGATTATTACTTTGTTCGTGAGAGAGTTTCACATGGAGATCTGGTTGTTCGCTATGTTCCCACACAGTTCCAGCTTGCAGACATTTTTACCAAAAGTTTATTTCCGCATCGCTTCATTTTTCTTAGAGACAATCTGTGCATTATTTCCCCTGCACAGCTTGAGGGGGTGTAATAGAGTAATTAATATTCATTAATTAGGTTTCCATATTTCTTATGTTTCCTAATGTACTCAGAACTCTATTTATTATATATATGACATCTAGGCTTCCAATTGGGTAAGTCATTCCATTATTTTCACATTTTTCTTCCTCAAACGAGGGATTTCGACGATCAGTCATGGAATCCAGATGAAGACGAAGCAGGTCACTGTGGTATCGATAAGCCTAACCTTTTCTGTGGCAGCTGAGAGACAATACGAGAAAGTGGATGAGGTTATCTGGCTGACGATGAGCTGACTCGGCAACGACGACTCCCCTCTGCCCAATCCCTAGATTCTGGCCACTGCGATAAACACCACTTTGCTTCTCCGACTACAGCCAAAAGCAAAGTTTCGATAGTGCTGCAGCTCATCAGCGTCAGTTTATCGGTGGCCAAATCGCCGACGGTGAAAGAGCCATCGCCGTACTCCATCCCATACTAACACTTTTTTGTTATTTAGTTTGCAAAGGGACGCGTCATAGGAGACGATATTTTTGCAGAAAGTCTGACCAGACGACAGTAAAAGGAAGTCAAGATCCTGGACTACCTGTAATCGAAAATGGGATGTGTTTGATTGTAGCAGCTCTTGCAAAGCTTGCACTGAAATACAGAATCTAGACTGTGACGTTGGTGTAGGTCAGGATAATCTTTTTCACTACGCCGTCGGACATTGCTCTGAGGACTTTCCATTGTTCCGCCGCCAGCAACGGTGGGAAAAGCTGAAAATCTACGCTGCCAAGCCGCCTTCCTCGCTGGAGTTCCTCACTTGGAAGAAGTTGAAAGAAAATGATGGAGGAAGACACAGGAGAAAGAACAGAAAGAAAGGAAAAACTTTAGAAGAAGAAACATAAAAAAAACAAGAAGAAACCCAGTTCGTATGACATGGAGGAAGAGCAAAGAAGAAGGAGGTGGGGCAGGGGAATAAAGAAGAAGAAGGGTGGGGCAGAGGAAAAATGGGAGACGGAAGGAATCTGAAATGAAAATGAAAAAGAAAATTAAAAGAATTAAAAATTGACACGTGGATCATCACGACATACACGTTTGACTATTTTTCTAATGTTCGTGGGCTTAGTTGAGTGTTTTTTAGTTGGAGGACTTAGTTGACTTTCTTCATATAGTACGAGGACATATTTGACAATTTTTTCTAAACTATCACAGTTTATGCACTGTCCCACCACATCTCAATGGGATGTTGTAAAGCGAGTTCTTCGTTACCTTCGTGATACTCCGACACATGGGCTGCTGCTTCGACGGGGTTCTCCGATTACACTTCATGCTTTTTCTGATGCGGATTGAGCTCGCGATCGTGATGACTTCACCTCTATCGGAGCTTATATTATTTTTATTGGCTCAAATGCTATCGCTTGGCGTTCCGCAAACAACCACCTGTGGCACGCTCTTCCACTGAAGCCGAATACCGATCAGTGGAAGCCACTGCGGAAGAACTTTGTTGGGTTCTATCTCTGCTTACTGAGCTCCGTGTATTCATACCCAAGAAACATGCCATATATTGTGATAACGTTGGAGCTACACACCTCTGTGTTAATCCCGTTTTTCACACTCGCATGAAACCTTTAGCTCTTGATTATCATTTCATTCGGGAAAATGTTCGATGATATGCACTATTTGCTAGTGCATAAATTTCTTGTTTTAGTATTGTTTGATTATTGTTTTAAATTGTTTAGTTTAGTTTATGATGCACTCTCTAGATTTATTTTGTAGGTTGTAATTTGTATTTTTAGTGTATATTTTGTTGTAAGAACCATAAGGGATGCAAGGGAATATTATAGGTACCAAAGGAATGCAAGATGAAATGTGAAAAGAAATTCTGGTATCAAACCCGGTCGGGTTGGAACACAACCCGATCGGGTTGGAAGTGACATATGAAGTCAAGAGGAAGTTACGCGCCGAAACCCGGTCGGGTTGGTACAAAACCCGGTCGGGTTGCGTTGACAAGAACAAAAGAACATGTCGAAGATCAAGAGAAGGTGGAGAATATACGATTTGATACACAACTCGTTCGGGTTTTGACCCAACCCGGTCAGGTTGGATGTGATTTCAACACCTTCCGAACAGTTTAAGGATACCCGGTCGGGTATTCTATATACCCGGTCGGGTATCAGACCCAGCCACCACAAAATACCTAAAAACCATGATCGGGTACTTAAATAAACTCCACTCAGAAGTTTCTAAACACTTTCGGGTGGCCTAGGCCCGGTCGGGCCGCCGGTTCGTATCACATGGGCCGGTCCCGGGCCCATGTGATACGAACCGGCGGCCCGACCGGGCCTAGACCCAGCCCGAATCCACCCCTAGCCAATAATTAATGGATAGTCACCTAAGAGGATATAAGTTGAACTTTGACCTCACTCTGACGAAAAGAGAGTGAGGACTCATCCCAAATCAATGCTTGAACTAGAACTCAAGACCTAGTCCTGGACTCGATTCGGGCCACCCGGCCCGAGAACCAGCTCGGCCCGCTATTGTGCGGGACAAGACCGGCCCGGTTCTTCGGACCCAAAACTGGTCTAAGGCCTGATTATTTAGGCTGAGCGGGGCGGGCTCGGGTTGGTAAAAAGGAGGCCCGACAAGGCCTGGTTCGGGCCAAATTGATTTGTTTTTTTTGTATTTTTTTTCGTTTTTTTGGGCTCCACCCGAGTTGGGCTTGATGTTTAGGAGGGGTTTGGGGTGAGGGTGAGGGGGATCAGGGTTAGGTAGGTAAGCAAAAAAAAATAACCAAGTTTGAGGCCCGGTCAGTCCGGACCGAACCCGATGGCTACCCGGGCCGGTCCCGAGTCCACCTATTCAAAACCGCCACCCACCCAGCCCGGCCCGAATCCACCCCCATCGAGACCTCTATCTTGCGACATCCCCTTCCTATCTGATGAGCCACGAGCCTACGAGCCCCAATTTTCGTACCATTTTCACTAAAAATCTTGTGTACGATGTTGCGATTCTATGAATTCAAAGTATTTTAATAATTGCTTTGACTCTACATAGACTCATAGAGTCATAAAATCATACGACATTCAATTTTACAATTAAAATTGAGATAAGAACAAATTTGATTAAGAACAAATCAAATTTGATTAAATTCGAAAAGAAAAAAACTGAGCTTTTGAAACTATACGGACTTACATTTTCTAGGACATAAAAAAAGAAAACAAGTGGAGGTCAGTTTATCAAGAAAGAGGATGCAGTGATGCACCTCATATTTTGGATTTTTGGGGCGAGTTTAAGTTGAGGTACAATCCCGCAATAAGGAGATGTCTTACAACCCGGATCTATCTATTACCAGTTGGGCGTGTATAAAGGAAAGTAGGGGCTAGGGATAGACTGGGACGGTCGGTCCAACCCGGGAGGCCGGGACCCAGCCCATTACTGTACAGACCCAACCCAGCCCAAGCGGGAGGTACTAGGACCGGGACTGGGGGCCCAAACCGGGTAAGAATGGGGCAGACTACAGGCTCCATAAATATGGACCAGACCAGCCGGTCCGGGACCAGTCCTGGCCCAATTATCTTTTTTAGAAAATTTTGGCATTGGGCTGCAGCTAGGTGGGTGGGGGTGGGGGTAGGAATAAATTCAAAAGGCCATTTAAAAAAAATGACCGACCTGATTCGGGCCCGGAACAAACCTGGGCCGGTACCGGGCCTGCAACCCAAAACCCCAGTCCCGCCCAATCTCGGACCAGGCACGGTCCACCCCTAAGTAGGGCAGGTGGAGTACTATTTGTTTTGGACAATGAAACATAGTTACTTTTTTCCATAGTAAAGCAGCAGCAATGTACTCGATCTACTCTGTAGTATTCTCTTGGGACAAACATAGGAGAATGCCTATTTTACTCAGCAGCAGCAGCAAGAGCAATTTACTAGAGCATGAAACATAACTTTTTTCCATAGTAGAGCATTGATACCGTCAGCAAGTTACGACTTGCAATACATCAACTCCCACATCCTCTCTAGCGCATAAACAAACGTGGAGATTAACTTCGCTACACATATTTACCCCTGTACCTTGGCTTTGAATCCTTACTTCGTTTTGTGTCCCCAGACCCGTTGGTCAGATCTTGAGCAGGGCAAAAAACAGCAGAATGAAGACCGCCCTCTTCAAGCCACTTCACATGGTTCTCTTTGAACTCCAGATGTTTCATCCTCGCCGTCAATTCAACTTCTTCAGTATACGGTCCAATCTTCACCATTGTCAGTAGTATCCGGCTGTATCTAAAGCTTAGTATCTGTTCCGACACAGCAACCAGTTTGAAACACATATGCTCCGGGAAGACAGGGCTGCACGAGGGATCATCTCTCAAGGACGGGTAGAAGTATACCAACCGCCCGCCAATGACCAGCATTCGGGCAGCCAAGTCAAGAAGGTCGTGTACACACTCCACCAAGCTGTAAGGGGCAGTGGAAGGTATGTGATCTGTTCTTTTTTCATCGGGAATAGTGTATGGCCCGATTACTCCTTTAAGAAGCTTCCTTCCACCCGATTTTCGGCCCCCTGCCCGAACTCCATACGGAGGGTCACATATTATGGCATCAAATATCTGCAAATGAACTTCTCAGCTGAGTTTCAAAAAACAGGAACTTGTGATCCCACAAAGGAATGTTATTAAAAGCCTGTATGGTAAGACTTAGTCCCTGTTTGGCAAATGAGCAGTTAGCTGTTAAGATTAGGTGATTAAACTTATCTGTTAGAATTAGCTATGTATGTAGCTTTTTTGAAAGTCACATTTGAAGCTTTTGTAGCTAGTTAGCAGTTTTCAAAAAGATTCAAAAGTGACTTTCAAATATAGCATTTTGAGTTACTTTTAGCTCAATTTATAGGCTGACTAGCATTTAGCAAACAATAAAATTAGCTGTTGACATAGTCAAACAGCTAATTTGAAATGAAGAAAAAACCAAAAGTCCTTCCAAAAAGCTTTCCACCAATCATAGAGCCTTACTGTTGCCGAAGCAGAAGAGAATTTGCTAAAACTGCTCAAGAGTTATGGCTGAATGTGGATGCATTGGGTCTGCTCAATTATCTGAAGTTATATATTTAAAAATATGCATTATTCAAATTATAGAAACTAATATCTAAAAATAAATTTTCATCCAACTCAGCCTGTGTTATAACAATATAGTGTTTGGTGAAAAAACTACTACGTAGTTAATAAGCAAAAAATTAAGATGGTTTCCGGTGGTAGTTTTTGCTGAAATACTTTGTGTATGTTTCTCATCAAATCTAGTTCATACATACCAAATTTCACCAAAAAAAATCAATCGGGAAGGTCGTCAAATAATTTTTGGAAGTTAATTGCGTTTTATATGTATATTCCGGAGCAGTTATCTTTCAAAAATCATTTGACAACCTTCCTGATTGAAATTTTTGCTCAAATTTGGTATGGATGAATTAGACTTGATGAGGAACATAAACTCAAAATTTCAACAAAAAATACCACCGGGAACCACCTTAAATTGAGGTGGCCGGACGAGCCTCCTGTCCGGCCTGGCCAGACAGGAATGTTACTCTCTCTCTCTCTCTCTCTCTCTCTCTCTCTCTCTCTCTCTCTCTCTCTCTCTCTCTCTCTCTCTCTCTCTCTCTCTCTCTCTCTCTCTCTCTCTCTATATATATATATATATATATATATATATATATATATATAATAAATATTTATGTATAAATTCATTTACAGTTTATATTAATATGTTAATTAATTTAGTGCTACTACAAATTGTATTAGTATAATGGAACTTGTGCTATAATTTTTCCAAATGGATGAGGGTTCAAATCCTTTCCAATATTTTTGAATTTTATGTTTTGTTAGCCTCTTCAAAACTTTAAACCAGTTTAAAACGAACTTCAATGGTCTCGTTTAATTTTCTACTTATTCCAACGATTTAACTCGCTTTAGATAATTGAGAATTTCAATTTAATAAATACAACAACAACAATAACATTCAAGCCTTAGTCCCAAAAGAAAGAAAATAAAGATAAAAAGGATAAAAAAGATAAGCTATTATAAAAAGATAATATAAAAAGAGATGAATATACATAAAAATGATAAAATAAAAAGGATACAAATAATGCTTATATATAAGGATAAAAAGCAAGGAAAAAAAGATGAGGGGAAAAGATGATACGAGATCAATCCTCCACATGAATACCCGCCCCGCCCTCCACTTAGCTCTTTCCAAAGTCATGCCCTCATCTAACCCCAGAAGAAGCATATCACTTCGAACTCCCATAACCCACGTCTGTTTGGGTCTTCCTCTCCCTCTCTTCCCTCTACCTCTTCTCCACACATCTTAACTCGTCTGACAGGTGCATCACTCGGTCTTCTACGCACATGACCAAACCACCGTAGGCGCGACTCCCACATCTTGTCTTCAATAGGTGCTACTCCTACCCTTTGTCTGATTGTCTCATTACTCACGCGGTCCTTCCTAGTATGCTCACACATCCAACGCAGCATGCGCATCTCTGTCACACTCATCTTTTGAATGTGACAATGTTTCACCGCCCAACACTCTACGCCATACAGTAATGCAGGCCTAATTGTTGTCCTATAAAATTTACCCTTCAGTCTAGATGGCATACCTCGATCGCATAGAAATCCTGACGCACTCTTCCACTTCATCCACCTTGTTCTGATTCTATGGGATACATCACCATCTAACTCACTGTCCTTCTGAATTATGGAGCCCAAGTAACGAAACATATCGCTGACTGGTATCTCCTTACCATCGAGCGTAATTCAGCTATTACCACAGCTTCTACCTCCACCAAACTTGAACTCCATGTACTCTGTCTTGCTCCGACTTAGTTTGAAACCCTTATTCTCCAATGTTTGTCGCCATACTTCCAACTTAGATTTAAGACCTGATTGCGTCTCATCAATCAATACAATATCATCGGCAAACATCATGCACCACGGTATATCATCTTGAATTGACTTCGTAAGTTCATCCATAACTATGTCAAATAAGAAAGGGCTCAGAGCCGATCCTTGGTGCACTCCGATAGTAATAGGGAACTCTTCAGTCCTCCCTACACTAGTACAAACACTTGTTGTACAATCCTCATACATATCCATGATGATGCTGATATACTTGCGTGATATGCCTTTCCTAGTTAAGGCCCACCAAAGAACTTCCCGAGGTACCCTATCATATGCCTTTTCTAAGTCAATGAACACCAAATGCAGATCCTTATGAGTGTCTCTATACTTCTCCATAAGTTGCCGAAGAAAGTGAACGGCCTCAGTTGTTGAACGACCAGGCATAAAACCGAATTGATTCTCTGAAATCTTCACAGTTCTTCGAAGTCTTTGCTCAATCACTCGCTCCCAAAGTTTCATGGTGCGACTCATAAGCTTAATCCCTCGATAGTTGGTACATTCTTGTACATCACCTTTATTCTTAAATAATGGGATAAGAGTACTCTTCCTCCAACTCATTGGCATCTTGTTGTTTCTCCAAATCATGTTGAAGAAACTTGTTAACCACTCGACGCCTCTCTCTCCCAAACTTCTCCAAACCTCGATCGGTATGCCATCTGGGCCCACTGCTTTCTTCCGTCCCATCTTCCTCAGAGCTTCTATAACTTCCGTTGTTTGGATCCTTCTCACAAAATGACGATTCACCATACAATCTGGTATGGACAAATCATTGATATCTTACGTTTTGTTCCCGTTGAATAATGTATCAAAGTATGACATCCGCCTCTCTTTTATCTCTATGTCGTCCATTAATATCCTCTGGTCGACATCCTTCACACACTTAACTTTTGCAATATCTTAGAGTCCTGCGATCACGAAGACGAGTAAGTCTATAAATATCTAGTTCTCCTTCCTTACAGTCCAACTTTTCATACAACTCCTTGTTCACTTTCCCTTGTGCTTCCCTTACGGCTTTCTTTGCTTGTCTTTTAGCCTCCTTGTATGCTTCTATGTTCTCATCACTCCAACTTGTCCTCAACTTTTTGTAGCAATCTCTTTTGTTCCTTATGGCTTGTTTCACCTCATCATTCCACCAAGACGTGTCCTTTTTAGGTGGCAGACATCTTTTAGATTCTCCAAGTACCTCCTTTGACACTTTGTTAATGGTCAACTCCATTGATAACCACACATCATCCACATGTGTTTCATTATCAATACGCCATACATCTTCACCGACCATTTTGTGTGTAAAGCTTTGTTGAAGATCTCCCTCAAGCCTCCACCACTTTATCTTTGGCTCCACTTGTTGTTTAACTTGTCTTCTATGGTTCTTACCTCGAAAGTCAAGCACAAACATCCTATGCTGAGTGACAACACTCTCACCTGGAATAACCTTACAATCAGTGTAGCTAGTTCTCCAAGTGGTCCGTACTAAAAAGTAGTCAAGGTAAGCAAACAGTAAGGTACTGGGAAGGAAGAGGCATGAGGATGAAGCTGGATGAACAACTGATCTGAACTTCACATGAAGTGAATAAGAGTGAAACTAAATTTTGAACACCACCAGGTTCTTCCACATTCCAAACTTGGAAACCATATCGACAGCATAAAAGCAAGACTTGGCAGTTTGTACCTCCCTCAACATTACTGGCAAGTGTCCTTCCTTTCAATCCTTCCGCCCCATATTGAGGTTTGTACATACATCCTCCTTTTTCAATCCATCCCCTCTTGTCTTCATCTTTGTATTTTCCTCTTCTTATCAAAGAGCTAATAGCTCGTGTAGGATCCTGCGGAACCTCAACCACCACATACTCCGCATTCTCCAGCTTTGCTAAAGCCATCTATACGGACAGTCCCCGTAGAGCTTTCCAAAGTATTTGGACCAGCAATTTTATCAATCGAGGATACATATTCCATAACAATCGAGGATTGAGTCACCACAGAAAATTTCTCCTCTCGTCCTTCATCACCATCAATGCACCTATCTTCGGAGATAGATTGTAGCTGATTATTGAATTCCAAACTGAGCTGTGAAGATTGTGAAGTGAGAGAATCTGTTGGCGATTTCTCTTGGCTTTCTTTGTTGCCCTCATTGAACTTCTCTGCATTTTCTCTAGATCGCGAAGCACTCCTATCATCACAGGAAGGTTGCCGTCCACTAACAAACTCCTGTGGGACTGATGAAACCTGCGCATAGTGAGAAGTGTTTTGCGACAAAACTTGCGAAGAGAACTGCGAACTGAGATAAGCCGCGCCTTGAGCTCTGCGAACTGGTAGACCCTGTTCGTGACTTCATTTGCGAAGAAGCCAGATAACTCGAAGGAAGTGCTCATGACTGAGAAGAGACATGCGCTCGCGAAGATGTCGGCGAACTACGCGAAGCAGTTCGCGATTGCGAAGAAGAAAATCGAGATTGCGAACTGTGAGAAGTCGCTTGCGACGGAACCTGCGCACTTCGCGATGCACTGGGAGACTTAGTTCGTATCTGCGAGAAACCGGACAATGCGATGATCGCGAATGCTGATGATGCTGTGATCGTGATCTTCCTCTGTATCGAAGTTGTTCGCTCATCGCGGCTATGGATGCCGCCATGTTTGCCGCCCGGTTCTTCACTTCTGCTTTCATCTCCTCCATAATTCGTTACATATTGTCAAAACTCTTTTCCATTCGAGGCATCATATAGACTTCCTCCATCGTTCCAGACTGTTGTTGATCTGGGAAGATTGATGATTCTGATTCCCTGCCTCCGGGAAGTGAATGCTCTGATACCATTGATAAGAACCTCAACAGAAATTTACGATTTATTGATTATGAAGTCTGGTCGATTACAACTGAACAGGAAAGAACGGAAAGAAAGAGAAGAAATCAAAACGAGACACTTCGAGCAGTCCCCTCTCCCAAGTCCCAAGCCCAATTCAAATTTCTACCCACCTCCTTCCTTTTCTATTCCCTCTATTTATTCTTTACCAAATGAGGCTTTCCTCAATCTATCTAATTACTAGGCCCAGCCCACTATTACATTTTATTAAAATATTAAAAAAAGTTTTTCCATCATTTGCAATGGAGCCAAAGACTCATTATTTTTTGGCTTGAGATTATGATGGAATAAAGCAAAATGGCTCACTAAACTGTCTGCGCTTCTTTGTTATGAAGCAGCAGTCAGTCCATGCAATTTTGGACAGGATTTTCACTATGGATCATCCGGAAACAATCTCTCTGTGCTTTAGTAAAGGGCTAAGACTGCGTACATCCGACCCCCCCTTACCCCACCGCAGGTGGGAGCCTTTGCGGCACCGGGGTAAATGAAAATGATGAAATGATGATTAAGCCCAAAAGTTCAGGTCTCTATCAGTTTTGAATGGCAAGTAAAATCAAACGATCCTATGGACACGATGCTAATTAAAAATGGTTTTAAGGACCTTGAAATAGAGTAAATATGAAAAAGGAGGAAAGGTTTCAAGTATAGGAAAAACGTGTAATGATCACTCTCTACACAAATGTAGCATTAAGCTCCACCAGAAATCTGAATCAGCCTCCCACTTACAATCAAAGAAAAAAATACAGTAAAAAAAGCGAGTAAAATAGCTACAATTGTGCAATTGGATATAGAAAAAGCTACCTCTTGCAAACCTAGGCGCCAAGGAGGAAGGCCGTTGTCCGCCCTTATTAAAGAAATGGGCTGTTGCAATCCATACTGCATTCATAATAAATTTATCAGAATTAAGCATATAATAGTAATGAGAATGGAAGAATTTTCTGTATTTCATTGGAGGGTTAAGGCCCTATATATTACAAAGATAAAATATTCCTATATAAGATGCTATACAATAATAATGGCTAGAGTATATTCCTAAAGCATATTCTGAGATACAATAATTCTCACACACTCCCCCCAAGTTGGAGCATATATATTTATCATGCTCAACTTGTTACGTAAATAATCGACTCAAATCCCATTTAGAACTTTAGTGAATAAATCTCAAAGTTGTTATCCGGTCTTCACATATCCGGTAGAGATCAATCCATTTTGTATCTTCTCTCGAACAAAATGGTAATCAACCTCACTATGCTTTGTTCTCTCACGAAATATGGTAAACAACTAGGTTATCGCACCACAACTTAGCAGACATTGGTCTCTTCAATCTGACTTCATTCAGTAAATGGTGTATCCATATTTATCTCACATGGGGATTGTGGCATAGCTCGATATTCCGATTCACTACTAGAACGAGAAAACACTCTACTTCTTACTTTTCCAGAACCAATATACCACCCACAAAGACGCAATATTCGAATGTAGATTTTCTATCATCTTTAGATGAAATCCAATCAAGATCTGCAAAGCATTCTATTCTCATGTGATCATAGTTCTGATAAAGAATTCCTTGTCCCGGAGTTTCCTCCAAATAACATAATATATGATATACAATAGTCCAATGATCAACAATCAAAGATGACATATATTGACTCACTACCATCACTGGGTAAGCAATATTTGAACGGGTAATTGTGAGATGATTAAGTTTTTCCAACAATCTTCTATATCTTTCTAGATCTTCGAATGACATGCCTTCGTGAGTAAGTTGCACATTGGGAATCATGAAAGTATTGCTTGGTGTTGCCTATAATTTCCCTATTTCAGCTAGCAAGTCAAGTAAATATTTACATTGAGATGGAAATATGCTTTTTTACTCTGTGTTATCTCTATATCCGAGAAGTATTTCAAAGAGTCAAGATCGTTTGTTTGAAATTGGCTATGAATGAAAGTCTTAAGGGATAAAATATCAGAGCCACGCAATCACAATATCATCAACATACACCACAAGTAACGTAATACCTGCTTTGGTTTGTTTATAAAAGACAGAGTGATCTGATTGGCCTTTTACCATTCCAAATTGCTCAATTGATTGACTCAACTTCTCAAACCATGCATGTGGACTCTGTTTCAAGCCATAAAGAGACTTGTGAAGTCAGTAAACTCTTTCATACCATTTCAAATAGCAATGAATCTTGAAGGTTGCTCGATATACACTTTCTCTTGGAAATCATCGTGGAGGAATGCATTTTTAATGTCGAGTCGATATAAGTGCCACCCATGAGTTGCGGTAAGCGAAATAAGTAGCCTGATAGATGTTAACTTAACAATAGGGGGAAAGCATCAAAATAATCAATAGGTTTGGGCATAACCCTTAGCGGCTAATCGAGCTTTTAATTGAGCAACTGAGCCGGCTGGATTAACCTTAACAACAAAGAATCACTTACATCCAATAGACTTCTTCCCTATAGGTAAGTCTACCAAATCCCAAGTACTATTAAAATCCAAAGCATTAATATCCTGTACCGAGAAAGAGTAAATAGAAGCCATTTAAGAGCACGAGAAAGGGGTTAGATGGTCATATGATACAAAAGAAGAAATGGGATAAGTACAAGACCGTGTACCTTTACGTAGAGTTATCGATAGATCAAGGTCGGAGCTGAATCTGAAGACGATGGTATGACTTCAAGACATGATATCGAGGTCAGTTCAGGATAAGAAGTCACTCATTGATGCTTTGTGTCGACGAGTTTAAACCAAATGTATTGGAGGCTCAGGATCAAAAACATGAACATGTGGTATTGCTGATGAAGAATGTGTGGACTTAACTGTGTAAATGAGTATATCATCGTTTTCCTTGAGCATATTTGTTGTGGGTGATGTAAAAGGTGTATTTTCATGAAATGATGCATCAATGGAAACAAGATAACGACCTTTAGTTGGACAAAAATATGTGTACTCCTTCTGAACTCAGGAATAGCCTGAGAAAATACATTTTAGTGACTTAGAATCTAATTTTATTAGATGAGAATTAACAACTCGGAAAAAACAAGTACAACAAAGTATTTTAGGTGGGATAGGGAAAAGATCTTTCTGTGGAAACAGGCACTAATATGGAGTTTTATTGTGCAAAACAGAAGATGGCATACGATTGATCAAAAAAATATGCACTAGACAGAGCATCAACCCAAAATTGTTTGGGCATATGCATTTGGAAGAGAAGAGCTCGAGCAGTTTCCTATAAATGATGATTCTTTCATTCAGCAATCCCATTTTAGGAGGTATGTCTACACATGAAGTTTGATGAATTATGCCATGTACGATGATGTTTTGTGAAGTAACACAAATCACTTCACAAATGACACCTTATTAAATTGAGGATGGATTTTCTTCAATAATAGGGGAGGTGGATGTCTTAGTCAATAGTGAGCTTCCAACACCGTTCTAATCCCAGGACAAGAGATAGCTTGTGTGTGATTTTACTAATAGAAGTCAAATTAAATGCAAAATTGAGAAGACTCAAGACGGGAGATAACAGTAAAGGTCAGGACAATGGTACCCATCTAAGGATTGGTGAGGTAGACCTGTCAGCTAAAGTGACACTAGAAGTATGTAAAGGCATGTGAAATGAGGAAAAAGATTCGGATTACCTATCATATGATATGTGGCACCTGAGTCAATGACCCCATTTTAAGGATGAGGAAACGAGACATGTGTTTGGACTACCTCAATTAGCGTCAGCCGAGATAGGGGTAGATGAATGCTTTAGAGACTCTTGTTAGCAAAGAAATTTGGCATATTCTTCCGAAGACATAGTCATTGATCCATCAGATGAAGCGGAAGCAATGTTAGCAACTTTGATTTTCTTGATTTTTTAATTTCAATTTTCTACATTCTTTGATCAAATGTCGAGGTTTCTTACCGTAGTTGCATACTACTCCTTTACCCATTGGGTCAGCACGTGACAATTTCCCACCTCATTTGAGGAATGTTGGAACATGCCCTATAAATGCATTATTTGTTGTGGTGTTGATGATGTGGATGAGGTGTCAGTGTGATTTCACACTCTACTGAATGCATCTTGAAGAGAGGAGACCTGCCCAAAAACTCATGACTGCCATTTGTTCTCGTTTTTTCTGTTGTACTTTAATGTCTGGACTAAATGGCATTAATGTATTAAGCTCTTCACATGTTTTCTTGAAATCCATAAGTAAGCCATAAGGGGTTTATCTTTCATCTCTGCTCTATAAAAGGCTTTGCACACCTCGTAGATATGGTTAAGGTTACCTTTGCCAGAATACATAAATTCCAAATTATCAAACAACTCTTTCACTATATCACAATGACTAACATACCCATAACCTCATTTTCCTTTGAGTTCTGGATCTAGATAAAAAAAACTAGAATCATCCCAGAGCAGTTTATTCTCAGTAATTTTAAAGTTAATGGGAATAACTTCAAATACTACCAAAAGTCGATTATGTAATACCGCAAAGGTGTCCATGTCGGGATGTGAGCCAAGCATTTTTTTGTTTTTTATGAGCCTGCAATTAAGTTCAGAATTGAGATATTCAGTAAAAACTTACAAACGCATTTCCTGTTTGTGGACTCAAACTTTGGATAATAAAATATCCAATCTGTTTGGGCATTGACTGCGACTCCAGATATAATTCTGATGCCAGATCCTAACGAATAACAACCAGGCAAAAGAGCGTATGTCAATAGATATCTGATGCCGAACCCCAGACTTCCTCCCAGATTTCGTCCCTTGCTAGAGAAAGAATGAGAGAGAAGCATACGGCATACCTAGTGGAAGAGGACTAAGAGGCGAGTACTACAACAACAACAACATTACCCCAATGTCGTACAGTCTTACCCATGTCAAAAATTATATGGACTGACTGCTTCTTCATAACAGGCGAGTGTGTTGAAGAATTTCGATCAAAACTCCGACCATAAAAGAGGTGTCATGCGCTGGCACGTGCGGCGTTTGCGAGTACCTGTGAAGCCGCATGTGGCTTAAGGGTGTCGATTTAGAAGTGTGGGCTTTGAACACTTGGTCACTGATGGCTGGTGCACCAGATTATGATAGAGGAGAGATGAGTGATTGTCAGAAATTCACCACGAAGATGGCCGAACCTGGCAGAGATGGGGGTAGTTGGACTGGACTGAGGTTCTGAATAGAGGGTGTGCAGAGATTCTGTCCAGGAGTGAGTTTCTTTGAGACAGAATGGTGCCTAGAGGTTCTGATGAGTCTGAACTGAAATCAGGTTCATGCAAACCTAGGCACCAAGAAGGAAGGCCATTAGACGCCTCATTAAACAAATCAGCTCTCGCAATCCATACTACATTCATAATAAAGATCAAAATACCTATAAAGATCTCAAAGCGCACATTGACAACAAAACCCAAAATTTATCACCTTATTAGGTCCAATTTATCATATATAAAATGAACCACGTGCACCATCATCGTTTACATAAAGATGTCTAATAAAGGCTTGGTTTTGGTATGGTCTAGACAACAACTTGCAGTCCTTGTAATCTTAAGAAAAATGTATGGTTTAAGCATAACAACCTGTATGAAATTGCTCCAAACATTGCAATCTGGACCTCGGCCATCACGCACTACTCGGATATCTATATCCGCACCCTGAAAAGAATGGTAAAAATAGTGTTCTTTTGAAAGGATATTGGGTCAATTTGGATATCGGAAAATACTTGGGTAAAACTGTTGAAAATAGGACGTAAAATTGAAATAAAAGAAAGTTTGAGGGAAAAGTAAAGATACACTAATATGCTCCAAGTTTCAAACTCAATAAATTTACATTAGATATTAGTTCAAGCAGATTATATTTATTTATTTATTTCAAGTAGACAATTATTTTCCATCATTTGCAATGAAGACAAAGACTCACTATTTTTTGGCTTTGGAATATGATGGAATAAAGCAAATGGCTCACTAAACTGTCTGCGCTTCTTTGTTATGAAGCAACAGTCAACCTATGCAATTTTTTATGCGATTTTCATGTTGGGTCATCCGGAAACAGTCTCTTTGTACTTTAGTACAAGGGTAGGGGAAAGGCTGCGTACATCCGACCCCCCTTACCCCACCGTAGGGTTAATGATGATGATAATGATTTCAAGTAGACCAATACTAATAAATGTATATGTAGTATGTATAAAAAACTAATCTTGTTTTATTTTTCTTAGAAATTTTCAAGATAAGGGAGAGAGTGCGAAATTATTTTTCCGTACCATTTTTTCCTTTCTTAAGCCTATTACAAACCCGAAGATAAGGGAATAAGATATAGAGGAAATTAGGGAGGAAACCATATTTAGAGGAACCTTACAAAGCTCAACATATTTTTGTTTTAGACATTTCCCAAGAATTGTTTTATTTGCATATTTTTAGTATTCAAAGACAAATAAATCTAAATATATGCAACTTTTATTTTCTTAATCAAATTTGATTAAAAAATTAAGAGGTTTTTCTAAATATTACTCTTTTCGTCCCTTAAACTTTGACATGTTTGAAACTTTGACCAACTATACCTTCATTGGAAATTACTGATAATATAAAAATGATACGAAAAATGTTCCTAGTTAAAAAGTACTTTCATAAAATGATAAAAGTACAAAATTTATGACTTCCATGATATTATACTAATCAAAATCATGATCCAAACTTTATGAGATAAAAGTGATCAAAGTTTTAAAGGAGAAAGGTAGTACTAGAATAACACTTGTGCACAAAAATGTGATCAAAGTGATTATTAATACACTTTTATAGTCACTTTGATGTAAAATTTGAATATAATTGTAACTAAGTCATTAAGTCACATTTTTGTCCAATATCCTCATTTTTGTTCAAATTTAAAATCAAACAATAAAAAACATGTATTCTAGTATTTTGTTTCCTTTCCTGGGATCCAAACATACCCATAAGGTTCCAGTAAATATGGAAAAAATAAAACTGACCATTGTCATTGCCTTATAATGAGCAGCAGCAACTAAAATGCTTCCTGTGCCAACAAATGGATCATAGACTAGTTTCCCAGGATCTGCCTGGGCTTGGTTGGCCATCAGGAATGCCATCTCAGCATCCATGGCTGTGGGTCCCAGATAATTGCGACTTTTCAACTGATAAGTGGGCAAGAGTTTCCTATCAGCAGCACCAACCTCCCGACCAAAAAACACCATCCTATGAAGAGTCGGGGGGAGTCCATTATTAGACCCATCGTTATCATTTTCAATTAGGCAGAACTTGTGGTCTGGATTTTTTAAATTTACCCGTCCCTAGAAAAAATAGAAACAGCAAGCCTAGTATAAACACATCAGAGGGGGTGCAATAATGGTGCAATGGGAAATATTAGTTTGCACATAGTTTGGAAAGGGACGACTACAGAGGAATTGACCTTGAAAGGAATGTATGAGAGTGCTCGAATACGATCATTTTGTTCCTGAAAGCTGATGGCTTTCCCAAAGCTGTCAACAGAAATCTTGAATGTGGTATTACTTGTCAGGTATGGTAACTTCCGCTCATCAGGGTAACTCTTTATAGCATCTTCCAACTCCTCGTAGTTACTACCTTCTCCCCAAAGTTCATACATTCCCTTTACAAGAATGCCTGCACAGTGAAAGGTGTTGAAATGACAAAACCAAATCATAAATCTGGATGAACAACTGAAATCAAGAAACTACACAGAGCAGAGATATTTGGAAATACAACCAAAACACGCAATTAAAATCAACAGATTTCGAACTTTGCTCGACCATGCTATAATTGTACTCTTCAAGTGAGATTCACTCATCAAGTCTATCTGTACAGCAGAAAAGTGAAGAGTTTGTGTGAGAAATGCATACTTCGATTTGCGACATTCCGAGCAATCTCTTCTGAGGGGAGGAACACGAAATGGAAGGGGGAATCCGGGTGGTAGTGCTCAGGAAGTCTCCACTCGATGTTTCGCGGCTCGGAGTTGAATGCTCCAAAGAGCTCGGCCAACGATTCGACCTCGGGTTTTCGGAAGTCCAATAATCTGTGATAAAACACGCACAGGTACCACATCCCCCTTCCTCCTCTTCTTCCACTTAAACCTATATATATCACTAGAGTTCAGCTTCAAAGATTATGCTGAGTTACAAAATCAGTCACAAATGGAGTGGTGGCGGAGCGCAGAGACTTTAACGGACCCAAATTACTCCCTCCTCCCTTCAAACAAGATTGACCAAGTGACCAACGCATACCTTGCTATATATATGCGAAAAGTAAAGAGAAAAATGGGTCTACTTTCCGGCCCAAAAACACGGTCACAGATACCGACTTAATTTTTTCGTTCTTTAACTCTTGCAACATTGTGATTTTTGCATTAATCACAAACCTTACTTTGACCACAATCTTTTACTAATATACATAATCAAATTATTACGTATAAGATGTTATTAAATTCCTATCAATTTGAAATTCCAAAATATCAAATTTTTATAATGTTTACTTATACATAATTAAATATAATTACAATCAAAGTTGTGCGTTGGCAAACGTGAAAGTCAAACTGTTGCAACAATTAAAGAACGGAGGATAGTATATTGTGGGATGGGACAACTTGCGGGTGTGTACCCGGCCCATTTAAGATGAGTCGGTCTAGGGTGCAAACGAGCCGAGCCCGAGTTTATGCAGGCTCGAGTTCAAACTCGAAATATATTGTATTGGCTCGAGCTCGAGCTCGGCTCGAACGAGTTTAAAAAAATCGGGCTCGAGCTCGACTCGCGAATATTGACATGGCTCGATTCGGCTCAATAATTTTGGTTCGTCAACTCAAATGCTACAAGTTCAATTAGCTCGAAAGTTCGGGTTCGAACTCGAGCTCAAGTATGAAACAATCTTTGAATATTTGTGCTTAGTATTTGCAAATTGAAATTTAGATGCCCAACAACTAAAAGTAGAGTAAATGTTGTCCAAAATAAATAAAAAATGATCAAACCATGATGATTTAACTGAAACTAGAGTTACGGGAACGGAAAATATAATATCTCCCTGATCCTCATATACATTTACCAATCGATATTTTATATATATATATATATATATATATATATATATATATATATATATTAATTTATATTATAAATATTATATATACTAATATATAGTATATATTAATTTATATTAATATTATATATTTCTATATTAAATATATAAATATACATGCATATAAAACTAGGCTCGCGAGCCGGCTCGCGAGCCTAAAATTTGTATGCTCGTTTATGGCTCGACTACTTAACGAGCCAGCTCGAGCTCGGCTCGAGCTCGAGTTTGACCGAACTCGATCCGAGCTTTGACCGAGCAGCTAACGAGCGGCTCAAGAGCGGCTCGGCTCATTTGCACCCCTAAGTCGGTCTGGTCCGGGTATTTTGTTGAATTATTTGTAAAATACATTTTTTAAGCTAATCTTGAATAATTTCTTGGTAAACATAACAATAACAAAGTCAACTATACGAGTAAAATAAAATAAAATTGACTAGTGATTTTAGGAATGATCTTTGTTGGATGCCTTTTCCAACAAAGGCACCTTTTCCGTCTTACCGAGCTAAATTTCACATCCGGTATAATAATGGTAAGGGAAATTATCATTGATCTCCCTTGAAATTTGATGCATTATCAATCACGCCCTTATACTATCAAAAATATGCTCTTACCCCCTCCATATCCTTTAATGATGGTTAAATACTTTTAATTTATATTTAGAGAAAATTATAAATATAATTCCATAATTCTTCGTTATGTCCGCTTTTAATACTGTAATTTTATTTAATCACAAATCTGATCGGGTAATTAATAAATTTGTCTATACTAAAGACATTTTTATCAGAAGTCGAACAAAATAAAAAACTGACCAAAATGGACCTTACTCTCTAAGTAGTTCGTTTTATTCTTTTGAATTTGTAAAGTGAGTAATTTACTCAATTGAAAATGATCAAAATATACTAAATTTGTCAAAAATCGAAACAAATCAACTTAAATGAACCAAACCGACTCAAAACTGAAGTTTACTACTCGATTTTACCATTAAAAATTGAATGCAAGAAAATTCCCAATTCGCACTCTAGACGCTCTTTGTTATCACTAGAAATGAGATCATATAGGTATAATAATAACTTGTAAATTAATATTTTACAAAATATGAACATGTTTACATGTAAATTAATGGTAAAGACATTATAGTTTAAGACGGATTCGACACCCAAACTGGTTAGTGCTAAATAATTAGAGCGGCCCATGACCTTATCTTCGGTTCCAATCTCCTAATTGGTCTAGGTTCGGTCCCAATCATTTAAATAGTTTTAACTACCTATTTTTCAACTTTTAAATGGACTATAACCCATTTTAAAATGTTTCCAATGGTTTTAATGAAACTAAATTAAACGGGGTTAAAACATGGGCTCCAAACCCGGTCCCAAAAAGTGAGACCTGAGGCCTCTTTTTCACCGGTCTGGTCTCGGTCCCGGTCTAAAATTTTAATTCAAAAATTGGTCATTCCCGAGACCGGGCCTTGTCCTCCCCTAATATGAACCACAAAAGTAAGTATTTCACATGCAAGTTTACAATAGGTAACAATAGTATCCTAAAAGTCTTTCACCAACATCTGTTTTAGGTATGAAATAACATTCCTCGTTATTGGGTGTTTTTCCCTCGTTAGAAAAGTTTCACCAAGATTTCTACAATCTAAGATATATTTTCGAACTTTTGAAAGTAACAGAGATTTAGAGCCCGTATGGTGACTCTGCTTTTCGGTTTATCAGGCTTATGAGCAAACTTTTTAACCAAACATGTAATTTTTGCTTTCGTGCGCTGAACTACGTAAAAATAAGAAAAAGTAAAGTTAGAGTTACTTTTATGGCTGTATTAGCTGAAGTTACTATAGATGACAATTTTAGCTATTTTCATATAATTTTTTCTTTATATTATTAATAAAATATATTTTAAATATAACTTTTTCATAAATAAGCATAATTAGCCAATGCAGACATTTCAGCCAGAACTTTATAAATTTCAGTAGAATAAGCCGATTCAACCGATTTCAGTGTTACCAAATGAGCCCTTATTGTTTTAAGCTTGTACATTTTGATTGTGTCTGCTATTAGTCCTATAGTTATACTCACATGTAGATGTATTTATGTACCAAATAAATTTGTCAATAATAAGGGCTATTTCATCGGAAAGTACATGTTCCATAAAAAAGTACTTTCTGGTGGAAAGATTCTTAATACAGATAAATTTATTAATTATTAAATTAAATCTGCAAGTGAGTAAATTTATAAAACTAAATTTATACTTTTTCTAAACGTAATTAAGAGTTATTAAACTTCCATTAAAGGATAGGAAAGGGGGTAATCATATATTTTTAATAGTGCAGGGGCCTAAGTGATAATACGTGAAACCTCGAGAGAGAGAGATCTCGAGATCAATGATAATTTCTCTAATTGCTCATGGATATTTGAATTACTATAATCTATTTTGGGCATGTGAGCCCATGTTTTGGCCGGTTGTGGCACATGCTTTACCGTTGAACATTTCCGCTATTCATTGGTTGAATGTGATGTTGTTATGTATGTTTACTACTGAGTGTGGATGGATTATGTTCATGGACGCCTTGTATGATTAAGTCACGTTGACTTGCGAGTGACATCACTTGGTCATACGGCGGTTGTACACGCGCTTAGATGCGGTCTGGGACGTGACAAAATCAATGAGAGAACATGTTCCTATGGCTTAGTAAACCCAACTAAGCCTACCCAAGGGACAAAGCCGAGAGTAAGTGAGTGAGTGAGTGAGTGATCATTATGAGCGTTAGGAAGCAGAAGGGTCAAGTGAGCAAGAAAACAATAATCAATGATAAGTCTGCTACCTCAACTGCCTACTATCCTTTGAACATTTACTCCTGGCCACTCAAATACTCTGGACAATCCCAATAGGTTGAGGACTGAATTTATTCAGATCCCGGGTAGAAGTCACTGCATATTGTCCAACAGTGCATGTTGAACCCTACCCAAGACCACTCACTTGTCTCCCAACAGACATGTGTTTAATCATATTTCACGGGGAACCGCATCTCTCATTACTGTCTCCTTCCGAGGCAAGTGATACTGACTACAGTGGCCTCAGGCCCATGCCACTGAACTTTCATTGATCACGTCGTGTCTAGTTACTCACTCCTAGTGTCAGTTGCAGGTTTTCATGATATGCGAGAACTTCTATAGGGCTCATGCATCTATTACAGATGTAGACCAACGATTGGAAGGAAGTCTTGTTGTTGCAACATAAGAATCACCAACATTTTCAGGCCATTGCTTTAGAGTTTATCTCTATAGTGATAATAACGAGTGTCTACATGACCTCGGGGGGCTACAAGTTCTTAATGCTAATCTTTATGATTTTGCCATTACAACCAGAGTGACATCTATTCAGATGTTTCACAATGACTGGTTCGAAGTCCTGTTAGAGCTTAATAATTTTTCTATCATTATATACAGGCCACACATCGATGTTTACATTGATGTTGTGTTAACGGAACACATCAATGTATCCGGTTTTTGCATTTCAACATTGTGCTTGTTTTTCCTATTTTATTTCCGCAGAACAAAAGAATAAAGGCATGACGCCCCAAGTCATCGGATCGTCATGAGGGGGAGAGTGGTCCACATGCTGTTAACTATCAACGAATCATTCTGGGACACTTCTCTCCTCCAACACTCTCTCTACTATCTCCGCAACTCAAATGGTCAGCTACGCTCACAAGTCAACCATCATTATGTTCCGCTGTGCCACCGACAAGTTCTCCTCAAATGCATTCATTCCAAATAGTCAAAAAGACTACATTGTGGAGGAGACAGAGGTCAAATACTCGTATACTGAAGATGAATCATGTGCGCCCCTGATAATCATCAGAACAATCCTTCTAGAGGCGTCACCGGACTTCATCCAAGCTGATCAAGAGTAACTTCTGGAAGGCAATGATTACAAGAAAAGGATTCATCAAACCCCGACATCAAAGATCAAACTGTCAAGAAAACATCAAAGGGGAGATTGCGAGGATTTCTTCATAAAGCCTTCTCAAGAAGTCAAGTTCAAAGACAAAGGAAGCTCAATAACAATAAAGACAAAGATATCTGCACTGCAATGCTGATTCAACACGATTGAACACCAAGGGGGAGATTGTTAGAAATATTTTTTGGTGTCCAATCTAATTAAATATCTTTGTAATTGTGTAGTTATTAATTAAATGTGTAATACGGGCCACAAATGTGTATGAGCTCGTTAGCTTCTTTGTAATCCATAAGTTAGCCAACTTCTCCTATAAAAGGAGGTTAACTTATGGAAACTCTAACAATTGAGGCTTTAGAGAATAGAGGTACCTCTCTCTCTCTCGAGGGAGAGTAGCGGCACTCTACACGGTATACCAGATTCGTTTGTTCATCTCATATCTTTCTATCTGCTTCTTCTTCACTGCTTATGGTTGTTTGTTTGTTAGAAACTGGGATTATCAGATTCTCGTTTGTATTTTCAAGTTGTCTGTTGCCAGACAACTATACGAAGTAATGAACTTAAATTTGTAGCAAATCGTTCAGTTAAATTTAGAGTCCTTTATATCATCCTGATTAGAAATTCATGCATCATGCGCAAATAAACAACAGGTTTATTCTTCAGAGAAACAACCTAAGGTGTAGATTTTGATTTGTGTGTTCAAATTGTATGTAGGCAGGCACGTATCCAGAATTTTGGTTTGTAACAAATCACTCGGGTGCATTTGGAGTCTCTTATATTACTGATTAGAAATGTGTGCTCTACGCTCGCATTTGGTTGTGTGTCCCATAAATTAACCTGAGAAGAATGGGTCATCGGAAGGATCAAACAATTTATCAAAATATACCTGAATCGGGGACATCTTGGGTTGTTTCTCTTGAGAATGACCTATTTTTTATCTTGCAATCAAACACTTTATCAAAATATTTATTAAGACTTTCAGTCAACCGTATCACATATTGCAAACTCAAGCACTTACCTCGCGTGGTTTCTGTTTAAAAGCTCTTCAATTATGTTCTCAATGTGATTGAACTCAAGATCTAATGTTGTACTTGATGTTGATTTGAGTTTTCCTTTACTAGTGATTTTATTGAACATGTTCTAAGGGGTTTAACGTTTTCAACACCATGTCCCTTGCTTTGGCACCATTTTTGTAAAAAGATCCGCCAAATTCAAATTTCATTGTACAAACGTAAGAACAGCTCCAAAATTAATAGGCTCTCGGACATGCATAAACGTGTCTTACTCATGTGTTCCTTGACTTACCATTGTACACATGGGTGTAAGTTCTCGATAGAGTTGATGAACTATCACAATCCATATTGGGACTTCTGACCCTAAGTCTCATAACCATTTTAAAAGCGCTACAAGCTTATGCTAATTCTATAAATTTCGATATCATTGTATAATCTGTGATACACGTTTATTTCTTAGATGCCTATGATCGGGTGCTAGTCATTGCATACATCAGACACTGAATAACTATATATAACATATTCAAGTTGTGACATAACATGTCGACTCTTTGGGACCGATTTTCTAGTGTGATCCATTGGAGTGGAAATTGGGAGTGAATCAAAACTCCCAAACTTTTTCAACACTTTCTATTTTAAAGAGACTGTGTTAAGGTGATTGACCTCATATCATCATTTTTATAGTTTTATATAGCTTATCTTCCTTGTATTCTTTATCTTTTTATATTTTTAATATTTTAATATTTTATTTTTTATTCTACCGTTGTCTTATCTTTTTATCATTTTTATTTTATCTTATTTTTTTCTTATGTTTAACTTCAATTTCATATGTCGATTCATGTTAGCCGACCGTAAAATCTTTTGAAATAAAAGTTTGAATGTTATTGTTATTGTTATTGCTTTTGAAACTACAACCCTAACAATGTCAAAGATACAAAAATTAACAATGTTAGTTCAATTTAATGGCAAGAACCAATTTTACAAAAAATTGAACAGCTGGGAATGACAATTACAAATTGAAACCAGGATTACATTTCAATATATGCACTAACCAAGAGACCTTTTTAAGGTACTTCGTAGACATATCACTTGCTAAAATGTAATTTTATAGTAACTAAAATACACTTGTTATCTTCTTTTTAAGGCTGAGCATATCAGTTTTCGGTTCGTTTTTTATCGGTTCCGGTTTGGTTCAATTTGGAACGGGTTCGGAGAATTATTGCCAAACAAAAACCATACTACTTTTCGGTTCGGTTTACTTCGGTTTGATTTGATTTGGATTTGTTATATTTTAATAATATATGAAGAATTTATTGAATTTCTTTAGTTCGGTTCGGTTTTGTTCGGTTTTTATTGGTTTCGGTTTGGTTCGGTTTAATACGGTTTGAAAGAAATACTACCAAATTCAAATCAAAATACAAATGATCGGGTTTTGGTTCGGTTTGGTACGGTTCGGTTAAACCAAACCAATATGCCACTCCTATTCTTTTTATCCTAATAGTTCTATTTTTTGTTTACCTGATCACTATAATAAGATAGATTGTAAACTTTTAGAAAAACGTATTTGTACGTGACTAGAAGTGATATCCAGTTATTTATATACCTTTTATATTTTCAATTAAATATCCTCGATAATAATGAACTCATTAGACAAACATGGCATGAATCCAATATAAAAAAATCGCTTATTGGAAGAACATCACTTGGGCAGCATGTGTTCAAATCACTGTTCTAAAAATCGGCCTAGTCGAAACGATTAATCAGCCTAGTCGGTCCTAACCGTATCGGCCTAGTCGGTCTAAAATCGGCCTAATCGGCTAAAAAATCAGCCTAGTCGGCCGCCTAGACGCTAGGCGCCCCTCAACCGCCCGACTAGCGCCTAGCGAGTTTTAGAACAATGGTTCAAATATAGTTTCAGGTTAAGGGGGGAACCATACAATTACTTATGTCCAATAATGATATCATTCAAACTAATTAAATAAAGTAATTTCAGTACAATTTCAATAACATAATGGGATCATTAATAATAACTGTAATGTTATAGATTTATTGTTTTTAATATTTGATAATCAACCCAACTTTCTCGACCATTACAACTTTGATTTGGAACCCTTCGTCAATAATAAAAACTATAGTATTATAGATGTATTGTTTTTAATATATGATATATGATAATCAATACAACTTTATTATCATTAATAATAATTGTAATATTATAGATGTATTGTTTTTTAATAGGTAGTATTCATTTGATAATCAATTTTTGATTTAAAAGTGCTAACTATTTCATTTCTTAAATAGAATGGGAATCTATGTTTACGGAATATTCCCAAGATGAAGCGTGAGAATCCCCATAAAATTCCGAGGACTTCCATCCATCCTCCACGCGCGCGCACGGCGCAGGAACACATACTACTTCAACTGCAATGGGTTCAGTTGCAACGGCGTGAAAACATTTGATGCCCAAGCTAGTATTCAGCGAAACTTTAGCAATCGAAAATCAATTGCTCATTTGCTCACACCGGTAAGACGCTCATCGGTACCATCACCTACGTCAGGATCAGAGAAGCCATGGTCAAGTGCAGCTCTCCTCACTTCGTTCACCGCACCTAACTCAGGCATCAATTGGTTATCCTAATCGCTTCAGTTGGTTACATACAGCCCAGCTTCAATAGCCTCACAGTATTTCAATAACGGGAACAATCCAACACACACATTGTTTGGTTGTCCAGAGTGCAGCGGAAGTGGTCAGAAGTCAGACAAGAAGAGCGTCGACCGCCACGTCGGAACCACCTTCATCAGTTTGTTCCGATTGAACCCAACCTGATGCGGTAGGTAGGTTCTTTGCACACTTCATCTGCCCATGCTCCCGTACCTCCATGGTTCAAATTGACGAGGACAAAAAATACCATACAGCCCCCCAGATGCAGACGTACCTATTCTCTCACACCCAGGACCTAATTTTATCTCAATACATGATGATGATGATGATGATGCACAGTCACCATCCGAAATTCTCACCAAGGAATCCCATAAATTATGCTTTAAATCTCAATTTATCACTCACGAGTCACGACACTTGCTTCCCAAACTAAGAGTTTTCCTTGGGCCTAAATTAGATTTTTTTTCTCCTTCATTTTCCAGTCCGTTCGTTATTCCTTTTCTGCTAGTTTCCTTCCTTTTTCGCACTGTACTCCTTTTCATTATTCAATAAAATTTCCCTTTAGTTAAAAGAAAAAGAGAATGGGAATCTTTAATTACAACATCCCACTAAAGTCGAGCGAAATAACTTAATTTATGGCAGAACTACTACTAGTGATCTTTTTATTCTTGATGAAACATAGTGAAAAACGTATGTTAGGGCAGAAGGACTACTACTAATGATCTTTTTATTCTTGATGCAAATGTTTCTATTCACATATTCTATTTTAACTATAGTTTATTTATTAACACATTGAAATTTAAATTCATCTTATTTTTGATTTTTTTTTGACATCCTCATTTTGAAATTTTAAACACTGACTTTTACTGATAGCGAATTAAATAAATAATTAATGGTCAATGTTATTTGAAAAATGAAAATGTTGCAACTAAAAAGAATGTAGGAAGTATTTTTGTCTTTTAACGTTCTTTATTTGAACTGATACATGCACCTACAACATTTAAGAGTGCCAACACAAAAGAGACTACTCTCTGTTGTACAAAAAGCTTATACTCCAAGAAAAATGGCAAATACCATCAGAGGCATATAAAGTAATGACAATCGCATAGTATTTTGAACTTATTCGAATGTGTATTCAAATTCAAGCATATGAAAATCTCTTATTCATCAGATTAAGGAAGACTCTCGTAGAGTTCAAAAGGTTTTAGTTCAATAAATTAGCCTCCCCAGACGACACATTGCTAGCTTCTAGCAAAAAGATAGAATGCAGAAAGGCCTTTTTCTGTGTTCACTAACAAAATGGCAACAAAAAATTGTATCCTTAGCTACTTGAGTTTTGCAAATAGCTTCAGAGCAACCTGTGTCCGAAAGGAGAGTTTCAAGAATAAATCGACCAAACTTAATAAATAACTCGCATAAATTGACATATAGGGATCAGATAATGTTACTTACACAATTGTCGATGCATTTCCAAAAATCAAAATACTGTCCAGTACAATGTTTATGCCCGCTGTCATCATCTTCAATCCTTTTTGCACAAGCCTGCAAATCGTAATCACATTTATACTTTACTTATTAGATGATGAAAATACAAGATGATGAAACAATATCTAAGGATATTGAAAGCTTAGAAAGCCAAACCACTACATCTATTAATATTGTCGTGTTAGGAAAAGTTAAACAGTAGAAGGCCCATGTATTTTAGAAAATTCCATTTTAGTTGCCTGCACACACACACAAACAAAATAGGATCGAAAGCACTAAACCAGAAACACAAGAAATGGAATATTAAAATACATAGGATGTGAAAAGTGGGGTACGAGTAAATATAAATAATTATAAGGATGTATTAACTAATACCTTTAATGTATATGTATACATACCTAAGTAGCGCGGAAATGGGAAACGGGAAACGTCGAAAACGTCATTTTCCAAATAAAGGAAATGAAACTTGGGGAAATGCGTAAATATAAAAATATAGGTGTTAATTCATAGATGTTATGTGTGTGTGTATTTAGAGAAAAAAGGTAAAAGGGGAGAGAGACCAAACCAAAACCTCTCCAGAAGTGTCATACCACTTCCAAATGTATATACATACACAAGATTATTTCAACCTAAAAAGTAACTATAACTCACCATATTGAACGGTAAAATTATTCAAATATTAATCCATATGTTCATAACAATACAAAAAACACATCATCAATAATAGGGCTATGGGCTTTTAATCTACACCCACTTATCTGGCCATCCACACTCACTACCAGACATTTGCAGTTAAATATAGGGCTGTGGGCTATGTACGAATTATGAAGCAGATATTTACAAGCTCAAAAAAGTATAGCCATTACCCAACCGAGAAGTGTAGAAGAGTAAAGGTCAAGCAACAGACCAGTTCGCATAAGGGGAACGATTTAAGAGACAGGGAGTTACCGTAAATTACTGAAGACGACGACCTGCTCACCAAGATGCTGAATCCAATTAAGTGCTGAACAAGACTAGGGCTGAAGACGAGAGGTTTAATCCTACTAAACTCTAAGATATTATTTGGCTGGGCTTCCAGACCGTGTGAATGTAAAAAGGCCCCAACCTAAATTTCCAAAACTCTTTTTAGTGGGGAACGTGTTTCCAACTTTCCCAAAATTAAAACCCGGCAGTTTATCACGTTCGCAAATGTGCATTCGTTTCCGATACGGAGAAACTCCCAGACTCTTATAAATGTGTACATAATTTTCCATATAACTATGCATAATGCATAGCATAACCAACGATAAAATCTGTAAGTTCAAATTTAGTAATTAATAACATATTAGTACATAACCAAATGTAAAATGCAAGACATTTCCTACAACACATTGTGCTTTGAAAAATCACAAAAATTTGTCTTGCTAGGAAGAAATCTCATTAAAAACCCATTAAGAACTTCCATAAACAGGACAAATTTTCATCTAGAAATCAGCATAAAACTCCTCAATACACACACACACCTGTGAAAATGGGAATGCATCTAAACCATTCATAATAATAAAGTAATCAGTTAGACAAATTTAAAAGACGCGAGCATTTGATTAATTATAATAACTTGATGCCATGAAGTTCACCCTATTTCTGTGCACCCGATTTACATGGTCTATTGAATTGAAGATATCAACGCACTAGATGAATTCTCAATTTTCATATAACTAGATAATATCACATGAACCAAACCCTGCATATATGTGAAGTTATGAAAAAACTCCATCCATGAGACATTGGCATTGGTCAACAAGTTACCTAGACAAACCACCTGATAAGATCAGGCAAATGTTTCATCCGTGAAGGATTACTTAGCGCACTTGGTAAAACTTCAAAGCAGAATGAATATTTTATTGTCAGGTATTATCCCCCCATTGTTTGCTTTCGGTCTTCTGCATATCTGCCAAGGCTTTCGCAGCTGTATATACCCTTTAAGGTATGTTTGGGAGTTCGGGGGTGGGAAATGGAATGGGAAGATTTTAAAGGTTAGCCGTACGAAGGGAAGAGAGGGGGAAGTGAAGGAAATCTTTCTTCTTGTTTGAGAGTTACAAATTCAGAAAGAGGGAGGTTATAGATGAATTATAATTAAAATTGTAAGTAAAATTGTATCAAAGGTATGACATTCAAATGGGGAATTATAATTTAAATACCCCAAACTTTAATGGCGTGTTAAATAAGTGCCTCTAACTTGGATATGTAATATATATACCCCCAAACTTTATATAAAATGTTATTTTCACACCATGATTGTATGTTTTTTTACAAATACAAATTTATTGGAATAATTACATAATTTAAAATACTCTAAGCTTTGTTAGAATGCAGTTAACATTCTAAAATTTCATTTGTAAAATAAACAATATTACATCCGGTACAATTTATTTTTAATTGCATCCTCAAAAATGTTTTGTGTAATTTAAAGGGAAAATGGAAACTAATAATCCAACCTTTAGCGGTTTTCTTACAATAGTCCCACCTTTTGATTATTCGGGAATAATCCAACCTTTGCATTCCATCTTCATTCAATGGTCCCTGACCGGTAATTGACCTGCTATTCCAAGTTATTTTCTTATCTTTGCTAAACATTATGTGACCATAAGGTGAGATTTATGGTATAATATATTGCAAAGATAAGAAAATAACTTGAAAAAGCAGGTCATCAACCGGTCAGGGACCATTGAATGAAGATGGGGTGCAAAGGTTGGATTATTCTTGAATAATCAAAAGGTGGGACTATTGTAAGAAGACCGCTAAAAGGTTGGATTATTAGTTTCCATTTTCCCTATTTTAAATTATGTACTTAATACCATAAAATTAGATTTGTGAAAAAATATATGATCATGGTGCTAATATCACTTTTTATATAAAGTTTGGGGTATATAGATTACATGTGCAAGTTTAGGGCACTTATCTCACGCCCCTTCAAAGTTTGGGATATTTAAATTATTTCCCCCCTATTCAAATAGTTGAAGTTGTATTCATTTAATTAGTTATACTTCAAAACCACAAATTGGGGGGAACTTAAAAATTTGGCACTTGAAGGGTTTTCCACGATTACAATTAGACTCCAAAGTCATCCCTTCTATTTTTTAAACACCCAGATAAAAATGGAGGGTCATAAATCCTACTCCCCCTCCCCTGCCCTCCAAACCTAATTCAAAAAAATCGACATATGGTTGGTTAGAAAGGAGTATTGGGGAATGGGGGAAAGCGAGTGGACTGGTTATTGTTCACTTATAGGAAATTAATCTTTTAAGTTGATAATTTTTCAAAAAGAAAGATACAAAAATGAAAAATTAGTATGAAATATCATTTACTCGGTATTTGTTACCATTAATAATAAATGAATATCTTTATCAAAAAATAAAAAAGGCCCTCCCATGTCCCCTATCTTAATCCTAGATTTCCTCTAGTCACATAATTAAAGTTGTAATCTCCTGCCGATTTAACTCAATTGCATTAAAGCAAGTATTGGAAAAGTCCAACAAGTTTTACGGACATAGTTATGCATCTTTTGAGTAGCGTACACAAACTGTTTAAGCTTTAAAATCCAAGACTGAGTACTATTTCACATTATTTCGTCTTTTCCCCCATTCATATTATATTTCTTAGTTTTTTTATTATTTGACTGCGTAGTTCTTGGTTATTCACAAGGTAGTCAAAGTCGAAAGGCGCACTTAAAGCGCTAGATGCCTTCCGGCACCTGAGGCGCAATTAAAGCGCTTGTCTGACTTGGGTGAAGCGCATTACTTAGATAATATCACATATACTGTTCTATAATTACCAAATATGATGTATATAATGTAACACAGGGCCAGCCCAGGGCAAGGGCCAGCAGTGCAACCGCACAGGGCCCGTAAATTCTGAGGGCTCAAAATTTTAAAAGTCTTCCTATTATTTATAAACTAATGTGCCCAAAAGGTAAGCCCATTGCTTCACAAAAGCTTCTATAGCCGAGAGGTTTCGAACCCTGGCGGATTGCTTGCACATACGGATGGTGAACCAGCTCAACAGTTGGGTTGATGTTAAAACACTTTCAATTCACATTTTATATCATAAATTTTGAATGAGTTATTTTTCAGCATAAACCTTTAATCTGATACTACCTCCGTCCCGGTCTCTCGTCTGAGTCGCCTCCCTATCCGATTTTAACAACATAGCTTTTTCTTCAATTCATTAATTGAAATTTAATTAGTATCTTCATTAAATAATAATCCAATGCAATAGACTCGTATTCATTAATGAAATGATAAACGGTCTATTTTAGGTTTGGTTATTCTCTTTTGTTTTATATAATACGGAGTCATAATCTTATTTCTTATATTTTTGTAATTCTTATATTATTCTTTTTTTGGGTTTTAATTCCGAGTTTGAATGATTTAGTGCGTAGATAATTATATTTGGATGGTTTGTAATAATTGAACTTAGCAAATCACCAATTTCAGGAATAAGGTTATGAGTCTGTTAATTTATAATTTAGTGTAACAAATAAATGAAGTGTATTTTGTTCAGGAATACTTTTATTTCAACTATTTTTTTAGTGATTAACTTGTATTTTGATATAAATATTATTGTAGCAAATTATTACAAATATAATCTTCACTTATACTACGTATTATATTTCTACCTATTTTTAAAAAAGGCACACTTTTTATTTTTGCACAGGGCCCGTGCTTTCTCAGGACCGGCCCTGATGTAACATCACATTGAACCAAATGCATAAAAAAGCCAGGAGTCACCACAATAAAGACATGTTCACAAAAATAAAACACCAAATAATAAAACTAAAAATAAAAGACAATCAAATTGGTTGAACTGATGAAGAAAACTTGGTTGATGTAGAGCAGTTGGAGTAGGAGAGTGAGTAGACTGAAGAGCGATGAAGGTTGTAGTGTTTGATGCTGGTTTTACGTTTTTACGTATGTGAATTAAGGTTTTACACAGGTTTTACTTGTTTTACCCTATTATTTAGATGGGCTGAGTGTTATTAAAGATATGGGCTAATTATTTTTAGAAGTTCTAAACCAAAAAGGCGGTCAGCCTTATCCGCGTCAAGCGACCTAGGCGCAGGATTATGTTCGCTTCTGCGCTTAAGCTGCGCCCAACACCTGTGTGTGCACCTCCCCTTCTCCCAAGCGCTGGATGCCCTGCTTGCTGTGCCTATTGTGCTTAAGCGACAATGTGCGCGCTTTTGACTACCTCGGTTATTCAGTTGTCGAAGTTAATAATTATTTCTTTTTAATTTATTTTGTTTCAAGTTCATACTTTTACACCTAAGCTGTTTTTGAATTTATTTACCAAAGTACCAAACTGCTTCAGATATTTTTATCATTCTCATTCTATAGTAATGACTGAAGTGAAAGAATATAAGTTTATGATCCATCTAAAGATCCCAATAGAAAATCGAACTCCAGGAACCAGTTTAGGATTTAGACTCTTGTTTTGAATAATTGGTCTTATAATATACATATATCAAACCAATAACTTTTTAGGTCTCATGTGAACTAAAGTTTATCTCATCGCATGAATTATACAACTCAAGTATGTCTCAAATGATCATTTTGGTAAGCACATCACTAAACTCTGACCCCTCTAGAATGTACTTCTGACCCCACCACTGCGGGCACTCGATCATATAAGTTGATAAAGAATACCTCTCATCAACAAAAATAGGATCCAAGAAATACTGATGCTTTTGAAGACAATTAAAATCATTGATGCAGAAGGTGTGAATCATGTCATCATATTACCTGATATTGTCGGAGTGGCTTGACACATTTTGGCTTACAGTTCTCTTCAAGTGTCTTCTTCTGATCTACAACCTCTTCATCCGACCTAGGTAGTTAAAGTTAGGAAAACATGGAATGAGACATAACACATAAATGTACGTACGGTCTCATGCAAGGTATTAGGAACACAAACTGACAAACCAACTTGATAAAGAGTTTGCTGGTAACTTTATTCTCTAGACATAACACATAAATGTACACCATCATTAAAATTCTCTAGAGGTTACCAGTAGCAAAATACATGATTCCAGGTTAACACAGGAGAGTCTAAACGTACTAAACATGCAATAGATATTCACCAGCCTTGCTTACTTACCCAGAAACTGAGACAAGTGAAAACTCCTCTGATTTAATTTGCAATCTTACCAAAAGCATTCTAAAAATCATATCCTTACGTGTAGATGAGAAAAATCCCTCCACTTATTAGAGAAACAAACTACTTGTAACATATAGTTCCAGTGTTCCACTGTCGAGTACATTACTACATCTCTACAGCGCAACTTTATCCACTGATTAACAGAAAATAAGCTATGAAAAAAATCTGTGAACAATAATTTCAGTTGTGGATTCCTGGGTAGATGACTCCAAATGTATTTTGCCAATTTAAAACACAAACAAAAAAACAAACAAACAAATAAATAAATAAATATAAGTAAATAAATAAATAATGAAATAAACAATGAAATAAATAAATAAATAAATAAATAAATAAATAAATAAATAAATAGATAGATGGATGAGTCTGAATTCAATAAACCAGCGAATGAAATGGAGTAAATCTCACATGTTGAGTTATAATACGACGTGCAAAGCTTGATGCAGAGGATTTCACCTGCAAATAAAAGTAAATCAGCATAATTTGGCAACAAAGCATTGTAGATCTACAGATAAATTCCGAATACCCATGGTAAATGACTGTTGGGATACAGATCTGATAAAAGATATTACACACCTTCGAGCTGACCTGTTCGTATAGGTTTTGGGGCCGCGGAGCTTGAAATGAAATTTGGAAGTGCGAGGGGTGCGCTGTTCCAGTTCTATGACTGTCTGGAACTCGAATGCGTAGGTTTCGCAATTACGAGGCACGTAATCGTTCTTTAGATGGGAAACTTATAAGGAGTGTTTTGGCTATTTTAACTTTCTAATTTAGATTTGGGAAAACTATTAAATAAGTTCACCTACTTTTCACAAAAAATCAATCGAGTCCACATACTTTTTTGTGAATCAATTAAGTTCATGAAGTATCAAAAAATAACTGATAGATTATATGTCTAGAGAGAAGTGAGAGCTAGAGAGAGAAGTGCGATGAATACTGTCATAAATGAATTTGTGAACCCCTACAACTACTCCCAAGGGGAATATTTATAAAGAAAATGTGGGCTGGGCTCCCAAGTCTTGGGTTTGGGAGGCCCTATTACAATGGGGTCTCTATTGGGCCGAATACAAAGTAAGTAAATTGACTAAGTATGAAATCCGGTTCTGTGAGCTCTCTATGGCCGGCGAAGGTCTGGCCGACGGAGCCATGACCGACGGAGACCCGGCCGACGGAGACACCCAGTTTTCCTGACTTCTGGATCATGTTCTGAGTTGACATCTTCCTGGTTGATGGAGGGTCATCTGGCCGCCGGAGGACCCACTGGGTGCCAGCTGTGCTTCTTATCTTCTGAGTATGTGGGTCATGGAGTCTGGACCCATATACTCCATCAGGAGTCCCCCACTCTCTGAGTTGAGACGCAAGCGAAGCGAAAGAGAGTATATTCCCATGGTCTTGATGTTTTTGGCCGATGCGGCACCGTTGTGGACATTCTCTGTTTTGGCCGTTTTGTGGCCTCTATTGTGGACATTCTCTGTTTTGGCCGTTGTGTGGCCTCTGCTGTGGACGGAGGCGGTCCTTGCTCTGAGGATGGTGCGTGCTCTCATGATTGAGGACGACAGTTGTCCTGGCGTGAGTAGCCGATGAGTGGTCTCAGTCATGAGGGTGATGCGACCTCTCTTTGGCCGTCGTTGGTTGCTTTACGTGCTTCTGACCGAGAAGGCACCGTGATTGCTTCTAGTGCTCCAGGCCGAAGTGACATTACTCGTAGTTCGACGTCTATGGCTTTGAGGGCGATGAGGGTCCTGGATCAGAGGACGTTGTGTGCCCTTGGATTTGTGGATGTTGGGGTGTTGTTTTCTTATTTTGGCCGAGGGTGGAGCACGTGACCCCATGGCTGTTGGAACGCTACGTGTCGAGGGACGACATGTGTCATGTTCAAGATGTTGTGTGACTTTTCTCCCCTGTTTGCTTACTTTGGTGTGGCCGAGGGGTGCACCACAGGGTCCTGGACGTTATGACGCCTAGACGATACGATGTTGTTGTAGTTGTATACTTGTAATGCTTGGTTTCTTGGGTTTTCAATTCTTATCTTTGCGTTTTGTGTTGAAGCCGATGCAGTCCCCCATTCCCCCACTACTTCAGGCCGAAGATGAGTGAGGGGTGAAAGAGTAAAGTAAAATCCCAGGCCGAAGCGGGATCCTCGTATTTCCCCTGAATCCAACCCCTTCGCGATTCCTGACCAAGGTAACCCCGTGGGAGAATCCTTGGACGCGGGTCGCTTTCAAGAGGTTATCAACAGTAGGTTTTATACGAGGTGCGATGGTTGTTGGGTTGTGCTCCACTTTCATTTTGTGGCTGTTGAAGGGGCCACGCTGTTGGGGAGATGTATAGCCCATACGGGCTCTCCTTGAAGCTTTTGATGCCGAGGTGGCGTTCTGATATGGGGCAAGCCGTTGAAGTGTTGTTGACTGCTTTGGTGTGGCCGTTAGAATGTGGCTGATGTATGTGATGCTCGCTGGTTCCTTGAACCATTGTGTTTTCCTTGGAAATGGGTTAATAGTGCGGAAAGTGGGCCTGGCCGATTTTCTGAACCGGTGGCACCTCATTGGGCCCTGGAGTGGTGGCCGTTCATGTGACCACTGGGGGGTGACACGTGTAGTGACCGTTAGGGGGAGGTCAATTCATCACTCGTTCTTGCATTTTTCCTTATATTCTGCATCCCAAGGGTTAGATCTAGTGTTTGTAGAAGAGCTGTACTTGGATCCCAAATAGCCCCCCTTAGGGCTTGAGTAGCCGTTATGGTGAAGCCTTTGGACGACAAGTACTATTCGTACGATGATGAGGCCTCTGCGAAGTCCCTTGATTACCGGGTAGTGAATGAGTGTTGCGATGAGATTGAGGATTTGAGCTCCTTTAAGCTGGGGGAGCAAGTAGGCGGGGAGGAAGTGGACGAGGATACCACTTCGTCGTTAGAGGGTGAAGACGTCAAGATTTCCCGTGCCATGGATGGGGCTTCTACGTCGGCCGCCATTCCGTTCCCTAAACCAGTTTCTGCGTTCAAGGGGACAGCTTTCGTGGCGGGTGGTCAGACGAATAGGAGGTGTCGGCCAAAGAAGGGTCCGAGTGTGTCTTATCTGGATCTCTCCGATCTTTACCTTATCAAGCCGCAAAGCAATGCGGGTGAGTATCACGTCGCGCAGATGTATGTGGGGCCGTACGATAGGGTTAGGGTGCCCAAGCCGACGGACCATGTGCTCAATCCTCCGGCGAGGTACTTTGGGGTATATCCCATGAGCTTTGTGAAGGGGCTTAGGTTCCCCCTCCATCCTTTTATTATAGAGTACCTGGATATGGTGGGCCTTCCTCCGGCCTTGTTGACCCCAAACAGCTACTCCTTGATCGTCTGCTTTCTGCTCCGTTGCTCTGAGTTGTCCATTAAGCCGACGACGGCTTTGTTTATGAACTTGTATCAGATCGGCCGAGGTAGCCATCAGAACTGTGTCAGCTATGCCAATCTCCAGCAGATCAAGAATAGGAGGTCCTTCAAGGACCTTCCGACGTCCATTCATGGTTGGAAGAGTAAATTCGTCTTCGTATCAATGGGCGAGGGGGGAGTTGAGTTCCCCTCTGTTGGCCACTCAGGAAAATTCAATCTCCACGAGGCGCCGAAGAGCGCGTTCATTGATTGTCAAGTGGAGGAATTTTTTAAGGGTGGGCCGAGGAGCGTGAAAGATTACATCACGGAGTACAAGATGGCCGTCCTCATCTTTATCAGGTATTGGGTGTATGGGGATGAGGATGAGGACATGTGGCCGAAGATGACCACGCCATACGAAGAGGCCGATGGTCCATTCTTGGGTGTGCCTGCTTAGGCCGATGGTAATGCCCTTTCATCGTCCTTGGTCTCAATGCTTGGTTCAACTTCTTGTTTACTAACTTGTGTTTTTTCCTTGAATTGCGCAGATTTTGTCAGGGATCGTATGTCATTCGTGAAGAGGGCTACTCTGAAAGCCGCTGAGGAGTTGGCGGTCAAGGAGGCGAAACAGACGTTGGCCGATGTTGCCCAGCCTAAGTGTGATACCTTGAAAATTTGAAATAAAAATAAATAAACAAATCAGATAAGTTATATCTGATAAATCAAATGAAAGTAATATCAAACTATATTGTATTATACTTGGTATATAAAAATATACGCACACTACATGCAATAGAATTAAACACTTATGTGGCATCAAAAAAAAAATGGAAATAAATCAGATAAAATATAAGTGACATAATAAATAAATAAATAAAAATAGTAAGAATGTTATAAATTACTAATAATAGCATCAAATTAATAAATGAAAATATCAGATCATAAAACAATGGCACATGCTAAGATCACCTACCAAATAATGTATATACATTATGTACATATATTTACACACACACACACACACACACACACATATATATATATATATATATGTGTGTGTGTGTGTGTGTGTGTGTAAAACTCAAAATATATTTAAGTAATTAAAAAAATGAAGCATCAATATAAATGGGAATCAAATCAGGAACCAATACACATGCCATGTTCATCAACTACCAACCTATCATTATGTATAGACATTATTATTATTAGTATTAGTATTATTATTCATACAATTATCAAATAAATAAAATAAACCATAAGGACCATCTAGACCTATAAATACACCCTCTTAGTCATCCCAAACAGTGCAAATCGGAGAGACAGAAGCTATGTATACATACATACATATATATATATACATAATCTCGCCGGAAAATTTATCTATATTATTTTACGTAAGAACTTGCTTATAAGCAATAGAGGAGGGTAGTGATAGGTTTAGAAATTCTTCTCAATAAATTCTAGACCGATTTGTAGTCACCGGAGCATCTTAGAGCTCGCCGGAGTTGCAAGTCGTGGAAGCAGGTCTTCAAAAAAGCGGATATTTTGCCGTAGATAGTGGTGGTGGAGCTTCATCTCGCCGTCAGGATCATTTTGCAATTTGAATCGTCGAAATCCGTTACCTGTAAGTAAAGATATCACTCGCCGAACTTTCTTGATTTCCGGTCGCCGGAATCGCGACCTAGAGAAAATCAGGGAAGAAGACAACCCAGTCTTCTTGGGCCGGGTCGCGTTTTGGGCCGGGTCGGCCCACTTTCAATAAAAATTAAAAATAAAATAGTAAATGAAATAAATAAAATCTGGAAAAATATAAATTAAATACCTAGTATAAGTATACATATTCGGACCAACCAGAATTGAAAAATAATATTTTTAACTATTTTTCGTTGATTTAATTATAATTGGGCCAATTTGTACATATTTAGTAAATAATTAAATAAATGACGAAATAAATTATGAAATAATTATTGGAGTAACCTAGATTAAATATATGACTAACTAGGACATTCGGGACTATTTATATTTAATAAAAATTATGATTAGTATATTTAATTGTAATTAAACCGGTTAATAGATCTATGAAATTAAATGAATAAATAAGGGAAATAATTCTAAAATAAATATCTAGACAACCTAGGTCAAATATAGACCCAAAATATAGTTATGGACGGTTATAAATTTATAAAGTCGATTCTTAAGCTATTTAATTTAATTGGGCCATATAAAACTAGTTAAGTAATTAAATAAGAAAATTTGAATAATAATGGTGAAATAAATAAAATCACTAAGATTGGAAATAATATTCTGGACTAAAATGAGGTTTGGAATAAAATAAGGAAAAGAAAATAAAGTTAGGAATAGCTAGCATAAATGAATGACTATATTTGGACTTAATAAATAAATTATTGAATTAGTGGACTAATTAAATTAGTGTGATTAAATTAATAATTATTATCCTCGATTATTATTGATTTGGAAACCATATAAATTATTAAACTATTTGAACTCCTAAAAAGAAGTTGATTAATATATACAAATTAATTAAGTAATGTGTACTTAATAATTTAGTTAATTGACTTCATTGGACTAGTTTAACTAAATCAATTAGTTTAATGGATAAATTATTTAAATTATGGACGTGGTAATATTTTTGGACTTTATATTAAAAATATAAAATTAAAATGAAATTAGAATTAGATTATTGGCCTTAATTGAATTAGATTAATGTATTTAGCTATATTGACATAATTAAACTTATTTATTTGATTTAGTTAGTTCCGTTAAATTAGTGAATCAAAAAAATAAAACTGGAGGATTGAATTAATTAATTTAATTGGGTTAGTTAGTATAAATAAACTATTGAACTAATGAAAGTTGTTATTGAGACTAGATTATCATTAATGATTATTATCTCGAATTATTGCTTACGTCAAATTATTATTAAAAGGTTTATTAAATAAATTATATAAATTATGTAAACTGAATTTTGAACTGAAATTGATTATTTAAATTCGAAATAATGAAATTATTATGTAGTTAATATAATTAGACTAATTAACTAATTAATCAAATAAATTAAAGTAAATTATGGAGGGATTAGTATGATTAGAGAAAATAATAGGGTTGGGCTGAAAATTAACATTTTAAATAAGGTTTATGATCCTAACTTAATAGTTATATTTAAAGAAGGATTTATGAAATTAAAATAATTAAAGATTGGATAGATAGGAAATAACAAAAATAATAGAGTAGTTATTGATTTAGAACTTTGATATATATTAGAAGGAGGATTCAAGTGAAGACCAAAGCTAGAGATTTTATTAAGGGGATTATCGCAATCTAAGGTAAGTTCTATGTCAAGCAAAAATGTTTTATCTCGTACTTATATGTATGCAATATTTGAACTATGTGAATTATTTATGAATTGGAAACTATTTGTTTGACATGGAATGAATATTTTGAATGTATGGATATTGGTGGATTATTATCTATTATGGATTATTAAATGTATATTCTTTTTATTAAAGAATATTGGTGGATCGATATTTATTACAAAGGATATTTTGGAAGTGTGACAAGAATGATTTTGGAGAAAACTTAAAGTTGTCATAATATATTATTGCGTCTCGAGAGAAACACGAGGCGTGGGTGGTTAGAACTACTACTACTTTTGGTGAAATTTATTTGGGTCGGTAACCAGTCCGGCAATGACATGCTCCGGTAGACATCCCGGGCTTTTATTTGAGGACCAAAGGTCCTTTGGTGGTCGTCGTAGTAGTTACCTAATTTACCCTTGGACAATGTCCCTTGTGAGTAGGTGGTAAAAAACATCCTGCTTACTTGGGTTTCTTACTACTCGGAGGGCTTGGAATCCCTTTTAGAGGATGTGCACACTTAAGGTAGAAATTCAGCTTCCAACTGGTGGTCGGTGGGAGCCGGAATTCCGGGATGAGTCGTAAATAACAACGACTCATTGGGCTCGAGGAATCTTGAGTTTCGCCCACTCTTAAAAGAAATCTAAAGTATTACTTTTGGAGGAATTGAGGAATGACATTATCTATTGAACAAATTATTTTGAGACATGAAGTTATTTTGGAAATATGAGAGGGTATTTTCTATATATATACATATACCAAACTTATTTTCCAAATTATATTATTTTATGGGTTCGGGTGGAATCTTACTTAGCTCTAAAGCTAATTTTTGTCTCTTTTGTCTCCTTCTTTTTGCTCTGTTGTACAGATGATTATGATTATGAAGATTGATGTACTTGTTGCTGAGTGTTCCGCTAGTTACACACATCTGACTAATTATCATTGTGTAAATTTGTAATTCATAAACTTTGTCATAAGATCTATTTCATTCTTATTTGAACTTTGGTGGATAGCCTGTGCACTCAATCATGTATAGGTTGAGTGTGGCGGTGACGCACCTGTTTTTCCCTTTAGGACTTCCGCTGTACTCTAAATATGTTTAATAATAAAGATGGTTTCATTTAAAGAATGTGATTTAATTTGGGTGGGAAAAATGGGGGTGTTACAAGTTGGTATCAGAGCCCTTAGGTTCTCCAAAGGGATTAGAACACGAGGTAATATGTCGTAGGGAGAAGTTCTGTCACCAAGACGATAACACTCTATGCTAGTTGGTTCTTAATTGAGCCTTGCGCTCGTCCAGCTAACCGGGAATTTCTCCTTGTGCTGAAACTTCGTCGTTCGAAATCCTTGAACGAAACCTTTGAAATTGTACCTCCAAATGGGAAATTTTCAAATATTTTTTAAACTAGGAGAAATAATATAGCTAGGAAATGGCCTGTTAGGAACGTGGTGAGGACCTTGTGAGTAATTCTTTTCCTTACATGTATGTGATAATTGTGCTAATTGTGGGCCCATATGAGAAATGGGAACCCTAAATGTTGAAGGGAATGCCTCATAAGGCAAAATTCCAAAGTGACCAAGGTATGTACAAACATTATGTGCAAAAGTGTTCTTATGTGAACTGTGAATCCTGTATATCATAATATGGTACGATTTTCATATTATCATGTTGTATAGCCTATGGAATCATTAGTTGAAATAGGATCCTTAAGAGTAAAATAGGGAGATTCTTACACGAATATATTGTGTCATTAAGATATCATGGCACCGGGAAGAGACCCTGATAATACACCCACCAATGCTGAGATGGCACAAAGCGTCCAGCAACTGGTGCAGTTCATGCACACATTGGGTGCTACTGTACTCCAGAATCACCAAAATCAGAACAATGGAAATGATGCTGCTAAACGAGTAACATCTCGCAACCAACCGAGCTTTCATGGGCAAGAAGATACTCGTATCCTCGAGGATTGGATCCGACTCTTTGATAAACTCTTTGACGCGGTGAACTGTCCGGAATATCAAAAAGTTGACATTGATGTTTATTACTTACAAAAAGAGGGGGATAACTGGTGGGTCTCATCAGGCCCAACTATACGTCAACAACCTAATTTCAATTGGGAAGCTTTCAAGATTGCCGTGAGGAAATGTTTTTATCCTGCTCACGTTCAGGCCACCATGCATGAGGAATTCATACATTTGAAACAACTGGACATGAGTGTCCAGGAATATCACACTAAATTCCTGGACCTCACGACATTTGCAAAGACAATAGTGCCTGATGAGAGCACCAAAGTTGAGAAGTTTATTCGTGGATTAAACTATGATACTCATAAAACTATCACTGTTTTGGGTTGCCAAACTCTGATCGATGCCTATGATAGAGTTGCAGTTCACTATTGAGTTCACCAGCTACAGCGGGAGAGAAACCACAAAATGAGGAGGAATGGAGATGAGGAGAGAGGTCGGAGAGAGAAGAGGTTTAGAGCGAACCCACCTACACAGCAAGGAGAAAGGAGGAAGAGGAGAGATGACCATGGTGGAAGAAATTTCCATGGTCAAAACCAGCAAAACGATCAGAGAGCTGCTCCTAGAGATAGGCACTTCTACTGCAAGAAGTGCGGGAGAGATCACCGTGTGGTTAACTGCGATGGGAGCCTAACCAAATGTTTCAATTGCGGAAAGCTAGTGCACCGACCATTCGAGTGTCTGTCAAAGACCAATGGGGCACCATTGAACCATGTGCAATATCATGATGGAAACCGAACCGGGCCAAATGGCGGGCAAAACAACAACAATGCCGCCACCATCAACAACAACCGCAACCCTCGAGGAGGAGGGGAGAATAATCGCGGTCACGGTAATGGCGGTAACCAAGAAAATGGAGGGAACAATGGCAATGGCGGAAATAACGGCAACCGTCCGAACCAAGGGCGAATCATGGTAATGAACCAAGCCCAAGCCAATGCCAATGATGTGGTCTCAGGTACATTCCTTGTAAATTCTGAGCCTGTTTATGTTCTATTTGATTCTGGTGCTTCTCACAATTTCATATCTTCTAATTTCGTTAAGAGATTAAAGATTGAACCAACAACTAGAATAGACTTGAATTTAAGAACTGCCTCAGATAAATTTGTAACTTGTGGAAATGTAGACTCCAACATTTCCGTACTCATATGTGAGTCCAACCTACCTGGAGATTTAATCCAATTTGACTTAGAAGATATAGACGTAGTACTGGGCATGGACTGGTTGGGGAAGTACAAAGCTAAGATCCTCTGTGATGAACAGAAGGTGATCTTGAAGGGTCCAAATGGGAAGAGAATATCTTACAAAGCAATCACAACCAAGCCCAGTATGAAACTGATGACTATGCGACAATTAAGACAACATATTCGAAAAGGGTATGAAACCTACTCGTGCTTGATGAAAGAGGTGAATACAAAAGAGCCAAACATTGACCAAATTGCTGTAGTCAACGAATTTCCGGACGTATTTCCGGAAGAGATTCCGGGAATGCCGCCCGAGAGAGAAGTTGAATTCTCAATTGAGTTGATGCCCAGAACTGCACCAATTTCAAAAGCACCTTACCGGATGGCACCGAAAGAGATGCAGGAACTGAAGGAGCAACTGGAGGAGCTGTTAGAGAAGGGGTACGTAAGGCCGAGTGTCTCACATGGGGCGCTCCGGTCTTATTTGTCAAAAAGAAAGATGGGAGTCTAAGGCTATGCATCGATTACCGAGAGTTGAATCAAGCAACTATCAAGAACAAATATCCATTACCCCGGATTGACGACTTATTTGATCAATTAAAAGGGGCTAGCACGTTCTCTAAGACAGACTTGCGCTCTGGCTATCATCAAGTGAGAATAGCCGAGAAAGATACACCAAAGACAGCATTCCGCACAAGGTATGGACACTACGAGTTCACTGTGATGCCGTTTGGTTTAACTAATGCACCAGCGGTATTCATGGATCTAATGAAACGTGTATTCCGACCTTACCATGATACCTTTGTAGTGGTATTCATTGATGATATCCTCGTTTATTCAAAAACCCCGGAGGATCATGAGAAACACTTGAGACTCATGTTGCAAACTTTGAGAGAGAACCAGTTGTATGCCAAACTCTCAAAGTGCGACTTCTGGCAGGATCGGGTAGCATTCTTGGGTCACATTATCACCCAAGAGGGCGCATCCGTAGATCCATCAGAGATTGAGGCGGTGATTGAGTGGCGTGCACGTACCTCGGTCACGGATGTAAGAAGTTTCATGGGATTAGCCGGTTACTATCGGAGATTTGTTAAAGATTTCTCCAAGATAGCAAGATCGTTAACCAACCTGATGAAGAAGACAACCAAGTTCCATTGTGATGAAGATTGTGAAACAGCATTTCAGGAGTTGAAGAAAAGACTCACAACCGCGCCGGTCTTGACATTACCTTCAGGAACAGAGGGATTCAATATCTACAACGATGCTTCTAAGAAGGGTTTGGGTTGTGTGCTTATGCAAAATAGGAAAGTTGTGGCTTATGCATCGAGACAATTGAAGGTTCATGAAGTCAACTATCCTACTCATGACTTGGAGTTAGCTGCAGTAGTGTTTGCACTGAAAATCTGGAGACATTACCTATACGGAGCACAATGTAAGATATACACTGACCACAAAAGCTTGAAGTACATATTCACTCAACAAGAGCTTAACATGAGGCAAAGAAGATGGCTCGAACTTCTAAGTGATTATGTTGGTCCCGGATATACTGGGTACAGTCTAGAGGGGGGTGAATAGACTGTACTGGTTTTTAACTTTTTCAAGCTAAGTACCAGATTGAACAGAATAGCCTGTTCTGTTGACAGAACAGACTGGCAGCGGATGGGGTTCTGGTAGGGGTTCTGTCAGATCAGCCTCAGAGAAGCAAAGACAGTAGGCCTTCTGTTAACTCACAAGACACGTTCTGCTGAACACAGAGACCAAGTCTTTGGAGTTAATCAGTCCTAACTAAGTACAAGAAATAAAAGAAGTAAGTAAATGACACCAGTGATTTTTATAGTGGTTCAAGGAACAACTCGTTCCTCTAATCAACTGTTCCACTAAGCTTGTAAAAACGCCCGTTTACAACGCCTTAGTCCTAGAACTTAAGAAGATCTCCACGTCTTCTTCAAGTCTAGATGTCTCCTGTGATGCACTTCCTGGCTTCCTTTAAGACTGGTCCTTTCGCTGAGCTTCCCAGAAGTATCACCACTTCACTGCTCCAGTTACTTGGACGTCCTTCTCGTTAGAGAAGAGTTTCTTGATGAAACAGGGGTTCCTCCAACTTCCTTCGTCACAAGATATTTGGTTGAAACAGGAGAACAATCACACAATCATAGCAGATAAAGAAGAAGAAGCAGATAGAAAGATATGAGATATTCAACGAATCTGGTATACCGTGATAATGGCCGCTGCTCTCCCTCGAGAAGGAGAGCAGCGACAAACCCTAATCTCTATATCTCTGCGCCTCTACTCTCTAAAGCCTCAATCGTTAGGTTTCCCGTAAGTTAGCCTCCTTTTATAGGAGAGGATGGCTAAATTATGGGTTACAAAGAAGCTAACGGGCTGATATACATTTGTGGCCCCTATTACACATTTAATTAATAACTACACAAATACAAAGATATTTAACTAGATTGGACACCATAAAATATTCTCAACAATCTCCCCCTTGGTGTTCAATCGTGTTGAATCAGCATTGCAACACGAATATCTTTGTCTTTATTATTATTGAGCTTCCTTTGTCTTTGAACTTGACTTCTTGAGAAGGCTTTATGAAGAAATCCTCGCAATCTCCCCTTTGAGTTTTCTTGGCAGTTTGATCTTTGATGTCGAGGTTTGAGGAATCTTTTTCTTGTAATCCTTGCCCTCCAGAAGTTGCTCATGATCAGCTTGGATGAAGTCCGGTGACACATCTAGAATGAATGTTCTGATGATTATCAGGGGCGCACGGGATTCATCTTCAGTACACGAGTATTTGACCTCTGTCTCCTCCACAATGTAGTCTTTTTGACTATTTGGAATGAATGCATTTGAGGAGAACTTGTCGGTGGCACAGAAGAACATAATGATGGTTGACTTATGAGCGTAGCTGACCATTTGAGTTGCGGAGATAGTAGAGAGAGTGTTGGAGGAGAGAAATGTCCCAGAATGATTTGTTGAAAGTTAACAGCACGTGGACCAATCTCCCCCTCATGACAATCTGATGACTTGGGGCGTCATGCCTTTATTCTTTTGTTCGAACTGAAAAGAAACAGAAAAAACAAACAAAAAAGTAAACACCGGAGACACCATGGTGTTTTGTTATCAAAATCCTCAATGTAAACACTGATGTGTGGCCTGTATAAAATGAGAGAAGCATTACAGGTTTAACAGGACTTCCAACCAGTCATTGTGAAGCATCCGAATAGATGTCACTCTAGTTGTTATGGCAAAATAAAAAAGATTAGCATTAAGAACTTGTAGCCCCTCGAGGTCATGTAGACACTCGTTATCATCACTATAGAGATAAACTCCAAAGCAATGGCCTGAAAATGTTGGTGATTCTTATGTTGCAATAGCAGGACTTCCTTCCAATCATTGGTCTACATCTGTAATAGATGAGCCATATGGAAGTTCTCGCGGGTCATGAAGACCTGCAACTGACTCTAAAGTGCGTCTGTGTCCTAGAAATTTCAAAACATTTAGGAGTGATGTTACTAGACACGACGTGATCAATGAAAGTTCAGTGGCATGGGGCTGAGGCCACTGTAGTCAGTATCACTTGCCTCTAAAGGAGACAATAATGAGACACGCGGTTCCCCGTGAAATATGATTAAACACCTGCCTGTTGGGAGACAAGCGAGTGGTCTTGGGTAGGGTAAAGCATGCACTGTTGGAAAAGACACGATGACTTCTACCCGGGACCTGATTAAATCAGTCCTGAACCTATGAGGATTGTCCAGAGTATTTGAGTGGCTAGGAGTAAATGTTCAATTGATAGCAGGCAGTTGAGGTAGCAGACTTATCATTGATTATTGTTTCCTTTCTCACTTGAGTCTTCTGCTTCCTAATGCTCATAATGTTTACTCACTCACTCGCTCACTCGCTCACTCACTCACTTACGCTCGGCTTTGTCCCTTGGGCAGGCTTAGTTGGGGTTTACTAAGTCATAGGGACATGTTCTCTCATTACTTTCTTGATTTTCTCTCTGTACTCCCCCTCAACTGGAGCACTCGATATGCTTTGTCATTGTTAGGCACCGAGGAGGATAACATTGAACACCCCCCTAAAATGTTGCATCCGTTGAGAGATTCCTTGCTTTGTCGGTGTAAAGTGCCAGGAGGAGGAGGAGGAGAAAACTGAAACTCCCCCTCAGAATGTGCAAGGTTTGATTGCTCACAGCTTGTCATACCCGCCATGTGTGTGGAGCAATCTGAACAGGTACCACACATGACGGTTTCCCTAAGCTCATCATTTAGAATTTCAGCATATTGATGGTCACACAATGTTGATGAGTTAGGGGAGGCTTTAGTAGTTAATTGTTGACTGTTGTAAGATGACCGTTGAAGCGAGGTTGATTGAATTATCTACGATTTTCGGACCTCTACAGTGAAGGTTTGAAAATCTTTTACCTTTGGTTTGACATTGAAAAAATTTGATCAGATTTACCTAAGTTTTGACCTTGACATCGGTGATTTACAAAGTTTGTCGGAAAATGAACGTTTTGACCCTCAAGGACTGCGCGTGAGGGTGCGTGAAAAAGGGTTCTAGGGTAAACCCCCCGAATTCATGTAGATATTTGCGTTAGCTTTCTAACAAAAAGAGTTCGCTTAAATCGGATCACCGAGTCAAAAGTTATGGCCAAAACAGTGCGGTGTCGCAAAAAATCTTGAAATTTTGAGATTTTGAGGCACCATGTCAACCAAATACATTCACAATGGTGCCAAAACAGTGCTATGATTGTGTGATTGTTAGTATACTGGGTTTATCATGTACTTTTCTAGAAATAGAACACTTCACAAATTCGTGAACTCTTTTGCTTTTTGTAAGCATTTTCCCTTTCCATGTCAAATTTTGAGCTTATGACTTCTGCTATATACACAAGTCTGAGCTTCTGCAAAATTTGTTTTTGAGCTTTTATTCCTGCAGCTTTAGACGCACTTGTAAATTCCGCATCCCAGTTGTCTCCATGTCCACGATAGGTTTCGAGATGACGCATTACAAATATGCCACAGTCAACAAGATTTTCATGATATCTCCATGGCATATTCAGGACTCTAGGGATTCAGTTCGCCATTCTCCCAGCGGGGTGTTTCACCTTGTTGCAGTACTTTTTAAATCATTCCTCCTATTTTCAGCATATACATTATTACACTAATAAATATACAAAATAAACAAATGAGACAATGCTTAATTTTCTAGATTATGTATACAAAATTTTTCAGATGCTTAAAGCTCTCCCCATGTTTGTCATTACATTCCACCCCTTTTTTAAACATCCTATTGTCTGTCGCATCAACTACATTCTTGGATGTATAGAAGCAGTACACATAGTAATGTTGATGTTTGTGTACGGAAAACAAGACTTGCAAGTCATAAAAAGCATTCATTAGTTAATTATTTCCGTATAAATCATTTTGATTATCTTTTGTAGTAATAACGACATTTAACCATATCAAAATTTTTTAGATTCCCTCCTTCACCTATTTCCAATTCCAACCTCTCTATCATCTTGGCTTCTTGGTCTGCATATGACACTTCAAAATGTGCCTGTTTTTTAACAATGATGGAATTCAATCAAAATAATGAATATTTTTTATTTGTTCAATGTATAAGACATCATAGACCATGGCAGAAAGTATTAGGGCGCGGTTTGGAGGATTGTTCCTGGGTTCTGTGTCACTGAGTATCTTTACCCATGCATCTTATACAGTGTAATCAACAGCGTCTTCTACAAGTGTTTGGAACTCCTCGTGGTTTATAAAAAAGTTGTGATTGGTCATGATATTGCAATTCACTAACACAATAACATGTGTTAATATACATTGGATTGATAATTCTTGGTTTTACATTTGACTATACAACAAATTACATTTTGTTTGACGTGAGTTACATGTTTTATAAACACTATTTCTATCATTTTTAATTTCACAATTCTGTGGTTTACATTTTGCGTAAGCCAAGTTACATTTGATAATAACAGAGCTTACATCATATTTATTTTTTATTAAGAATGAAACAAAAGCCTATCAATTTATTAAGATATAACTTATTTAATGAAATAATGATATATATATATATATAATAAAAGAATTTCATACTTTCTTGCTTCCTTTGAAAATCCATAGTCAATGACCATTTTCTCTTCCTTCCTCATCTTTTGCACAACATGTGGTTATGTTTCTGAAATGGTGATCTGAATTCCCAATTTGTATCAACTGCCTTTTTAACCTTCTGCCTTTTGGCGTCATTTTGACATCATCATTTGTATCTTCTGTTGCTAAATTTCTAGATGTAGTCATTGTTTCCTCTTCATTTGCTTGTCGCTCTTCAGTCACAACAGCCTCTTGAACTTCACTCTCTCCTCTATAAAGTGCTCCTTCAGATATCTGAACCATTTGTTCTTTTATTTTTCACCTTCTATGCTCCTTGCAATCTCCATTATCAGGTCATGACTCATTTCAGCAACTGGATTCGCATTTGTTGAAATTCTTTCATTCAGTTCAGGTTATGTCATGCTAAACTCAATGCCCAGATCGAATGAAGGAATCGAGAATTTAAGATGTGCAACTTCTTTGAGTTTATCAAGGGCTTCCATTACCCCTGGTATATTAATGAAATCATCATCTTCTTTAAACATGCACTTCTCTGCCAATCTCTCTTTCTCTGCTTCCTGCGCACTCCCATTAGCTTGCCTAATGAAGTAGTCGGTTGTGGTCAAGTTTATATTTTTTAAAATATTAGAATTTGGTATTTTGTTTGAAATTGTTGCTGGCAGTTTGGAAAATTCCACAAAAGCATAACTAAACTTTTGTGCAATTATTGCAATAATGTCCTTGGCACAGTCCTACAAAAATTGATATTGATTTGAAAGTGTCATATGAGATTAAACATAATATATAAGCAATAATTTCATAGTTTACATTTGACATTAGCAGAGGTTACATGTTGTCGAAGACCAGTTACATTTGTAAAACACAAAATCTATGTATAGTGTTAATTTAAAATTTACCTCTTTTCAAATCATATCTTCATCTTCTTCCTTTTCTTCTTCATTTTGTTCTTCATTTTTTTTTCTCTTTGTTCTTTTTCTTCTTCCATTGACATAATTCGTGGCATCACCTTCCCAAGCCCGAACTGTCACGCCCCGGACCGCATCCGAGCCACGTAGACAACCGCCGTACAACCCGATAAGAACAACAACAGTTCATCCCTATTGAATTGTACAAGGCGTCCGATTGATTCTATTGCCAAACCGATTAGTAAACACATACAATCAACATCAATATCATAATCAAACAAATGCGGAAATAATATGTTTGATACTTAGCCACACGTGGCAAACACGGGCACGCAGGCCCCCAACTGTTTTAATGAAAACATTGTTCAAAAATCCATGAGCAGTTTATACATTTCGAAAATACGAATGGAAGCACGAACCACGTCTTCCTCCTCGAAGGATCACCCTAGGCAAAGGTGCAGGTAGTAGGACTCTAGCCTCAACCTGAAAAATGTGAGGCCCCCCGGAGGGGTCAGTACTCCATAGAAGTACTAGTAACAAGCAGGCTATATGAAGAATAACTGATGTTTCAGACACGAGACCCAAAAATAGGGTGATACATATATATATATGTGACTCATTCATCCGATGATACATACTGTATATATATATATATATATATATATATATATGTAAAATACTCGACCCGTAGGTCATTTCATTCAAAGAGTCTTTTAGAGATAAAGTTCTTACCTGACCTTTCTCACCCTTTTCCCGAATGCCTAGCTCACCAGCTACATTCTACATTCATAATATCCTACCGAGTTTTGGGAGCATTTAGCATCCCGGGGATACTCAACCCCAACCGAGTTTCAGGATCATTACCGTCCCGGAGATACTCAACCCCAACCGAGTTTCAGGATCATTTGCAGTCCCGGGGATACTCAACCCCAACCGAGTTTCAGGATCATTTATAGTCCCGAGGATGCTCAACCCCAACCGAGTTTCAGGATCATTTATAGTCCCAGGGATGCTCAACCCCAACCGAGTTTCAGGATCATTTAATGTCCCGGGGATGCTCAACCCCAACCGAGTTTCAGAATCATTTAATGTCCCGGGGATACTCAACCCCAAACTAAATCCTTACCAAACCCTAACCTGGATATGGCTAACCTTTCGTTCCTTCAACTATGGACAATACCTAGCCCTATAGTCATATAACCATCCTTAGGAACCAACGTGGGCGGGTCCCACCTGAATGGCCCACATTAACCCGCTCAAAACTGCCCGTTTTGAGCATAAACCAATACTCGATCGAGTATCTACCCATACTCGGTCGAGTACAGGAGGCGGTATCCCCCAAAGCTGATTTTCAATGTATACTCGATCGAGTATCTACCCATACTCGATCGGGTATAGGATACAGTAGCTCCCTGGGCAATTCTTCAGCAAATACCCGGTCGGGTATGTGCCAATACCCGGTCAGGTATGGCAGTTGACTTGGCGGTCAACGCCCGTTTGACCACCCAAACGGAGTCTGATTAACTTGAAATTTTACACACATATACTTCTTGATGTCCTTGATCCAAAAATACCATTTTGGATCCCTCAATCATCACACAAAATATGTTATCACATTTTTAATCACCAAACCTACATAACATGCTTTTCAACTATGTTTTATGTATACTCATGGCATAAGCAAACACTTGGTTATCTTTACTCATTTCATAAAACATATCCTTGATTACTTTAGTTAATCTCATGCCTCACGCAAAAGTTATAAAGCATAAAGCCGTCTTCTCACCTTAATGAAGCTTATGAAGTTCTAGCCTTCCCGATTTAGCTCCGGCGAAACTTCGGCGAACTTTAACGAACTCCGGCGACAACTCCGGTGACCCTTTCAACTCCGTGAAAGTTCCTTGGATACCTTAGACAAGTTTCTAACAAGGTTTTGTCATCATAAAACCCATAGTAATACAAATAACCTCAAAAAGGTTATTTTCCGGCGAACCGGTTACTTTGGCTTCTAAGTCCGTTCTTGGACTTAGAACCACCTTCCAACCCCTCATTCTACACTTCCAAACGTGTAGAACAATCCAAGGGTGTGAAATATGATTGAATAATCATATAAGAGGATTAAAGAAAACGAAATGGGATTAATGGAGTCCTTACCTTGCTAAACACACGTTTTCCTCTCCAAAACCAACTTTTCCTCTTCTCTTTTCCCCTCCTTCTTCCTCCTTGGCTCAAGTGCGTAGATGGTGGATGAAAATGGAGTATTTCCAGACCTTATCTCTCTTCCTTAGGTAGGTTGGCCGAGCTTATGGGTTTAGGAGTGATAGAGATACTCCTCTTGGCTTATTCACCAATAATGTGGGGGGAGGGACCCTTCTCCTATCACATTTGGTCTCCCAGTCCTTTCTCCCCTCTTTCCTCATGTTAATGTGCGGCTCCCCTTATTCATTTGCAGCCCAAAAACGTGGGTTGGCCCCCACTTATGTGGGAGGTCAACCCTTTGTGTCCCGGGGTGTACAATCGGCCCCGAAAGTTGTATTTTCCGGACTGTTTTAAGTATATTTTATTTTATCGGGTCAAATAAAATATAACACTTGTTCCCAATCCTTATTGGGCCTTAGAATCAATATGTGTTCCCCAACTTTAATTTAGAAGTCTCCGGAACCCCTTTTTGGGGCTGTTATCTGATAAATTGCCGATACCGATAATTGGCCCCGTTTGACCAACCGGTCAATTCTATGCCATTGTCATGGCCCAATTAGGATATCCACCACCATATATTATCTAGTCCAAGATTAATATAATATGTGGTCCCGATAATATCGGGCGGCCCCACATCCGGTGTGGGCCCCACGTGAATTTTTACTATTCACGTAATAGAAATGATAAAAATTTACAATCACGTAAAAATGCGTTTATACATTCCTCAAGGTTCAATACATAATTTGGTACAGTACAAATACTCGGGGGCGGTGTTACAAGTTCTACCCCCCTTATTTGGGATTTCGTCCCCGAAATCCACGCGTCTAGTCAAACAGAAATGGATATTGTTCCCTCATCAGGGTCTCCACTTCCCAAGTTTGCTCCTCGACACGATCACTCTTCCAAAGTACTTTTACCATCAGCACCTCTTTTCTCCTTAGCTTCTTTACCTATCGGTCCATGATTTTCACCGGCTGCACCGTATAGTGTAGGTCTTCTCGGATTTCCACCGATGGTTTCTCAAGAATATGTGACGGGTCCCGCACATACTTCTTGAGCATAGAAACATGAAATACATTATGAATCTTTTCTAATTCTGGGGTCAACTGAAGTCGGTATGCTACAACCCCAATCCTTTCAAGAATTTTGAACGGACCTATGTAACGTGGGTTAAGCTTACCTCGACTGAGGAACCTGATGATCCCTTTCCAAGGTGATACCCTCAGAAATACCTCGTCACCAACCTCAAACTCCAACGTCCTTCGACGTTTATCAGCATAGCTCTTCTGCCGGTATTGGGCAGCCTTGAGCCTATCCTGTATGACTTTTATCTTCTCCTTAGTGATCTCGACTAACTCGGTGCCCTCGAGCTTAGCCTCGCCGACCTCGTCCCAACACAATGGTGTCCGACATTTCCTCCCATACAATGCTTCGTATGGAGGCATGCCTATACTTGCCTGATAACTGTTGTTATAGGCGAATTCCACTAAAGCCAACTGATTGTCCCAGCTCCCCTGGAACTCCAAGGCACATTCCCTTAATATGTCCTCCAAGATCTGAATCACCCGTTCAGATTGCCCATCCGTTTGAGGATGAAACGCAGTGCTAAACCTCAATTTCGTACCCATGGGTTCCTGGAACTTAGGCCAAAACTGTGATGTGAACCGAGGGTCTCTATCCGATACTACAGTAACCGGAACCCCATGCAGTCTCACAATCTCATCTGTGTACAATTTGGCCAACCGCTCGAGCGTATAGGTAGTGTTGATAGGTAGGAAATGAGCGCTCTTGGTCAGCCTATCGACTACCACCCATACTGCGTCGTAGTTCATAACTGTCCGTGGTAGACCCACCACGAAGTCCATGGTAACATGCTCCCACTTCCATTCTGGAATGGTAAGTGGTTGTAGTAACCCTGTTGGGTGTTGGTGCTTTGCCTTAACCTGTTGACAAGTAAGGCAACGACTCACGTAATCTGCAATCTCTCTCTTCATCCCCGACCACCAGTAACTTTCCTTCAAGTCCCGGTACATCTTTGTACCGCCCGGGTGCATGGCATACACAGATGAGTGAGCCTCCTCAAGGATAGATTTTCGGAGCTCCTCATCCGATGGCACACACACTCATTCCTTGAATAGTAGAAACCCATCTTCTCTCTCACGGAAACCCTCGACGGGCCCCATAAGCATCCGTTCCCGGATTTTCTAAAATTCCTCGTCATTACCTTGACATGTCCTGATTTCATCTAATAAGGTGGGTCTCACCTCAAATCTGGCCAGTAGCGCCCCATCCGTGAATATCTCCACGCGTGCCCTCAATTCCCGTAAGCATGTGAGTAAAACCCCTGATGATGAGCTCTTCCTGCTCAGTGCATCGGCTACTACATTCGCCTTGCCTGGATGATAGTCAATGATCAAGTTGTAATCCTTAATCAACTCCATCCATCTCCTCTGTCTCATGTTCAACTCTTTCTGAGTGAACACATACTTTAAGCTCTTGTGGTCGGTGTAAATGTGACACAACTCCCCGTAGAGGTAGTGCCTCCAAATCTTCAATGCAAATACCACATCACCTAGCTCCAGATCATGTGTGGGGTAGTTTACTTCATGCTTCCTCAACTGCCGAGAAGCATAAGCAATTACCTTCCCTGATTGCATCAGCACACATCCCAGTCCCTGAATGCTAGCATTGTTGTAGATGTCATACCCTAACCCTTGCACGGGCAAGGCAAGCACTGGTGCTTCGGTCAAACGTTTCTTTAGCTCGAGAAACCCCTTCTCACACTTGTCATCCCACACAAACTTAGTCCCCTTTTTAGTGAGGTTCGTGAGTGGGGATGCTATCACCGAGAACTTCTCCACGAATTTGCGGTAATACCCCGCTAAACCGAGGAAACTCCTTATCTCCTTCACGTTCTTGGGCCTCTCCCAATTAGTGACCGCCTCAATCTTTGAGTTATCAACTGAAATGCCCGAGCCCGATACCACATGCCCGAGAAAACCGATCTCCCTAAGCCAGAATTCACATTTAGAGAATTTGGCAAAGAGTTGCTTCTCCCGCAGTGTTTCAAGCACAAGCCTTAGGTGTTTTTCGTGCTCCTCTTCATTCATGGAGTATATCAAGATGTCATCAATGAACACTATGACGAACTGGTCCAAGTATTGGTGAAATACTCGGTTCATGAGGTCCATGAATGCCGCAGGGGCGTTCGTAAGCCCAAATGACATTACTAGAAACTCATAGTGACCATACCTTGTACGGAATGCACTTTTGGGTATGTCACTCTCCTTGATCTTCAGTTGGTGGTAGCCTGACCTCAAGTCAATCTTAGAGAACACCGTTGCCCCCCGTAGTCGATCAAACAAGTCATCGATCCTTGGCAAAGGATATTTGTTCTTTATCGTGACCTGGTTCAACTGACGGTAGTCGATACACATTCTGAGTGTACCATCCTTCTTCTTTACAAATAGTACCGGTGCTCCCCATGGTGAATGACTCGGCCTGATGAATCCGCTGTCCAGTAATTCTTCTAATTGCACCTTCAACTCTTGAAGTTCAGCCGGTGCCATCCGATATGGAGGAATCGAGATGGGTTTTGTACCGGGTTCTACTTCAATGGTGAACTCAATTTCTCGATCTGGTGGGAGTCCCGGGAGTTCTTCAGGGAAAACTTCTGGGTACTCACTCACCACTCTCACCTCAGTGAGACTCTTTTCCTTGCCTTCCTTGCCTATGACATATGCCAAGTATGCTTGACATCCTTTCCTCATCATACGCCTTGCTCTTATGGCCGATATGATACAAGGGTTGAATTTCCCTCTATCTCCCTCGAAACATAGAGTGTTTCCTTCTCCATCTTTTAGTTCTAACGCCTTGGTGTAGCAATATACCTTCGAATGGTGCTTTTCGAGCCAATCCATGCCAAGTATAGCATCAAACTCGAGCATATCTAACGACACAAAGTCACCCGTTAGACAGTGCCCCCTTATCCCTACATTACACGAGGGATAGTAGTGTTTCCGCTCTACATCATCTCCCAATGGAGTAGAGACCAACAAAGGTTGCATCATTGCTACCAAAGGCATGTTCAATCCCTTGGCAAACGCTTCGCTCACAAATGAACGTTGTGCCCTGGTATCGATGAGAATTCTCGCATCCCTATCATTGATCTTTAGTGTTCCTACATATATAAGTCATGTAAGACACCCTATTCGACATCCCAACTGAAAAGGACCGGACGAAAAAATTTCAGCCCAGAATTACCCTATACCCGGTCGGGTAGGGTCCTCTACCCGGTCGGGTATCACTCGAGTTCTTAAGGAGAAACCCCCTGTTTTCCTTGCTCGGTCGAGTACCAGCCTCGAATTCGAACAAAATGTCAATACCCGGTCGGCTATATACCCATACCCGGTCGGGTATCACTCGAAATTCTCAAGTAAAAGCTCCCTGTCCTCAACGCTCGATCGAATACACACTTCGAAGCTCAAGTTCTACACATACCCGATCGAGTATATAGCCATACCCGATCGGGTATTGCTCGAAATGACAAAAATGAAGTATCCTGCCTTGGTTGCCCGAATGAGTGCACACTTCAATATCGAAGTATGGCTTATAACCGGTCGGGTCTATAGGGATACCCGATCGGGTCCTTCATATTTTTTGAAGATTTTTACTCCAATTATATGATCAAATTCGTGTGAAATTAAGAGGTTACCTGCAATGGAGTCCGGGTTGGCCCGAGCATCAGCCTCGGTCATTGCATACACCCATGCTTGGGTCCTCCCTTGGTTAACGGACGCGGCGTTGCTAGCCGTGGGTCCGCCCCTTCCCGTGCCGGTCTGAGACGGTCCCGCACGTCCCCTACTAGTCGTAGGTCCTCCCATGGCTCCCGATGGTCCTCCTCCGTTCAGCATTGGACAAGAGGGTTTGAGGTGTCTCGTGCTACCGCATTTGAAGCATCGGGGTGGTTCATTGCACCTTCCCCCCGTGGTTCTTACCGCAGTTCGCGCACCTTGGTGGTCCCACACCCCCTGGTTTGGACCCTTGCCCTCCTGGGCCCTTATACCTTTTCGTTGGTGGTGCTGGCGCCCTGAATGTACTGCCACCCCCGGCGTGATGCCTCCGAGAGTGGTCTTGGGGTCCTGAGTTGCCCCATTTCCTCTTCTTCGCCTCCTCGGCAATTCTCGCCTTCCTTTCATTCCATTGGGTTTCCCCAAGGAGCCCCTGATCAACGATTTGACTAAATGTCATGTTGTGATGGTAAGTATCCCGGTCACGGATGTCCAACTGTAGAGCATCCCAAAAGTGATTGGCCATACGATTTTCATCCAAGGAGTATTCTGGGATGAATCGTGCCAAGTCACGGAACCTCTGTTCCAATTGCCTCACCGAGCAACCATCCTCCTGTTTCAGGTTCGTGTACTCCCTCCTTTTGAGATTGACTTCAAAAGTAGAGTAGTACTGATTATAAAACTCCACTTCGAATTTCTCCCAAGTGGCTTCACCGTGAAACTTCCCTTCCACACCTTCCCACCACACAACAGCTACCCCCTCAAGTAGCCTGGTGGCAACCCTCAACTTCACGTCGAGTCCAATTTGCATATCTCTAGAAGCATCATTCAGCTTCTTAATCCAGTCGGCGGCCTCAGATATGTCGCCCTTGCCATCAAATGATTTGCACCCAAGGCCCTGGCCTCCTTGAGGTACTTGGAGATACGCACCATCGTTTCTCCCCCAAATGCCCCCGATGGAGCACTAGAAGCACCTCGGCTTCCCTGCCCCATGGCTTGCCTAGCCTGTCTAGCTTGGCGCCACTGCTCCCTCTTTGCCTTATTCCCGATGTACCACTCCAGTACCTCACTCATGCGGTCGTAATGAGGGTCATCATCCTCATCTTCTTCCTCAAAGTCCTCCCCGTTGTACGGGGTCTCCTCTTGCTCCGTGCTTGGAGCATATGTGGAATCGTCCGGTTCGGTGGCCCAAGATGGGTGCACAGAACCGACACGCGTGCTGCCTGCCGTCGGCGTTGTAGAACGCCCACGACCCCTGCCTCGGCCTCCTCCTCGGCTTTGGCCCCGTCCTCTACCCCTAGAGGTCCGTGATTCAGCCCGTGTATCGTGCTCGGTGGCCCCCGGTGCACGACCCATCGGGTTCCTCCTAGTAACCCTGCGTCCACCCTCCATTTCTGAAAGAAATGAGGAATGATTCATTAGACTCGTTTCAATGTCAATTGACGGATTAGTACAAAAGACACCCCTTGGTCCAACATTATGGCCAACAAACTGTTAAGGGTACCGTCTTAACAATAAGAGGTCAATAACTTGGTTTCCAACGGTTCCTTAAGTACAAAAACTTCTGCTCATGGTTTTATTCAAAACTTTTTGAAGATAACCATATTGAGAGGTTAATTATATAGTTTAGAAATCGATGGCTCTGATACCACTTAATTGTCACGCCCCGGACCGCATCCGAGCCACGTAGACAACCGCCGTACAACCCGATAAGAACAACAACAGTTCATCCCTATTGAATTGTACAAGGCGTCCGATTGATTCTATTGCCAAACCAATTAGTAAACACATACAATCAACATCAATATCATAATCAAACAAATGCGGAAATAATAATATGTTTGATACTTAGCCACACGTGGCAAACACGGGCACGCAGGCCCCCAACTGTTTTAATGAAAACTTTGTTCAAAAATCCATGAGCAGTTTATAGATTTCGAAAATACGAATGGAAGCACGAACCACGTCTTCCTACTCGAAGGATCACCCTAGGAAAAGGTGCAGGTAGTAGAACTCTAGCCTCAACCTGAAAAATGTGAGGCCCCCCGGAGGGGTCAGTACTCCATAGAAGTACTAGTGACAAGCAGGCTATATGAAGAATAACTAATGTTTCAGACACGAGACCCAAAAATAGGGTGATACATATATATATGTGACTCATTCATCCGATGATACATACTGTATATATATATGTAAAATACTCGACCCGTAGGTCATTTCATTCAAAGAGTCTTTTAGAGATAAAGTTCTTACCTGACCTTTCTCACCCTTTTCCCGAATGCCTAGCTCACCAGCTACATTCTACATTCATAATATCCTACCGAGTTTTGTGAGCATTTAGCATCCCGGGGATACTCAACCCAACCGAGTTTCAGGATCATTACCGTCCCGGGGATACTCAACCCCAACCGAGTTTCAGGATCATTTGCAGTCCCGGGGATACTCAACCCCAACCGAGTTTCAGGATCATTTATAGTCCCGGGGATGCTCCACCCCAACCGAGTTTCAAGATCATTTATAGTCCCGGGGATGCTCAACCCCAACCGAGTTTCAGGATCATTTAATGTCCCGGGGATGCTCAACCCCAACCGAGTTTCAGGATCATTTAATGTCCCGGGGATACTCAACCCCAAACTAAATCCTTACCAAACCCTAACCTGGATATGTCTAACCTTTCGTTCCTTCAACTATGGACAATACCTAGCCCTATAGTCATATAACCATCCTTAGGAACCAACGTGGGCGGGTCCCACCTGAACGGCTCACATTAACCCGCTCAAAACTGCCCGTTTTGAGCATAAATCAATACTCGATCGAGTATCTACCCATACTCGGTCGAGTACAGGAGGCGGTAACCCCAAAGCTGATTTTCAATGTATACTCGATCGAGTATCTACCCATACTCGATCGGGTATACGAGACAGTAGCTCCCTGGGCAATTCTTCAGTAAATACCCGGTCGGGTATGTGCCAATACCCGGTCGGGTATGGCAGTTGACTTGGCGGTCAACGCCTGTTTGACCACCCAAACGGAGTCCGATTAACTTGATATTTTACACACATATACTTCTTGATGTCCTTGATCCAAAAATACCATTTTGGATCCCTGGATCATCACACAAAATATGTTATCACATTTTTAATCACCAAACCTACATAACATGCTTTTCAACTATGTTTTATGTATAATCATGGCATAAGCAAACACTTGGTTATCTTTACTCATTTTATAAAACATATCCTTGATTACTTTAGGTAATCTCATGCCTCACACAAAAGTTATAAAGCATAAAGCCGTCTTCTCACCTTAATGAAGCTTTTGAAGTTCTAGCCTTCCCGATTTAGCTCCGGCGAAATTCCGGCGAACTTTAACGAACTCCGGCGACAACTCTGGTGACCCTTTCAACTCCGTGAAAGTTCCTTGGATACCTTAGACAAGTTTCTAACAAGGCTTTATCATTATAAACCCATAGTAATACAAATAACCTCAAAAAGGTTATTTTCCGGTGAACCGGTTACTTTGGCTTCTAAGTCCGTTCTTGGACTTAGAACCACCTTCCAACCCCTCATTCTACACTTCCAAACGTGTAGAACAATTCAAGGGTGTGAAATATGATTGAATAATCATATAAGAGGATTAAAGAAAACGAAATGGGATTAATGGAGTCCTTACCTTGCTAAACACAAGTTTTCCTCTCCAAAACCAACTTTTCCTCCTCTTTTCCCCTCCTTCTTCCTCCTTGGCTCAAGTGCGTAGATGGTGGATGAAAATGGAGTATTTCCAGACCTTATCTCTCTTCCTTAGGTAGGTTGGCCGAGCTTATGGGTTTAGGAGTGATAGAGATACTCCTCTTGGCTTATTCACCAATAATGTGGAGGGAGGGACCCTTCTCCTATCACGTTTGGTCTCCCAGTCCTTTCTCCCCTCTTTCCTCATGTTAATGTGCGGCTCCCGTTATTCATTTGCAGCCCAAAAACGTGGGTTGGCCCCCACTTATTTGGGAGGTCAACCCTTTGTGTCCCGGGGTGTACAATCGGCCCCGAAAGTTGTATTTTCCGGACTGTTTTAAGTATATTTTATTTTATCGGGTCAAATAAAATATAACACTTGTTCCCAATCCTTATTGGGCCTTAGAATCAATATGTGTTCCCCAACTTTAATTTAGAAGTCTCCGGAATCCCTTTTTGGAGCTGTTATCTGATAAATTGCTGATACCGCTAATTGGCCCCTTTTGACCAACCGGTCAATTCTATGCCATTGTCATGGCCCAATTAGGATATCCACCACCATATACATATTATCTAGTCCAAGATTAATATAATATGTGGTCCCGATAATATCGGACGGCCCCACATCCGGTGTGGGCCCCACGTGAATTTTTACTATTCACGTAATAGAAATGATAAAAATTTACAATCACGTAAAAATGCGTTTATACATTCCTCAAGGTTCAATACATAATTTGGTACAGTACAAATACTCGGGGGCGGTGTTACACGAACCCCAACTTCCTCTCATCTTTGGTTCTCTTTTTCATTCGTTCCTGGTTTCAAATTCTGATGGTTGGATGAACAATATCAAAAGCCTGACCTTTGAATTGCACTTTGTGAAAGTAGCATATCATCAGAAACATCAAGGATCCAATGAACATCCTTGATGGACGAGCTTGCCATTCTTCACCGGCATTCATTAGTGATCGCCTTGTATACTTGCACCAGCTCAAATTCTTGATTTCATCAACTTTGACCAAAGAGCAAGATCTTGAAATTGCTCTTGATACTATGATTGCCTTTGATGAGGCATGACACTGCGAATACAACAAAATTTCTTTTGAAGCGATCTCCAGAATCACCATCATCAATGATTTTTTGAATCATCTTTGCTGTGTCAGGGTTTCCCTTTTCAATGCCCCACTCCTCTCTCCATTTTTGTAGCAATTGAGTGTACTCTTTTGTTTCATTTTTGCCATTGACTTCTTCAACATCAATCTTTCCCATTGGCAAACCAAAAACTGCTCTAACATCTTGATATTCAATATCTAACAACTCACCATTTGTGAGTTTTTAGATGTGTTGATATTGGTCACAAGTTTTTCAATGGAAATTCTATGAAGTCTTTGTAGAATCCGTCAAAGCTTAGGTTTAGCAACCCTCCAAACCTATTTGTTCAACTGCTGCTCTTTTATTTTCGTCCAACTGTTTAATCAACTTGATAAATGGACCTGATCCTACTCTCGTTCTTAAATCTTAAGTTGACAGGAGTGCTTCTATCTATTTCTTCAACTTGATTTTCTGATTCTTCATATGTTTCTACAATTGTTTTTCTTTTTCTGCTAGTTGTTGGCTTGTCATAAGTCAACATTGACATTGGTTCTTGACTCTGTATTGGTCTGGCAACTTCCAACTGAAGATTGTCATTCTCTGCAGCTGCAGTGCTTTTTGTATTCCTAATATTATACAGAATAACATTAAAAATTAAATTGAGCAACATATTACAATACACAGTTTACATACCTCAAACAAAAAAATACATCACATAAATACCCTTGAAAATTTTAATTTCATCATTATCAATTTACATAAGTCCTCACATGAGTTACATAATATTATATAGGGATAAAAGTCAAATAGAATCTCGAACTAACTTAAAAAGTGCAAATCACCACTTATATAGGAGGCTCTGTCTGGCCATCGCCATTTGGGACGGTTCCCGGTGGACTTTTTTGATGTATTTTTTTGAGCATCTTCTTCATTAAGTATAGTTTACTCAGACCAAATTTCAGATAAAAATTCAACCGGGAAGACAATCAAATGATTTGAGTAAATTAGACTTAATGAAGAAGATGCTCAAAAAAATTCATCAAAAAATTCCACCGGAAACCGCCTCAAATGGCGACGACCAGACAAATCCTCCAATATAAGGGATGATTTGCACTTTTTAAGTTAGTTCGAGGGTCTATTTGACCCTTTTCCCGTATTATATACAATATACATAAGTTACATCCCAAAGTTACATGTTATTCCCTATGGATGTGATTCAGTTCTAGCTTTCAAAACTTACACAAGTTCTGACACGCGTTACATATTATTATACGTATGTTACATAACTTTTATCGTACACAAGCTGTTTAATAATCAACTTTGGCCGATAGTTGCAGTCAAATACTTCACAGCATAAATGATACACAGTTTACATACCTCAAACAAAAAATTTACATCACATAAATACCCTTGAAAAATTCAATTTCATCATTATCAATTTATATGCATCCTCGCATGAGATACATAATATTATACACTAATTACATAAGTTATATCCCGAAGTTACATGTTATTCCATGTGGATGTGATTGTGGACATATAGAAATTATTAAGCCAACTATGGTAGCTATAGAGCTATCTTAAAAGCTACTGAGCAATATTATATGTTATTGGGCCACTATCAGAGTGTACTGAGCTGCTCGTGATGGTTGTTGGGCCTTATAAAAAAATATTATTATGGGTCCATTCGAATAAGATCTAATGATTGAATTAATTTGGGTCATTAAAATTATCCAATTAATTCAATTATAAATTAGATCTTTAAAAGAATGGGCCAGTCCTATTAATTTCTCTATTTTGAGCCCATAGTGGCTCAATATATGAGAGGCATGATCCAATTGATAAAGAGAGCAATGAAGAAACAATGGCATGAATATTACTTGTAGAGTTATGATAGACAAAAATATGACTAAATTTGGGGTTGACAAAAAAGTGATCCAACAATTAAATCTCTTCTTGCGCAGCAGATCGACGCTCAAGCCCGGGTCTTTTTCTTCCGCTCATTTGCGCTCAAACACATGCGCAACCCTTGCGCCGCTTGTCTTTTTGTCTCCTTCCTGCGGACATAATAGAGCTTCTCTCTTCTACCATGTGAATCCCAGAAATCAACGATAGCAGTGAAGGAGATGATCACTGGCTCCAATCTCGTCACAGCCAGCCTCCTCATCGCCAACACTGCCTTCGTCGCCGCCAGCCTCCTCGCCGCCAACGCTGCCTTCGTCGCTGCCAGGCTCACCGCTATCTTCGTTGTTGTAAATCCCTGCCGCTGTCGTTGTCTTCATCGAGGTCTGCACTCTTCTTCTTCACCTTAATATGGACGAGATCGGTGGAGATGAACAAATCTTTGTTCGACGACGACCTTATGATCTGCGACCACCTTCAGATATGTGACCATAATCCACTGTCCTGCGGCTAGAGTTTAGCCACAAGGTCGGTGGCTTGGGTTTCTAAGACGGCGGACTGGTGCAACGGCTTGGCGGCATGGATTGGGGGTTGAGCGAAGGAAATGGTGGGATGCGCTGTTCAAGGGCCACATGGGTGTGGTGTTGGGCACCAATTGTGCAGGGGCTAGTGGCAGTGAGCTCGGGGCAGGTCTGGTGGTGTGGGGCAGGGCTGGAAGAGCTGGAGTGGGGGGTTGAGAGGGCTGGAGAGGGGGCTGGTGGTCTGGTGAGGGGGTTGGGAGGGGACTGGTTTGTTGGGGAGGGGGTCAGGTGGGCTGGGGAGGGGATGGGGAGGGGCTGGGGAGGGGGCTGGTGGGTTGGTGAGGGGGTTGGGAGGGGGCTGGTTCGTTGGGGAGGGGGTCAAGTGGGTTGGGAAGGGGCTGGGGAGGGGGTTGGTGGGTGGGGGAGGGGTTGGGGAGGGAATTGGGGAGCTGTGGGGGAGTAGGGGACGGGGTAAAGGCAGTAGGTTGCGGTGTCGGCGGCAGCATGTTGATAGCAATTATATTTACTTGTGTTTAGCATAAGTATTTATAAGCATTTGTTGAACAAAAGAAGAGAAATTGGGAAAATATCTTGAGAATGAGAGTTAGAGCATAAACCATTGCGATGAAGAGCTTTTTGGACCAAGAGGATGACGTTCTACCCATAATTCGAGTATAACTTATTGTATAGAACTCGAAATCACTCGATTCGAATTTCATGTGAATGTTAACTCAATAAGGTACAAATGTTATGAAGACGTCATGGCCAGGATATGAAAGTAACAAGACTCAATCAACCGATAAATTCAGATGTTGCTGGTGGGATTTCAGGATGCATACCTCTCAGTTTTTTATCCATATCTGTTGATTGGATGAATAAAATCACGTCATTCAAGTTTTATTGGATAGAAGACTTCATTATCTACAACTTTGGTGAAGGAATGATGTCCAAATTCGTAGCGGAACATCCCCAAAATCCCGGTACAAAAACCAACACTTTTTGATCCATAAAAGGGAAAGAGAAAGGAGTACACTTTTTGGCGCATCAACCGGCGCCGGTCATCCACAACCGGCGCCGGTCAGGTGTTATTTTTCGACCATAATAGAGCCTGTTTTGAACCGGCGCCGGTCGGGACACAACCGGGGCCGGTTGGGGCGATTTCTGCACAAAACAGACCAACGTGCAAGAGGATTTTTGATGGGAAAAGGTCATCTTCCTCATTTCTTGATCAAATATTGCTCCACACCTGATTGTTGGGTTCGAATAGACTAAAAGATGTCATTCTTTAGCCTATATAAAGCCCTCAATTCATCATGCAAACACATTCCATTTCATAGATTAATTCTTAGCTTTTATATTTTTGTTCTTGGTATTTTCTTCAAGTTCTTGAGGAGGGAAGTTCATCCTCCGAAATCATTGGTGTTTAGGTATTATTTCCTTTGTAATTTCATGTTCCATTACATTTATTATTGTATTGTGATTAATATGAGCATTAGAGGCTAATTTCTTAGCTAAGGCTAGGGATGAACTTCTATGCTCACTAGGTGTTTGATAAAAGTTCTAAACCAATAAATTGTGATTTATCCTTTATGTATTGATTATTTATGACTATGGTGTACACCATAGAAGTATGTTAAATTTAGTTTATACTTGCAATTAACGTTGAAGTCTAAACTATGAACATTAAAGGATAAACATATATAGTACCGAGAATAGAAATATATCCGGTCTTATATGATACGGGTGTGATGTCTTGATATTCAACAGGGTTTTCGGTAGATGAATGTAAGCCGTAACGGGACTTACACGTAACGAAAACCACGCTCTCGCTGCCTTAACCGGAGTTGAGAATATATTAGCGACATCGTATTCATAATTATTGGCAAAGAACTAATATTCAACCCTATTAAAGCATTTAAGTGATTCATGAAGCCTTAGTTGTTGTTATCATTCAATTTAAACTCAGAATTAGTTAACCATTATCTTCTTAAGCAAAAAGTGAAAAGCCAAAAAATATAAAACACAAATCAAAATCGCTGCATTTTACTCATTTCTTCATTTAAAGGTATCTACTCACGGACTAAATTAAACAACGTTTCCTTGTGGATTCGACCCGGTATTTTACCGGAATTTATTACTATATCGGCACTTGTACACTTGCAAGTTTAGCCCGATCAAGTTTTTGGCGCCGTTGCCGGGGATTAAAGAGTTTTTGGCTCGAGAGGCTATAGAAAAAGGTTTTTGGCTCGAGAAAAATTAAAGAGTTTATATCTAATTTTTAACATCTTATTAAACTTTTAATTTGCATGGTTTAGTTTCTTTTCTAATTGTGCATCAATACAAAGAAATTACTTGAAATTTATTACATTTATTGTGAGTAATAGAAAAAGGTTTTTGGCTCGAGAAAGATTAAAGAGTTTATATCTAATTTTTAACATCTTATTAAACTTTTAATTTGCATGGTTTAGTTTCTTTTCTAATTGTGCATCAATACAAAGAAATTGCTTGAGGACAAACAATGCTCAAGTGTGGGGGGATTTGATAACCGTTATATTTACTTGTGTTTAACATAAGTATTTATAAGTATTTGTTGAAAAAAAGAAGAGAAATTGGGAAAATATCTTGAGAATGAGAGTTAGAGCATAAAACATTGTGATGAACGACTTTTGGGACCAAAAGGATGACGTTTGGCCCATCATTTGAGTATAACGTATTGTAAAGAACTCGAAATCACTCCATTCGAATTTCATGTGAATGGTAACTCAATAAGGTACAAATGTTATGAAGACATCATGGCCAGAATAGGAAAGGAACAATACTCAATCAACCGATAAAGTCAGATGTTGCTGGTGGGATTTCAGGATGCATACCTCTCAATGTTTTATCCATATCTGTTGATTGGATGCATAAAATCACGTCATTCAAGTTGTATTGGATAGAAGACTTCATTATCTACAACTTTGGTGAAGGAATCATGTCTAAATTAGTAGCGGAACATCTCCAAAAACCCGGTACAAAAACCGACACTTTTTGATCCATTTCAGAGGAAGAGAAATGAAGTACATTTTTGGGTGCAGCAACCGGCGCCGTTCGGTCTTGCACCGGCGCCGGTCGGAACGTTTTTTCTCGCACAAATGAGCCTGTTTTCAATCGGGGCCGGTCATCTGACCAACCGGCGCCGGTTGGGTCGATTTTCTGCTAAAAAACAGCATCGTGCAAGCTGATTCTTGATGGGAAACCCCCATCTTCCTCAATGCTAATCAAATATTGCTTCCATACCTGTTTGTTGGGTTCGAATAGACTAGAAGATGTCATTCTTTAGCCTATATAAATCCCTCAATTCATCATACAAACACATTCCATTCCATAGATTAATTCTTAGCTTTTATATTTTTGTTCTTGGTATTTTCTTCAAGTTCTTGAGGAGGGAAGTTCACCCTCCGAAATCATTGGTGTTTAGGTATTATTTCCTTTGTAATTTCATGTTCCATTACATTTATTATTGTATTGTGATTAATATGAGCATTAGAGGCTAATTTCATAGCTAAGGCTAGGGATGAACTTCTATGCCCACTAGGTGTTTGATAAAAGTTCTAAACCAATAAATTGTGATTTATCCTTTATATATTGATTGTTTATGACTGTGGTGTACAACATAGAAGTATGTTAAATTTAGTTTATACTTGCAATTAACGTTGAAGTCTAAACTATGAACATTAAAGGATAAACATATATAGTACCGAGAATAGAAATATATCCGGTCTTATATGATACGAGTGTGATGTCTTGATATTCAACGGGGTTTTCGGTAGATGAATGTAAGCCGTAACGGGACTTACACGTAACGAAAACAACGCTCTCGCTGCCTTAACCGGAGTTGAGAATATATTAGCGACATCGTATTCATAATTATTGGCAAATAACTAATATTCAACCCTGTTTAAGCATTTAAGTGATTCCCGAAGCCTTAGTTGTTGTTATCATTCATCTTAAACTTAAAATTAGTTAACGATTATCTTGTTGAAAAAAAAGTGAAAAAACCAAAAATATAAAACACAAATCAAAATCCCTGCACTTTATTCAATTCTTCATTTAAAGTTAACTACTCTCGGACTTGAATTAAACAACGTTTCCTTGTGGATTCGACCCGGTATTTTACCGGAATTTATTACTATATCGGCACTTGTACACTTGCAAGTTTAGCCCGATCACATGTCGACGGTTTACTGAGCGGAGGACACATAATATTTTCACCGGAAACCGCTACCGGAAACTTTTCCGGTAGCATAGTGGCATGATTACCAGAACAGTGACACAATTAACGAGACAATGACATACATAAGTGACATAAAAATCTTACAGTGACAATTCATAGTGACATGCAAAAATCGCAGTGACATAAAACTGTTGCAGTGACATTCCAAAAAGGCTAAAGGATCAAATAGGTACATGAACTAACTTAAAGTGTTCAATTAGCCCCTTATATAGGAGGTTCTGCCCGACCGTCGCCAATTGGGGCGGTTCCCGGTAACAATTTTTGATGAATTGTTTTGAGCATCTTCTTCATTAAGTCTAGTTTACCCATATCAAATTTCAGCTAAAAATTAAATCGGGAAGGCAATCAAATGATTTTCCGAAATGTACTGCGCTGTTTAACTGCGCAGTTATCTTCAAAAAATCATTTGACTGCCTTCCCGGTTGAGTTTTTAGCTGAAATTTGGTATGAGTAAACTAGACTTAATGAAAATATGTTCAAAAAATTTCATCAAAAACTTCCACCGGGAACTTCCCTAATTGGCGACGGCCGGGCAGAACCTCATATACAAGGGGCTAATTGAACACATTAAATTAGTTCATGTACCTATTTGACCCTTTAGCCTTCCAAAAATATGACCTTCTTACTCACATTTTTGGCCATATTTAAAAGTAATCACATTTTTGGAAATTGCCTTTAATGTAGTAATATTTAGGGACAAACCCCAACAATGAATCTCGTTAAGAAATCTGTCCGTATGCACAGAGAATGGCTGTGAACCTTGTTAGAAAAGCTGTCCAGATACATCGAACAGATGCTGATTTTTGTAGCTATTAAAATGCAAGCAAATGGAACCCAAAGCCCATTTCCATCGGGGCCCTAGGTATATGGACGAATTTTATGAAAACCTAAAGCATTTTTCAATCCCTCCACACCTATAAATAGGGGTCTCGATTGAGAGAAAGAGGAGAGGATTTTCAGTCGAAGAAACGTTGCAGAAAAGCTTCGAAGAACTTCTGAGAGGCTCTGAACGATTCCGAAGAAGAGGAAGGGATCAAGCCACTAACTTTATTAAGAATATACGAATAATCCTTCGTGATTTCTTCGATTCTTGATAAAATAAGTCCAAAAGTTGAAGAACGGTTGAAGATATGAAGAATGAAACTTGAAGATTCGAAAATCTAAAGAACAAGACTTTGATTATTTGAAGATATGAAAAACGAATCTTTGAAGATTTGAAGATATTCATATGAAGATTGAATCAAGATTCAATTGAAGATCAATCCATATATCCCGGGAGGCCCTTAAACAGAAGATCAAGCCATAAGTGGCCCTTTTGTTGAAGATCAAGCCACTTGAAAACTGGAGATCCTTCAAGTTGGAATCCTTAATTCAAGAATTTTGAAGATCCGAAGAACGAAGATTCGAAGATTCAAAGATCTCAATAACGAAGATTCGAAGATCCGAATAACGCTCGAATTTTTGAAGGATCACAGATTTAATTTTGAACTAAATTCTTTAATTATATTATTTCAAATTGCAAGTGAAGAATCAGAGGATTCATATTTAGAGATTGCACCCGATATTCTCATTTATTATTATTTGCGATCAATTTTAAGTAAATACTTAAAAATTGTTTCAAAGTGATTTAGTTATATCATTCAAAACTTACACAAGTCCTGACATGAGTTACATATTATTATACATATGTTACATAACTTTTATTTGAAGTTACATCTTACACAAGCTGTTCAATAATCAACTCTGGCCAATAGTTGCAGCCACATACTAAGGCACAAAGTTTACATACTTCATAACATAAATATACATAAGGCATACACAATTGGAATACTACCTCCGTCCCTTAAAACTTTGCCAAAGTTGACCAGCACGGAGAATAATAAAGTAAAAACTGTGTGGTTGATGTTTGTGCAGAGGAGAGAGAAATAACAGAAACTACAAAATAATTGATTAAAAGGGAAAGTTGCAAAGTTCTTGGGGACGTCCCATAAAGGAAAGATGGTAAAGTTTTAAGGGATAGAGGGAGTATATATTTTGCTCTCTAGTCATGTTACATATTATCTTACAAAAGTCACACAATTACTCAATGAAGTTCCACCATGCACAACCACTTGAAGAATGTTCTTTGGACAACATTTGCATTCACATAATAAGTTACACATTGTATATACTTGATAACAGAAATAAACATCGAGTAATTTGAATTTCGAAACACAGTCATATCCACATTATGAAATGAAAATTAGTTTGCTCGTATTTACAAGTAAATAAAACATTTTAGAACATATTATGCATATTTTCATAATAAAAAAGTTATTGCATTGATTAATGTTTGAGTCTATGTTATAGTTTATACATGACAACCGATTGTCCTTTAACCCTAACCATTTTGAATCTCTACGAATTTTCTGCGCAACTTGTTGTGGTCGAATCTTTTAGTTAACGTCTTGCGTTCTTCGCAGAGATATAGAAATCAGGAATGATTTGTTTAGAAAATTCTTCGTTGAACTTGCTTCAGAAGAAATGCAGAGCAAAAGTTTTTTCTGAGAGTAGACTTTTGGATTTTGAAGAGGCGTAAATGTAATGACATTGGGAGTGGAACCGCTGGAGGGAAAAGGAGGGAGAGAGGATCTGTTGGTTCGCGTGCGCGTTTTTTTTTGTTTTTAAATTAAATGTTACTTTAATTTGATGCTACGTCATTTTAGCCGCAGGAGTGGGATGCTCAAGATGGGCTGCTCCCACGGAACACGGACTGATGTTTGACCACACATAAATCGCCATGTACATGTAGGCATAAATGTCAGCGGCCACCGGCAGAACTGGTAAAGAACTGGCTAAAAGGAAAAAATGAGTGTTTTTTTATAGTTTGGGGACTTGATTGAGTGTTTTGATAGTACGGGATTCTATTGACTTTTTTGGTTTTAATACGCGAACCAACCTATTTAACGATTTTCACAAAAAGAAAAAAGAGAGAGAATAAAACACAAACAAGCAAGTCAAATCCAAGGATAAAGGGGGTGTTTAGACTTGATTTAAAGCAGAAGCAGAATCAGAATCAGTTTTCAGAAGCTGGTCACCCCCAACTTCTAAAAAAACTGATTCTAGGAGTAAATTAGAGCACCAAAATCACTTCTGCACTTTCACCCAAACACTCCAACTTCTCCTTTTGCTCCATGAAGGATCAGAAACAGTTTCAAGAATCAGATCCAAACACCCCAAAGTTGACGACAAATAATGGGAATGATTAAATTAAGGAATTTTTACCCTCAATAGGACTAAATTGTTCCTGAAATTCCTTAATAGGAGTACCTATAATTTTATTCCCTAAATAGGACTAGGTTACCTATTTGCCCCTATTTTTTGCTTTTTCCCTGCGCATACCGTCGAGCATAGGCGTTGGGCATCATAACTCCCCTGCAAAATTGCTTTTTGCTTTTTTTCTTTAACTTTCTCCCATGCGCATCTTATTAACTCCCTTGCCATCTTCTCCATCTGCTGCACAACTTCTCCATCCGTTGGGCATCTTCTTCTCTTAGCTTCACAAAGAAACAACCGAACCAAGATCCCAGTCATAACCATCATCGCCGTCATCGCAAAGTCCACTGCCGCCGCTGTAGATCAGGTTTTCTTCTCCGCAGATCTGCATCTTCTTCAATTATTCTCCTTGTCCTTCTTCCTCTCTTCTATTAAGTTACATTTGCTAATTGAAACAAAAAATGCCAGGTTAAACATTGAAAATGTCATTAAAATGACATTCTCATTCATAAAAAATGTATTTTCCTTTGAAAATGCCATTAAAATGGCATTCTCATTCATTAAAAATTGCATTTTCCTTTGAAAATGCCATTAAAATGTCATTCTCAATTTATGTTGGCATTTTGATGAAGATATTGGCATTTGTGTTGACAACGACCAGATCTGCAACGGTGGAGGCCATATTGTAGTGGCAGACGTTGGATTAGCTACGATGGTGGCCGGATCTGCAGGGCAGTGGCCGACAGCGGCAGAGACTAGAGATTTGGTCAGATCTCCGGTGGCGGCCGCCAGATCTGCAGCGGTGAGAGACATATCTGCAATGGCGGTGTCCTGATCTACAGTGGCGGTCAATTTTAAGGTGGCGGCGTGGCCGGCGACCGGCGGCTTTTGGCGGTGGTCCAGTTTCTGCTTGGTGGAAGTGTGATTTTCAGACTTTAGGGGTGTTTTTGTCAAATTATAAATAATAACTCCTATTTAGGTCATTTTAAAATTTAGTCCTGTTTTGACAATTAAAGATTAATTTAGTCCTATTTAGGTAAATACCTCTTAAATAAAATAATGAATACATACCTGGAACAGTGTTAAAAATCTCTAAATTATAATTTACACATCTGCCAATTAATTAATAAAATAGATCGTTTTGACGTTTTATGAATTAAATAATTATTTTATGAATTCTCTGCCTGTATGCATTCCCTAGTTCATTTCGGACTTTTGTGTTTTCGGTGTTCCTTTTAACCTCTCAAATACACCTTCTTCCGGCAATTCCCCGACCGGGTGGGGACTTCATGTTCTTCGCCTCTTCTCTAAGCTTTGTAAGGTAAGCGTTTTTTGTTGCTAGTTATTAATTAATCTCTAAAAATCGCGATGCTTTAATTACGTACTTCCTCTGAAGATGACATCTCTGTCTCCAAGTTACGATTTTTATTTTTTGTAGAATCTCTATAGCTAGTTTCATTAGATTTCCTTGATCTGGGCTTATCATTTTCTTCCACTTGTGTCTCTGTTTTTCAAGATAGATTTTATATGTTTTTTCATTTATGACAGAATTCTGTGCGGTAATCTGGATTGGGGTCTTGTGTATGTGCAAGAGTTCATAGCTCTCTGATTTGTTATTTGAGTTATATTTCCAAGAACCATGTAGATTCTGGTTTTTGTTTTCATCTTCTTGGATGATTTCAAATTGGGGTTTTGAGTTTCAATTAGGGTTGTGAGATTCATTTTCTTGAATTATTTCAATTGGGGGTCTGAGCTTCATGGTGGGGTTCAAATCCAACCAGAGGCATGCCAATAGGCTTTAAAAATATAGTCTGTCAGAGACTATTATGTATCCCCACAATTTCCATCCACCTTTACAGGCTGAGGTGAAAGTGCCCATGTGTGATTTAAGAGAGCTGGATGAGGCTTTGGGTTTGACTTGACTCATGTACATCATGGCCTGATTGTGTGCACCTGACCCAATAATAAGAACTGCCAGTTTTTTTTGGGTCTCAAATTCTAGATCCTTATTTGATTGATCTTCTGGACTGTGTTCTGTGTAGAATCTGAAGAGATTATACACATTGTTTGGAAATGCCCTCCCCGGAAAACCCAGGCTCTTCTTCCCGCCTTCCTTTTGGTTCTTTTCGCCGTGCAATTTTCTCCATCAGGCCTGATCAGGTCCATTCGCTAGAACCGGACCGGGAATCTAGTATTGACTCGGGGTCCACAACGTCTTTTCAAACATTAGTATCAGCCCGGTTTGCTGATCTCTCTATGGCCAATGATGATGAATTCCTTTCACTTTCATGGATTATAAAGTTACTGGATGCGTTTGGTGATTGTCAGGATGCGTTCCGTGCTACCCTTTCAAACAGCAAAGAGTTACTCTCCAAACCGCCTCAAGATAAGATTCTGTCTGACTTCTTCGACACGAGCATTAAGGCGTTAGATATTTGCAACGCAGTCCGAGATGGGATCCAAAAGGTTAGGGTATGGCAAAGGCATTTGGAGATTGTGGTTTCCGCACTGGATCCCACCCAACAACAGAGAATGATTGGGGAGGGGCACTTCCGTCGTGCAAGAAAAGCCCTAACAGATTTGACTCTCGCAATGTTTGTAGTAGATGAAAAGGATACTGTGTCGGTCTTTTCAAACCGAAATCGCTCTTTCGGGCAACCTAATAGGACAAAAGACCATCCACACCCTTCACCAAGGCACACAAGGTCTTTGTCTTGGAGTGTCTCGCCTTTGTGGTCCGCATCCAAACAGCTCCAACTAATCGTAAATAATTTGGTCCTCCCAAATGCCACCTCTGATAGTAATGGTCTGGCAACGCTGATATTCACAATGAACCATGTTCTCCTGTGCGTCCTGTGGGTCATTGTTGCTGCTATCCCGTGCCAAGACCGCAGCGGGACCCAAATCAATGTCACTGTCCCTGTTCAATTCTTGTGGGGCCGTTCGCTCCAGACTATACATTCCAGGATAACAGATGCGTCCAAGAAGCGAGACCGGAGAAACCTTAACGGGCTGCTGAAGGAAACATGTCAAGTTGAAAAGGGAGCCCATGAGCTGTTGGAATTAATTGATTCTGGGGAGCGTAGAGACGAAGCCATTAGAAGAGCAGATGCGCTTTCTCAGCTTTGTAAAGCTTACCAGATGGAACTGGGGCCTCTGGAACGCCAATTGAGGGATGTCTTTACGAAAATCAGGATGTGTCGTGCCCAGGGTCTCGAAATTTTGGGCAAGGCGAGACAATGAATGACAAGCCTTTGTTTGTGGAATATATATACATATACATATATATATATACATACATACATACATATATATATATATATATATATATATATATATATATATATATATATATATATATATATATATATATATATATATATATAGTAGTGTTCCGGTCAGGCCTTCCTGACCGGAACCGCTGTCCGGCCGACGGCTTTTGGGGCCCTTCCCGGTGGATTTTTTTGATGAAATTTTTATGGAATGTTCTTCATCAAGTCTAGTTTATCCACACAAAAATTCAGCTAAAAACTCAATCCGGAAGGTCGTCAAATGATTTTTGGAATTTAACTGCGTTTTTTGATGAAATTTGTATGACATGTTCTTTTCATCAAATGTATTTTTTTGCGCAGTTAACTTCAAAAAATCATTTGACGACCTTCCGGATTGAGATTTTAGCTGATTTTTTTTGTGGATAAACTAGACTTGATGAAGAACATGCCATAAAAATTTCATCGAAAAAAGCCACCGGGAAGGGCCCCAAATGCCGTCGGTCGGACGGCGGTTTTGGTCTGGACTTCCGGACCTGAACATTTGTCTATATATATATATATATATATATATATATATATACTGTCACGCTCTTATATTTATTTCCCTTTTGTAAAACTGTGTGAAGAAGGAAGCCTTAACATTCTGCAATTAGGTGTCGTATGTATAACTATTTTGATGTTTAGATATTGGAGTGGGGAGAGGAGTAATCAATTCTGATGTAACTTATGATGCATTTGGGTAGGGATGGACTTGGGCTGGTCCGGTTCCGGGCCCGGACGGGCTTTTTTTGCAAATCCTTGGGCCCGGAACCGGCCCGGGTTGATACCGGGTCCGGGCCTAACCGGACCGGGCCCGGTTCAATGTCTATTTTTTTTTGCTTTCTTGTTATCCCCTGACCCCCCGAGCCCCACCCCCCAAACCTCCCCAAAACACCCAGCCTTACCCTAGGAAAAGAAAAAAAAATTGAAAAAAAAACTCGGGCTCGGCCCGAACCGCCCGGGCCAATTCGCCCAAAACTGCGCTCGAGCTCGGCCATCCCGACCCGCCCAAACGGGCTAAAAGCCCGGAACCGGCCAACCGGTCCTGGTCCGGTCCGGGCCCGCACAGTAGCGGGCCGGTTCCGGGCCAGGCCGGCCCGGTTCAGTCCATCCCTACATTTGGGCATTTAGTACTAGTTAAATGGGGAACTGAATGCCACAAGCCCATTAGCCTCTCATATCAGAGTATGTTGTGAGACAATTACTCAACGTTGTTAAAATCGTATTTTTGGATCGAATTGATAGATGTTTTTGAAAATCGAATCGCAAATCGTAAGATTCTAGCAAACATATCTTAATAAGTATAAAATAAATAAATATTAACATTAAGCTGCAAGTTAATGGTATTATATCATTTCATTACATAAAACTATACCTACAAGGTCCGAAACAAGATTTATAAACTATTTTAATAATGTAAATGTAGTGAATAATAACATTAAACATAAAAATAATTAAATAACACAAGAGTTCATTACTTTTTTAAATATATTATTGATATTATAATTAATGTAATTATGTATCAATTTGTAGTAGTTAAGTTTAATAAATTTGAACCATTTTCACTAAAAAAACTTATTACGATTTTGCTACGATTTTAAACAATTCTACACGATTTTTGTATGATTTTTTATGATTTTATGATTTTACGATTTTACCTGCGATTTGAATCGATTTATTAATGTAGAATCGTAAAATCGTACGATTTTACGATTTAAATTGAGATTTTAACAACCTTGCAATTATTGCTCCTTTGGGCCATGCTTTCCTCTTCTTTTTAAGCCGTCGAGGTATTTAATTACTCAATAATTAATAACAGTCAATATCATTACCCCAGTGTCGCAAAGGCCCCCCCACCTACGGTGGGGTAAGGGAGGGTCGGATGTACGCAGTCTTACCCCTGTACTAAATCACAGAGAGACCGTTTCCGAATGACCCATGGGGGGTGTTTGACAATTGGATGTTGGCTGTTAGCTGATTCTGTTGGCTGATTGGTAGCAGCGGATTCCGTTGGTTGTTTTGATTAGCTTATAGTATTGGCTGTTTATAGAACAGTGTTTGGTTAAATGGTTATTTGCAATTGGCCGATAACTTATTAAATGACTTTTAAGGACATCGATTATTTTATTTTCACTACTAACCACTTTAATATTCGCAATACACATTTTGCTAACATTGTTTTGTATTAGCCATAAGGTGAATAAATGAATGTAATTTTTAGAAAAAGAACGTTGGGAATAAATAGCACCAAAACTCCAATTTTAGGAGTTGGAATAAAAACAAAAAAAAGTAGTAGCAGCCCATTTGTATATATGAATTGTTCCCAACGTGAATTTGGAGTAATTTTGTACATTAGTGAGGTAGCAGAAGGCGTGGGGGTAATCAAAGAGAAGGGTTGCTGCTATATATTGGAGTACGAAGTAACGAAACAGAAGGGAGGCAGCAGAAGGCATGAGTAGATTAGGAAATTTGAATAGAGATTAAAACAGCTGATGTCAAAACGCCATGTTCAGTGGTTTTTTTAAATTTTGGCCGTTTAGGTAAAAAGTCAAACAAAAAAGCTATCTAACCAAACACCCAATTATTTGATCCATGCAAATAAACATATGAATGTACTACAAAAAAACATATGATTGCACATTTTAAATTATTTTATAAACAGGTGAATGTTACGATTATTCATGGAAGGTACCATGTATAATGCATATGATTGGTCCATATCATTATTTATCATGCATTTATGTTTAAATCACGTAATTGTTTATCATTTTTAATTGACCCTTCTTGGCAAGATACAATTTCTTAGAGGTACTATAGAATTTGTCTTATAAAATGGAGATATTTGAAGAATCTGTTTTCTTAATATAAAACAGTTCTAATATATTCTTATTTTAAAATAATTTAATTTATGAATTTACCGCAAGTATAAATATATCCTTATTATATTTTTTAATAGATGTCTATATTTTGTAGTTTCGATTTGTACCTTATTTTATATTTATATTTTCTATTTCTTAATTTCTTATTTCTTTTATTTTTGCAATTCTTACACTTTTAAACGGTTGAGGGGACAAATTGAACAACTCTGTCAGGTTCAGGGGCCTATTTGACCCCTTAAATTGCCACGTGGAATGCATGGTTGCCATGTGGCATCTGCAAAAAATGAGATTCGAACTTTTTTGTCGAGTTCAAGAAGTGAATTGAAGTTTTTTAGAGTTCAAGGGGCGAATTGAGCATTTCGGACGAGTATAGTCGTACAGATGCCTATTTGACCCTTTAGCCATCTTTATATATATATCTATAGTCCTTATAGCGCATGTGGCGAGATGTATGAAAAGAGATACTACCTCTGTCCCTCTAACATTGGGACAAAATGGAGTGTTGCAATTTTTAAGAAAAGACGAGTTATGTGGTTGTTATTGTAATACTCGAGATTAATTTAAAATGATTAATAGTACTATTCATACCAACAAGATGCATCTCCGTTTAAGGATGTTCATCACCTAAGAACTCCAAGTTAAGCATGCTTGCATGGGAGTAGTCTTGGGACATGTGACCCTCTGATATGTTTCTCAGGGCGTGCATGAGTGAGGATAAAGTGTGCGAAAAAGGCTAGTGGCAGTTTGTGAGGACAATACTAGAGGTCCGGATGGTGTGTGGAGTAACTACCTCGGTCCTGCAGGGGCCATGTGTTATAGGTGGTACCAGAGCAACCCTGTGACAGTGTGCTGATCTGTTGGATATCGAGCAGGCACGTAGCAAGGAAAGATTCTGGGATATGATTGAGATTGAATTTGCTTATGGGCGCAATGAGGACGTTGCGATCCTAAGTGGGGGTGATTGTAATACTCAAGATTAATTTAAAAGGATTAATAGTACTACTCATACCAACAAGATGCATCTCCTTTTAAGGAAGCTCATCACCTAAGAACTCCAAGTTAAGAGTGCTTGCAAGGGAGTAGTTTTGGGACGGGTGACCTCCTAGGAAGTTTCTCAGGGCGCGCACGAGTGAGGACAAAATGTGCGGAAAAGGCTAGTGACGGTTTGTGAGATCTGGAGAGTGTGTAGGAGTAACTACCTCGTGTCCTACTGGGTGGGGTCTTACAGTTATTGAATTGGTAACCGCAGATAAACTAATAATGCATTAAAACCACACAAATATTACCCAATACTTCGTCACTATTACAAATAAGAATGACCTTAAAGTCGATTCTTGGTGCACTCTGATAGTAATAATCAATAAGAAACTCTGCACTCTTTCTTACACTAGTACGAACACTTCTAGTATAATTCTCATACATATCCATGATGATGTTGATATACCTACGTGATATCCCTTTATAGACAATTAAGGACCATCAAAGCACTTATAGATGTACCTGATCTTTGTTCGTGTCTCCATAGTTCTACACAAGATACCTAAAAAGGTGAATGCCTCGGTCGTTGAGCGGCTGAGCATAAAATCAAATTGATTCTCCAAAGTTGTCACACTTCTTGAGAGCCTTTTCTCAATCACTTGCTCCCAAAGTGTCATGGTTGTGATTCATAAGTGTAGTCCATCGATAGTTGACACATTCATGTATATCACTCTTATTGTTAAATAAAGGAATAAAAGTACCTTATAAATCAGAGTATACGACTAGAATCCATTGGTCCACATAATTGCACTATAACTGAGGCAGGCCCAATGGCCCACGAGAGGCCCAACAAGTAATCGTCAGGAACCATGAGCCACAACAACTCGTAGAATGGACTACTGGACAACTAAAGGAATCGATCCAAAAGGTCCCCATCACCTGGTTGAGCCCTCAACCAAAAGGACTCTCAGTTTGTTGCTCTTCAGCACCAACGATTGGATTTAATGGTCTACCACGTGCCCGGATCTGCCTTACATTGGAGCTCTCCGTCATAGACAATGGGGGTGCTTGGAAATGATTCTGTTTCTACTTCTTTTTTAAAAGCAAAAGCAGAATTAGAGTCCGTTTTTTAGAAGCTGGTCTCCCTCAGCTTCTAAAAATTGCTCTTAGGAGCAATTTGGAACACCCATAAGCACTTATGTACTTCCACCCAATCACTACAATATCTGTTTCTGCTCCCTGAAGGAGCAAAAGCAGTTTTCAGAAGTAGATCCAAACACCTCTTATCTTATATGTGTGCATGCATTTATAGTACTTAACATTTACGACTAGTATAAGTAGCCGTCTATTGGGCAGATGTAACAATACAAACTTCATTAATGCCATACACATTTCTCTCTCTAATTTTGTAACTATGTTCTCTATATATCGCTAGTGGTATACTGATTTAGTTAGTTATCATTTGGTGTTTTAATTATGAGAAGAACAATGAAGTTAGAAGCCTCAACTTTCAGGTAAAACAAGCCTTTAAAACTAATGGGAAAGACGGGGAATTATAAGCAATCATCTTCGATCCCCATTAGGTCAACCAGGAAGTTATCGATGCCATGACCACGTCAAAGAAGGCCGTTGAGGGCGTTGCCGCCATGGAGCGGGAAAAAGTCGCTATCAAGCTCCATACTACCCTTAAGCAGAAATCCCCTAATGATCGCATCGAGCTCGAATCCCGGAGCCAGGAGCGAAGCAATCTTGTCGGCCTCCAACAACACACTACCCTGACCCCGACCCTGACCATCGACGTGCAGACCGCACTCCCGGTCTTATTCAACTGCTTGGCCCAGAACATGGCTGCCTTGACCACGCTCATTCCTCCGACATGCGAGAACCTGACTTTTCCCTCGCCACCTCCTCTCACTTATCTAGTCATCGGCAACAACGAGGGAGTTGTCGTTCAGGACACTGCCTCCGAAGAAGTTCACTATCGTGATAAGGTGCATTCTCGTCATGAACGACCTCACCTTCGGGTTTTGATTGGGGGACATACAAGGACGTTGCCCGGTCCAAGATCAGCTTAGCAACCCCAACAAAATGCAGACCCATGCTCCCGTCGAAGAGAGTAGGGGCTCGGTCTCCCGAACAGCGGTGCACATTGCCCGCCTAGGACAAAGGCACCGTCGGGGAGGGTAAGCTGCCACCAGTAGTAGGAGGTTGCCCTAACGGACAACAGGGATGAGATCATTGACACCCTTTAGTGTCTGCTGGATGAAATGGAGGATAGACAACAATAGGGGATCTCAGTCCCTCAGTTGGAGCCCATGGTCGCAAACCTCCTCCAGAAGGTCGACGACCTACAGAAGAAGATAATTGAGGGAGAATTGAAGGGGAGATCGTCGTCCATCTGCGAGCAAGAACTCCTTTCACCCCAAGGGTGTTGGAAGCCCGTATCCTCGACAAATACTGAATGCAGTCCATCAAACTGTATGAGGGCAAGAAGGATGCCCATGAGCATTACAATAGGTACCAGGACATGATGCCCTGATGGTCAAGGCCTCAGTTGAATACTTTTGCTGACGATTCCTCTCACATTCGAGGGCCTGGCTTACGAGTGGTTCAACTGGCTTCTTGAGGGCAACATCGACTCATGGCAGGAACTGACACAAAGGTTCTTAACCCATTTTGATGGTTGACGCCACACAAAGAAGCATTTCACCCACCTCCTCACCGTCCGGCAAGGTAAGAGCTAGAGCCTTAGGGATTTCCTTGAGCGCTAGGGAAAAAACCCCATGAAAGTAGAAGGGGTCGATGACAAGACCCTGTTGGCACTCCATCAGGGGAGTCCTCCGCAATAAAAGTTTCTCCAACAACTTGATCATCAAGCCCCTTTGGAACTAAATCAAGACCCTCCGGCGGGGGGACCGGCTGAGCGGAGGCCAAGGAGCTCCTGCGTCAACTCCAGCAAGAGGATGGGAGTCAGCCCCAATGACAGGAGGATCAGCTCTGATGGAGTATGATTCCAATTGCAAGAGCTAATTAAGGATAAGTTTGATATGTATAAAAGAGTAAATAATTCAACAACGTAAGGCAACATTATTATTCCTGAGGCCGATCCCTTTGAGGTTATTTACAAGAAGTGGTTATATGCATAGAACTGCAGTACAACTACGAGACATAACTGAAACATTCAATAGTTTTAATCATAATAGAATTCTAGTAACAACTCTTTTCTTAACTCATGTAATTAAAGCCTCCTTAATGCCCATGTTATTTCAAGTATCTCCTACCGCTGCCAGATAACCACCTGTTATAGATGGTCTTGCCATGTAAGCCATAGGGAGAGTTTGATCTCATCGGCACTCCAGCCAGGCGCGAGACCTACTGCTCAGGTCGGTCCTTGAATGGTTGGTCTTTTGCGGGCCTTGTTTCTCCTTTTCAGACCCATTTGGATTTATTTACTAATCTCGTGTTTTAGGCTATCCATCATTCTTCCTGTGACACCGCACCCGGATGTACTTGAATTTGAAAATTCAACATGTATTTGAATTTCCTAGCAAATAAAAATGATGCACAGAGTGATTTATTTAATTAATATGTGATTAATTGAATTATTTATCGGGCCCATAATATTGAGAATGAGCTACTGAATAATTAGTTGGGTCATCTTAATAATTATAGAAGCCCAATAAAATGTCAACCGAGGTTGAGGAAAATGTTTGGGCAACCCGAATGCTATTTTGACCCAACCTGCCAGAAATAGCAGGAATAATTGGGAGGGGCTTCCTACACCCACTTGGGATTTTTCTACACACTAAATTGACTCAATAATAGGGGAGGGGGACAGGCCACAAGGGCATGTGCGGACATGCAAGGGAAGGAAGTCTCCTAGAGACAAAAATTACACCCTCATGACCCCATCACCCAAAAATCATGTGGGTTGAATGGATAGGTGATACCCCCCTATGCTAGCACCATTCGAACCATTCATTAGAGGAGAGCTCCAGGAGGATAACTCTCAAAAACAAGGAACCCAGAGGAAGATTCAGGGGAGGTTTTCCAAGAAGAAAAGGATTGTTATTGAGGTAAGAACTCAACAAACAATCTTTTAACCAGTTTTTGCATATGATTTTTTAAGAAATCATATGATGGATTAAACATGATGTTCTACACGTTTAAAAGTGTAGAATATTTTTATAAAGTGGTGGTATTTAACTTAGAAGAGTTGGTGAATCGATAGGAGTCGAAATCGCCGGAAACCGCCACTCAAAAGGAGCTGCTCGAAACTACAGAACCCGAAAGCCGCCCAGCTTTCACGAAAGCCGCCCGGCTTTCACCCACTATCCAGATTTTCCATTTCCGATCGGCCTAGAATGAGGACAGATCGATGGGTTTCGCTAAGGCATCTAGTTGAACACATCATAAGGTGAAGATGGCTGACTATGTTGCTTATAATTAGTGAGTTAATTTCATGAGATTACCTAAGGTAATTAAATGTATTTTTATGGATTATTAATGATTTATAATGCCTAAGAATGAGAAGAATATTGTCCATAAGAAAGGAGCATGATATACAAATTTAAGAATAAATTGTGTATGATCATGTGTTATGAGTATGTTGACTTGATAATGGGATTAACTATGAAATGCATGTTGAAATATACTTTTTACTTCATATAAGGATATATGAATGATTAAAAGTGATATTTTGTATATGGATATAAAGATGATATTTTTAATAGAAAATCAGTGGGGCATTTTATAAATGACCATGAATGGAGAACTTGGTTTTGTTGGAATTAATTGGACTAGTATTGATGTCCTAGTTGGATATTAAAGTGAAATCTTGCTAAAATTGATCCTAAGGTTGAATTGTGAAGTGCTATGCCTTAAGTAGTCTTAAGAGATGCTTTAAGGTAGAAATGTATGAACTTTAAGTTATGCTAGGGGTAGGCCTTAATGGATACCCAAGATAAAGTGAATAATAAAGTGATCCTAGGTATAGGATTGGCCTACGGGCGTGTTCTGTAGTCCTTGAGGATAGCCGGTTGAATTATGGGAATAAGTAAGGACCATGGCCCTTCCCGACTCTAGAGAGCGGGGTTGGATAGCATGGACTTGCATCATGATCACGGGTTAGGGCAGAATCCGAATTGGAGACCTAACTAGGCCCCGACAACGGTAACACGTAAGATAGGACCCCGAAGGACCTTACCTTCATACGGGATGATGGGTATGAGTCCAGGGGTGGGATGTTGAAGTCCAAACCGAGGGCCTCGTGAGGTCTCGGACAGCGGTAGCAAATCACGTAGAAATAATAAGACACACGGGTTGGGTTGTACAATTGATAAATGCAAAGGAATGTGTAATAAGGGCTGTGTGCCGACAATAAAATGAATTTACTTATTATGATATCACCCTATTTTGAGGGTCTTAGAATTTAAAGCGTTGATTATACTCAGTATAGTTGTCATTGTACTTGTCAAATGCTTCCAAGTACTTACCTCCCCTTCACGGGGGAGGCCACCTCACAGTTTCAGGTAGGAGTTGAAGCTTGCTACCATTGCCCGTTGCGTCGGGGAGATTCGAGAGAGAAGACGTGCTTCGTGCTTCCTCTGTCTATTTTCAGAATAATTATGATAACGCTCATGGATACTATTTTTGGATAATTAATTGGGGCTTGTATGTCCATGTTTGCCAAGTGTGGCATAAACACTTGTATTAAAATGTTTCCGCTGCTTTAAATGAATGGTTTACATTGTGTTTGTTTATGGATGTACTATGCGTGAATGGTATTCAAAGACGCCTTGTGTAGTATGGATGAGTTGGACTGCAGTTGACTATTCGTACTGTACGGCGGGTTATTGACGTGTCCGGGTAGGTCCGGGGCGTGACACTTCCCTTGTGCTGGTCTTATGTTGACTTATCGGGATATGGGTTGAGTCCATAGTACCATCATGAGCCCTCTACTTTTTTAAATAAGTCGGGCCTCATTTAAGGGAGAAATCAGTTCCTCATTTCCCTTTTGAATTTTCTCTAAAGCAGGAACGGCGCATCCATTTAATGTCTACCTAAGACTTCACCGGTATGAAACTCATATGTGCCCTAGATTTCTCACAACTTCCAAATCCGTCTTACCGACTTATGCACTCGAGTACCTCAATCACAGTTCCATAGCAGTTTCTACGGTGCCTCTATCCCATATGAATAGGGCATCTTCAACAACAACAACAACATCCAAGCCTTAGTCCCAAGAGATATTGGGCTCGGCTAACATGAATCGATACATGATATCACCACCAAAAGGAAAAGAAAGAAAATAAAGATAAAAAAGATAAGCTATGATAAAAAGATAATATAAAAAGAGATAAATATGCATAAAATGATAAAATAAAAAGGATACAAATAATGCTTATATATATAAGGATACAAACAAGGAAAAAATATGAGGGGAAAAGATGATACGAGATCATTCCTCCACACGAATACCCGCCCTCCACTTAGCTCTCTCCAAAGTCATGCCCTCATCCAACCCCAGAAGAAGCATATCACTTCGAACTCCCCTAACCCACGTTTGTTTGGGTCTTCCTCTCCCTCTCTTCCCTGCCTCTTCTCAACATATCCTAACTCGTCTGACAGGTGCATCACTCGGTCTTCTACACACATGACCAAACCACCGTAGGCGTGACTCCCGCATCTTGTCTTCAATAGGTGCTACTCCCACCATTTGTTTGATTGCCTCATTCCTCACGTGGTCCTTCCTAGTATGCCCACACATCCAATGCAGCATGCGCATCTCTGCCACACTCAACTTTTGAATGTGACATTGTTTCACCGTCCAACACTCTACGCCATACAGTAATGCAGGCCTAATTGTTGTCCTATAAAATTTACCCTTCAGTCTAGTCGGCATACCTCGATCACATAGAAATCCTGATGCACTCTTCCACTTCATCCACCCTGTTCTGATTCTATAAGATACATCTCCATCTAACTCACCGTCCTTCTGAATTATGGAGCCCAAGTAACGCAACATATCGCTGACTGGTATCTCCTTACCATCCAAAGTAATTCCGCTATTACCACAGCTTCTACCTCCACCAAACTTGCACTCCATGTACTCTGTCTTGTTCCGACTTAGTTTGAAACCCTTATTCTCCAATGTTTGTCGCCATACTTCCAACTTTGCTTTAACACCTGATTGCGTCCCATAATCAATACAATATCGTCGGCAAACATCATGCACCATGGTATATAGTCTTGAATTGACTTCATTAGGTCATCCATGACTATGGCAAATAAGAAAGGGCTCAGAGCTGATCCTTGGTGCACTCCGATAGTAATAGGGAACTCTTCAGTCGTCCCTACACTAGTACGGACACTTGTAGTACAATCCTCACACATATCCATGATGATGCTTGTAACACCCCCATTTTTCCCACCCAAATAAAATCACATATTTAAATGAAACCATCTTTATTATTAAACATATTTAGAGTACAACAGAAGTCTTTAAGAAAAAAAAAAACAGGTGTGTCACCGCCACACTCAACCTATACATGATTGAGTGCACAGACTATCCACCATAAGTTCAAATAAGAATGAAATAGATCATATGACAAAGTTTATGAATTATAAATTTACACAACGATAATTAGTCAAATGTGTGTAACTAGCGGAACACTCGGCAGCAAGTACATCAATCTTCATAATCATAATCATCTGTACAATAGAGCAAAGAAAAGGAGACTAAAGAGACAAAAATTAGCTTTAGAGCTAAGTAAGATTCCACCCGAACCCGTAAAATAATATAATGTGGAAAATAAGTTTGGTATATGTATATATATAGAAGATACCCTCTCATATTTCCAAAATAACTTCATGTGTCAAAATAATTTCTTCAATAGATAATGTCATTCCTCAATTCCTCCAAAAGTAATACTTTAGATTTCTTTTAAGAGTGGGCGAAACTCATGATTCCTCGAGTCCAATGAGTCGTTGTTATTTACGGCTCATCCCGGAATTCTGGCTCCCACCGACCACCAATTGGAAGCTGAATTTCTATCTTAAGTGTGCACACCCTCTAAAAGGGATTCCAAGCCCTCCGAGTAGTAAGAAACCCAAGTAGGCAGGATGTTTTCTACCACCTACTCACAAGGGACATTGTCCAGGGGTAAATTAGGTAACTACTACTACAACCACCAAAGGACCTTTGGTCCTCAAATAAAAACCCGAGATGTCTATCGGAGCATGTCATTGCCGGACTGGTTACCGACCTAAATAAATTTCACCAAAAGTAGTAGTGGTCCTAATCACCCACGTCTCGTGTTTCTCTCAAGATGTAAAAATAGATTATGAAAAACTTTAAGTTTTTCCCAAAGTCGTTCTTGTCACACTTTCCAAAAATATACTTTGTAATAAATATCAATCCACCAATATTCTTTAATAAAAAGAATATACATTTAATAATCCATAATAGATAATAATCCACCAATATCCATACATTCAAAATATTCATTCCATGTCAAACAAATAGTTTCCAATTCATAAATAATTCACATAGTTCAAATATTGCATACATATAAGTACGAGATAAAACATTTTTGCTTGACATAGAACTTACCTTAGATTGCGATAATCCCCTTAATAAAATCTCTAGCTTTGGTCTTCACTTGAATCCTCCTTCTAATATATATCAAAGTTCTAAATCAATAACTACTCTATTATTTTTGTTATTTCCTATCTATCCAATCTTTAATTATTTTAATTTCATAAATCCTTCTTTAAATATAACTATTAAGTTAGGATCATAAACCTTATTTAAAATGTTAATTTTCAGCCCAACCTTATTATTTTCTCTAATCATACTAATCCCTCCATAATTTACTTTAATTTATTTGATTAATTAGTTAATTAGTCTAATTATATTAACTACATAATAATTTCATTATTTCGAATTTAAATAATCAATTTCAGTTCAAAATTCAGTTTACATAATTTATATAATTTATTTAATAAACCTTTTAATAATAATTTGACGTAAGCAATAATTCGAGATAATAATCATTAATGATAATCTAGTCTCAATAACAACTTTAATTAGTTCAATAGTTTATTTATACTAACTAACCCAATTAAATTAATTAATTCAATCCTCCAGTTTTATTTTTTTGATTCACTAATTTAACGGAACTAACTAAATCAAATAAATAAGTTTAATTATGTCAATATAGCTAAATACATTAATCTAATTCAATTAAGGCCAATAATCTAATTCTAATTTCATTTTAATTTTATATTTTTAATATAAAGTCCAAAAATATTACCACGTCCATAATTTAAATAATTTATCCATTAAACTAATTGATTTAGTTAAACTAGTCCAATGAAGTCAATTAACTAAATTATTAAGTACACATTACTTAATTAATTTGTATATATTAATCAACTTCTTTTTAGGAGTTCAAATAGTTTAATAATTTATATGGTTTCCAAATCAATAATAATCGAGGATAATAATTATTAATTTAATCACACTAATTTAATTAGTCCACTAATTCAATAATTTATTTATTAAGTCCAAATATAGTCATTCATTTATGCTAGCTATTCCTAACTTTATTTTCTTTTCCTTATTTTATTCCAAACCTCATTTTAGTCCAGAATATTATTTCCAATCTTAGTGATTTTATTTATTTCACCATTATTATTCAAATTTTCTTATTTAATTACTTAACTAGTTTTATATGGCCCAATTAAATTAAATAGCTTAAGAATCGACTTTATAAATTTATAACCGTCCATAACTATATTTTGGGTCTATATTTGACCTAGGTTGTCTAGATATTTATTTTAGAATTATTTCCCTTATTTATTCATTTAATTTCATAGATCTATTAACCGGTTTAATTACAATTAAATATACTAATCATAATTTTTATTAAATATAAATAGTCCCGAATGTCCTAGTTAGTCATATATTTAATCTAGTTTACTCCAATAATTATTTCATAATTTATTTCGTCATTTATTTAATTATTTACTAAATATGTACAAATTGGCCCAATTATAATTAAATCAACGAAAAATAGTTAAAAATATTATTTTTCAATTCTGGTTGGTCCGAATATGTATACTTATACTAGGTATTTAATTTATATTTTTCCAGATTTTATTTATTTCATTTACTATTTTATTTTTATTTTTTATCGAAACTGGGCCGAACTGGCCCATTAAACTGACCCGGCCCAAGAAGACTGGGTTGTCTTCCTCCCCATTCTTCTCCAGGTCGTTATTCCGGCGACCAGAAAATTAAGGAAATTTCGGCAAGCTATAACTAGACTTACAGGTAACGGATTTCGACGATTCAATTTGCAAAATGATCCTGACGACGAGATGAAGCTCCGCCACCCCTATCTATGGCAAAATATCCGCTTTTTCTGAAGACCCGCTTCCACGACTTGCAACTCCGACGAGCTCTAGGATGCTCCGGTGACTACGAATCGGTCTGGAATTTATTGGGAAGTATTCCTAGACCTCTCACGACCCTCCTCTATCGTTTTTACGAAGTTTGATACGTAAAATAATATAGATATAAATTTTTCGGCGAGATTATGTATATATATGTATATGTATATATAGCTTCTATCTCTCCGATTTGTAGTGTTTGGGATGACTAAGAGGGTGTATTTATAGGTCTAGATGGTCCTTATGGTTTATTTTATTTATTTGATAATTGTATGAATAATAATAATAATAACAACAACAACAACAACAATAATAATAATACTAATACTAATAATAATAATAATAATGATAATGATAATGATAATGATAATGATAATGATAATGATAATGATAATGATAATGATAATGATAATGATTATGATAATGATAATGATAATGATAATAATAATAATAATAATAATAATAATAATAATAATGTCTATGATAGGTTGGTAGTTGATGAACATGGCATGTGTATTGATTCATGATTTGATTCCCATTTATATTGATGTTTCATTTTATTTTACTTTATTTTTTTATTTTTATTTTTACATATAAATATATATAATTATATATGTAAATATATGTACATAATGTATATACATTATTTGGTAGGTGATCCTAGCATGTGCCATTGTTTTATGATCTGATATTTTCATTTATTAATTTGATGGTATTATTAGTAATTTTTAATATTTTTACTATTTTTTATTTATTTATTTATTCTGTCATCTATATTTTATCTGATTTATTTCGATTTTATTTTTATTTTATTTTTCCAATGCCACATAAGTGTTTAATTCTATTGCATGTAGTGTACATATATTTTTATACACCAAGTATAATACAAAATATTTTGATTTATGAGATATAACTTATCTGATTTTTATTTATTTATTTAATTTTATTTCAAATTTTCAAGGTATCACATTCTACCCTCCTTAAAGAATGCTTCGTCCTCGAAGCATAAACTAAGACGAGAATTAAGTATGAAGATGAAGTATTACAGGTTTATAAGATGTTACAACCTGCCCCTCTAAAAGAAAGGTTACGTCTTCGTGACCCAATATTTACCTTAGTTGAACAGTTCAGGATACCGTTTACGCATATCCTCTTCTGTCTCCCATGTTGCATTCTCGGTCAAATGGTTTGACCAAAGTACTTTTACCATCTTAACTTTCTTCTTCCTCGTCTCTCGGGTTTTAGTATCAAGGATCTCTACGGATTTTTCTTCGTAGGATAACGCCTCATCCATTTCAATCACCTAATAATATAAGGGTTAACTTATATTAAATTCCAATTTACTTTGGTTCATGTTAAGTTTAGGGTCTCTTACCTCAAGATTGATGATATGTGACTCATCTCGACCGTACTTCTTTAATTGTGATACGTGAAAGACGTTATGTACCTAGCACAAGTCTGTATGTTAAAGATGAAATCTAATCGTTGAAAAGTATCTGGTTTTAAAATCGTTTGTTACCTTATCCAACTCTGTGGGTAGATCTAATCGATATGCCACGTTTCCCATCTTCTCTAGGATGTCGTAAGGTCCGATGAACCTCGAACTTAGTTTCCCTTTCTCCTTGAATGCATGCCTTCGTTTTCGTTTTGGATGTATGTCTTTGCTCTTTTGAATGTATGTTTTAGGACTTAGAATATTTTCTGATTGTAGCTTGCCCTTGGAAGCCTTCGGTAGTTGGGCACCCTCTGCTGGATATGCGACCGAGGGTTCAGCAGTAATTAGGACTTAGAAAATTTTTCTAAGTGTAGCACACCATGGGGCCTTCGGGTGTTTGTAGTAACCCAATTGCTGTGTGGTGATTAGGTTGAGAACCCAATTCCTTAGGACTTAGAAAAATTTCCAGGTGTAGTTTCGCCCCCGGATGCCCTCGGCTGTAGCCTCCTTCCTGATGTGTGAATATTGGACCGAGGGCCCAATGTACAAGACTTAGAAAATTTTTGCAAGTGTAGTATGTCATGTAGCCTTCGGCTGCTATGGAGCCCCAATTGAAATGTTGATTAGGCCGGGGGCCAATTCTTTAGGACTTAGAAAATTTTCCTAAGCGTTTGAATACAGGCGTAGCCTTCGGTAGTTGGGCCCCCTTTGCTGGATATACAACCGAGGGCTCAGCTACAGTTAGGACTTAGAAAATTTTTCTAAGTGTTGATTCCTCGTGTATTGTAGCCTTTGATTGATAGGTAGCCTTCGGCTATTAGGTCCCTTGAGATGAGGGTGAAATATGTAGGACTTAGAAAGATTTCTAAGTGCAGTTTTTTCCTTGGGAGCCTTCGGGAGATGACATCCCTTCTTGATGTATGAGTAGTTGACCGGGGGAAAAATATGTAGGACTTAGAAAATATTCTAAGTGCAGTTTTTCCCTTGGGAGCCTTCGGGAGATGGCATCCCTTCTTGATGTATGAGTAGTTGACCGGGGGAAAAACATGTAGGATTTAGAAAATATTCTAAGTGTAGATTTTCCCTTGGGAGCCTTCGGGATATGGCATCCCTTCTTGATGCACAGCCTTCGGCTATCATATTCATTTAGCTGTAATATTGATTGAGCCGGGGGCCCAATCTTTAGGACTTAGAATTTTTTCAAGTGCTGCTTCCTTGTGTAGCCTTCGGGTGACAGGTGCCCTCTGACTCTACATCTCTTTGCGAGATGCCCGGGGGCTACTCATTTAGGACTTAGAATATTTTCTAAGCGTAAATTGATTTGAGCTTCCGGATGTAGATCCCTTGTGTTGTATGAGTATCTGGCCGAGGGCCAAATATGTGTGGAATCCTGTTGTTGTGAAGAAAGCCAATGAGGAGTGTGTGCCCTCGGCATACACTTTAAAAGTTGTAGAGTTTGACCCTTGTCATGGGGTAAGGGCCCTTGGTATTAGAGCGTAACAGATGCCCTCGGTATTTGTTTGAATTACCGTTTAGTAGACTTTGGATAGTCCAGTCCCTTCGTATTGTTGAAGCCTTCGGTGCTTGTGTGACCGGAGGTGACCAGGCAGTGGACTTAGCCGTTTCTTGATGATATTTGTTTGAGTAGTATCCTTCGGGAAATAGGAGCCTTCAATTACCGGAGGTGTTCCCGTGGGGAGCCCTCGGCATGTTGTGATCTGTTGGAGTGTACTCTTTGATTTCTCGCTGAGTCTACTCCCCTTCACCCCCTTCTTGTTTTTTTTGGTTGGTGGTGAAGGGAAGGCATCAAGAAACTTGGTTTCTTGGTAAGGCTGGGCCTGTTAGGAGACCATCAGAATACACCAATGGCTCTCCTCCCTCGGGTTAACCTTCCGAGTTCCGAGGGGATCGAGGGTCGTTTCCTGGGCACAAGATATGGTGGTCCGTAACCTGCCTCCCCTTGGGGGATGGCGCGGAAAGCGCCTTATTTTTTAAATTCGTCCCCTCGGCGTCAGACATAGTTCGTGGCCTGCCACACCCTTGGGGTGGTGGCGCGGGGAGCGTTTCGGTTTGGAAGTCGAATCCTGGGCATTTCTCATGCCTGTCATACCCTGGGGGTAGTGACGCGGATAGCGTTCCGTTTTTGAAAGTCGAATCCTGGGCATTTCTCATGCCTGTCATACCCTGGGGGTAGTGACGCGGAAAGCGTTTCAAGGAAGGGTTTTCATTTGCACACTAGTTGCAAATGGCCGGGGGCACTACGTGCCGCCGGCACCGATGGTGGCGCCTTCGGTATATGCGTCCTCGTGGGGTACGGCTTTTAGAAACAACACTTGGTGTTAGTTTCGATGTGTAGCCCCCGGTACTTGGTACCGAGGGGTCTTCTGTAGGAACACTTGGTGTTCTCTTTTGTTGTAGTTGATGGAGGTGTCTACCCTCGGTACCTGGTACCGAAGGGTCTTCAAATGAAACACTTGGTGTTTCCCAACAGATGTTTGGAAGTTGATAGGAGAGCATATCCCGGGCACTGGGTGCCGAGGGGTCTTCTTTGAAACATTTGGTGTTTTTTCTTTGTTTCGATGTTTGATGATGGAGGTGTACCCTCGGCACTGGGTGCCGAAGGGTCTTCTGTAGGAACACTTGGTGTTCTCATCTTTTCTTTTTTGATGTTGAAGGTGGGGATGTACCCTCGGCACTGGGTGCCGAAGGGAAATGAAACACATGGCGTTTCTTGTTGTCGGTGATAGGAGTTCCCTCCCTCAGTACTTGGTACCGAGGGGTCTTGACTGAAAACACGTGGTGTTTTCACTGTTTTTGTAGATGTTGATGATGTCCGCCCTCGGCACTTGGTGCCGGAGGGGGTTCCTCTCGTGGTGAGGCCTGGGGCCTGTAGTCAGTATGAGGGCTTGATGTTTTGAATGTATCTTCATTCTTCGAAATTGGAGGCCTTGGGCCATAGGATAGTACATTCACTAGGTATGAGGGCTTGGCCGCTCTTACATTATTGATAAAATTTAACTAAGTGGTGTACATTCCAGTGCCTAGGGACCTCTTTCCCGTTGGGGCGTTTGAGTTTGTAGGTCCCAGGTTTGATGATGGCTGCTATGACGTAGGGGCCTTCGAATTTTGGTGCCATTTTTCCTCCCTCGGTTGGTTGGCTGGCTTCCCTCCTCCGGAGGACATAGTCCCCCACTTGAAATTCTCGGGTGCGAACTTTGGCGTCGATGTAACTTTTAACTTGCCTTCGGTAGTTTTCTGCCCGGATGAAGGCCTGCTCCCGGCGTTCTGAAATGAGGTGGAGGTCGAGGGCCATGTTGCTGTCATTGACTTCGGGGTCATATTGGATAACCCTTCGGGTGGGAAGGGTGACTTCCGTAGGAGCTTTGGCTTCAAAACCGTAGCAGAGGGAGAAGGGTGTTTCACCCGTTGCTCGCCGAGGGGTGGTGCGGTAGGCCCAAAGGATGTTGTGGAGTTCTTCCACCCAGCCACCGCCCTCGGCCTCCAGCTTCTTTTTGAGGCCCTCGAGCAAGGTCCGGTTGGCATTCTCTACTTGCCCGTTGCCTTGAGGGTAGGCAACGGAGGAGAAGGTGTGCTTGATGCCCCATGCCTCCAGAAGGGCACAGAAGGGGGCTGCCTCAAATTGTGTCCCGTTGTCGGAGATGATCTGCTGGGGGACGCCGAACCTTGTGAGGATGTTCTTGAGGACAAAATGACGGCACTTCGCCTCTGTGATACTGGCGAGGGGCTCAGCCTCCACCCACTTGGTAAAGTAGTCGATGGCCACAATGATGTACCTGTTGTTGGAGGTACCCCTCGGCAGAGGGCCCACAAGGTCTATCCCCCATCGAGAAAAAGGGACAGATGTGCTGATGGGGGCATAGTTGACCGCTGGCCTGCCGGGGGCTTTCTGGAAATGTTGACATGCGGTGCACCTCCGGGCAAGGTCAGCACAATCTCTGGCCATGGTTGGCCAGAAGTAGCCCTGGAGGATGAGCCTTCGGGACATGGAGAAGGGTCCCTGGTGAGCTGAGCAAGTGCCACTGTGCACTTCCTCCATTGCGACATCGGCTTCATCTGGATGAAGGCACCGAAGTAGCGTGCCATTGTAAGATCGTTTGTAGAGCCTTCCATCTTCGATGGTGTAGCTAGGAGCCCTCAGCTTTGCCAGTTTGGCGCGGGTCTCATTCTCGGGTAGCTGCCCTATGGAGATGAAGGCGGTGATATCTGAGATCCAATCCTCTTGGCGTTGTTGTATGTTCATAACGGGGCTCGCATGGATACTTGAGAGGCTGAGTTCCTCAATTTTGGCAATTTTGGAGATGTTCTCGGGGGAGTCGGCCGAGAGCTTAGATAGTATGTCGGCCTCGGAGTTCTGAGCCCTCGGTATTTGAGTGAGAGAGTGAGCCTCAAATACCTTAAGCAACTCCTTGGCCGCTTCCTTGTACGGTTTCATTCTTCCCTCCTTGGCCTCATATTCTTCGGAGATTTGGCCAACGACCAACTTGGAGTCGCATTTGATGTGGATCTGCCGAGCCCTCATGTTGGCAGCCAGCCGAAGGCCACATAGGAGGGCCTCATATTCGGCCTCGTTGTTGGATACTTTGAAGGAGAAGCGGATTGCATAGTAGGCTCTCAAGCCCTCGGGAGTAATGAGGACTACCCCTCCCCCGCATGCTTTTGTCGCGGAGGAGCCGTCGGTGTAGAGGGTCCACCAGTCGTCCGAGGTAGCCGAGGGCTCCCCGTCCGTGGCTGCCCTTGCGGTACACTCCGTCACAAAGTCCGCCAGGGCTTGGCCCTTGATGGCAGGCCTTGGACGGATGTCAATGTTGTACTGACTCAAGAAGATAGCCCATTTCACCATGCGGGAGGAGCTGGTGGGGCTCCTCATGAGGGCGCCGAGGGGTTGATGAGTGAGGACCTGAACCGGGTGAGCTTGAAAGTAGTGGCCCAACTTCTTGACAGTCCAAACGATGGCTAACACCGTTTTTTCCACAGGGGAGTACCTGAGCTCGGCCTCCCTTAGAGTCTTGCTAACGTAAAAGATGGCATGTTGGATGCCGTCTTCCTCTCGGATGAGCACAGAGCTGATGGCCGCCGGGCTGACCCCAAGGTAGAGATAGAGGGTTTCCCCTACCTTTGGTTTGGATAGCACAGGGGGTGAAGATAGATATCGTTTGAGCTCGTCGAAAGCCCCCTGGCATTCTGAAGTCCATTGAAAACCAGCCGTCTTCCTCATGATTTGGAAGAAGGGTAAAGACTTCTCCGTTGATTTAGATAGAAAGCGGTTGAAGGCTGCCAGGCGGCCCGTCAACCGTTGAACTTCCTTCACATTGCGTGGGGGCTCCATGTTGATGATGGCCTGGATCTTCTCGGGATTGGCCTCAATACCCCTTCGGCTCACCATGTATCCCAAGAACTTGCCCCCTTGGACGCCGAAGGTGCACTTCTTCGGGTTCAGCCGAAGGTTGAACTTCTGCATGATGGCGAAGATTTCCCGAAGGTCGTTAGCATGGCTAGAAGATTGTTTGCTCTTGACGATCATGTCGTCGACATAGGCCTCCATGGTGCGCCCTAGGACGGCTTGAAAGACCCGGGCCACCATCCGGGTGTAAGTGGCCCCTGAGTTCTTTAGGCCGAAGGCCATTACTAGGTAGCAGAAGATGCCCTCGGGAGTCATGAAGGCAGTTTTTTCGGCGTCCTCCTCATGCATGAAAATTTGGTGATACCCTCGGAAGGCATCGAGGAAGGACATGATCTCACACCCTGCGGTCTCATCCACCAGTTGATCAATATTCGGTAGAGGGAATGGATCCATAGGGCATGCTTTGTTGAGATCGGTGTAGTCCACGCACATGCGGAAGGTAGGGGGCTTCTGTGCGAGGACCACATTCGCTAGCCATGAGGGATATTTCACCTCCTTGATGTGCTTAATGGAGAGGAGCATGGCGACCTCCTTCTTCACAAATTCCCTCCTCTCGACGGAGAGGGGTCTTCTTCGTTGTTGCACTGCCTTTGCCGAAGGGTCCACCGAGAGGCGGTGGGTGATGACCCTTCGGCTGATTCCCGGCATGTCCTCCGGGCCCCATGCAAAGACAGTGGAGTAGGCGCGGAGGGCGTCGGTGATACCGGTCTTCAAATCTTCAGGGAGCTGGGCTCCAATCTTCACGACTCTCTCCGGCTGGGCCGGATCGAGCGCAAAGTCTTCTACGTCCTCGGCCGGTTCGGCCCTCGGCCTTCTTTCCTCTTGGTCGATGGTTCCGGTGATGGTGTCAACACGGAATTCCGTCTTACTTACCTTCCTAGTGACTTGAAGATAGCAGGCGCGAGCAATTTTCTGATTCCCCCGAGAGTAGCCAATGCCCCCCTCGGCGGGAAACTTGAGGCAGAGGTGCCTCATGGAGATGATGGCTTCGAGGTCCTCGAGGGCTGGCCGGCCGAGGATGATGTTGTGGGCGCAGTCAATGTTGACGACGACGAACTCCACTTCGAGCTGGGCTCTATGGAGGCCGTCGCCGAAGATCACCGGGAGGGTTATTACCCCCTCAGAATCAATAGTATCGCCGGTGAAACCGGCAAGAGGGGTCTTAATGGGTCGAAGGGACCCCCTCTCCAGATGCAGCTCTCCGAAGGTGCTGAGGTACATTACATTGACGGAGCTGCCCGTGTCAATGTAAGTTCGGTGAATGATGGTGTCGTTTATCTCCGTCCGAATCACCAAGGCATCCCTGTGAGGAGAAGAAGTAGGAGGGAGATCTGCGTTGGTGAAGGTGATGGGTTCCTCCCTCAGTCGCTTTACCGGGGGCATATGAGTGACTTCCCCCACGTAAAGCGACTGAGCCCACTTCTTTCGCTGGTGGAATCGCCCCCTGTATTGCCACCGGTGATCATGAGGATGTGACGTTTTTTCTCCTGGTAGTGGGGGTACTCCTCCTCCTCTTCTTCCAAGTTTCCAATCTCCCTCTTCTTGCCGAGGGGGATAGTGTTCGGGTTCACCCAAGCGTTCACCTTCGTGTGGTGCCCTCGGGGAGGCCCCTGATGAGAAGGTCCCTCCTGCCGAGGGCTCTGAACAAATTGGGACACGTGTCCCGCTTGTATTAATCTCTCGATGGCCGTCTTTAGCTGATGGCAGTCATCGGTTCTGTGCCCCTGGTGCCGATGGAAACGACAGTAGGGGAACTGAGGGTTGATAGCATGTACCTCCGGAGGTGCGCGAGAATCGCGCTCAACGAGGCCCCTCTCCTCGGCAAAATCAAGGATGATGCTGACGGGGTGCGTCAATGGTGTCCGAGGGCGGTCCAGGAGAATGGGCTGTGCCCAAGTCTTAGGGTTGCTCTTATAACCTCCCCCGGGCTTGGCTTGGCCTTGCCGAGGGCGGTCATCAGAGGGTCCCGAAGCCTTGGGTGATTTGGAGGAGCCCCCGGCCCTCGGTTATGCTTGCTGTCAGCCCTCGGGGGCTGCTGGTCCGGATGCTGGTGATACTTCTCCACCTCCTCGGCCTCAGCATATCGGTCCCCCCGCTGCAAAGCCCTTATGTAGTCGCGGGGGGGTTCAATGATGAGGCTCCTTGAAAAGTTGCCGGTGCGGAGGACGGTTTGTAGGAGGGCCAGGAGGGTCCCGTCATCAGCACCTTCGACCTTGTCGGCCTCCGTCCTCCAGCGCTCCAGGAAGTCCTTAAGGGTCTCATCCCTCTTTTGGCGTATGGTTAGGAGGTGGGAGAAGTGCTTCCTCGTGCGACGCCTTCCGGCAAATTGTGTCAAGAATCGCTGGGCGAGTTCTTGCCACGAATCAATGCAGCCCTCGGGCAGCCTGTTGAACCATTCGTATTCCGGCCCCTCTAAGGTGGAGAGGAACCAACGACACAAATATTCGTCTGACGCCCCTACCATCATCATGTTGTTTTGATATTTGCTGTAGTGTTCCTGGGGGTCCGTCTTCCCGTTATAGGGCTGTATGTGTTGCCCTCGATATTTTTCCGGGATCCGGGCCGCCAATACCCTTGGGGTAAATGGCGTCCGAGTCTGGAGCTGGATGACGGGTTCCCCGGAGCCCTCGGCCACCTTCTTCTGTAATTCCTCCATTTTGGCCATCATGGCCTCGTATTTGAGGTCTGAGCGAGGGGTGGAGGTGGTGGCGTGAGCTTTGTTGGACTCCATTTCGTCAAGCCGGCGTTGGAGGGCCGCAATAATCTCGTCCCGGGGATCCTTCGGGAGGGTCTCCGCCCCCTGCGAACGAACCCGGGCCGAGTGGGCCTGATTGATTTGGTGCCGAGCATCATCGGCATGAAGGGGTGCCTTGCCTTTGTCCCGAGGGGGACGCTCCTCGTCTGCCCTCGAAACAGATCCCCCGCTTTCCTGGGGCCTTTGGAGTCCTTTCCCCCCGAGGCGGTCTTGGACCCCTCGGCGGTCTGGCCCTCCTCCGAGCCGGTTGAGGGCGGAAGTACGGGGCCTTTCCCTGTTGTCATTATGGCGGTCCCGGGACTGAACTTCCTGGGAGGACGTATCTTGGGCCACTACCCCTTCGTCGTTTCTCACCCGAGGGGTGGGATTTCCGAAGGGGTGTGGCAGAGGGGGAAGTATGATGTTTTCCCCAACTTGGGGGTGAGACGGCTTGAAAGACCCGGGCCACCATCCGGGTGTAAGTGGCCCCTGAGTTCTTTAGGCCGAAGGCCATTACTAGGTAGCAGAAGATGCCCTCGGGAGTCATGAAGGCAGTTTTTTCGGCGTCCTCCTCATGCATGAAAATTTGGTGATACCCTCGGAAGGCATCGAGGAAGGACATGATCTCACACCCTGCGGTCTCATCCACCAGTTGATCAATATTCGGTAGAGGGAATGGATCCATAGGGCATGCTTTGTTGAGATCGGTGTAGTCCACGCACATGCGGAAGGTAGGGGGCTTCTGTGCGAGGACCACATTCGCTAGCCATGAGGGATATTTCACCTCCTTGATGTGCTTAATGGAGAGGAGCATGGCGACCTCCTTCTTCACAAATTCCCTCCTCTCGACGGAGAGGGGTCTTCTTCGTTGTTGCACTGCCTTTGCCGAAGGGTCCACCGAGAGGCGGTGGGTGATGACCCTTCGGCTGATTCCCGGCATGTCCTCCGGGCCCCATGCAAAGACAGTGGAGTAGGCGCGGAGGGCGTCGGTGATACCGGTCTTCAAATCTTCAGGGAGCTGGGCTCCAATCTTCACGACTCTCTCCGGCTGGGCCGGATCGAGCGCAAAGTCTTCTACGTCCTCGGCCGGTTCGGCCCTCGGCCTTCTTTCCTCTTGGTCGATGGTTCCGGTGATGGTGTCAACACGGAATTCCGTCTTACTTACCTTCCTAGTGACTTGAAGATAGCAGGCGCGGGCAATTTTCTGATTCCCCCGAGAGTAGCCAATGCCCCCCTCGGCGGGAAACTTGAGGCAGAGGTGCCTCATGGAGATGATGGCTTCGAGGTCCTCGAGGGCTGGCCGGCCGAGGATGATGTTGTGGGCGCAGTCAATGTTGACGACGACGAACTCCACTTCGAGCTGGGCTCTATGGAGGCCGTCGCCGAAGATCACCGGGAGGGTTATTACCCCCTCGGAATCAATAGTATCGCCGGTGAAACCGGCAAGAGGGGTCTTAATGGGTCGAAGGGACCCCCTCTCCAGATGCAGCTCTCCGAAGGTGCTGAGGTACATTACATTGACGGAGCTGCCCGTGTCAATGTAAGTTCGGTGAATGATGGTGTCGTTTATCTCCGTCCGAATCACCAAGGCATCCCTGTGAGGAGAAGAAGTAGGAGGGAGATCTGCGTTGGTGAAGGTGATGGGTTCCTCCCTCAGTCGCTTTACCGGGGGCATATGAGTGACTTCCCCCACGTAAAGCGACTGAGCCCACTTCTTTCGCTGGCTGGTGGAATCGCCCCCCTGTATTGCCACCGGTGATCATGAGGATGTGACGTTTTTTCTCCTGGTAGTGGGGGTACTCCTCCTCCTCTTCTTCCAACTTTCCAATCTCCCTCTTCTTGCCGAGGGGGATAGTGTTCGGGTTCACCCAAGCGTTCACCTTCGTGTGGTGCCCTCGGGGAGGCCCCTGATGAGAAGGTCCCTCCTGCCGAGGGCTCTGAACAAATTGGGACACGTGTCCCGCTTGTATTAATCTCTCGATGGCCGTCTTTAGCTGATGGCAGTCATCGGTTCTGTGCCCCTGGTGCCGATGGAAACGACAGTAGGGGAACTGAGGGTTGATAGCATGTACCTCCGGAGGTGCGCGAGAATCGCGCTCAACGAGGCCTCTCTCCTCGGCAAAATCAAGGATGATGCTGACGGGGTGCGTCAATGGTGTCCGAGGGCGGTCCAGGAGAATGGGCTGTGCCCAAGTCTTAGGGTTGCTCTTATAACCTCCCCCGGGCTTGGCTTGGCCTTGCCGAGGGCGATCATCAGAGGGTCCCGAAGCCTTGGGTGATTTGGAGGAGCCCCCGGCCCTCGGTTATGCTTGCTGTCAGCCCTCGGGGGCTGCTGGTCCGGATGCTGGTGATACTTCTCCACCTCCTCGGCCTCAGCATATCGGTCCCCCCGCTGCAAAGCCCTTATGTAGTCGCGGGGGGGTTCAATGATGAGGCTCCTTGAAAAGTTGCCGGTGCGGAGGACGGTTTGTAGGAGGGCCAGGAGGGTCCCGTCATCAGCACCGTCGACCTTGTCGGCCTCCGTCCTCCAGCGCTCCAGGAAGTCCTTAAGGGTCTCATCCCTCTTTTGGCGTATGGTTAGGAGGTGGGAGAAGTGCTTCCTCGTGCGACGCCTTCCGGCAAATTGTGTCAAGAATCGCTGGGCGAGTTCTTGCCACGAATCAATGCAGCCCTCGGGCAGCCTGTTGAACCATTCGTATTCCGGCCCCTCTAAGGTGGAGAGGAACCAACGACACAAATATTCGTCTGACGCCCCTACCATCATCATGCTGTTTTGATATTTGCTGTAGTGTTCCTGGGGGTCCGTCTTCCCGTTATAGGGTTGTATGTGTTGCCCTCGGTATTTTTCCGGGATCCGGGCCGCCAATACCCTTGGGGTAAATGGCGTCCGAGTCTGGAGCTGGATGACGGGTTCCCCGGAGCCCTCGGCCACCTTCTTCTGTAATTCCTCCATTTTGGCCATCATGGCCTCGTATTTGAGGTCTGAGCGAGGGGTGGAGGTGGTGGCGTGAGCTTTGTTGGACTCCATTTCGTCAAGCCGGCGTTGGAGGGCCGCAATAATCTCGTCCCGGGGATCCTTCGGGAGGGTCTCCGCCCCCTGCGAACGAACCCGGGCCGAGTGGGCCTGATTGATTTGGTGCCGAGCATCATCGGCATGAAGGGGTGCCTTGCCTTTGTCCCGAGGGGGACGCTACTCGTCTGCCCTCGAAACAGATCCCCCGCTTTCCTGGGGCCTTTGGAGTCCTTTCCCCCCGAGGCGGTCTTGGACCCCTCGGCGGTCTGGCCCTCCTCCGAGCCGGTTGAGGGCGGAAGTACGGGGCCTTTCCCTGTTGTCATTATGGCGGTCCCGGGACTGAACTTCCTGGGAGGACGTATCTTGGGCCACTACCCCTTCGTCGTTTCTCACCCGAGGGGTGGGATTTCCGAAGGGGTGTGGCAGAGGGGGAAGTATGATGTTTTCCCCAACTTGGGGGTGAGCCGGAGCCAGGGTGCCGAAGGCACCCGGGTTCTGAGTGAGCGTTTGGATGAAGGAGGAGAGCGCCGATTGCACGTCGATGGTGAGAACCGGATGGCTGACTTGGTCATCGCTCCGGTTTTTTCTTTTTGGCCTCGATGCCGAGGCGGGCATCGGGGGCATTTTGTTGGATCTGAAGGCGTAGGTCGACAGCCGCCTGTTCCAGCCCGACGATGACACCGCCCTCGGGAGCCCTGTGAGAGGCTTCGGGGGCGTTGACGTCGCCGAGGGCCAGGTTCTTGTCTTCCACGTTTTTGGAGTTGGCACGTGTTGTTCTCACCATTTTTGGTAGAGGGCTAGCGTTTGGCGAAGGGGGAGGGTTTCTTACTTGATTGTTCGACCTCTCAACGAGAGCACCAAATGATGGATAGTCTACCCGGGGGTATATATCCGGAGGGGTTATTGCTGGGAATAACTTAGAGAGAAGTCAGAGCAAGTAAATGTAGAGAGAGAGTGTATTCAGTATGAATGCCGTTTTCAGCGTGGTTACAAATGGGGAAATGGGGTGCTATTTATAGTAGCAATAAATGCCGGACAGGGACACGTGTCAAGCGCCCATTGGCCGAGGGTTCACCTCAACTGGTTGGCGCTGGCAGCCGCATGTGGCCGCATTTAATGCGGCTGTTGGATGGGACGTCTGTGCAGAGTACGGTGATCTGTACGCATGTGAGGCGGATATCTTGTCGAGTGGGATGCCTTCGGCTATAGAGCAGTAGCCGAGGGCTCCTCAAACCGATGGCACCCTGGCGCCGAGGGCTCATAGTGCCGAGGGCTACTGTTTTCGCCGTTTTCTCCCAGTTTCTTAGTTTGCTTGAGAAACCCGTTCCGTGAGAGTTTAAAGCCTTCGGCCAGGGGGCCGAAGGCACCCCTGGCGCGTAGTGCGGGCTGCTTGGTACTCTGGGCGCTGTGATTTGGGCCTGTTGGGCCTTCGGGCCTGTTGGGCCTTCGCTGGAGTAGTAGGAGTCTGTGGGCCGGGGGTTCCCGGGCCATATACTCCATCAATAATTAGTCAAATGTGTGTAACTAGCGGAACACTCGGCTGCAGCAAGTACATCAATCTTCATAATCATAATCATCTGTACAATAGAGCAAAGAGAAGGAGACAAAAGAGACAAAAATTAGCTTTAGAGCTAAGTAAGATTCCACCCGAACCCGTAAAATAATATAATTTGAAAAATAAGTTTGGTATATGTATATATATAGAAGATACCCTCTCATATTTCCAAAATAACTTCATTTTTCAAAATAATTTCTTCAATAGATAATGTCATTCCTCAATTCCTCCAAAAGTAATACTTTAGATTTCTTTTAAGAGTGGGTGAAACTCAAGATTCCTCAAGCCCAATGAGTCGTTGTTATTTACGACTCATCCCGGAATTCCGGCTCCCACCGACCGCCAATTGGAAGCTGAATTTCTACCTTAAATGTGCACACCCTCTAAAGGAACATTGTCCAGGGGTAAATTAGGTAACTACTACTACAACCACCAAAGGACCTTTGGTCCTCAAATAAAAGCCCGAGATGTCTACCGGAGCATGTCATTGCCGGACTGGTTACCGACCCAAATAAATTTCACCAAAAGTAGTAGTAGTCCTAATCACCCACGCCTCGTGTTTCTCTCGAGACGTAAAAATATATTATGAAAAACTTTAAGTTTTTCCCAAAGTCATTCTTGTCACATTTTCAAAAAATATACTTTGTAATAAATATCAATCCACCAATATTCTTTAATAAAAAGAATATACATTTAATAATCCATAATAGATAATAATCCACCAATATCCATACATTCAAAATATTCATTCCATGTCAAACAAATAGTTTCCAATTCATAAATAATTCACATAGTTCAAATATTGCATACATATAAGTACGAGATAAAACATTTTTGGTTGACATAGAACTTACCTTAGATTGCGATAATCCCCTTCATGAAATCTCTAGCTTTGGTCTTCACTTGAATCCTCCTTCTAATATATATCAAAATTCTAAATCAATAACTACTCTATTATTTTTGTTATTTCCTATCTATCCAACCTTTAATTATTTTAATTTCATAAATCCTTCTTTAAATATAACTATTAAGTTAGGATAATAAACCTTATTTAAAATGTTAATTTTCAGCCCAACCTTATTATTTTCTTTAATCATACTAATCCGTCCATAATTTACTTTAATTTATTTGATTAATTAGTTAACTAGTCTAATTATATTAACTACATAATAATTTCATTATTTCGAATTTAAACAATCAATTTCAGTTCAAAATTCAGTTTACATAATTTATATAATTTATTTAATAAACCTTTTATTAATAATAATTTGACGTAAGCAATAATTTGAAATAATAATCATTAATGATAATCTAGCCTCAATAACAACTTTAATTAGTTCAATAGTTTATTTATACTAACTAACCCAATTAAACTAATTAATTCAATCCTCCAGTTTTATTTATTTGATTCACTAATTTAATTGAACTAACTAAATCAAATAAATAAGTTTAATTATATCAATATAGCTAAATACATTAATCTAATTCAATTAAGGCCAATAATCAAATTCTAATTTCATTTTAATTTTCTATTTTGAATATAAAGTCCAAATATATTACCACATCCATAATTTAACTAATTTATCCATTAAATTAATTGATTTTGTTAAACTAGTTCAATAAAGATAATTAACTAAATTATTAAGTACACGTTACATAATTAATTTGTTTATATTAATCAACTAATTTTTATGAGTTCAAATAGTTTAATAATTTATATGGAGTTCAAATCAATAATAATCGAGGATAATAATTGATAGAGTATAAGTCTAGAGAGAAGTGAGAGCTAGAGAGAGAAATATTATATTTGCTCTGTATTAATGATTTTGTGAACCCTTACAACTACTCCCAGAGGGAGTATTTATAGGAAAAATTAGGGCTGGGCTCCCAAGTCTTGGGCTTGGGAGACCCATTTACAATAGGGCCACTAATGGGCCGGATACAAAGTGCATAGAAAAGATTAAGTGTAAATCCTTTTCTGGAGGCTGTCTATGGCCGACGTGGGCATGACCGACGAAGACCCGACCGACGAGGTAGCCCGGCTCTTCCTGTCTTCTGGATCACATTCTGAGCAGACTTCTTTCTGGTCGATGGGGGTCATCTGGCCGACGAGGATCCCACCGGGTGGTCGTGGTACCTTTTCTTCTTCCGAGTATGTGGGCCCTGGGGTCCAGGCCCACAATAATAATAACAACAATAATAATAATAACAATAATAATAACAACAACAACAATAATAACAACAACGATAATAACAACAACAACAATAACAATAACAACAACAACAACAACAACAACAACAACAGCAACAGCAACAGCAACGGCAACGGCAACGGCAACGGCAACGGCAACGGCAACGGATACGACAACAGCAACAGCAACAGCAACAGCAACAGCAACAGCAACAGCAACAGCAACAGCAACAGCAACAGCAACAGCAACAGCAACAACAACAACAACAACAACAACAATAATAATAATAATAATAATAATAATAATAATGTCTATGATAGATTGGTAGTTGATGAACGTGGCATGTGTATTGATTCATGATTTGATTCCCATTTATATTTTTGTTTCATTTTATTTTATTTTATTTTATTATTTTAATTTTTACATATAAATATATATAATTATATATGTAAATATATGTACATAATGTATATACATTATTTGGTAGGTGATCCTAGCATGTGCCATTGTTTTATGATCTGATATTTTCATTTATTAATTTGATGCTATTATTAGTAATTTTTAATATTTTTACTATTTTTATTTATTTATTCCGTCATCTATTAAGACGTATTTATTCCACCAAGACGTGCTATATTTAAAATTTAATAAAACTTTTATGAGACCCAATATTTATTTATTCTGTAATATATATTTTATCTGATTTATTTCCATTTTATTTTTATTTTATTTTTCCAATGCCACATAAGTGTTTAATTTTATTGCATGTCGTGTGCATATATTTTTATACACCAATTATAATACAAAATATTTTGATATTACTTTCATTTGATTTATGAGATATAACTTATCTAATTTATTTATTTATGTATTTATTTTTATTTCAAATTTTCAAGGTATCACAATGGTGATATACTTGTTTGATATGCCTTTTCTAGTTAAGGCCCACCAAAGAACTTCTCGAGGTACCCTATCATATGCCTTTTCTAAGTCAATGAACACCAAATGCAGTTCCTTATGAGCATCTCTATACTTCTCCATAAGTTGCCAAAGAAGGTGAATGACCTCAGTTGTTGAGCGACCAGGCATAAAACCGAATTGATTCTCTGAAATCTTCACAGTTCTTCGAAGTCTTTGCTCAATCACTCGCTCCCAAAGTTTAATGGTGTGACTCATAAGCTTAATCCCTCGATAGTTGGCACATTCCTGTACATCACCTTTATTCTTAAATAAGGGGATAAGAGTACTCTTCCTCCAACTCGTTGGCATCTTGTTGTTTCTCCAAATCATGTTGAAGAAACTTGTTAACCACTCGACGCCTCTCTCTCCCAAACTTCTCCAAGCCTCGATCGGTATGCCATCTGGACCCACTACTTTATTCCGTCCCATCTTCCTCAGAGCTTCTTTAACTTCTGTTGTTTGGATCCTTCTCACAAAATCATGATTTACCATACAATCTGGTATGGACAAATCACCGATACCGATATCTTGTGTTTTGTTCCCGTTGAATAGTGTATCAAAGTATGACCTCCACCTCTCTTTTATCTCTATGTCGTCCATTAATATCCTCTGATCGACATCCTTCACACACTTAACTTTTGCAATATCTCGAGTCCTGTGATCACGAAGACGAGCAAGTCTATAAATATCTAGTTCTCCTTCATTAGAGTCCAACTTTTCATACAACTCCTTGTTCACTTTCCCTCGTGCTTCCCTTACGGCTTTCTTTGCTTATCTTTTAGCTTGTTTGTATGCTTCTATGTTCTCATTACTCCAACTTGTCCCCAACTTTTTGTAGCAATCTCTTTTGTTCCTTATGGCTTGTTTCACCTCATCATTCCACCAAGACGTGTCATTTTGTTAATGGTCAACTCCATTTATAACCACACATCATCAAAATGTGTTTCATTATCAATACGCCATACATATAAATAGGGCATCTTCACTTATGGCAAATTAAACCGTATGCTAATTCTCTCCCGCATTCGGACCTGTATTTTCTGCCGCAAACCCTAGGTGCGTCGGGACTTCGATGAGTACAACTTTGTCAGCCCCCTTTACCTTCCCCAGGTCAGTCTCATGCCTTCCCTAGAACATATTCCCTTATGTGTCATATCCTAACGATGAGGGGTCAAGTTTCGGTCAGCCCCAGATCCGTGTAGATTCCCATGGGGTAGAAACTCATTTCTATTTATCAGCTCACTTCTCCCGGGGTTTCTCGAGGGCTTTATTGGACTCGGAGTTTGAGATGCCAGCTCACTTGGATGTCCCTGACATTTTTTGTTCTCACCCTACTCTCGGGCAGGATATAGTGGATCCTCCTTCCCCTTCTCATTTCGGAGTCCATCTCGCTAATTTGGAGATGGGCCTTCGCCCCCCTGCATCGTGCCTTCCTTGATATTATCGTCCATTACGGGGTAATTCCCCGCCAACCTACCCCCACCACACATTTATTCATCGTCAGGTTCATAGCCCGATGTATTTCTTTACAAATTCGGCCCTTTCTAGATTTATTCTTGCATTTCTTTCGTTCTGTGAGGGACAACACCTCCGAGACCCAGGGGTACTTTTCAATTTCCCAACGGGCAATCCTCTGCCGGTTTGCAACTAAATCATACCCCGACTCCCATAAGAACTTGAATTACAAGGTTGTGTGGGTCTCCCTGATGAAGGGTGATCTGCCATTTGAGAACAAGTGGGGAGAATTAATCCGGAGGTGGATGATACCGATTTTGACTGAGGGGAACAAGCATGCCACCAAACTTATTGCTGATGGTGCCCCTTTCCTGATGGGTCATTACATAGGTGAGGATGGTGTGATCGTCCAAGAATATCTCTGAAGTTGGTTATTTCACGTTGATATTTTGTACTAATTCCACTGATATTTCACAGAGGGTGAGAAAATGGGTCATTGACAAAACAAGGTAGATTCCCTGCTGACAATTCCAAAAGGTGTAGATTCCTGTCTGCAGACCATTTTAAAAGTTGAACATATTTGGTGAATATGTTCAACAATTTATATATATAAAAATAAAGCAGGGAACGTATTTGGCGAATAAGTTGGACAATTTTTATTAAAAAAAATCAATGGACGTATTTGCTAAATATGTTCAACAATTTCAAATAAAAAAAGTTTAGTAGAGAATCGGTTCCTGTATTAACATGTAAAAATAGTCCAATGCATTATTTATCTCATGCAACCTTTCAAAAACAATTATACAATACTATCTACTCAAATGAAAATTTATATATTCTGAATTGAAATACTTTTTTGAAAATTTACTATCAGCTTCCTTCTCAGATCCAAGGAGCTTTTCATCTGGACCTTATTGGATGTCCGAACATTAGGGTTGCCTAATTCGTTATCTCTTTTAGTTTTTTACTGGGGTTCATTTATGTGGTTGGTTTTTTATTGTAATCTTTAACTATTTGTTTTAATTGGGTCAGGTCTAGCCCCCCAATTTTCACTTGTGTTATTTCATTGTATTTCAAAGAGGTATGCCTCTTCTAGAGAGGTATCTCCTCTTTGTTTGTATTTATTCTTATCTTAATAAAACCTGGGTTAAAAAAATATTGAAGATGTGGCATATTGAAGATGTATTTTAAAGAGGTATATCTCTTCTAGAGAGGTTTTGACCCCACTGATTTTGGTGGTTTACCTTCTGGGTTAAAAAATATTGAAGATGTGACATATACAAAACTAGGGATGGACCCGAGCCGGTCCAGTTCCAATTCCGAGCCGGGGCCGGGCGGACTTTTTTTGCAAAATGTTGGACCCGGAACCAGCCCGGGTTGATACCAGGTCCGAGCCTAACCGGGCCGGGCCGGGCCCGGGTCAAGTTCAATTTTTTTTTTTTGGTTTCTAATTAACACCCAACCCCCCCTCACCCCCACCCCCCCTTCACCCCCCCCCCCCAAACACCCAACCCTAACCTAGAAAAGCAAAAAAATTGAAAAAAAGAATTGAACCGAGCCCGGCCCGAACCGCCCGGGCCGGTTCACCAAAAGTTGGGCCCGAGCCCGGCCCGCCCGACCCTCCCAAACAAGCTAAAAGCCCGGAACCGGCCAACCGGTCCCGGTCCGGTCCGGGGCTAAATAGTAACAGGCCGGGCCGGTTCCGGATTGGGCCAGCCCGGTTTAGTCCATCCCTATACAAAACTGAATAACACTTGTAAGTTGTAGGTGTACATGACTTCACAATCTAAATCTTTGTTGTTTAAGAGATGAAAAACCATGTCATTTGTTTACCTAAAAATATTATTCCTAGAGTCGAGACTAAGAGGAATGTATAAACCAATGCTTCCATAAATTACATCGTAGTTTCCAATTATAGCTTTCCTACCTATTTTTGTTTTTTTTTATCCTAAACAGCCTTAGTTTACCTAAACCAGAGTGAGTGAACTAAGGCTGCACAAAAATAACCCGAACCCGCATAACCCGCCCGACCCAACCCTACCCAACCCTATTTAATCGGGTATTTGATTTTTAAAAATATTCATGGGTTAAATATGGTTAAACCCGCACGGCCGCACCTAATGGGTGGGGTTGCGGAATTAAAATCTCCAACCCGATAGTACCCGACCCGACCGAAGTTCATATTACTATTATTATGCTACAATATTTTCTTGGATAATTTCAATTTAAGACCAATGTGCTCTATCTAGGACTTTATGATAGTAGAATTATAATTAAACATTTACCATTTTGACTAGGTGATTATTATATATTTATGTTTCCTTCTAAATAATCTTCCTTTACGGAAGGATGTTTTAATACTATTATCTAATGTTTTTGCTTGTAAAAGATACGAGTACTTGTATTTGTTTGTATGTTTTGAAAATAAGTTAATTGAGTTTTAAATTGATTTCATTAATCTTCCGCATAAAGATGCAACCCGAAGTGATTATTTTTTCCAATACCCAACCCTACCCGATCCGTTCATGCATGGTTTACCCACTTATTTTGCGTAACGCAGGTTGAATAATAGCCAACCCGAACAAATCAGGCAGGCCCAAAAAATATAGCAAACCCGACCCAACCCCCGATGTGCAGCGCTAGAGTGAACCATCCTTTGCGAGTAATATGTATGAGAAACTGATTTTTTATCGTCACCAGTGGTATACCAGATTACCAGATCCAGCGACTGTACATAATTGTGTCTTATTCTTTACTAGTCCTCCTCATTACCCCCGACGTCCATGCCATCATCTCCCAAATCAGGTCCTTCTTGTCCTTCAAAGGCATCAAGGGTAGCCCCCCCATCGATATCCATTTCACTTGCTTCTGTCTCAAGCATCCCTTCTCGTGCTTTGTCTGTTACCCATGTTGTTGCCAACGTCTCATCATTAAAAAGGTCGTTGTAGGGCTTGGAGACCTATTAGTGCAACAAGGACAGTGAGATTTAATGAATGAATGGCTAGAAATTAAACTTTGATTTAGCTCATAATAAACAAGCCCATTAGAAGTCAACTCATTGAGCTGAAACTTGTATGAGTAGAAATAAAATTAGCTAGCCCATATTAATGTTAAAGTTAGTAGAGAAAGACCTAGAACTCTTTAGTTAGTAAATGTACTAAATAAATCTAGAATATTTCTAAATGTAGAGGCTTGAAGAATGTTGTAGAATGTTGAATATGTAGGAATGCCTACAAGATCTACAAGATCTAGAATATTGTAGAATAAAATTAGCTAGCCCATATTAATATTTCTAAATAAATCTACAAGATCTAGAATATTGTAGAATGTTGAATATGTAGGAATGCCTAAAAGGATCCTATAAGATATATAAATAGAGCACTCTTCACTCATTTGTAACATAAGCCAAAATGCTCAAAATCAATAAGAGTTTGAAGTTCTCCCAAAATCCTCTCTCAGATTCTCTCTTCGACACACAACCACCCAATTTTTCTAAAATCCTGAACTCTTTTCTTCTAACACATTGATATCAGAACCACCAAACCTTCAAGAAAAATGAATGCCAGTGACTTGATTCCATTCCAATTTCCTCGCCACACTGATGAAAATTACTCTAATTGGTGCATTCGCGTGAAAGCTTTGCTAGAATCTCAAGATGCATGGGAAATCATTGAGAAATGTTATGAGGAACCTCAGGATGAAGCTACTTTGAATCAATCCGAAAGAGATAGTCTCCAAAAGAATAGGAGGAAGGATCAACAAGCACTCACTCTTAAGATGTTTTTACTTGGACTAATTTCTGTCCCCAACCAGACCATACTAAACTTAAATAGATCAAATCAGATCAAACCAATCAAACATCAATAGTTGTAAAATACTTCCTCGATTCTTAAATAAGTGCAAGGTCAACATTTCACATTTGCTGATACACAACTTTGATCATTAATATATATAATACTCTATTAGTAAAATTATTTAAAAAAATTAGATTTTTAAAATTTACAATGAGACAAATTTAACAATATTTTTTTAAAAAAATATTAATACATTAATAAATAAAGCGTAGTCAAAGTGGAACATGTAAATGGTGTAACATTCACATCTACCAGACCAAACTCAGATCAAACCAGAAAATTTCAATCCAAATAAAAACATCCTTATATGTCAATGCTTAGATGAGGTCATGTTCAAAAAGGTTGCAAATATCATCACTTCTAAGGAAAATGGATAATAGTACACAACTCTTTCCAGGGAGCCTACAAGGTGAAGAGAGTTCGCACTCAAACTCGTAGAGGTGAATTTGAACTTCTAAAAATAAAAGATCATGAATCAATATACGACTTATACGACTATTTCTCTCGAGTATTGATAATTTTAAATGAAATGAAGAAAAATTACGAGGAACTAAATGAGATAACGGTGAGTCGGTGACTGAGAAAATTCTTCGCTCTATCACAAAAAACATTGATTATATTGTGGTGACCATAGAAGAGTCCATGATCACTAATCAACTTTTGGGTTCACCATAAACCCATGAAGAAAGAGTTCATTTTCATTTCATTTTCATTTACCCCAGTGCCGCAAAGGCTCCCACCTACGGTGGGGTAAGGGGGGGTCGGATGTACGCAGCCTTACCCCTGTACTAAAGCACAGAGAGACTGTTTCCGGATGACCCATAGTGAAAATCCCGTCCAAAATTGCATGGACTGACTGCTGCTTCATAACAAAGAAGCGCAGACAGTTTAGTGAGCCATTTTGCTTTATTCCATCATAATCTCAAGCCAAAAAATAATGAATCTTTGGCTCCATTGCAAATGATGGAAATAAACCCATGAAGAAAGAGTTACGAGAAATAAATCTAATGGGCTCACCTAAACTCTCGAGGAGAAAATAGGTGAAGAAAGAGATCAACAAGGTCGTAGATGTGAACGAGTTCATAGTGCACGTAGAAGAGGTGACCGAGGTCATGGTTATATAAAATTCAACAATAAAGAAAAAATTCAATATGCACAAACATCTAAAGACCGTGGGAGAGGAGGCAAACCACAAAGGTACGACAAAACTCAACTAAAGTGTCTAGTTGCAATTAATGTGATCATTATACATATGAATGTAAGAACTCTTATCATGTGAAAGCAGAAGCACGTCGCATCAAGATGAATAATGAGGTAGAACTTACCTTGTTAATGAAAGATCACAAAGAATAAATATAAAAGAGCATGTGATATTTAGATATCGAAGCTAGCAACCACATAGCGAGAAAAAAGAGCTTGTTCGTGAAGGTGGAACAAATGCAAGGTCATGTCACGTTGGGAGATAAATCTAAAGTTGTGATGAAAGGTAGAGGTAATGTTATAATACGTCTAAATGATAAAAGTCACCAATTCAATTTTTATGCTCACTACTATGTGCCTAACTTGAAAACAAATATTTTAACTTCTAAGTATGGGGAAATTCTTAGAAAAGGACTATAATATTCACTTAAAATTAAGTCTTTCTCTAAGAGCCAAATGTTTCAAAAGGCTTTACATGGGCAGGAATCAGGATGGGCTCAATGTGATGGATCCAGAAAAGTAATGGGCTCAATAAAACAAAATAGGGAAGGTCAAGGACAAGGTAACATAATTCAAATAAGTTAAAGTCCAATAATGTATGTTTTTCTCAAAATATGGGATTGTTAGGACGGATGGAAAGCAGGATTCGCAAAGTGGTAGGAATTATTTATAACCTTGAAAAGTGTGTTTCTCTCCTCTGCACTTTTTATCAGGTTTCCCCAATGATTGTCTCTCTTTAATGTTGATGCCGAACCTACAACCTAAACGTTAAAAAAACTTGTAAATGTTGTGGGGCATTAGTCATGTGATAATACTCAAGATCTCGCTTGGATATAATATGCACAGGCCAGTACCAGGACGGAGGACCTTGCTCTAGTGATAGCAACATTCATTCGTCGGAAATCGTCCACGAATCCAATATGTCCATCTTCATTTGCTCGGACACATGAGAAGATTGCAACATCTTTTTCACGTCCCTGAAAGAACATTGTAAAATAATTCATTCCACCCAACAACAAACATATTCTTCCCAATTTACAAGTGCAAATAGCTTTCATTTCATTTTCATTTTCATTTACCCCAGTGCCGCAAAGGCTCCCACCTACGGTGGGGTAAAGGGGGGTCGGATGTACGCAGTCTTACCCCTGTACTAATGTACTAAAGCACAGAGAGACTGTTTCCAGATGACCCATAGTGAAAAATCGCGTCCAAAATTGCATGGCCTGACTGCTGCTTCATAACAAAGAAGCGCAGACAGTTTAATGAGCCATTTTGCTTTATTCCATCATAATCTCAAGCCAAAAAATAATGAATCTTTGGCTCCATTGCAAATGATGGAAAACAAGTGCAAATAGCTTATTCTATGAATATTAAGGACACAAGTGATCTGTGGTCAATTTTATCCTTAAAAGAGTGGATAATCTTTACAAAGAGTTGTGTGATTGGGTAAACATGTCAAATCATAAGAGTGCCTTTGAAACGGTAAAAATAGTGGAGTTAAAAAAACAGGCATAGACTCATAGAGCGAGCAATGTGTGCCAAAACACGTCTTAAAGATCACTTTAAAGAGCATATCAATGTCGTAACTCTCATTCAATTGGAGGCAGGGGCATAGGTAGGGGGCATGCTAGGTCCCAGCCCAGCCCAAATTTCAAAAACCTTTGAATATTAGCGTATAAATTCCTATAAAAAATATCTAAAAAGTTCTTTGTACCAGTCCAGCCCAATTTATACCCCTAGCTATGCCGGTCGTGTGAAGGCAATAATCTATTCCACCTTTCCCTACACAGATGTGAACTCTAGCTTTGGGTATCACACTTAGTTTAATGCACCAAACCCTCTCGTGATATACAAATTCTATGCAATAGCCCCTTGTAATTTGAAAGTGTGTCAAATCTCCTCGTGTTATAATTAATCATGTACATAACATCCGGAAATACCAAATTTAGCGATTTGAAAATCATGTGTCTAAATGTTATGATTGAACAGGCAAAGTAAATTTGTCAAGACCTATAATTATACAATAATACTAATCATTTTTCTTTTAATAAGAAATTAAAATTGTTATTCGAGGGGGGTGCGCATGGTTAATGATAGCCCAGAAGAGTTTGACGCATTTTTAAATCACAATGGGCTAATGCACAAAATTTATATTTCACCCGGAGGTTTGGTACATTAAACTCCACTTATATATTAGACCAAATACAAACCAACCTGTGATACTCAACAATCTAGAGATCACTTCATTATGTGTACTTTAAGGCTTTAAGCGTACTAATTAACATAAAAAACATGGGTGCAATTTGAGAGAGGAACATAAAGGATACCTGGAATCCATCAACTGAATTCACATCGACAAATTTGTGTGACTCCACCCCAAATATTTCACGAAACTTTTGTTGTATTATCTTGACTTGATGTCTGTAAGGTGATATAATTGCAAGTTTGGAGCTTGACTTAAGCTCCGGATACCTAGTTACCAATTCACGATAAATCACAAGCACAAACTCCACCTCATCCACGTTCATCCAAGAGCCACTTCCTGCGGGCTTAGACTCTTTGCCCTCATGTATGTCAAAAAAACAAAAGGGTCCAAAACAGCGATAATTATGCCATTTGCGCTTTGTAAGCACTTCAATATCTGGTCCATCCTCTAATGCATTGTCATAAAATTCTCTAGAAGGAAAGCTTCGTATCTTCAGCATTAATAAATGGATATAAGTGAATAATGTGTCCGGATAGAAAAAACTTTCCTCAAGGCAGTGGTACGTTTCAGAAATATTAGTACTCCCTCCATTCAAAACATAAAGAGACGTGTTTCAAAAGTTCTTGTCCCAAAAAAAGAGTCATGTGATTTTCTAAAAAATATTGCAAACAAGTTAATATATTGAAATGCAAAAAGGACTCACAAATGTTGCCAAAAGCATCGCCGTCTCATGGTAAACTAACTTATCTGGATGTGTGTGTGTGTGGGCGTGTACTAAAAAACCCTAAAACTGTACTGACGTTTGCTAGTCATAAGTCATAACACAATCAAGATATTACATTGTCAAACTTCAACAAACCTCTGGATGCATACGATACTGTGTCTTCAGCATCTGCACTGGATAGCCAGCCATTTGCAGTCTTTGAAACAAACTTTTCTCATATCTACCATCAGAACAAAAAATAATAAGCTTTTCATGATCAAATTTTCATGAACGTGGTGCAAGTTACGGGGGGGGGGGGGGGCTTGGTGCAAGTTACTCCCCTTTTCCAGGCATTTGACGTTGGATTCAAATTCCAACTCTCCCATTACCCATCTTGTGTACCCCCTTGACCCTACAAAAACCTCTAAAAATTTCACTTTACCCAAATTTCTTAGCAACATCAGAGGTTACTGTTGCTGGCAATTGCACTGGATCACCCACCTGAAGTAGAAAAGGTTAAAAAAGAAAACGATGAGATATTGTCACTTCAAAAATCTATATCACTGCATGGAGAAATGTTTTCCTAATATTTCTATTATTGCTCCCTCACTCCCTTTATGTTTGCAGTTCAGAAAATTGGAATTATAAATTTCTCTCCAAACAGACTTGCAATTTTGTGGCTTAGAGTTATACAATAGCGACTATTGTGGTTTAGTATTATAATAACTTCCTTTCTGAACAGACTTCCAAATTGTAATGAGGCAACAAAGATCTACAATCAGTGACCAATACTTTTATCTTACTTAAATTATTAAAAAATTCCCCATGCTACATACCTTCATATAAGGCAACGTTTAGTGGTCAATTCCAGCTAATTCTACTAATATAAGTGGCTTTTGACTTATGTACAGTGTTATAGAAGGTACGCACAAGACGAATGGGAGAGGAACTACGCTGACTATAGTTTTTTGTTTTTTGTTGTATGGTTGTTTAGATTTTTTTATTATATTAAAAAATCTGTCTACCTGACTAATGCATTTTACAAGTTAAAAATACTGATTTATTGGAAAAGACAATTGCATCTCAATCTTAAAAAATGAGATGAAAGACCAAAATACTGTGAACCAAAGAAGTTTACAAGTTCTCAACACTCTACAAAACATAAAGATAGCATACATTGTTCCTAATTCCATGTGGTATATTATATGATATACTCCCTCTGTCTCAAGGTTCACTTTCCTTTTCTAGATGTCCCATATAAAGGTTCCCATTTCTATTTTATGAAACAATTAACACTCTTAAATGACAATTTAATCATCAAATATTAAAAATAATACATCTATAACATCATTGTTATCATCAAAGACCCCATTACAATATATACTCATTAAAACTGTTTCTCAAAATATACTCGAATTACCTTATTTAATTATTGTCTAAATAGTCGTGACATTTTGCAATGGGAACCTTTAAGCGGGGCGGAGGTAGTATCTATTATTGACGCATTTTTGTTTAATACTTCATTCACTTTTACTCGCTCCAGGAGGGAACTCACAAAAATTAAGAAGTGATGTTGTCGTGTTAGTGAATAGTATAGAAAAATGAAAAAAGCGGAAGAAGATGAAAAAGTGGGAAAAGCAAGGAAGAGAACATACAATCCTAACAAAAGTAATTATATTTATTATCATTTGATATGGCGGAAGTTGCCAAAAATGGATAGGGGAGAAGTAATAATAAACTTCCATAATAGGAGAGCGTGGGATGTAAAAGTGAAAGGAGGTAGTATAAAAGGTGTGAATAAAACGCCATCATTTCAGACAAATCTAAACCTTAGAAATTTAACAAAATAATTCGGAACACCTAGGAGCAGCTGACCCATTTTTTCACCCCCGTTTGGAAAATTTAGGGATCCATTTTCCATCAAGCACCTAGGTGGCCACTGCTTTGGCCAAATGGATTAACCAAATGTTTTTACTTCAAGACAATTATATTGCAAGTTTTCGGGTAAACTTTCAAGAACGTAGAGGTCTGTCTGACCAATTGGCAGTTGCCGGCCATACCTTCTACAAAAGGTACACAATATTTTTTAAAATCTCAAGTGGCCCACAATGGCACAATGTATGAAGAATTTGCATTAGAATAACTTAGTACTAAAGCATGATGTTCAAATATGAATCCAAGACATAAATAAGATAAGGAATTTGAAAACAAATTAACAATTTTACAATGACATGAAAATCTCACATTTGAAAATAGCACTTCATGTGATAGCATACGGAATGTGAACAAAAACATAAATGGATTGCAGAAAAGATAAAACTGCATGTGTACGGATTTAGATACATACTAGAAAAACTTGTTTGCATCCATTGCCCAATGGAATAAGAATTGATGGTTCTACCTGTAGCAAGATATAGCAAAGGATAAAAGGTGTGTAAACAATCAATAGAAATCGCAAGCAAGAGCTCACAATATCATAAAGGTTGTAATAACTTACAGCTTGAGCAGCTTCATCAATTATGACAACGTCAAAACCATGATTCAATTTACTAAAGAGGGCAGAACCGCTAAAGCTTAGAGTAGAAAAGACCTGCATAAAATTAAGAGTTAATAACCGTTAAGTCCCACAACTTTACATTAGTACTCAGTTTGGTTTATCAATTTTTTATTGGACCTAAATTGGTCTTTTAGTAAGAAACTTAGATCCAATTCAGTTACTATTTAAGAAGGGTATTTTTTTCTTTTCACTAAGTTTAGACCTACATTCGGACTAATTATGTGATTGGACCCAAATCCAATAAGCGTAAAAAATGTCTTTCTTAAATTGGGCACACTATGCTTGAGGAGTAGAGGAAGAAACTGAATTCAAAAGAAAGTTGATGACCAATTTGGGAAATAGTTTAAAGTCGGGGACCATATCAGGTGTTAACTCCTATCTAGTTAAATCGTTATTGGGTGGCAACTCTGTTAAGGGCTGAGTAGCAATTAGGGCAGGTTACTCGGGATTATTCAGTATTACTTGGCTCTAAATTAACAAAATTAAACATATATATTCCACGAAACTCTAGTAACTTACGAGCCTTATAGGTATTTTATATACACACACTTGCGGTGGTTTGGTAATGTGCGTAGAAAACCAAGTGATATGAGAGGTGTGGAGAAGAGGCAGGAAGGAGAGGGAGAGGAATACCCAATCAGAATTAGATTAGAGGAGTTATATGTTGCTTCTTGGATTGGATGAGGATATGATTTTGGAGAAAGCAAAGTGGAGGGAGGGTATTCACATGACGGATTGATCTCTTTATCATCTTTTTTCCCTTTATCTTCTTTTTATTTATTATGTTTTTTATCCCATAATCGTTTTTATATACCATCATTTGCAATGGAGCCAAAGACTCGCTCTTTTTGGCTTTGAAATATGATAGGGACCTAGATAGTATTAGTGATAAGAATAATAGTCTTTTAATAGTGTATAATAATAAAGGGCTTAAGCCCTGTAACTAAATAGCATTGGGCTGGACCATAAGGAATATATTAAATATGGGTTGGGGCTTAGAAGAAGGTAGGGAGAAATTGGAATTAGGCTTGGGACTTGGGAGAGGGGACTGCTCGAAGTGTCTCGTTCTGATTTCTTCTCTTTCTTTCTGTTCTTTCCTGTTCAGTTGTAATCGACCAGACTTTCATCTTCAATAAAACGTAAATTTCTGCTGCCTTTGTTGCAGTATCTAACATTGGCATCAGAGCGTAGCTCCTGGGGATCGGAATTGAGTTGCGACTTCAGCGAAATTTTCGTTTCAAGTGGTGAATGGTCCGGACGCGAGCTAAAATGGATATTCGCATGGATAATCTGGAGCGAAAACTACTCGAGGTTCAAGCAGAGATGAAGGAGGAATTACAATCAGCTGTGAACGATCAACATTCCGCAATGGAAAATTTGGCAGGAAACTTGACGGCTTCCATGGCCGCATTGAGTGAACAATTTTGGTCCAGAGCGAGAACGCAATCACCACATCAGCCTCATGTACGATCTTCTATCCAACAACTTCTGGAGGTAATCCCAATCACTCTCGCATCCAAAATCACCGAATACATGAGGATTGTAATCGGTTTACAGTTCAAACTGGAAGGAAAATTGATCTACCTGTTATTACTGGAGAGAGTGTGTATAACTGGATTGTGAGGATGGAGAGATATTTTCGTTTGAATCATATCAATGAAGAAGAACAGGTGGAAGCAGCCGTAGGCCCGTAGTAGCTATGGAAGATAGGGCTATAAATTGGTTCATCTGGTGTGAGCATCAAACTGAAAGGAGGAATTGGGAGACTCTGAAGGCATCTGTCATCCGCAGGTTCCAGCCAGATTTAATACAAAATCCATATGGACCTATGCTAAGCTTGAAACAGACTGGGACAGTGAAGGAGTTTAGGGATGAGTTTGAAATGGTGATAGCACCTCAGATTAATGTGGACATGGGGATTCTGAGAGGAATTTTTATCAATGGCTTGAAGGATGAGATAAAAGCTGAGCTGAAATTACATAATTCTAATTCCTTAGCTGAAGTGATGGACAGAGCTCTATTGATTGAGAGTAGAAATGAAGCTGTTTACCTGAGAAGAAAGGAGGAAGACAGGCTATCATGGAAGGAGAAGGGACCTGCAACTACAAAATCTCAGACATGGTTGGATGGATTTAAATCAAAAGTAGGAAATTATTGGTCCAACAATACTGGGAAGAGTGCAGCTGAAAACAAGAGTAACCCACCTTGGTTTACTCCTGATGGAAAGAAGGAGACAGGAATAAATCCCTTAGACATCAGAAGGGTGGGGCCACAACTGTCACAGGAAGAATATCAGGACAAGAGCAGGAAGGGACTTTGCTTTAAGTGTGGGGGAAAATGGAACAAGAAACATACCTGCAAATTAAAGAATTACAAACTCATACTGGTGGAAGATTCTGATAGTGAGGAAGAAGTAGAAGGTGCAGAGGTGGAAATTGCAGCAGAAGAAGTAATCACCATGGAATTTAAGTCCATGCAACGTTCTATTATGAGTAAGGAAGGGATACCCTCCATGAGGGCTTTCAAGGTGCAGGGGATTCTGAAATGGGCCAATGGAGAAAAGAAATTAGAGGTTTTGATTGATAGTGGGGCTTCACACAATTTCATATCTCAGAAATTGGTAGAACAATTAAATTTACCTCATCACACTATCTCAGACTATAAGATACAGATTGGAAATGGTGATAAGATCTCCAATAAGCGCAGATGTGAGGATTTGATTTTGAGTATGCAAGGAACTTTCATCCAACAAAACTTCTACATCCTGGAGATGGGGGAAACTGATTTGGTCCTTGATATGGAATGGTTGACCACTTTGAGGGATGTGGAAGTCAATTTTCAGAAGCATAGTATCAAGTGGCAATAGTCTGGGATAATTCAGACCATTCAGGGGGATCCTACGCTAAATTCTATTGAAATATCATTGAAGACTATGTCACAGATCATGAGGGATATCGGGGATGGTTATATGGTGTTCTGTGAAGGCAGAATAGGAGAAGAGGAGGAAGGCCCTCAAAAGGATCCCATTTGGGAAGAAGTCTTGGCTGAATTTCCTGAGGTGTCAACTCCTATATAAGGGTTACTTCCCACCAGAACTTGTAACCATGCTATCAACATAAAGGAAGGAGCAGAAATACCTAACTTAAGGCTCTACAGGTATCCACAATATCAGAAGGATGAGATTGAAAGGATCATCAAGGAAATGCTTCAATCTGGAATTATACATTTGGGTGGAATCAAGGTGGAGCTGGATCCTACCTTTCAGGCGGTTGTGATTGATGTCTTCCAGATAGGGTACCTCGTGGATCAAATTTTAAAACAAGAAACTGTTAAGGGAATCACAGTTGCTAGAACATTGTGGGATGTACTGAATATTCATTGTGAAGCTCTTGGTCCAAATGGGAAGATTTTGCCACTTCATGTGTCCGAGCTGAAGTATTGGGAAGGCAGAGGCGCGAGGAAGAAGCTGAAGGACATGGCTGCTTCGTACTCCCCACCTTGAGGACAAGGTGGTTGTCAAAAGGGGAGAGTATTGATAGGGACCTAGATAATATCATACTTGTCACGGCGGTAAGTCGAGTCGTGGCGCTAGCCAACCGCCATGGCACCTGCCTAGGCGACAATTAGGCGACTAGTCGCACATTATATATTATGTACTCCGTATAAATTATAATATATTACTAATTAAATTGTACTACATATAGAACATAGAATTGAAACCCACAATTGATAATTGAAAACAAGGTTAATTAATGGGATGTAAGAATAAAAATGTCTGTCTCAAATATTATGTAATTATATACAGAGTATATAATAATTTTTATTATTAGTTTAATAGTTTATTATTTTATAACATATAATATATTAAATTATGTACAGAGCATATAAGCAAGCAGCTCAGCAGGTGCAGCGTGTTTAATTGTTTATATAATACAAAAGTATATACATACACATACATTGATACACACGCATATATATAAATATACAACTTAAATACTTCATTAGTTAAAATATTAAAAAACTGAATCCACTATATACGAGAAGAAAATAGGAAATCGGTGGCCTCTAGTCGCCTGCTTCAACGACGGACTGAGGGAGGACAAGCCGGTGACTTCGGCTACGTGGAGTTCTAGGGTTCGTCTGCTTCGACTCTATGACTCTGCTACTTGAGTAAGACGATGATGGCAACGAAGTACCTAAGATTATTTTGGGCTTTATCTATTCTCAATTTCTTTTTTGGGTCTGGCCCTGCGGACGGCTGCTGGGCAAAACTAGGCAACGACTTGTCGCCAAATTCACGCCTGGACGACGCCTAGACGACGCCAAGCTCGACTAATCTTCTTTCGGCGAGGCAAATGTACTTGACGAGCACTCCCTAGCGCCAGGACGACTAGGCGACGCCATGACAAGTATGGATAGTATTAGTGGTAAGAATAATAGTCTTTTAATAGTGTATAATAATAAAGAACTTAGGCCCTGTAACTAAATAGCATTGGGCTGGCCCATAAGGAATATACTACCTCCGTCCCTTAAAACTTTGCCAAAGTTGACCGGCACGGAGAACAATAAAGTAAAAACTGTGTGGTTGAGGTTTGTGCAGAGGAGAGAGAAATAACAGAAACCACAAAATATTGATTAAACGGGAAAGTGGCAAAGTTTTTTGGGACATCCCAAAAAGAAAAGATGACAAAGTTTTAAGGGACGGAGGGAGTATCAAATATGGGTTGGGGCTTAGAAGAAGGTAGGGAGAAATTGGAATTAGGCTTGGGACTTAGGAGAGGGGACTGCTTGACGTGTCTCGTTCTGATTTCTTCTTTTTCTTTCTGTTCTTTGCTATTCAGTTGTAATCGACCAGACTTTCATCTTCAATAAAACGTAAATTTCTGCTGCTTTTGTTGAAGTATCTAACAAAATATGATGGAATAAAACAAAATGGCTCACTAAACTATCTGCACTTCTTTGTTATGAAGCAACAATCACTCCGTGCAATTCTCGAAGCGATTTTCACTATGGATCATCTGGAAACAGTCTCTTTGTGCTTTAGTACAGGGGTAAGGCTGCGTACATCTAACTCCCCCCTCCCCATCGTAGGAATATGATGATGAATGATGATGATCTTTTTTTATATAATCGAGGCCATTCACCTTCTTAGACAAGTTGTGGAGAAGTATAGAGACACTAAAAAGGATTTGCATTTGGTGTTCATTGACTTAGAAAAGGTATATGATAGGGTACCTCGAGAAGTCCTTTGATGGGCCTTAACTAGAAAAAGCATATCATGTAAGAATATCAGTATCATCATTGATATGTATGAGGCTTGACTAGAAGCGTTGGTACTAGTGTAGGGAGGACTGCAAAGTTCCCTATTACTATCGGAGTGCACCAAAGATCGGCTCAAAGTCATTTCTTATTTGTTATAGTCATGGATGAACTTACGAAGTCAATTCAAGAAGATATATTGTGGTGCATGATATTTGTCGATGATATTGTATTGACTGGTGAGACACAATCGGGTGTCAAGACAAAATTAAAAGTATGGCGACAAACATTGGAAACCAAGGGTTTCAGACTGAGTCGAAGCAAGACTGAGTATATGGAATGCAAGTTTGGTGAAGGGTAGAAGCAATAGTAACAGTGGGATTACCCTTAATGGCAGTAAGATACTGGTGTGAGGTATGTTTTGCTACTTGAGGCTCCATAACTTAAAAGGATGGTGAATTAGATGGAGATGTATCTCATAGAATCACAAGAATCAAAACATAGTGGATAAAATACGGAGTGCATCAAGATTTCTATGTGATCGAGGTATGCCGACAACACCGAAGGATAAATTTTATCGAACAGCAATTAGGCCTACATTAATGTATGGCATAGAGTGGTGTACGGTGAAGCAATGTCACATTCATAAGACGAGTGTGGAGGGGATGCATGTTGTGTTGGATGTGTGGACATACCAGAAAAGACCGCTTGAGAAATGAGATAATAGACAAAAGGTGAGAGTAGCACTTGTAGAAGAAAAGATGTGGGAGTCACGATTGCATTCGTTTGATCATGTGCATAGGAGACCGACTGGTGCACCTACTAGACGAGTTGAGAGGTGGGGAGAAGAGGCGGGGAATAGAGGAAGAGGAAGACTCAAATGATATGCTTCTTCTTGGATTGGTTGAGAGTATGGCTTTGGAGAGAGCAAAGTGAAGCGCGTATATTTGTGTGGACGAATGATCTCTTTTCTCACTCTCTTCTTATTCTATTTTTTTCTTTTATCATTTGTCTTCTTTATCTTTCTATGTTCTTATGTTATTTCTATCTTTTATCTTTCTTATGTTCTTTTATCTTTTTATCTTTTATCTTTCTAATGTTCTTATATTATTTTCAACTGGTTGCCAAGCACCTTGTGGTTCGATGGAGGGTTTCGAATATGTGACCTCCTCTTTGAGAGTGACACAGTGATGTCATCGAACCACAAGATGCTTGGCAACCAAAATAATCCTTAATACTTGAGGTTTAAGAAATTAATGAAGAATAGGAGGAAAAAGAAGAAGAGCAAGAAGCTAGAATAAAAGGAAGATGAAGACGATGAAGAAGTTCATTGAGAGAAGTGTGTCATTTAAATGATCTGTAAAATAACCTATGCACTTTCAAAATCCTTGATTTTTTGATTTTATATTTTGATTTACTCTAAAAAAGTACTTATTTATTTTTAAATCCCATAGTACCCACTTTAGTTTCAAATTTAACAAAAAAATACAATTTTTGGGCGACTGAGTCACTTGGTGCGTAATCTGACTCATTTGAGTCACCGAATCTCAGAAGTCGCCGAGTACTAGGCGGTTAACTGATAGAGAGCAGGGAGAGCAGGTGCGCTGTGTGGAAGATGAGGGTCCAAGACCCAAGGGGCTGTCGGTTTACTGCAGGCAGGAACGGGCTTGAGTCCACTTTCAAGGGCTGGTTGCGGGCTGCTTAATTAATATTTATTATTTTTAATTTTCCTGATTTGTTTCGTATTTGGAGTTAATTAGGATTTCTATTATTTGTTTCCTATTAGGAGTTAATTAGGATTTCTATTATTTATTTCCTATTTGAAGTTGATTAGGATCTCTATTATTTTGTTTCCTAGTTGGAGTTGATTAGGATTTCTAGGATTGTGTTTCCTAGTTTGAGAATTAGTAGATGGGTATTAAACCCCTTGTTAGGATTCATTCGGGCTCATCTTGGAATAAAATAGGTTTAAGCCTTTTGGCTCTGGGCAACGGTATTTTTGTCGTTGATTATCTGGCTATGGTTTACACCGTTGATTTTTATTTTTCGGTTCACAACAATTGATCCGGCCTGCTGGTCCCGTTCCTGCCGGAATGAAAAAATCGAACATGGAGCTTTTGACAGTGGTGGAGGCCAAACTAGCCTTGTTAAACCACAAACTGGACGTGCGAGGAGTTCAACTGGCAGAGATCACAGCCACCTAGGCTGCGCTCACTGCGCTCATGAAGACTTTTATGCCGCCGACGGCAGAAGGGCACTCATCGACAGCAACGTCACCGGATTCTGCGTCAGCATATATGTGTGAACTTGAGGAGATTGCTGAGCAGGAGAAAGAGGCAGCACTAGGAATTTGCGGGTCGGGAAGGCTTGCTTCTTGCTTTCTTGATTCCATGGAAACCCTAGATTCGCCAGCATGGGGTTATGGACTGAGGTACAAGTATGGACTACACAAGCAACATATTACGGAAGCTGGACAAGAGGAAGTTACTGACATTGTGTTTCCAGTCAGATTTTTTTGTGATGATCATGTTGACCCCAATGGCTCCCGGAAAGGGATTGGTGGGGAGGTCATACAAGCGGTTGCATATGATGTTCCAATTCCAGGCTATAAAACCAAGAACACAAATAGTCTTAGACTTTGGCAGGCCAAAGCAAGTGCAGAGGACATAAACTTATTTCAAGTTAACGGTGGTCAACATGAATTTGCTACACAGTTTCACTCTAGTGCTCACCATTATTTGTGTTGTCTTTGATCCCGGCGATGCAACAGAAAGTGGAAAACTTTTAAGACTTTTACAACAATTTTTGCTAAGTGGTGCCTCACTTCAGGATACCATATACAGATTTAAGGAGAGGAATGATGGGAAGGGTACGTTCGATTGGTCTTCATTCCCTTCAAAAGTTGTACTGTTAGAGGCCAGTGGGAATAGCAATATGAATTTTGCACTGAATGGGTGCCTAATCATAGGAACACTGGACAGGGCTAATATGGAAATCGGAGAGGAAATTGGGGAAGATAATTTTTTCCTTTTTGGTGTAAGATCTGAAGAAAGTGCCTCTTCTGCGCAAAGAAAGAGAAAACAGTCAATTTAAATCAGATCCTATGATTAAAGAGAGCTTTGTGAGGCAGTTTTCAGATTCCAACCTTGAGGACAAGGTAATTTTGAAGGAGGATGGATTGATAGAGAGCAGGGAGAGCAGGTGGGTTGTGTGGAAGAGGAGGGTCCAAGACCCAAGGGGCTGTCGGTTTACTGCAGGCGGGAACGGGCTTGAGCCCACTTTCGTGGGCTGGTTGCAGGCTGCTTAATTAATACGGAGTATTTATTATTTTTAATTTTCCTGATTTGTTTCGTATTTGGAGTTAATTAGGATTTCTATTATTTGTTTCCTATTAGGAGTTAATTAGGATTTCTATTATTTATTTCCTATTTGAAGTTGATTAGGATCTCTATTATTTTGTTTCCTAGTTGGAGTTGATTAGGATTTCTAGGATTTTGTTTCCTAGTTTGAGAATTAGTAGATGGGTATTTAAACCCCTTGTTAGGATTCATTCGGGCTCATCTTGGAATAAAATTGGTTTAAGCCTTGTGGCTCTGGGCAACGGTATTTTTATCGTTGATTATCTGGGTAAATTTACCCTGTTGATTTTTATTTTTCGGTTCACAACATTAACTCAAAATCGTGGAGAGTTGGAATAAACTAAGTGGGTACCTACTTGACAATGTCTTACTCTACTCGAAATCTTGGTTGAGCAGCTTCATCAATTATTCACCGAGTACTCAGTGATTACTAATCGCCGATAGATAACATAGATTAACTCTATGATTAATAACCAGCTCACGATGTTTTAACTTTTAAGACTTAACAGAGAGCACCAAGAGACATACAATCACGGCTTCACTTAAAACAGAAGCACGAATACTATCTATATCCTTCACTTCTCCTTGCTTTTGTTTATCACCAGTTTGCATGTCGAGGCCCACCATTTTTTGTTCCACCTACATAGAAATGTCATGAACATCAAAACAGTAATCTTGGAGTCATGGGGTATGTTTGGATCAAAGGAAACCCTGAGGAAAGATGTTTTCTTGTGTTTGATTTACCTCATGAATTGCAAAGGAAAATGAGATGACCAAGGGAGTGTTTGCAAACACTTAAAAAAAGCGCTTCTCGGCTTTTGGCTTTAAAAGCTAAACTTAGTGTTTTCAAGTGACAACTTCTACTTAAAAAGCGCTTCTCGGCTTTTGGGTGAAAAGTGCTTTTTATTTTTCCTATTACACAAAAAACACTTATTTTACCAAACTCTACCAACTTTTACTTTTCAAAATCACTTTTTTCCCAAACACTTTCAACTTGTACTACTAATCATTTTTTCCAAAATCACTTCAAAAAGTGCTTTTTTAAGCAAAAGCATTTGCAAACACTGCCTAATTCTAGGGACTTATGGAGACATTAGATTTGGACATTGTAGGGAATTATTCGCATGTGTCACCACCCATTAATCATTTGACAATCACATGTTTAACTTTCATTATCGAACCAATACTATCACATGGAAATGTCTACCTAAAATATCCAAATTCAATGTTCCCATAGTAATACTGAAATGAAATATGAGTAATGTTTTTTAGCATGCTTAGATTTCTTAGCTTTATGTATTTATAATTATAATTTTATATGAGGAAGATATTTAAATAAATGAGTCTTAATATATACGAAAACTAAATGCTTTGAGTCTGAACCGATATTTTATTTCCCTTGACATTCCATTTCCTTCAAAAATTCACCAATAATTTCTTTCATCCTGATTTTCTTTCCCGGCCATTTTACAAGTTCGTGACGGTTACTAAAAGCAAATTAAAAGCGAGCATCAGATATGTACCAGATAATTCATGGAGACTGCCTGAACAGAATGATGTGGCTTAAGACCAATCCGTACAATTTTAGGATTGTAGACATGGTCACTTTCATCTCTAATACCTGCAATCAGCAACAGCAATTCAGGATATGAGCATAAACAACAAACAACAACATTACCCCAGTGCCGCAAAGGCTCCCCACCTACAGTGGAGTGAGGGTTGGATTTACGCAGCCTTACTCATGTACTAAAAGTATAGAAAGACTGTTTCTCGATGACCCGTGACGAGAATCGCATCGAAAATTGCATGGACTGACTGCAGCTTCATAACAAAGAAGCGCGGAGAGTTTAGTGATCCATTTTGCTTTATTCCATCATATTCCCAAGCCAAAAAATAGTAAGTCTTTGGCTCCATTGGAAATGATGGAAAAACTTAGCATACGAGTATAAAGTAACAAAAAAATACGAAGTATATTAACAGAAACCCCCCAGTGCATTCAGGACAAAAAAACAAGTTCCCGATGCATTCTTGCTCATAGAGCAGGTGAAGTCATTTAAATTCTCAACATAAGTGAAGACTCTACAAATGAAAAAGGTTGAGAAATTTTGGAAGTAAGAAAAGGAAAGGCTAAAAGAAATAGAAGCCAACAGTGAGAATATTTGCAACAATACCATGCACCAAATAAGATTTTTTATAGCAGTTCACAGTGGTCTTAGAATTATCTCTATGAAATTTAGCCATAGCCATAAACGTCTTGAATCTGATCCACTCAGTTTATTGAAGGTATTCCAATAGCTTTCATTAAAGAAATATGTCAATCAATCTACCTTACCGGTATTTAGAACTCGAAGTACAATCTCATCAAGGGCAGAATTTGATGGAGCACAAATTAGAACGCGGACACGATACTTTCGGCTGGAATTAACTGGTTCTGGTCTCTAAAAAAGTATAGAGTGAGTGAAATCAGATCCCCTGTGCAATCCTACCATGAGTAGAGGTTAAGCACAGCATACCAATTCGTTGCCAGATGTCGGGAAAAAACCATCATCGCCGTCTTTAGGCATTTCCTGTTCTCGAGGATTAAGTCCAGTTAACCATGGAGATGCTTTGAGCCAGTGACTGTGTCTGGTATCATTTATTTATTATACATTATAGATCAATTACAATAAAAGAAATAATGCAGTTGCATTTTCAGCAAACATGAAAACCTATTGTAGAACATGTCATTAAGATAGACTCCTAGACTGCAAACTAAGGCACATGGCCAACGTTTTGTCAAGGCAAGGACATCTCCCCATCTATAGAGTACCAAACACCCATCTTTGCAATATTATAATTGATAGAGTATATAGACTCGGACCCCTGGGTCTCACGATTATTGGGCCTGGACAGCCGCCCACGTACACTCAGTTGATAGCATTTTCATTATTGTACATTATTATTATTCTTATTCAGGTGTTCTAGATTAGCTTTTTATATTATCAGTCCATTTATGTTACCAGGTCTGTTGGGCCCATATTATAGGCCCAGACCCGGATTTCCCTATATATACTCCTTAAGGGAGGTCTTGTAAACCTAATTCCTAAGTCACAATTCCATAGAACCAATATTATACATTCACAATACTACTATTCATTCATCTTCTTCCTCTTATAAGCTCAACTCTCCTAATATTATAGAGATTGGATACCCTATAATCTATCAATAATATTAAGAAATGCAATTATTATGCTCCCCTTCACCTAGGGGCTGGGGACTAAATGGATAAGAAGCATAAACCTGATTCTTTGGAGCCTAAAGGCAAAAGGTATATGTTTTGTACAGTTTTCATAATTTCCTGTACTAATACTGTTAAAAAGATATAAAAAATTCTGAGAGTATACATATTTTTAAGACAACTCAAAAGGAAAGTTTATCTACAAGATGGGATGGAGGGAGTACTTAAATTATGAGAACACAATACCACCTAGTTATAATTGAGTAAATTCCCTAAATAGGAGTAAAAAAGTTTTGAAATTCCAAAATAGGACTGTCATGTTTTTATTCCCTAAATAGGAGTAATTTCTGCCAAGTTTGGCATTATCAGGCTTTAAACATGGCATTTTCTGCCAAGTTTTCTCCAGACTTGACAGAAATTACTCTTATTTATGGAATAAAAACTCTTATTTATGGAATAAAAACATGAAGGTCCTATTTTGGAATTTCAAAACGTTTTTACTCCTATTCAGGGCAATTTCTATTTAAAATATTGTGAAGTACATAGATGTGCATAAACATATATATATATATATATATATATATATATATACATGTGTGTGTAGACATACTTGTCCTGGATGGATAATTGTGGTCCACATTTTAAAGTATTCAACTTTCCCCTGCACTCATGATAAAGGTATGAAGTCAGAAAAGTATTATAATATGAACTTATGGGAAATAGAACTGTATGAAACTATGAACCACTTGCAAGTACTTTATAATTCCTCCATCACAAAATGATATTCTCTAATTTTGAGTATCAATCAGTAATCAATTCTCCTTTTGGTTCTTGTTATTCAATATAACTTTAGTTTAGCTTCTAAATATATAAATTTTAGTTACTAGAACTAACTTGAAAATTGGAAGTATCAACTTTATCTTTAGTCAATCTCGTAACTGTATTTTACACATCAATTTGGGAAGAGGGAATAATATACTAACAAGTTTTGGTATACACTAAAATAAACAGGGAAGAGGAAGTTCCAACTCTGTCACATCTTTATGTAACAGAAAATGACAATAACAAGATTCTCACCTCTCAGAGTGTAGTTTAGCTGGTGTTGCATGCAAAATTGCACAAAGAAGCCCAAGGATAGTTTGTGTTTTTCCAGTTCCTGGGGGGCCCTGAAGTCAAGCATTCTTGTTAAAGGTCACATACTTCTCAATTGACAGCACTTAGGAAAAATACTTCAAGACGAGATATCCAAACAATAATACATGTGATATTATGTTCTCGTAAAATGAACCCTAAAATGTCTTTAAATTGCTTTAAAGGGCTAGCCTACATTTTCTCTTTACCTAAACCAATGGTGCAGCAACATACCATAGCTACTACAGAAATTAGAAACAAATCCTAATGAGAATATGTTAACCATCACACTCTTGGCCTTTTGTTTCCTTCCAAAATATGAATTCTAGAAAATTGAATAGGAACAAACAACACTACGGTAAATGGTGAGATCGCAAAAGTTTGATATGGTTGGATGGGAGTAAACCGTCTTTTGATCCTGGTTTTTTGGACACTAGAGATCATGGTTGTTGACGGCGCAGAATGGCACGTGCGCCATGAAAACTGGCCGTGGCGACGACCATACATGTGGCGACGCTATTTGTGTGCCATCGCCATGGCAATTGTGCCATCGTTTTTAGCAAATCTGAACCTATTTACTTTGTGATTTTTGGGCTTTTGGCCATGATATATACTTAGTAATCTGTCAGGCCATAACATTAATAAAAGAGAAAATTGTCCAATATAGGACTAAAACTCAACCTTTTTCTCAAAATAGGACCACATGCATGTTTTTCTCTAAATAGGACTAACCTTACCTTTTTTACCCCTAATTCTATTTAATTAATTAATTGATCTAAATAATTGCCCCCCCTAGTTTCCTTGCACAACCAAGGCAGTCTGGAGGTGGCGGCAGCGGAAGAGGCGGTTTCCGGTGGAGGCGGCGGCAGTGGCGGCGGTTTCCGGCGGCGGCAAGAAAATAACAGACATTAAATAGACAATAAATAGACAATAAGTAGACATTAAATAAACAATAAATTCTGATAAACACCATTGCAGCGGCGGAGGTGGCGGCGGCAGAATCTGGCGGCCAGCCAGATATTTTTTGGAATTTTCCGGCGGTGCTCCGGCGGCGGCGGCGGCGGCGGTGGCCGGAGGTCTGGCGGCGGCGGAGGTGGCGGCGGCAGAATCTGGCGGCCAGCCAGATATTTTTTGGAATTTTCCGGCGGTGCTCCGGCGGCGGCAGTGGCCGGAGGTCTGGCGGCAGGCGGCTGGCCGGAGGTCTGGCGGCAGGCGGCTGGCCGGAGGTCTGGCGGCAGGCGGCTGGCCGGAGGTCCAGGGGCAGCAGTGGGGGTATTTTGGTCCAATCACACATAAAAAGTCCTATTTAAGAATGTTTAAACTAATTGGTCCTATTTTGGGAAAAAAGCCATGTTTTGGTACTATTAAGGTAAATCTCCCTTAATAAAACCCTAATAACAAATTAATATGTTAGGCCATTATACTAACAAAAACCCTACCAAAAGTAAATAAGATACAAGTAATAACACGTAAAGTCGAAGCTACTGAAGTTAACGTAAAAGCTGAGCTGAACAAGGAACGACAAAGGGAACTCGTCGACTTCTTCGAACTACAAAACGTGCGACATTCCTCTTTAATACTTTATATTGATGAAGAAAAACTTCAGTTTATAAAGTTATAAAGTTATAAATATAACTTTATGTGAAACTATATATGAATATCTTAAAGAGGCAAGAGCTGGCCCTATTCCAGGGATGTGTGCAAGTTATTAATCGGGAAAGAGAAAAAGAATCAATAGAATTTAATGAAGCTATTCTTGTTAAATTAATCGGCGCCCGACCTTGTCAAGACGCACAAATTAATTCTCCAAAAACGCCCTTTATTCCATAGCAAAAAAAACCTTTATATAGAGAGGCTGCTTAGACTTCTAAATAGGAAAGGAAAAAGTATAAGAAACAAAACCAGAATCAGGACTTATAACAGAATTAGGAAACAATATCCTTGCTTCCCAGTTCAGCCATATTAACTAACTAGAATGAGGAAATATACTAGAACTATGAAACTAACTAGAATTAGGAAACTATATCCTTATTCCTAACTTCAGCCACTTCCAGTTGTTGCCTCCTGGGCCTTTGAACCATTTATGTGTCGTTTATAAGTGTGGCCCCAAAAGGAGTCCACAACATCACTCCCCTCGTTAGCAAAGAGCTTGTCCTCAAGCTCAAAATCCGGATAAGCCGTGCGAAATGACGCCACTGCTTCCCAAGAAGCTTCTTCTATGGGCTTCTCATGACACTGGACCAGCACCTCCATTACCCTGCGATTAAGCCGACTGCGCAGCATTGTGAATGGCCTCAAAACCTCTGGGATAGTATCCAGTGGTGGCAAGGAACGCATAGTTTCTGGTACGGGTCCTTTGTGTGGCTTGAGGAGAGATACATGAAAGAAATTATATATGCGGCTCTCTGTGGGTAACTGCAGCTTGTAGGCCATTGTTCCAATCCTTGCAGTGACTTGAAAGGGACCATAAAATTTCGGCAGTAATTTGTGGTGACAGGAGACCAGTGTCAATTGCCGGATCTGGTGATATCCCGAGCGTAGGTCAAGTTTCGTGAAGTAAGTTGCTCCGTGAAGGTCATTCAATACCTCATCAATTACCGGAATGGGGAATTTATCTTTAACCGTCTTGGAGTTTAACTCTCTGTAATCGACGCAAATACGCCAAGACGTGTCTGGTTTACTTACGAGGAGTACTAGAGAGAAGAATGGAGAGCGCTTGGTTTAATAATCCCCTGTGTCAACATTTTAGCACACTGTTTTTCAATTTCATCTTTCTGGAAATAAGGGTAGCAGTACGGACAGACTATGACTGGACCCATGCCTGGGAGTACGGTAATGCAGTGATCACATGCACGCTGGGGTGGAAGGCCGAAGGAGCTGTGAAAGAGATCATCAGAAACAGAAGCTCCTTGAGAGGGGGTTTAAAATTGTCCTTGCAGATCGCCATGTGAGAGACAGCTGAAACGTCGGCCCCACGACCCTGCCATGTCACCGGCTTTGCATTCCAAGTAAACTGCATGGAAAGTTTTGAGAAGTCCCATTGTATGGAGCCAAGCCCACAAAGCCATTGGATGCCAAAAATCATGTCAAAACCGGATAACGGCAGTACATAAAAATCTGTGTGAAAGTGATCATGATTAACAGTGAACGAAAGTCGCGAACATGTACCAATGATGGGTACCCGGTCTCCATTAGCCACCAAAACATGTAGGCGGGTGCCAGAGTGCTGCTGCAGGGTGTTCATGGGGACTCAACGTTGGTTGATAAAATTGGGAGTACTACCTGAGTCGACCAATACCTTGAGGGACTGACTAAACAAGGTTGCGGCTAGTTGCACGGTAGAATGTGACCCAAACCCAGTCATTGCGTTGATTGACAGGGAGGGCTCAGTCTCAGTCTGGGCTTCAAGGACCTCTTCAAAGTCGTCATCCACAATTTTGACGAAAAATAATCGTTTGCACCTGTGGCCACGGATCCACTTTTCATCACGGTTGTAGCATAATCCTTTTTCTTGTCGTGCAGCGGATTCAGCCCGGGTTAATTTTTTTAAACGTAGGGTTGTAGTTTTCTTTACTGGTCACTGGTGTCGGCTCAGGGATAACGGAGTGAGGAATTGGAATGTTTGGCCTACCAGATCCATATGTACTGTTGTTTGTTGAGGTCGCAGCTGTGAGGAATTTGCGCTCGCTGCTTCTGGCGAGCATCATGGTCGTGTCAAGATCAACGGGTTCCTGGTAATCGACCTCCATGCGTACTGTCGCTCGAAGTCCATCCATAAAAATTTTGATTTGCATGCGAATCGACACTCCAGCTGTTCGGGCTAGCAACTGCTGAAACTTTGTAATATAAGAGACTAAGTCAGACGTTTGCTTTAAATTCACCAGATCACCCTCCGAGTTGTGGCTGCTTGGGGGCCCAAATCATTTTGAACAATGGATATAGAACTCTGTCCTAGTTAAGGCTTACTCCCACTGAATCTAACTGGTCTGCCCAGAGTTGGGCATTACCAGTCATGTGAAAAGTAGCCAACCCTACTTGTGCCTGCGGTTGGATGAGCTGCTGGACGAAGAAACGCATGCACCGCTTCAGCCACGCTAATAGATCACTGGATCCATCGTACTGGGGAAACTCCAATTTGGAGTACCGCGGAACCATCCCATCGCCTGAGTCATGTTGGTGGTTATCATTATGCCGTGGCCATCCAGCATGTAGACTGGATGGTGGTGGATCCGGCAACAATTGGTTGAGAGTGTATGACAGGCTGGTCACAGTTTTACTCATCTCAGTGAAAGCCGCTAGAATTCCTGCCAAGTCGGTTACAGTGTTCTTGATATCGGTAAACTGATCTTCAACGTCAAGTTGTCGTTGATCGACGCCTTGTAGTAAGGCCTTCAACACATCTGTTGTCACCGGTGCGTTTCCCATCGTGCCCAAATCTGATACCAAATTGTTAAAGAGGAGATAGCTAGCCCTAGTCCAGGGATGCGTGCGAGTTATTGATTGAGAAAGAGAAAAATAATCGGCGAGTCGGTAGAATTTAATGAAGCTATTCTTGTTAAATTGATCGGCGTCCGACCTTGTCAAGACGCACAAATTAATTCTTCAAAAACGTCCTTTATTCCATAGCAAAACCCCTTTACATAGAGAGGCTGCTTAGACTTCTAAATAGGAAAGGAAACAAGAATAAGAAACAAAACCAGAATCAGGACTTATAACAGAACTAGGAAACGATATCCTTGTTTCCCAGTTCAGCCATATTAACTAACTAGAATGAGGAAATATACTAGAACTGGGAAACTAACTAGAATTAGAAAACTATATCCTTATTCTTAACTTCAGCCACTTCCAGTTGTTGCCTCCTGGGCCTTTGGACCATTTATGCGTTGTTTATAAGTGTGGCTCCAAAAGGAGTCCACAATAGGATATGTGATTCCTGAAAGACTGAACTTCATTTTATACAAAAGCTGGAATCTGAACTTCATTTATTACAAAAACTTCGTTTTGGGAACTTGAAAGCTAACATATATTGAAAGACATGAAACTTAATTTAATACAAAAGATGGAACCTGAAAGCTAACATATTTTGAAAGACGTGAAACTTTTTTTGAATATTATGTTTTTTGGAACTACTTTAAACTATTTTAACTTCACATGTTTTGGTTAGAATGTTGTTATTCAACTTTTTTATCATGTTTTAGTGGTTGGGTGATAGAATTATGGTGTCTATAATTCATTTTTTTAGCTTTCTTTTTTTGCCATGTGGCGACGCCATATTTGCGCATCGCCATGCAAAAATGTTTGTGTGCCATTGACGTCGCCATGTGTTATGACAACTATGCTAGAGATAAATAATATAATACACACTACCTCTGTCCCAATTTGACAGCACCAGTTCTTATTCATATGGTCGACACAAATCACTCTTAATCTCTTACTTTATATATCAAACAAATTTTTATCAAATTTGATTCTGGTTTTTGCGACTTTGTAAAGCTTTTAATGTAGTTTCTGAATATGTAATTTTTTTCCTAAAAATAATTTGAGTGCGGGCAGGGATTCATTTGCTTTATCGTCGGTCAAACATCGTAAACCGCAATGGTATCATCAAATTGGGACGGAGGGAGTAATACATATTAGAAGTTTAAATCAGGAGCATAAAATATATGTAATATAACAGTGGAAAGTGAAATTTTATATCAAACCTGTATTAGCACAAAGGTGTTGCGTGAAAGACCCGCCTGCAGCAAGCAAGTAAGTTATCAATTAAATAAAACCTGAATTACAAGATCCATTAGTTAAGAAGAAATCATATGGCTATCATCTTTTCCAGATCACAGAAATCTGTAAGCTGCATAAGAAGAGGATGGAGGATAGAAATCAATGAGTTCCTCAGAAACTCACATTGATAGCCTCAAGCTGAGATTTATTGTGATTGGTTTCAATGAACTCCTTCAGAGGTTTTGAAATTTTCCATGCTCGATCATCATTTAAATTGCTTTGAGTTGCAGATAAAATTAAATCCTTAAATGGAAGAGAGCTAATAGACCACAGAGCAACATATTCACGGGCGATAGTTGATAAATTGCATACCTGAAAATTGAAGCAGATTTGAAAATATACCAAACATTAAGCACCTTGAAAAAATTCAAAAATGAGCCGGGGGCGCTCCAGTAGGTCATAAGGCACTTGAGCCAAACTATACTAAATGATCAAATCCGATTTATTAGGATGTTTAACCCAATATCTTATGAACACATCATTTTCTCTTTATTATTCCAATGTGGGACTTACAATGCCCTGAAGTGGACTGTCAAATCATTTTGATCCTAATTGATTATTCACTTGCAATTCTCTTTTTATTTCGATGTGGGACTCTAACACTGCCCCAATGTGCACTGTCAAATCATTTTGAGTCAGATTATTTACTTGCAATTGGACTTCCCTCCCCCTGAATCGTGAAAGCTCAAATGCAAAGCTAACATATAAAGGACCACGAGCCAACTTTCGGCTAGACAACCAGGATCAATGAGCCATTGGACACCGGTTCAATCTAGACAAACAACCGGTCTAAAGATTCATGAACTGTCAGAGATAGACTTCTATATGAAAAGTCAAACAAACAAAGTGGGCCGAAACATGTTCTGATCTCATGATAGAGCACAAGGTTGAGTTGGGGTCACTAAAAATCTGAAATGTGTCATAAGGCATGTGGATTAAACTAGTTCAACTCGAAGTCTTCTTAACAGATCGCTCACAATTTAATTCTCCCGAGTGAGACTATACTACCTTCTGTGTTATCAATTTATCATTAACGTTTGAAATTTTGCAATGCAATTGCACCCTGAGGCGCGCCTCACAGATGTTTACTCCATATCCAATAAGAGGCGTATCCAAGTTTACGCAGTGGGTATTCTTACACTTTTCCCTACTAAGGCGTATGCAATAGACCCTACGTCCCTACACAAGAAGGCGGTTCATGAAGCATATGGCTCTAACAATGTCAGCAAGGTAGGCTTGGATTTAGAAAGTATAAGTTGGACCCACCATAACCTTTACGTAAACTCCTAGAATCCTGCGCAAGCTCCTCCGCTCCATGTTGCTTTATAATGATTATTATTTTTATTGCAGTATTTGTATTGTTTATATATAAATTTGTGTAAAAAACTTAAGCTAACACCTCATTGCGCCAATGAGGCTTACACAGAAGGCAATGCTAAGAAACCGCCTCATATACGCAAAACACAATTTCGGATATTGTTTATCATAATTGTTGTTTTGTGTAAGAAGCTAAAGTCATTTTCATTTTCATTTACCCCAGTGCCGCAAAGGCTCCCACCTACGGTGGGGTAAGGGGGGTCGGATGTACGCAATCTTACCCCTGTACTAAAGCACAGAGAGACTGTTTCCGGATGACCCATAGTGAAAATCGTGTCCAAAATTGCATGGACTGACTGCTGCTCCATAACAAAGAAGCGGAGCCATTTTGCTTTATTCCATCATAATCTCAAGCCAAAAAATGAATCTTTGGCTCCATTGCAAATGATGGAAATTGTAAGAAGCTAAAGTATGACATTAAAATATTAATCGGATAATATAGGACGACTGCAAGGGTGTAGGCATGTCTCAAGAAGTTATGTTAGGGACCTGAACACTACCAAGGATTAGAGCCTTATTAAGTCATTTTAGTTTTGTTCAATAATAGGGTTTAGGCCCTATAACTTATTAGAAGTGGGCTGGCCCATTAGAAATAGAATAAATAAGGGTGAGTGGGGATTAGATGGGGGGGCAGAACTTGGGATCGGGACTGGGAAATTGGGAGTGTGAGGCCACTCGAAGAGTCTCTATATTTTCTTACGTTATTTTCAGTATTCCTTCTATTAACTCTCAGTAATAAACTTAGATTGTCTTCTGGAATTCTTCTGTGTCGTATCATTGGTATCAAAGCCATTGACGAAAGCCTTATCTGCGCATGGTCTTGACCCGATCGAGAATGGAGCAACGTGTGGAAAATCTGGAAAACACCCTAGCGGAAGTGAGAACTGCCGTGAATGAACTGTTTGGCTTGCGTGAGACTGTGGCCGAATTCAAGAATATCATGTTACAGGGTGACCGCCATAAGAGAAGAGGACGATCAACCACAAACCGTCGTCGCCATACTTCAGCAAGCGTGAGCTCCTCTAGTTCGGAAGGTAAATCTCATGAAACTCACTCAGTTTCACGCAGCCCTTATCAGAAGAGAATCAACGACCGTGTATATACCGGAAGAAAGGTCGATTTACCACTTTTTAGTGGAGACGATGCTTATGGATGGCTGATTAGGGTTGAGCGCTATTTCAAACTCAACCATGTGGCAGAAGAGGATAAAGTAGAAATAATCTTGATAGCCATGGCCGGAAAAGCTCTGAACTGGTACCAATGGTGGGATGAACAGACTGATGACCATTCTTGGGTTAACTTCAAAGATGCTTTGTTCCGGCGTTTTCAACCTGCCTTAGTGCAGAATCCGTTTGGTCCTATGCTCAGTATTAGGCAAACTGGTTCTGTAATGGAATACCGGGATCACTTTGAAATGGTTGTAGCTCCTCTCAAACTTGCTGACCAAGGGATGTTAAAAGGAGTGTTTCTCAATGGCCTTAAAAAAGAAATTAGCACGGAACTGAAGTTGCACCAGACCAGTGGGTTAAATGAACTGATGGACAATGCTTTGTTGTTGGAGCAGAAGAATAAGGTGTGGACAGGGAAAAAAATAAAGAAGAAGACAACATAGGTTGGAAGGAACAGGGAGGATGGAACCGGGTAGACGCAACAAAGGGAAGAACACCTGCGTTAAATCCGGAGAGAACACTTTCAGAGAACAAACTGGAGGAATCGCCAAAACCGAGTAAGACATGGGAAGGTGGCCAAAGGTTGACACAAGCAGACTTAGAAGAAAGAAGCAAGAAGAGCTTATGCTTCAAATGTGGAAACAAATGGGGCAAAGAGCATGTTTGTGGAATGAAACATTATCAATTGATCTTGAGGGAAGAGCCAGAAGAAGAGGAGGGCACAGTAGATCAATTTTATGAGCGGGGTGGAGCTGAAAACTTGCTGGAACCTAATGCAAAATCAGTCTCTTATCATCCACCTTGAGGACAAGGTGGAAGTTAAAGGGGGGAGTGATGTTAGGGACCTGAACACTACCAAGGATTAGAGCCTTATTAAGTCATTTTAGTTTTGTTCAATAATAGGGTTTAGGCCCTATAACTTATTAGAAGTGGGCTGGCCCATTAGAAATAGAATAAATAAGGGTGAGTGGGGATTAGATGGGGGGGCAGAACTTGGGATCGGGACTGGGAAATTGGGAGTGTGAGGCCACTCGAAGAGTCTCTATATTTTCTTACGTTATTTTCAGTATTCCTTCTATTAACTCTCAGTAATAAACTTAGATTGTCTTCTGGAATTCTTCTGTGTCGTATCAAGTTACTTGCTCAATCAGAACTCCCAGTTCACTCACCATCAGAAAAAAACAATCCACGAAACATTAGCAACCAATCCATGATGAGAAAAACTTGTTTTTCATACATAAGCCTTGAGTAAGAAAATGCATTAGGCATATCTGGAATTCGAACTATCAGGAAGTCCTTATATCCCAGTGAACTTTCTTGAAGCACATTACTCAATTATGATGTCGCTCACTTCATTCCCTCATACCCACTTGCACCCTATTTGCTTATGATGATCTATGAAGTGAGTTTGTCATAAAAATCACTCAAACAAGTTTAACTTAAAAGTTCTGTATTTAATCACTACATGAATGACAGAAAAGACCAACGAATCAAATGTCCTGATCACGGTTATATATCTGAGCAGGTAAAAACTCATTGTATCATACTCGCTACCCGTTTTGCTATCGCCAAATTCCTCACGATGAATATTAATACATTCACCTTAGAATGGCTGAGCTACTTTCTCCCAATGCAAGTAACTTACTAATTCTCCAGCCCAACCATGAAATATGTCTTATTTGACCTTTAATGAACAGCATACATACTTTACGTCAAACACCAGTGAAGTTGTTAACTAGCAAGCCCATTTCGCATTCACACCATCTCACCACCCCAACATTCCAAATAGGACAATTCTGTATTTAATCACTACATGAATGACAGAAAAGACCAACGAATCAAATGTCCTGATCACGGTTATATATCTGAGCAGGAAAAAACTCATTGTATCATACTCGCTACCCGTTTTGCTATCGCCAAATTCCTCACGATGAATATTAATACATTCACCTTAGAATGGCTGAGCTACTTTCTCCCAATGCAAGTAACTTACTAATTCTCCAGCCCAACCATGAAATATGTCTTATTTGACTACAGTCCTTTAATGAACAGCATACATACTTTACGTCAAACACCAGTGAAGTTGTTAACTAGCAAGCCCATTTCGCATTCACACCATCTCACCACCCCAACATTCCAAATAGGACAATGATAGGAGCAGGGGCAGGGTGAGGAAACGGTTGAGAGAATAGTGAAATTATCTCATAGATTATCCTACCCTTATGCCCTTGGGGCTTGAGAGGATATTCCCTTTGCTGAACCCTGACCTGACCCTCTCCCTGCATGTCTTCTACTTTACCAAGTATCTGTTGGAGAAAAAATTAATTTTTATCGAGCCAATAATGGTGCATAAACATTACCTATGGTACATAAACAGACAGGTAGCCTACCTAGACTCCCCTGAACCCTTACCTGACCCTCCTGGCCTCTCCCTGTATGTCTTCTACTTTACCATCTAATTGTTAGAGAAAAAAATTAATTTTTAACGAGACACTAATGATGCAATAATGTGCACATCACTAAATTTGGTAAATAAGCAGAAAAGTAGCTAGAGAAAGAAACGGTTCAAATGTTCAATTAAATAATACTCCGTAATAAAGTAATAAAGTAGATGGTTTAACATTGATTTAGAACAAATACCTTGAGAAAAAACAATTTCCCTGTGACTTCACTAAAGAGATACCGCATGTTCGAAAGCCTTGAACATTCCACAACTTTGTCTGTATTCAATTCTTTGAACTCCCCTTTCAAGTGCATCCTAAGTTTTATTTTATCTTGTTGACGATGCTCAACCAATGCAAATGCATATGTTGTAGGGACTGATTTACCCTCTTCAAACTGTAAAAGAAGATACAGGCAACTTAAAGTAAAATAAGAATGGTAAAAAATGTTGCAGAAGAAAATACCTCATGAAGCACAAAATGTACAAGAACAGCTTGATTTTTTAAAACTGAAAACTACACTTTAACGAAAAGGGTGCTTTCAAGCGAGCCATGTGAAGTAAAGTTAAACTATATATGAATGAATACCTTCTGATTTGAAACCAGCAATAGATCATTCTGCTTTATTGATCCTGCATCTATACAGATGACCATTGGCAAGTGAAACCCGTCGAGTTCGCTTCTCTCTGCTACCATAGCAAGCACCCACTCTGTTTCTGCAATGATACAAAAAAATTGGACAGAATAAACACATTAGATGCACAACAGTGTCCCATGTAGACTTGGAGAAGTTGAGGGGGTATGCATCAAAACAATGATACATGAGATTTTTAAGTTGACACTCGTGCTCTACCTCCTGCTTTCTGGTTCAGAGTGTAATTAAAGGGAAAGAAGTATATTAAGAAAGATAACCTTCATCTCGTTAATGCAGGTAAACCATGAGTCCACGACAACATTTCCAAAAGCCAGTTTAATAGAATGTGATCGTAATCAAGTCAGTATGCCATATCAGTATCAGTTTTAAGTCCATTTACAGTAAAGAACCCTCTTTTGAGTAACTTGAGAGAAGATGCCTTCTTGTGTAATCGGTTGATTCGGTTTTGCTCAAATCCCCTTTCTCTCTAAAGCTGAGCAATGAATAGCTCCACATTTCTACTCAGGTACACAAAAAATATACCCATAAACAGTTCGCTGCTCACTAGACCAAGTCAAAACCATCTTTATGGAAGAATTTCATTTGCTCCCTTTTCAGCTTTTATATATTTTTTGGTGTGACTAATTCCTCTCAAAGTGACAATAAAACGAAATAATTTCAATATGCATAATGTATTAAACTAACAAAGAAGCTGAAAATCAAATCTAGAAACAGTACCTTCTTCATCGTCATCTTTTTTCCCTTTAATAATCTGAGCTTTAGCTTCTTCGAACATAAGAGGCTCAAAAGTAGCAATGTAGTCATCAACGTCACTGTAAGTGTTCTTCACTTTTCTGACCCCTAGGGCTCTCCCGGTTAAATCATTTTTGTTGCGTCTGTGCTTCTGAATTCCATTCAAAGAAAAAAGAAGAAAAATGAAAGTGAATACCTGCCACTTGATCATAAATTGTTATTTAAAATGTGGTTTTTACTTACATCAGAATCATTAAGAAGGCGGAAGTAGTCCCAGCTAAGGATTATTTTGTAGAAACGTGTAATGCAAGCTTGATGACCTTCACAGAGCGCGCTCCTGTCAACCGCCATTACAGGCTCGGCGGCAGATAGGTAAAAGTGTGTATAACTGCTCTGGAATCGGCCAGGGCTATGGACGTGTTGAGACTTCAGAAATAGCTTGAGATGGTAATAAATAGACTATGGCGCGGATTAAGCCTTTATTATTGGGAGATTTCCTACTAAATACTAAATAAAAGTACAAGAACGATCGCAACTAGGGTGGTAAACGAATCTTTTCTAAAATTCTAATTCGTATAAAAGGATTCGAATTCCTAAAATTCAAATACAAATACAAATAAGAATATTAAATTTGATTCTAATTGTTATCAAATACAAATAAGAATATGAGTGTATTTGATTCAAATATTAATCAAATATATTCGATTAATAATAATGATAATACTAATGTCAATATTAATAATAATAGTAATAACACTATAATAAATTTTAAAAGATAGTAATACCTTCAAAGTGTAGTCCATATATACACTTTTGCATACAGATTCCAATCCTATTTGTAATAAATCAGAATATAAATATGAATACAAACAATTTTTTGGTTCAAATGTCTTTCAAATACAATACACATAACTATGTATTCGTTTTGAAGAATAAAATTAGAGTTGTTTGACTTTGATATAAACAATTATCAACTTATTTCACACATTATAACTATAATTTCTAATATGTGTGTGTTAGTGTTTATTTCAAAAAGTTTGAATGGATTTATATTTATTAATTATAAAATTAATTCACTTTAGTATATTGTGCACCATCTAAAAATGTATTGATCCATTAAATTTAAAATCTAAAAACATATATTAAGTCATAGCATGCATTTACAACATAAAAAATACAGAGCATAAGAAAAGTTATTTTAGAATGATATTTGACTCATATTTAACCTATGCTCAAATCAATTCGATATTCGTAAATGATTCTTTAACTATTCGTATTGTTAAACAAATACAAATACAAATCGAAATTAATATTCATTTCATATTTAATTTGAATTCGAATTCGTATTCGAAAAAATTAAACAAATACAAATACAAGATTTCATTATTCGACTCGATTCGGTTCGTTTACAACCCTAATTGCAAAAATAGGAGTTCAATGTTTAAAATCTCAAAATGGGACTACATCTTCCTATTCTACCTTTTCTTTTGTCTTTCCTAATAGGATTTTTTAAATAATCATTATAAAACATTTAAAAAATAAAATAAAAAAACAAAAATTTGTAAAAAATAAATAAAAAATATACAGAGCTTGTTAGTCCCAAAATCAATCAACAATCATACAATATAATAGAAGCAGAGAATCACATAATGATTTAACAGTATTTCGACGATGAATTTCCTCTTCCTTATACCGTATAAGCTCTCATAAAGATATGAGCGTTAATATGCGTTGAGGCTTGTTCGAGACTTAAGGTTTGCTTAAGTTAGCATCCTTTTATACATAAGGATGTCTAACTTGAAGCTTACAAGTGGGCTCACGGGCTGAAATACATTTGTGGCCCATATTACACATTTAATTAATAACTACACAAATACAAAGATATTTAATTAGATCGGACACCATAAAATATTCTCAACAATCTCCCCCTTGGTGTTCAATCGTGTTGAATCAGCATTGCAGCGCAAATATCTTTGTCTTTGTTGTTATTCAGCTTCCTTTGTATTTGAACTTGACTTCTTGAGAAGGCTTTATGAAGAAATCCATACAATCTTCCCTTTGATGTCTTCTTGGCAATTTGATCTTTGATGGCGGGGGTTGAGGAATCTTTTGCTTATAATCCTTGCCTTCCAGAAGTAGCTCTTGATCAGCTTGAATGAACTCCGGTGGCGCCTCTAGAATGATGGTTCTGATGGTTTTCAGGTGTGCACGGGATTCATCTTCAGTACGCGAGTATCTGACCTTTGTCTCCTCCACAATGTAGTCTTTTTGACTATTTGAAATGAATGCTTTTGAGGAGAGTCAGTCGGTTGCACAGGGGAAAATGATGATTGACTTGTGAGCGTAGCTGACCTTTTGATGTGAAGCTGACTTTGTAGTTGATGCTTTGAGAGAATAGAGCGTCGTCGTTTTTTGTGTTGGAGGAGAAATGTCCGAGAATGATTTTTTAGAGTAAACAGCATGCGGACCACTCTCCCCCTCTTTATTTTATTTATTCTTTTATTCTGGGTAACAAAACTGAAAAACAAAAAGAAAGGTTAAATGATAAAAACCGGATACACTGGTGGCCTGTAAAAAACTATAGAAACATTAAAGCTCTAACAGAACTTCCAACTAGTTATTGTGAGGCATCCCAAGTAGATGTCACTTTGGTTGTTATGGCATGATCATAAAGATCAGCAAAGATAACATAGCCTCTCGGGGTCGTGTAGACACCCGTTATCATCACTATAGGGATACACTCAAGAGCGATGGCCTGAACATGTTGGTGATTTCTATGCTGCAACAGCACGACTTCCTTCCAATCATTTCTATAGTAGATGAGCCCTATGGAATTTATCGCGGGTCATGAAGACCTGCAACTGACTCTAAAAAGTGTCTGTGTCCTAAGAAATTCAAAACATTTGGGAGTGAGAGAACTAGACACGATGTGATCAATGAATGTTCAGTGGCGTGGGGTCGTGGGCCACTGTAATCAGTATCAGTTGCCTCAGAGGGAGACGGTGATAAGAGATGAGGTTCCCCGTGAAATATGATTAAACACTTGTCTATTGGGAGACAAATGAGTGGTCTAGGGTATGGTTGTGCATGCGCCGTTTGGACAAAATGCAGTGACTTCTACCCGGGATCTGAATAAATTCAGTCCTAAACCTATGGGGTATGTCCAGAGTATTTGAGTGACTGGGAATAATTTTCTCAATTGATAGCACAATAGAGGTAGCAGATTTGACAGTGATTTTTGTTCTCTTGCTCACTTGAGCTTTCTGCTTCCTCACTCTCATAGTGTTCACTCAGCTACTCACTCACTCTCGGCTTTGTCCCTTGGGTAGGCTTAGTTGGGTTTACTAAACCATTGAGACTTATCTCTCATTTCTCTTTGATCTTTTCTCTTTGTGCTTCCCCTCAACTGGAGCATTCAACAGGATGCCTTTCACGATGATTGGCACTTGGGAGGAGAACTTTGAAAACTCTCCCTTAAAATCCGTATCCTTGAGAGAATCCTTACATTTTACATTGTCTAGCACCAGGAGGAGAAAAATGAAACTCCCCATCAAAAGTTGCACGTTGTGTTGTTTGTTACCCGGAGAGTAAAGTAGAAAACTCCCCCTTGGAATGTGCTTTCTTCGTTTTTTGGCTCCAAGATGAGTGAAAAAGAAGCACTCCCCTCAGAATAAGCATTTGTTTCTTGTTCTTGGCGTGTGCCGGTATTGAAGTGTGCATTTCTTGATTTTCTGCTCAGTAGAGATTATACACGCCAGTACTCTCCCTCATAATGTGCACAAGTTGATTGCTCATGGCTCGTCTTCATACCCGCCATGTGTGTGGAGCAATCGGATCAGTTACCACACATAACGGACCTTCAACACATATTAAGTATGTTTCGGTACCCATTTCCAGATGGGTCGTTCCTTGGAAGCAGCGAACAACTCTTTCACTTTTTGTTTAATCTGGGATCCTAAGCTAGCTGACTGAGAGGAGTTTGACATTCTTAATTTTTCAGCTTCAGTCTTAGGAACCCATTTTTGTTTGAGCTTTTGAGCAGGAGAGGTTTCATTATCACTGAGTGAATGATCAGACAAGTAGTCTTTGAGAATTGGTTCTTTAGAGAGTTTTCTCAAATGTTTGAGTGAGTGAACCTTGAGGGGATATTTCAAACATGGTAGTGTATACTCTCCCTCAACGTTCACCTTTGCGGAAGCGGATTTCTTTTGGACTCTCTGATCATTCATATTCCGATCTTGAGTGAAGGAGGCATCAGACTCGGAGCAGCATTGCATGAAAGACTTGATACAGTTCTGAGTAGAAGAGCTTAAGCAGTGATTCTTATGAGATGTCTTCCTTTTGGCATAGAAGAGAGCACTTGAACCCCCGTTCATATCCCTCAGACGAGATTCTTCTTCCTTCTTTATTCTTCTTAACTTGTCCTCTGTCCATTCTCCTCTCCTTTCCACTGTCCTCTTCACAGGGGCCTTTATCGGTGAAGGTGACTCAGAGTGAGAAGTGGAAGTTTCAGGATCATTTGTAGATTTTCAGAACAGTTCTCAGAAGACGGAGGAGAAGGAGAAGCACAGTTTTCAGATGATGGAGGAGAAGGAGAGTGTGAGCCTGTGCTTGATTGAGAGGATGTTTGGAGCAAAGATATTTCATTCAAGAGTTGTTCTCGTTCGAGTTCAAAAGCCTGTTTTTCTTTATCAAAAGCTTCTTTCAATTCAGCAAACTTTCTCACAAGGGGTGGAATGTATGCTGGTTTGGCTACATGCTCTGAAGTTGAGGGTTCCTCTTGATCTTGCACAGTCTCTTTTGCAGGGTAAAAGGTTGGAATCTCTTCAGTAGGAGTCAACGGGGGCTCTTTTGTTTCATAGCTCTCGTTCAAGGCAGCATAATCAAAAGGAATTTCTATTCCGAGGTTAGCTCTCTTGGCATCTTCTTCATCATTCGTTTCTTTAACACTGAGAAAAGACATCAACTTAGTCAATCCAAGACCCATATAATCGATGTCATGCAGTTGAGCACATTTCACCTTCTTCAAATTACATGGGTTAGACAGACCGAGTCCTTCTTTAAAATTATAGAAACGGGTGTCTTTGGGTTGGTTCAAGAAGATTGTTTGTTCAGTCTGCCCCTTTGTAGCAAGTAAGTCTTCAAGATCTTTGATCTTGCGGTAAAGGGTACTTCTTTTATTTTGAAGAAAATCGTTATCAACTTTTGTTGTGTTTCGCTCTATATGGGTCTGATTCAACTCCTTTGTTAGATCAACTATTTTCAGAGTTAGCTTCTCTGTTTCCAAAGTTATTTTCTTAATCTCTTCTTTGGAATTGTCCATATGTATACTCAATGAGGTGGACTTATCCAGCTGCTTCAGTAGGACTTTGTGATTATTTGCTAATCTCTCTTCCAATTCCTTGATTATTTTGTCATTATCTTTTGAGGAATGAGTTTGACACGTACATGAACAAGGAGATATAGCGTCCATTGCTGTTGATTGTTGAATGTTGACCGTAGACCTTGAAATTTCTAGAATTTTCTGCAATTTTCTGGACCTTGAAATGTAGCTTGGTCCTTGAGTAAAAATAGTCTTAACCTTGAGATTTTTTTTTTATTAAATAATTATTATTTTTTAATTAATTATTTTTTTTAATCTCAAGGTTGACTCTTGGAAGCTTTGATTGTAAGGTTGACCTTTGGTGTTGAAGATTTGAGCTCAAAAATTGAAATGGGCTCAAAATTAGCTCTTGAAGTGAGAGTTTTATAAAAAGTGTACTTATCCAAGAGAAGGAGAGAAGGAATCTTTTTAACAATCCCACACTTAAACTCCTTGGGAACTTTTGAGCATATAAATAGGAACCACTCCTTCCTTAGTAGTAAAAGGTGAAGGAGAAGAGGGGAGCTCTCGCGCACACGGGATTTCGGTTTTCAGTTCAAAATCGAAAATTCGCACCACCCCTACGCGGGCGACCTGCGAACACGAATGCTGCAAAATTTAGTGGGTCTCAAAAGACAATTTTACCCCTCGTTCTTATATATATATATATATATTTTAAACCCGAAATCCTAAAAGTCGAAATACTGAGATGTCGAAATCTCAAAATCTCGAAATCCTAAAATGTCGAAATCTCAAAATCTCGAAATCTTAACATATCGAAATCCTGAAATGTCGAAATCTCAAAATGTCGAAATCCTAAAATCTCAAAATCTTAAATTTCGAAATCCCAATTTTCGAAATCCTCAAAATGTCGAGATCCTGCAAAATGAAATCTTCAAATTTTGAAAAACTGAAAACTGTTCTGAATAGCCCTGAAGGTCGAGATTCTCCATGTATCAGTTTCAAGTCAAAATCGTTTCTGCAGCCATGTAAAATTAGAATCTCGAGATCCTAATGTAGAGATCTTCGAAAATTTAAAAATTACAGAAATCGAAAACAGAGATATGCTGTAGAATCGGTTTTGAAAGGCGATTCCAACAGTATAATTTTTACATATTTTCGTTCACAAACAACATTACAAAGGCTAAACTCGAAATTATTGAAAACTTCAGACAAACAGAGTCTTTCAATCGCAGATCCGAAAAATCGCATACAAATTCAATCTTTTTCACGCCTCGGCTCTGATACCAAATGTTAGTCCCAAAATCAATCAACAATCATACAATATAATAGAAGCGCCACATAATGATTTAACAGTATTTCAACGATGAACTCCCTCTTCCTTATACCATATAAGCTCTCAGAAAGATATGAGTGTTAATGTGCGTTGAGGCTTGTTCGAGACTTAGGGTTTGCTTAAGTTAGCATCCTTTTATACATAAGGATGTCTACCTTAAGGCTTACAAGTGGGCTAATGGGCTGGAATACAGTTGTAACCCATATTACACATTTAATTAATAACTACACAAATACAAAGATATTATTAGATTGGACACCATAAAATATTCCCAACAATCTCCCCCTTGGTGTTCAATCGTGTTGAATTAGCATTACAACGCAAATATCTTTGTCTTTGTTGTTATTCAGCTTCCTTTGTCTTTAAACTTGACTTCTTGAGAAGACTTTATGAAGAAATCCTTGCAATCTCCCCTTTGATGTCTTCTTGGCAATTTGATCTTTGATGTCGGGGGTTGAGGAATCTTTTGCTTGTAATCCTTGCCTTCCAGAAGTAGCTCTTGATCAGCTTGAATGAACTCCAGTGGCACCTCTAGAATGATGGTTCTGATGGTTTCCAGGCGCGCACGGGATTCGTCTTCAGTACGCGAGTATCTGACCTTTGTCTCTTCCACAATGTAGTCTTTTTGACTATTTGGAATGAATGCTTTTGAGGAGAGCTAATCGGTTGCACAGCGGAAATGATGATTGACTTGTGAGCGTAGATGACCATTTGATGTGAAGCTGACTTTGTAGTTGATGCTTTGAGAGAATAGAGAGTCGTCGTTTTTTGTGTTGGAGGAGAAGTGTCTGAGAATGATTTTTTAGAGTAAACAACATGCGGATCACTCTCCCCCTCATGACGACCCATTAGAACCATCATTCTAGAGGCACCAAGCTGATGAAGAGCTACTTCTGGAAGGTAAGGATTGCAAGCAAAAGATTCCTCAACCCCCGACATCAAAGATCAAATTGCCAAGAAGACATCAAAGGGGATATTGCAAGAATTTCTTCATAAAGCCTTCTCAAGAATTAAGGACCAAAGACAAAGGAAGCTGAATAACAACAAAGACAAAGATATTTGCGCTGCAATGCTGATTCAACATGATTGAACACCAAGGGGGAGATTGTTGGGAATATTTTATGGTGTCCAATCTAATTAAATATCTTTGTATTTGTGTAGTTATTAATTAAATGTGTAATATGGGCCACAAATGTATTTCAGCCCATTAGCCCACTTGTAAGCCTTACGTTAGACATCCTTATGTATAAAAGGATGCTAACTTAAGCAAACCTTAAGTCTCGAACAAGCCTCAACGCACATTAACGCTCATATCTTTCTGAGAGCTTATACGGTATAAAGAAGAGGGAGTTCATCGTTGAAATACTGTTAAATCATTCTGTGATTCTCTGCTTCTATTATATTGTGTGATTGTTGATTGGTTTTGGGACTAACAGAGCTCAACCACCACCTCAACCACCTTCCAACACCGCCACCTCCGATCGCCGAAAAAGATTGCCAAGTTGGGAAAAAATGTCATCATGATGGCAATTTTGAAAAGAAAGTTGGATATGTTCAGAGAGTAAAAATGTCATTTTTATGGAATTTTCAGAAAAATGTGGCATTTTTTATACAAGATGTTATTCTTTTCCAGCGATCGGAGGTGGTGGTGCTGGACGGTGGAGGATGCAGAGGTAGTGGCCTATATATTTTTTAATATTTTTTTGGGTATTTTATTTTAGTTTTTCAGATTCTTTTTAACTTTTTAAAAATATTTTTTATTTTTTATTTTATTTTTTTATTTTATTTTAATTTTTCCCGATTTTTTAATTAATTTAAAAATATTTTTATGGTTTTTTATGTTTTTATTATAAATAAAACCATGATTTTTTGTATTAATAAATAAATCTATTAGAAATAATAGGTTGTGGGTATAATAGGAAGAAGAGACATATATTAGTCTTATTTTGAGAATAAAAGGAGTATACTCTTAATATGGAATTTTGAGCTTATTTTAGTCCCATTTAGGGCTAATAGCCGTTTATTATTTAATTAAAATTAATTCGGATGTTTTTACTTTTTAGCAACTTGATATGGTTTATTAAAATCTTACCTTATACCCATTTATAACCACCATGTTTTCTGAAAGTTTTTTTATCCGTGAATCCGGTTCACAAACAAAATATGTGTTATTTTGTCTGTGCAAATTTTCCATAAACAAAAATTGTTTGTGAAACGGAACTCATAGACAAAAAAAACTTCACAAATATGAGTGTGTATAAAAATGGGTATAATAGTGGATACAAACATCATTTTTTATTTAAATTTGACATGGTCCGATGAATAATGTCTCATTCATGTGTATTGTGTTATTCTGCATTACTTAAGTTCATTTGATATATTTAAGTTTGGTCGATAATTCAGTGTGCTTAAATTTGAACTTAACACATCTGATCTAGCTGAGGCTAAAATCAATTTAAATGTGACTAATTTTAGTTCTGTGAAAAGGAATAATAATAAAGGCCCTTTCCCATTAATATTATTTCGTACTAAATTAAACTCAAAACACAAAAAATATGACTTATTTAAAAATTTTCAAAAAGTGACATATTTAGTGATAGTTCTCAGTGACTCATTATCTATCAGTGATTTGTCAATCTGAAATACACTACAGTGACTCTTATACAGTTACTCATACATAGTGACTATTCATATTTGTTGGGAAATTGGGCCGGGCCCAGAACTATCAGCCCGTTATCCCCGAACGTAGGCCCGACCAGTCCAGGACGCAGTCTTGCAAGCGGAAATCGACCTTTGCTCATTTACTTATTTATCGGTTCAGTTGGCCCGTTAGCTACGAGATGTATTATTAATTTGGGTCAAGCCCACGTAGATTAGATTTTGGACTTGTGGCAGGTGCCTATAAATAGCCCATCACCCCCATGTATTCTTCACGTTACTTTTACTATACTGAAGTGTTGTCGTTTTCTCTCTCAAGCTATTTTCTAGCAACATTGGTGCTCTCATTGAGAGCTGAACTCAAGTTCTTTTGGTTGAAACTTTGAAGAGGAAGATGGCAGAAACATCAAGGCAGGAGCGAGTTTGCGTTCACACTGAGCACTCAGAGCATCCCAACGGCCATCGTATGAGAAGCCAAGTGGTGAGGCCGACGGGAGATCTGAGGAACAACCTTTCGAGCCCTGGAGACCTGAGGAGTTCGTAGAACCACAATCGTGAGAGGCAATCCGTCCATGATCATCTCGGAGGTGGGCGTCGTGCTGCTCCATGCAGGAACCCGACACCGCTTGATGCTGGGGTGCATGCACTCCAGGAGGCCACTCGTGCTATTGAGGATTTGGCCCAGGGATTCCGAAGATTGATGTCGCAGGAGGCAGAGTGCGAGCATTCGAGTCACATCACCACCACAGACGGATCGTGAAGGGAGTTGTCCCGGAAAGCTGAGCAGCCACGGCATCCCAGGAGAGCTGGCTCTCCGGGCGGACACCATGCTGAATCTCGTCTTCACGTATGTTAGAGGGTTGCAGAGTCTTCCACGTAAGTTCGGCTCTGCGCTGGACGTGCACGAGCGGAACCGGCACCCGATGCAGTGGAAGATTTGAGGCTAAGGTTGGACGAGCTGAGGAGAAGGGTCGTCGGGGGAGAGTCGTACGTGGCCGACCTCCACATCGCATAACCATTCACTCGTGTTGTGATGGAAACGATGTTGCCGAGGGGATACAAACCTTGCAATGTCGAGACTTACATGGGCACTTCGAACCCTCAGCACCATATATCACGATATCTGTCGTGTATGGTCATGATGTGATATGAAGACGCCATACGGTGTAGGGGATTCGCAGCTACGCTAGACGGCCCAACTCGAGAGTGGTATGACACGCTGCCCGACGGAAGCATTGGAAATTTCAGGGGACTGGTCAGGCATTTCCTCCTAAGGTTCGCTGGTTCCCGGGACGTGAAGAAGAATTTCAGTCACCTGTTTGGTCTGAATCAGGGAAAGAAGGAGGCATTGTCTGCTTTCTCGGCAAGGTGGAGTGCAAAGTCAGTCGAGGTCGTCCAGGGTCTTGACGACGAGAACGGGGTGGCTATGCTAACGAATTCCATACAGTCAGGGGTGCTCTACAAGGATTTTGTCAGAAATCCACCAACTTTGTATGCGGAATCCCTAAGGCGTGCAGACCACCAGACTGAGACAAAAGACGTCGAGCAAAGGAAGAAGGATGAAGAAGAATGAAGGAAGAGAGACAAAGGGGATCGTGATGACCCGGAAGACGAGAACACCGATACGAAGCATGGCGGTAAGGGCGGAAAGTTCAAAGGCGAGATAAACAAAAATAAGGTAAAGATGGATATCCCGAGCGGTCCACTCTTACCAACCAAACACCATGCACCTTTAACTCAGTCAGTCGGGACGATTCTCAACTATGCGGAGGAGCAGGGCCTGGTAACCTTCCCTGGGGAGTGTGATGTGGTCACCGCCAAGCGGAACACTAACTAGTACTGTCATGCCCCGGACCGTCTCTGTGCCACGTAGACAACCACCATACAATCCAATAAAGATAACAATCGTTCATCCCTATTAAATCATACAAGGCGTCCGATAGATTCTATTGTCAAACCGATTAGTAATTAAACACATACAATCAACATCAATATCATAATCAAACAAATGCGGAAATGGTATGTTTGATACTTAGCCACACGTGGCAAACACGAGCACGCAGGCCCATAAATTGTTTAATAGAAAACAATGTTCAAAATATCCATGAGCAAATTCAATATTTGAAAATAAGAATGGAAGCACGAACCAAGTCTTCCTTATTGTTGCACTCTGGCCTTATTTGATACTCACCCCAGGCGAAGGTGCAAGTAGTAGGACTCTGGCCTTAACCTGAAAAATAGTGAGGCCCCCGAAGGGGTCAGTACTTCACAGAAAGAAGTACTAGTGACAAGCAGGCTATATGAGAAATAACTAATGTTTCAGACACGAGACCCAAAATAGGGTGATATATATATAGGTGTAACTCATCCACCCGATGATACATACCGTATATATACTTGTAAAATACTTAACTCGTAGGTCATTTACATTTAAAGAGTATTTTAGAGATAAAGTCCTTAATTACCATCCAAGGCACTCAACCCAACCTGGAGTATTTAGGATCATTTACCGTCCAAGGGTATTCAACCCCAACCTAGAGTATTCTTGTAACGCCCCACCCGGTCTGACCCCGCCGACCCGAGCGACGCGTCACTTGGCGGAAAACCGGAACGGATTTAATTAAAAGACTCTTCGTGATTTAGAAAAAATAATCAAGCCATTTTTTTCTTTTCTTTTTTTCTTTTTTTTTTACTAAAACCTTTAATTTAAAATAAGAGATTTTTGTACTTAAAATAAAACTTGTTAAATCAAGCATAACTTATTATTTAATTCTGGAAAAAGTCAAACTCACCATGGAGTAGAATGTTATTAAAATAGACATAACGTAAACATCACAAAATACTTCAAAGACTATAGCGGAAGTTCTCAAAATCACATATGACATCTTAAAGTCCTTAAAAACACCAAATAAACATGACATGCAAATTGAATGAGTCATACGCCTCCTTCCATCCCAGTGCTCCTAGCGGGTTCCGAGCTTAACCTACGGGTAGGAAAACAAACAACTACCCGCTCAACAATGTGCTGAGTGGTACGATAATAACAATAAAAATAATATTAACATATCCTGGCACATATAAACATGTCAAGATCAGCATCTAGTCACACAAACATATAACATACCTGGGTGATCCGAGCAGCTGTTGTAAGAATACAAATATTTATTTATAGAACAGAACATATTCAGATATCATAATTATCAAAATATTTTTATTCTGAGATTATTATTTTTATTATTGTAACAAACAGAAACAATTTCAGATATCATAATTATCAGAAATTTCTTATTCTGAAAGTTATCATAATAAAAACATACTATCCTCCATTCCGTTTTAATTGCAACATGTTGAATTTTACACTATTCACATGTTCTACTTTGACTACATTTTACGCTATTATTTTATGAAAAATATTTTTTTAAAAAAATATTGTTCAATTCATCTCATTACAAATTTTAAAAATCTGATTTTTAATATTTTTTTACTAATAGAATTAAGATATAATTACGATCAAAGATGTGCGTTGGCAAATGTGAAATGTTGACCGTTGCAACTAAAAAAGAACGGAGGGAGTATTCATTTAGCCTTGAACTAAAGAATCTGGACCTAGACCGAGGAATACTAACGGTAAGGAATACGGTCACGAAATTCGTACCCACATTACCCAGGAGGAATATGGAAACGTAATCGCCGGAGCTACATGTACCAATCCCTAACAGAAGCTAGCTGAACAGATCCTTAACAGGAGAGTAATAGTGCTCTAAAACATATTTCAGGAGTGTACGAAGTACACTAAACAGGAGAGCACTAAGTCCTCTAAACAGAATCTCAGGAGTGTACGTAGTACACTAAACAGAACAGGAGTATCTTAGTCAGAGTACCGGATCAAGAGTAAGGCTTTTCCCAAAACATTGATCTTTAGGTTTATTTTCCAAGAATAATATTTTATGGTAATTATAAAATCATAATCCCCATACCAATAATATTAAGTTGCGACCAGCCAAAATAATAATCTAAGTTCACGAAAGTTATTCTCTTAACTTTTTATTGATCATTACTATACAGCCTATACTTAGGACTTCTAGTTCAAGTCAGTCTTAAATATATTTACGTCTCTACCAACATAACTAGTATGTTCTTTTTTAACCATATCCCATGTGTATCTTTCTATATACAAAAGCAGGAGAAATCAAACCATTTTTCCCGCCCAAAGTGTTGTTTATCAAACCGGCTGGGTCGGGTCAACATAGAAAAGTACGTTGTTGCATGGGATCATATGGGCACATCAAGCTGCAATTAATGTTATCTTTGGGGCATGGGAAATTGCATTTAATGCTTTGCAAAAGGGGCTTGCAATTGGATATTACCCTGTGGGTAATTCAACAAAAAAAAGGATGACACCCCATCCCTGAGGGCCCCCCAACCCCGACCGGACGGTACGTTGGGAGGATGTAAATTGGACTATAATCCCAATCTGACAGATAGAGAGTGGGGCTCTATCCCCGGTACTTGCAGAGGCCCTATGCATTTTTAGCATAGTAACCCCTCATCGCAGTTGTCGGGATTCGAACCCGGGACCTAACCCTTGTGACACTCCTTTGCTACCAGTTGAGCTACACCCACCGGTAAAACAGTATTTTAAAATCTGTGGGTAATTCAACCATTCAGCTACGGTGTGTATGAGCCATGCATGAGGTTATGCGGCTCAATGCAGAGCATTTAATGAATACGGAGTATATCAAAAAAATCTTTCCCTTGGATACTGTGCTACGAATGTGTGTTAGACGAGGTGTAGGGCGCAATTTACATTTAATGAATTGTACTTTTAAATCTTTGAGCTTTAGCAGTATGGGTTGATAGATATTTCTTTGACTGAGCATCACATTTAATGAATGGTACTTCAAAATCTTAAGTGGAGATTATGTTGGGCGAACAAACCATACCACACCACATTTCACACTATAAATAGTCACACTAAGTTAGCAGAAGAACAACACCGTACCATATAAGGGATGTCCATGGCATCCACTTTAATTGCTCCTTCCAGATCTTTGGGTATAAGCATATCCTTCCTCCAAGTAAAAGGCACGGAAAGCCCAATTTTAGCTACCACCATTGTTGCCTTATTGACCTAACCCGAAATATAGTTGAAGCTCCAGCCCAAATTTCTTCGGCCCATACTCATTCTACCTGGATCCAACAAATACAAATAAGAAACATCGATTTCCACATTAGGAAATGGAAACCCTTCAAACCATTGCACCGCCTGGATGAAGACCTCTTCGTCTCCCACACTCGAACCACTCAGGGGAAAACCATCCGCCGCCACCATAGCTCCAGAGTGATCTCTCAGAAGAAAGCCAGCAGTAGATTTCCTAAACTGTCTCAACCGGACCCAGTTTAGCTTCACATGCGAAATTGTTGGTCCCGGTTATACTGGATACAGTCTAGAGGGGAGGGGTGAATAGACTGTATTGGTTTTTAGCTTTTTAGACTAAGTATCAGATTTTACAGAATAGCCTGTTCTGTTGACAGAAAAGACTGGCAGCGGATGTGGTTCTGGTAGGGAGTTCTGTTGATTTAGCCTCAGAGAAGCAAAGGCAGTAGGCCTTCTGTTAACTCGTAGGACAAGTTCTGTTGAACACAGATACCAAGTCTGAGGAGTTAGACAGTTCTATCTAAGTGCAAATATTAAAGCAGTAAGTAAATGACACCAGAGATTTTTATAGTGGTTCAAGGAACAACTTGTTCCTCTAGTCCACTGTTCCACTAAGCTGTAAAGACTTCCGTTTACAATGCCTTAGTCCTAGAACTTAAGAAGCTCTCCACGTCTTCTTCAAGCCTAGATGTCTCCTGGGATGCACTGCCTGGCTTCCTTTAAGACTGGTCCTTTCACTGAGTTTCCTGGAAGTATCACCACTTCACTACTCCAGTTACTTGGACGTCCTTCTTGTAGCAAGAAGAGTTTCTGTTAACACAGGGGTTCCTCCAACTAGCTTCGTTACAAAGGATTTGAATGTGATGAGCTTGAAGAGTTGAAGAACACTTGGAACTTTGCTTGAGTTGGAAAAAGTATTTTTCCAACTTCTGACTTCTCTTGTAGAAGATGATGAATTTGAATCTCAAGGAGGCTTTTTGCTTTTAGGCGTTTGAATTTCTTGTATGAAGAGTTGTAGCAATGGTTAGCAAAAATTGCAAAGTTAAGCAAGCTTATCCGGGTGTTCTTCGTAGTGTATCTTTTATACTGAGGTTGTCTTCCCATTGGAGGAGTAGGAGGACAACTGCATTAAATGAGCGATCAGTTGACTTGACCAGTAGAGCCCGGTAAAGTTGGCGGGTTACTATTTTGGGATAAAGTATTCCTGACATTGCGGCCAATCATCTGCAATTACTCAACGGAGTATGGGGAGCATTAAATGAGCATTTAATGCGCGCACTGTAGCTTTTCCGTTCAATACTCCTAGCCGTTGAAGGAATCTTTTAGTTGACTTCCCGGTTTTGTGGAATTCTTCTAAGTGTCAGACCTTCTGGTGTCTTTAACTGAGAGTTGAACAGAGGAGGTCTGGAGCACTTCTGTTGAGAATATATCCAACAGAGACCCAGAAGGGTTTCTGTCAGAGTAAAGGCTAACAGAGACCCTGAGGTCTTCTGTTCTGGAGCAGAGAACCAAAGGTCCCCTGTTTCAATAATGCCTTACGAGGGTCTTCTGCTCTTGGAGCCCTTCTGCTCAGAAGGTCTTCTGCTCTGAAGGCATTCTGCCAAGTCGATTACACTAAGAACTTTACAAATGAAAATTCTAATACATTAAGTCTAAATAGGGGTACTCTAAAGTCCAAATTAATCTAGCATCATCAAAATCTAAATACAGATATTCCTTACAATTTCCCCCTTTTCGATGATGCCAAAACCCTTTAACTATTTCCAGAGAAGTGCCTTCACCATAAAGAAAGATTAAAGTTTAAAAACTTCCATTAAAATCTTGGTGGGCAACTTGGCATAGGAAAATAGTAAGAGTACAGTACATTCAGATAGCAGAATATAAATGAAATAAGCAAACACAAACAGAAGGCAAAAAGACAGGAAATGAGGAAAAGCACTTCAAAGTGAGAAGGCAGAGATGTGATTTTATTAGATAAGATTTTACAGAGAAAATCCTTACACATTCTCCAAATTAGCTGCTTGCAGAGCTTCTTCTTCCAATCTTTGAAGCCTGAGCAGTTATTCATTGATTTCTGCTCTGATCTTGGAAAGGTTGCCAGAGCTTTGATAAGATGCCCAAATGGGAGAAAGCTTGCAGTCCAGATAGCTGAGAACACCTTCATGTATTGTCTTGCCTGGGACAATGTTCTTCTTATACCATTCTTCAGCTTCTTCTAAGGATCCCCCATACCTAACTCTCACAACACCATCTTTGTCCAAATAGAGGTGATGTTGTTGGGTGGGAGTCATTTTGGCCTTCATATCTTCAAATTGAGCTCTGTCAATTCTCTGAGATCCACCCAATCTCCATTCAGTGAAATTAAAGACTTTCTTCTTCTTGTTGCCTTTCTTTACTGGAGATGGGGGTCTAGGTATACCTGCTGCTCTCTTCTTCTGTAGGGCAGCCTCAAAGTAGGGAGTAGGATCCACTGTGGGCTCAGCAGAGGAGGGTGCCCTAGCAGGAGTTCTGTGGGATTGAGGCCTAGTCTGTTGAGGGTCCTCTTCCCCCTTTTTGGCATCATGCAGATCTTCTATCATCAGGCTTATCTTTTGGAACTCTGAGGCCTGAGTGGAGGCTATCTGCTCAAGGGCCTCTGGTAGAGTCTGAGTGACAGAGGTAAGGCCTTCAATGAGACCTTGCTGCTTCTGAATGGCAGAAAAGATGTCCTTGTTATTGGCTTCAAGCAGCACCATCTTCTGATATCTGTCTCTGTCAATAGATAAGAGAGCTTGAGCTTGTTCTTGGTGAGCTCTGCACATTTCCTCAATAGAGGTCAGTTGCCTCTCTGTTCTGGCATCAGATTTCTTCAGAGCCTCAAGATGCTCTGAGATAGAGTTGATTGCCTGTCTTTGATCTAGGAGAGTCTGTTGAAAGATAGAGAGGGTTTTGTGGATACCTACCACTTCTGTTGACAGGACATCCGTTCTGGCAGAGGAGGAGGCTATGAAGTTGTTAAGTGTTCCTGTGAGGTTCTCAAAACGATCAGATATGAACTGCATTCCCGAATTGAGATTATCATTCACATGAGCAAGGTGCCCATAGTGTTTATCATTGATTTGTATCAACTTGTCCATGCCCTGGAGGATTTGTCCACCAAAGTCTTCTGCAGATTCAACAAATTTGTTGAAGGGAATGTTATTCTGTTGTCCATCAGATGGAGGCATCTCTAGACCTCTTCCCTTAGGCAAGGGGTGATGTTCTTGGACAGATGAGAGAGATTCAACAAGCAGTTCATGTTCCAGTTGAGTCAGAGGAGGGGTCTTCTGTCTCTTTGATGTGGCTTTGTAGGATTTGCTGATCATGAATCCATCCATGTCAGATGAGTCTTCATAAGATGAATAGATGGGTATTCTGTTTCTTATTACCTTCTTCTTCTTTCTGAGGAAGGGATTGGGGGCAGTAGAATGCCTAGAATACCCTTGGGGTGCAGAGATGGGGGAGACAGTTGTAGGGTCAGAATCTCTGAGAAACCATACAGGTTTAAGTTTCTCTGCAGGTTGTTGTGGAGGAGGTGATTCTGGAGGTGGGGTTTGATGTTCAGGCTCAGAAGATGAAGAGGATTTCTGTTGGTATGAGGGGTTCTGATGCTGAGAGGAAATTTGAATAGGTGAGGCATTCTGTTGAGGAGGAGATGGTGGAGGTGAAGGTGAGCGGTTTCTGAAGGGAACAATTGCTCTGCAGGGTGATGCAATTTTCTGTTTGGGTGAATGAGGAGGGGTGGGGGTGTTCTGTTCAGGAGATTTAGGTTGAGGGTTTTCTGTGCTGGTGGGAGGTGAGGGAATAAGGGGTTCTGTTGAGATATTAACAGAAGGGGTTGGAGAGATTACCTCAATGATGTTATCCTTGAGCAAAGAAGACATCCACTCCTTGATATGCTCCATCATGGCTTGCCCTTCTGTCTTGGGTACAGAGGGCTCTCCCGGGTTGAAGTTGGGTTGCACAGAGTCAGTTGCCATCTTGGTGAACAGCCATTCTTCAAAGGCTTCTATCTCTCCATCTTCTAGAGGTTTGACTGTTTCCTCTAAGGGTGAGGAAATGAGGACAGCCTTTCCTTTGTAGCTTGCCTTCTTCTTCTCAAGGACAGAGTGAAGAAAGTCGAGAGCAAAGCATTTTGAGACATCATCAGTCCCAACCCAATTCAGGATGGCTTCTTCTTCTGGCTCATAGTGATCAAAATATTGGATTATTTTGTGGAGGGGTCCCATTCTCCATCTTATCCATTCAAGGACCCGGGCAAACTGTCTGTCCAGCAAGGACAGATACCCATCTTTGACAGGACTGGGGTGCTCTGTTGGAGTTGACACCCTGTTCTGTTCAGGAGATGCAGCAGAGGTGGGGATCTCTGGTTCCCCCTGAGTGTCTGCCACTTCCTCAGACACTGAGACCATAGGTTTAGCAACCTTCTTCTTGGATTTTGTGGTCCTCTTCCTCTTCTGTCCAGCCTTCATGGTTGGAGGAGCAACAGGTTCTGCCTTCTTGGTCTTCTTCTTCTTCTCAGCAGAAGGGGCTCCAGAGAGGGGTTTTTGCACCTTCTCTCCTTGTTGTCTCTTAGCCTCAAGCTGAAGTTGTCTTTTCAGCTCTGCTTTTATGGCTTTTTCCCTATTTGGAGAGACAGTCAGAAAAATTACCTTGGTGTGGTCCAAAGTTGTGGCCTTCCTCAAGGTTACCCCTTGTTTGAGGAGCACTTCTGAGATGAGCAGTCCATGCCCTAGCTTCCCAGAGTAGAGGCTAGTCTTTGTGTTCTTCTTCTTGATAACCTCAATCAGGGACTTTACCATGACTTGTCCCCAATTAATGTTTACCCCATGATGCACTGCATAGAGGGCCTTGGCATTTGCAGTTGTGACATCATCGGTGGAGGTGTACTTGCACCATAAACATTTGTGGAAAATGTTAATGAGCAGCTCAAATTCCTTCTTGAGCAGGTTCTTCTTGATGTTGACCTTCTCAACTTCCTCACCTTTTCTGCAAAACTTCTTCTTGAATTCCGGCAAAGGAATGTCAGTATCCTCCAAATCAAGTAGAGAGGCCCTGCCTTCCTCTAGTTGGATATTGAAGATCTTGTTGATGACGTCAGCATTAATCAAAACTTCTTCTCCTTGGACGATGGAGGAGATGTTTTCATCCTTGAAGGAAGCGTTGAGATAGAACTCAACGGTGTCAATGTTACTGTAGGCCTCATAAGTGTGGGTGATGACCTTGCTCAGTTGACACTGTGACAGTCCGTCAACAATGGTGGTCATTCTTTCCGTTTTCTCCGCGAACCTGGGTAGGACTTCCAGTTCGCATCTCATCCCTGTTAGTTCATTCTTGAGAAGAGTTGCCTTTTGTTCCTTGGAAAGATCGGAGAAGCTCAAGAAAGCCATGGAGTTTTAGCGGTTTGAGAGTTTTGGAGAGATAAGAGTTCAAGAGCTTGAGAGTAATGAAAGCAGTAACGGTTTAGGTTTGCGAAAGGGGATTTTATGGGTACGGGTTAGTGGACGTTTGAGATAATTTACGGTTCCAAGGTACCAATAAATGTAAAAAGGGGCGCAGTAAATATTATGCGGTTGGATACCGTTTTAAGGGTAAAAGGGTAAAAGACCTTTAATAATTTACTGGGTCACCCGGTTTTCAGAATTTTCTAAGTCCACAACCTTCTGTTAGACATAAGAGGAGGTTTTCTGTAGAGAGGGTTTCTGTTGCTGAGGTGTTCTGCCAGGGTAGAGGACAGAAGGGGTTAACAGAAGGGGTTCTGCAATAGGTATTCTGTTAACAGGAATTTAGCAACAGAGGGCCTTTCTTTTCAACTTTCCCTTGGAATCTCATCCATCATTCCCAATTCCTCTCTTAGTTTGTTGAACCTAGCCTCAGGAAGAGGCTTTGTCAGGATATCTGCAAGCTGGTCTTCTGTTGGCACATGTTCCATGCAAATGTGCTTCTTTTCAACATGATCTCTGATGAAGTGATGTCTGATCTCAATGTGCTTTGTCCTGGAATGAAGAACTGGATTCTGAGTGATAGCAATGGCACTGGTGTTGTCACACAACAGCTTGATCTCCTTTGCTTGAATTCCATAGTCCTTCAGTTGTTGCTTCATCCAGAGTAGCTGAGCACAGCAACTCCCAGCTGCAATGTACTCAGCCTCAGCTGTACTTGTTGAGATAGAGTTCTGCTTCTTGCTAAACCAGGAAACAAGCCTTCCTCCTAGCAATTGGCAGTGACCAGAGGTGCTCTTTCTGTCTAGTCTGCAACCTGCAAAATCTGAGTCAGAATAACCAATTAGTTCAAAGTTACCTCCCTTTGGATACCATAGGCCTGGATTTGGATTTCCTTTGATGTATCTGATGATTCTCTTTGCAGCACTTAGATGGCTTTCCTTGGGCTTTGATTGATATCTGGCACAGATTCCAACAGAGAATGAGATGTCTGGTCTGCTTGCAGTTAGATACAACAGAGATCCTATGATTCCTCTATATGTTGTTGCATCTACATCCTTTCCTTCATCATCTGAACCAATTCCTTGTGAGGTGTTCATGGGAATCTTCACTGAGGATTTGCCTTCCACTCCAAACTTCTTGATCAGGTCTCTGGTATACTTCCCTTGATTGATAAAGATCCCTTCTGGAACTTGTTTGACTTGAAGTCCTAGGAAGTAACTGAGTTCTCCCATCATACTCATTTCAAACTGGCTCTGCATCACTTGAGAAAATTTCTTGCATAATTCTGGATTAGTACTACCAAATATAATATCATCAACATATATTTGTACTAACAGAATATGATTAGCAACAGAGATTTGAAATAGAGTTTTGTCAACCTTTCCTTTAGTAAACCCATGGTTCACTAGGAAAAGGGACAATGTGTCATACCAGGCTCTGGGAGCTTGCTTAAGACCATAGAGGGCCTTTTTAAGCCTGTAGACACAAGAAGATTGAGTAGGAATGACGAAACCTGGTGGTTGTTCCACATAAACTTCTTCTTCAAGATCTCCATTTAGAAATGCACTCTTGACATCCATCTGGTAGACCTTGATGTTGTTGTAGGCAGCATAGGCTAGAAAGATTCTGATGGCTTCAAGTCTGGCAACTGGTGCAAAGGTCTCATCAAAATCTATTCCTTCTTCTTGACAATATCCTTTAGCTACCAGTCTTGCTTTATTCCTTACAATGTTGCCATCTTCATCTGCTTTGTTCTTGAATACCCATTTGGTTCCAATGACATTCTGGTGCTTTGGCCTAGGAACAAGTTCCCACACTTTGTTCCTTTCAAACTGAGTGAGCTCTTCTTGCATAGCATTGATCCAATCTGAGTCTGCAAGAGCTTCTTCAACAATCATAGGTTCCATTTGAGATATATAGCAGGCAAGCATTGCTTCTCTTCTTGATGTGGATCTGGTTTGAACTCCACTTCTGATTTGACCAATCACTTGGTTAGGGGGGTGATCTCTTAACCATGTTAGGTCAGGTTCTGTCAGCTGCTGTCTTGGTCTCTCTGGTTCCTCATCTTCAGAGTCTTCATCTTCATTCAACAGAAGGGGGTTTGGTGCAGGTGTTGGAAATGCAGGGTTGTCTGCCACCTCTTCTGTTGGTTCTGGTGTTCTGTCTTCTATGCTGACTTCCTTGAGGATCTCTGTTACCTCTTTAACAGGGATGCTTTCATCAAACTTCACATGTATAGATTCTTCAACATGTAGGGTCCTTCTGTTGAGTACTCTATAGGCTTTACTGGTGTTTGAATAACCTATAAAGACTCCTTCATCAGCCTTCTCTTGAAAGACTTTCAGATGCTCCTTTCCATTGTTAAGAATGTAGCACTTGCATCCAAATACATGAAAGTAGCTGATGTTAGGTTTTCTTCCCTTCCAGAGTTCATAAGGGGTCTTCTGGTGATTCTTGTTGATCATGCTTCTGTTCTGAGTATAGCATGCAGTGTTGATAGCTTCAGCCCAATATCTCATAGGCAATCCAGATTCTACAATCATTGTTCTTGCAGCTTTTTTTAAAGTTCTGTTCCTTCTTTCTGCTACGCCATTCTGTTGAGGGGTTCTGGCGGCAGAAAGTTGATGAAAAGTCCCATTCTGATCACAGAAGTCCTTTATGACTTGGTTGACAAATTCAGTTCCTCTGTCTGATCTGATTGTCTTCACTTTCAAATTCTTCTCAGTCTGAAGTTGCTTTAACAGAGATGGCAACTTCTGAAGAGTTTCATTTTTCTTTGATAGAAAAATAGTCCATGTATATCTGGAGTAGTCATCAACCATGACTAGGGTATATTTCTTGCCACCAACGCTTGGAGTCTCAACGGGTCCAAATAAATCCATGTGAATCAGATTTAGAGGACTTGTAGAAAGATCTCCAGCAATGGGTTTGAAGGAATTCTTCACTTGTTTGCCCTTCTGACATGCACTGCATAGGGTCTCCTTCTTGTACACAATGTCTGGTAGCCCTTCTACAATGTGTTCTCTGGCCAGTTTGTTGATTGTTTTGAAATTCAAATGGTTAAGCTTCTTGTGCCAGTCCCACCTTAGTTTTGAATCTCCCTTAGCTATCAGACAAACTCCATCCTTTGCTGTGTTCCAATCAACTACATAAATGTTCTTTTTCCTTGATGCTGTCAGAACCACTTCCTTTGTTGTCTCATGCTTCACATATCAGAAGTCCTTTGTGAATTCAACAGTGTAGCCTTTGTCACAGAATTGGCTAGCACTTAGCAAGTTGAACTTCAGTCCTTTGACATATGAGACATCATCAATGACTATCTGGTTCGTGATCAGCTTTCCTCTTCCTTTTGTTTGACCTTCTTTGTCATTACCTCCAAAGGTAACTCTAGGTCCTTTGCATTTCTGGAACTCTGTTAGGCAACTTCTGTCACCTGTCATGTGCCTGGAGCATCCACTATCAATAAACCATTCTTGTTCAGAGATAGCTCCAGCACACAGTTCCTGCAAGATTAAAAGAAAGATTTAGGTACCCAAGCAATGCTGGGTCCTGGGGGGTCATGGAGTCTGGGTAGTTGGTACCATTTTGGTCTCATCAAGTGAAACCTTTGTGGGTGGTACCCATTGTCCACCTGGTAGTTATAGTAAACTGAAGTGTGATTCACTTTGGGCAGATGCTTGTGAGGGTCATGCTTCCTGTTTACATACTTTTGCATAGCTTTCTTTGTTGGAAAGAAGTCCCATATACTATCAAGAGCAGAGGGACGGTTAGCTTTGGGCTTCTGAAGTTGACCAGCCAACCTCTTCTGCCTAAAGTTAACTTTCTCTTGATATTTGCCCTTTTGGTGATCATTTCTGGCACGATTGACATGAGGTTATCTGTCAATGAATGGTCTTTTATTTTTGTTATCTTGAAAACCTTTTCTGTTGTTAGGTTTTCTGCCAGGTTCATTATTTTTCAAAAGGGGTTTCTGTTGAACCTTTATCTTTCCCTTTTCTGGTCTGACTTCCTCATGAACAACCTTGGTGGCAGATACACCAGCTTGACAGATGGGGCTAGAAATCAGTGGCACTATGACCTTATCTGCCTTAGCAACACTAGTGCTAGGCATTACAGAAGGCTCACCTGATTCTGTTGAGCCATAACCAAGACCAAAACCAGTGCCAATCTGTTGATCAAGTACAATCTTTTCCATGGAAGACTGGGCCTTCTGGTAAGCTTTGTTTTTAATCTCGAGAGGCTCTATTTCTCTTATTCTCTTGAGAAGAGAAACATTTTCAGTCTCCAGTTGATCTCTTTCCTTAATTTGAAGATTGATTTTGATCTCAACCTCCTTTTTCAAGTCAAGAATCTCAGCTTTTAACTTACTGTTTTCTTCTGTTACAGAGGAATAAGTGGCTTGTATGGCCTTAAACTCTTCCCAAAATTCTGACATTAAATCAGAATCAAAAGCTAAGCCTACCGAAGAAAAACTAGATTCAGAAGTAGAGGTTACCTCATCATCAGAATGAGCCATGAGGCAAAGGTCTTATGTCTCAGTATCAAGGCAACAGAAGGCCTCATCAGAATCTGAGTCAGAACTGGATTCTGTTTCTGACAGAGGGTCTTTCTCTAGCTGTTCTGTCACAAGTGCCTTTCTCCTTCTGGAGTTGTCTTCGTACTTCTTCTTTTCTCCATCCTGTCCTTGTTTCTTGGACACCCTTGGATGGGGACAATCAGCCTTGAAGTGACCTGGTTGTCTGCAATTGTAACAGAGAAGCTCTCCACTGCTTTCTGTTCTTTTGACCTTCTTGTATGACTTTCTGTTGAAAGATGGACTCCTTCCATCTTTGGGATTCTTCATAAACTTTTTGAATCTCCTGGCAAAGGCAGCCATATATTCGTCAGATAAAAGTAGTGAAGGGTCAAAATCATTTACCTTTGATGTGCTGGCAGTGAGGGCTGTAGTGGTCCTCTCTTCTGGTACATCTTCATTTTCTTCAGTCATTTCAAACTCATGAGCTTTGAGATCTGAAATGAGCTTATCAGTGGGATAAGTCTTTACATCCTTGCTGGCTTGGACAACAACCACCTTCATCTTCCATGCTGAGGGCAGTCCCCTCAACACCTTCAGGTTGATCTCCTTGGTGGTGAGTTCTTTGCCAAGCTCAGAGATCTCTCTAGTGAGAGTGAGGAGCCTGTCATACATCTTGGAGATGCTTTCACCAGGGAGAAGTTTGAAGTCATCAAACTTCTTGTTGGCTATTGTCAGCTTGTTGTCCTTCTCTTGCTCATCACCAGCTCCAATGAGCTCAAGAGTATCCCAGATTTCCTTAGCAGTCTTGCACTTCTTTATTCTGTTGAAGTACCTATCATCAATGGACTTGTAGAGGATGTCCTTAGCAATATTGTCCAGGTTGTACTTTCTCCTCTCTTCAGTGGTCCATTCTGACTTGGCTTTACTGATCATCTGGGGTCTGGTGTTGTCAATAGCATGCTCAGGATTGACCTTCTGGAAGCTTGTGAAAGGGCCAATATCAAGAACTTCCCACATCTCATCATGCAGAGCACAGAGATGTGCTTTCATCCGGATCCTCCAGTCATCAAACTTAAGATCTGAAAACATAAGATTCTTGGACAAGGAGTGATCCATTATATCAGATAGAAATGAGGTCAAACAGAAAAACAAGTGGATCTTTGTTCAGCAAATAACCTAAGAGATTATTAGAACAAGGAGGCTCTGATACCACTTGTTGGTCCCGGTTGTACTGGATACAGTCTAGAGGGGGGGTGAATAGACTGTATTGGTTTTTAGCTTTTTAGACTAAGTACCAGATTTTACAGAATAGCGTGTTCTGTTGACAGAACAGACTGGCAGCGGATGGGGTTCTGGTAGGGAGTTCTGTTGATTTAGCCTCAGAGAAGCAAAGACAGTAGGCCTTCTATTAACTCGTAGGACAAGTTCTGCTGAACACAGATACCAAGTCTGAGGAGTTAGACAGTTCTATCTAAGTGCAAATATTAAAGCAGTAAGTAAATGACACCAGGGATTTTTATAGAGGTTCAAGGAACAACTTGTTCCTCTAGTCCACTGTTCCACTAAGCTGTAAAGACTTCCGTTTACAATGCCTTAGTCCTAGCACTAAAGAAGCTCTCCACGTCTTCTTCAAGCCTAGATGTCTCCTGGGATGCACTGCCTGGCTTCCTTTAAGACTGGTCCTTTCACTGAGCTTCCTGGAAGTATCACCACTTGACTACTCCAGTTACTTGGACGTCCTTCTTGTAGCAAGAAGAGTTTCTGTTAACACAGGGGTTCCTCCAACTAGCTTCGTTACAAAGGATTTGAATGTGATGAGCTTGAAGAGTTGAAGAACACTTGGAACTTTGCTTGAGTTGGAAAAAGTATTTTTCCAACTTCTGCCTTCTCTTATAGAAGATGATGAATTTGAATCTCAAGGAGGCTTTTTGCTTTTAGGCGTTTGAATTTCTTGTATGAAGAGTTGTAGCAATGGTTAGCAAAAATTGCAAAGTTAAGCAAGCTTATCCGGGTGTTCTTCGTAGTGTATCTTTTATACTGAGGTTGTCTTCCCGTTGGAGGAGTAGGAGGACAACTGCATTAAATGAGCGATCAGTTGACTTGACCAGTAGAGCCCGGTAAAGTTGGCGGGTTACTATTTTGGGATAAAGTATTCCTGACATTGCGGCCAATCATCTGCAATTACTCAACGGAGTATGGGGAGCATTAAATGAGCATTTAATGCGCGCACTGTAGCTTTTCCGTTCAATACTCCTAGCCGTTGAAGGAATCTTTTAGTTGACTTCCCGGTTTTGTGGAATTCTTCTAAGTGTCAGACCTTCTGGTGTCTTTAACTGAGAGTTGAACAGAGGAGGTCTGGAGCACTTCTGTTGAGAATATATCCAACAGAGACCCAGAAGGGTTTCTGTCAGAGTAAAGGCTATAAGAGACCCTGAGGTCTTCTGTTCTGGAGCAGAGAACCAAAGGTCCTCTGTTTCAATAATGCCTTACGAGGGTCTTCTGCTCTTGGAGCCCTTCTGCTCAGAAGGTCTTCTGCTCTGAAGGCATTCTGCCAAGTCGATTACACTAAGAACTTTACAAATGAAAATTCTAATACATTAAGTCTAAATAGGGGTACTCTAAAGTCCTAATTAATCTAGCATCATCAAAATCTAAATACAGATATTCCTTACAGAAATATTCGGCTTCATCCATCGAAGAATTTGGGGTTTTCTTAGCTTGAGTTTATCTGTACCCTGCACCTTATCATTCACCTAACACCAAGCTAACATGTAATTTATGATTTTTTATCACAACACCCTTATCCGGCACTGATGCATTCAACGTAGATTCCTAGTATTTTTTCCACATGTGCCACGCTATTACTTCAGGTAAGATCAGTATATAAAGTTTATCCATAGTTTTACCTTTAGTCGAAATCCACTACGACATGATTTGGCATTTAATGTTCATTGCTTTTCCGTTTCCTGTCAACAGAGAATTAGCAAAAAAAAAAACACCACACTGAGTTTGCTGAGGGACATAAAAGTAGGATGTGATCATGAGAAACGCTTGTTTGCCTACAAAATGGACACATAGTCGGATATGGTGTTGAAAACGCAACTAATCTCTCCGGAAAAGGGAGACCTTTGTGCCACAATCTCCACAGGAAAACACTGATCTTAGGCATCTACTTTGGATGCCAGATAAGATCATTTGATAAGGCCCTACCTCTTTGAGGCCTTAATGCTAGATAGGCTGATTTAGATGTAAAGTTTCCATCTATTGTGTGTTTCCATTTAATGTGTTGTGTGTCCATGATCACCATCTCTTCTGCCTTCTCATTAATGAGGTTGATTCTTCTCCATGTAGGAGAATCAGTTGGCTTGACCTCACCCAAAGCCCGTCTGCCATATTTACTCCTCATAAGTTCAGAACAAATAGAACCTCCTACATGATATTCCCACCAAAGTTTGATGACAGAAACTTGTAGAATATCGGCCAATGACCTAAGCCCAGTTCCACCGGACTCCTTAGGCGTGCACAAATCATTATATTTAATCCATTGATGTTTTTGCTTATTATTGCTATAAACCCAGAAAAAAACAATTACTTTTCTTTTGATCATGTTTATGACTGCCCTAGGGAGACTGGTAACTGGTAGTACGTGCAAAGGTAGTGAATTAAGCACATGCTTAATTAACACCAATCTTCCCTTTGAGACAACCACCTTTTACTCCAAGTAGATAATTTTCTGTCAAAGGAGTCTAAAAGGTCTTTGCAATGTGATACCCTAGTAATGCCTTGGTGAAGCTGCACTCCCAGATACTTCATTGATAATTTTGAAACCTTCATTTCCAATGCATTTTCAATTTGTAGAATTCTGGCTAGGGAGGTGTGTTTACCAACAACAAAACAACTCTTCACCTTGTCAACCATCTGTCCTGAAGCCCCTTGATAATCCTGAAGAAATCTATTAAACTTCCTGATAGATTTAGAAGACCCATTAAGAAACACCATTAGATCGTCTGCGAATGCCAGATGTGAAATATGGACGCCTCTTCCAAAATTAAAAGCTTGAATAGCTCATGTAGACACCAAATTGTTGAGTCCCCTTGAAAATGCTTCAGACATGATGATGAAGAGTAAAGGGGACAACGAATCTCCTTGCTTGACCCCACGCCCGGCTTAAAAAACCAAAAGGAGCCCCATTTATGAGTATAGAAATGTAAGTAGCCCTAAGATTCCCCAAAATGAGATTAATCAAAACTTGGCTAAAACCAAATTTTTCCAAAATAGCATGTAAGAAATCCCAGGAGACCTTGTCGAAAGCTTTTGCCATATCCAATTTAACCACAATGTTAGAAGCTCTAACCTTCCTATCCAAGTTAGGCAACATTTCAAGAGCAACTAACACTTGATTTTTAATTTCTCTCCCTTTCATAAAACCTGATTGTTCTCGGGAAATTAATTTGGGAAGAATAGAATTCATCATGCTTGCCAAGATCCTAGGGTTCACCTTGCTGATGAAAGTAGATAAACAAATAGGACGAAAATCACCAAAAGCAACTGGATTTTTCTTTTTATGGATAAGAACCATATTGACATTCCCCATCCCCTTTGGAATAGGTATGCCTAAGAAAAATTCCTGAACGGCAAGAATAACATCCCTTTTAATAATATCCCAGCATCCTCTATAGAAACTCCCCCCATAACCACCCATAACCACTGGCCCAGGGGCAGCCTCCTGACTTAAGCCCTAAATTGCCCCCTTTGACTTCAATTTCCCCCGGTAGATCCCCGAGATAGATATTATCTTCTTCATTTAAGACTCTAGGAATATACCCCAGCACTCTATCATATGAAAAAGTTGCTTCCTCCTTATACAGATTACTGAAAAAGGAAACAACTTTGTCTGCTATTTGATCTCTGTCATAGCACCAATTGCCATATTCTTTTTTAATGGCCACAATATTTTGCCTTCTATTCCTATCCTTTACAGCCTCACGAAAGTAATGAGTGTAAGCATCTCCCTCTCTAAGCCATTTAATTCTCGCTTTTTGTTTCCAACAAATGTCATGTTGCTTGGCCCTCAACTGAAGTTCTGTCTATTTCTGGAAGCAAGCAGCTCTATTAAACTCACTCGGACTATCTTCAAAAGCCTTTTTCAGCGATCACAACCTCCTCTTCAATCCTCTGAGCTTCGGAAAAAATATTCCCAAAAACATTATCATTCCGATGTTTAATATCCTTCTTTAGTTTCTTTAATTTATCACACAGCCCTCACATACCCCCAAAAGTGGGGTACTCCTCCCACGTCTTCTTGACAAACGACAAAAAATCATCTTTGGAAAACCACATATTATGAAACCGGAACTGCTTAGGAACTTTAGGAGAACTTTCCTCACAAATCAGTAAGATTGGGCAGTGATCAGACGACGCTTTAGTCAAATGCTGTGTACGAACTACATTAAACTTAGAAAGAAAGCCTTGATTAGCCAAGTACCTATCAAGTTTCTCCCAGATTCTTCTGTTTCTCCTCACTCCCGACCAAGTGTAAGTAGATCCAATAGTAGGCAATTGTACAAACTCACACCTATCAATACAATCTTAGAAATCCAACATAGCATTAAGTGAAGGAGAAGAAGGCCCTTTATATTCAGCAATTGAGGAAACCACTTTAAAATCTCCCCCCAAAATCCAATCTGAGTGACTTTGTTGAGTAAATTGAAATAAACCTTCCCACAATCTTGCTCTGTCAGTCCTGGTGTGAAGCCCGTAGACCGAAGAAAACGTAAAAACATAATTCAAAGGAATGAATTTTACCATAACCAAGAGAAACGGATCCCTTTCCCTGATGTTGGTAATTTCAAACGAACTGGAATTCCACATCAACCAAATCTTGTTATTTGCAGACATATACAAATCCGAGAAGCCCAGACTAACTTTAAAAGACTCCCCTTTATTCTGATTCACAAGCGGTTCAATAATAGAAACTAAATTCATAGAATGGTGCATAACAAAATGACGTAACCTCGGGCACGAATTAGCAATGCCCCGTAAATTCCATGAAAGTAGCTTCATAAGAAAACCTCGACGAGGGCTCTGTGTTGATCCTCTTGGCAGCCAGTCTAGTTGTGACTGGCCGTTGAGGAATGTCCTTAGTCTTCCTTTTTAGCACCACTCCCAACGCCTCCCCCTGTTTGTTTTCTATTGCTTCAACATTCTTTTGCAATTCTTGACAAACTGCTTGCCATGCTTTTATGGTCATATCTCCCAAAACAACCAGTTCTCCCTCAAACAAAGGAGCCCACCAATGCAAATTTATGTTGCTCCGCAAGTAGTGAAACTTCATCTTCAGAAAAACTAATCGCGTGCATACCTTGGTGCCTGAATGGCACTTTGAGAGGTATATTCTTATTAGCAGCCAGAACTTCAGCAAAAGAAAGGACTGTAACACCCCGGCCTCACAGGACCTGAGGTAGCTACTCTAGACCAATAGTACTGTCCTCACAAACCACCAAGAGCCTTTACCGCGCACTTTGTCCTCACTCATGCGCGCCCTGAGAAACTTCCCAGGGGGTCACCCATCCCAAGACTACTCTCGTGCAAGCACGCTTGACTTTGGAGTTCTTGGGTGATGAGCTCCCTTAAAAGGAGATGCACCTCTGTTGGTACGAGTAGTACTATTAATCCATTTAAATTAAATCTCAAGTATTACAAGGACGACCGCCCCCGACCCACCGGCCGGAGCAGTCCAGACTGGTGCAGCGATCATCAGTGCACGATCGCCAGAGCGCTAGGGTTTCTTTAAAGTTCTACACATTTAAAAGTGTAGAATATCTCTAACCTATTATAACCTATATTCCATATAGTTATGTATCCTAAAACCATGGTAATAGATCTAACCATTAATTTTAACTTATTTTTCTTCTTAAATTCACAACTATACTTATTTCTAGATGACTTCCATATTGCTAAAAAATAATTACTTTCAGATACAATTATGTACTCGTAATCAATAGTTCTAAAAAAACATTCTTAGAACATACAAAGAGCTAAGGTTATATAATGCTCATCATCCCCATAACATAACAGAAACGGGGATGAAAATTATACTAATATGACAATATTAAAATACCCATTAAATAAAATGGGGCGGAACCAGTACTGACCTTAAAGAAAGAGTATAGAGAATATCACTAGATTGGGAACTCCTCACACCGCCGGTTCTCCATCTTAATTAGCCACTGGTTTGCTCTTTCTTTTATTTATTTAGTTTTTTATTAATTCAGGATAAGCTAACCCCCTAACTTGGTCATGCGATGGTATATAAAGATACACCATATTAATAAGCTAAGGTAAAGCCAAACTCCATTGTTTGCTATACAGTTTCAATTCGGTCAGACTTGGTGGTATTGCCACCTCTATGTCGGCCAATCAACAAAATGTATTTATAAACCAGAATCATTCTTGTGTGTAACGATACAGAGGTTATCTTCGGCCAACTAAGTTATACTATCCTCATCATCACTTACTTTGTTCCCATTGTTACAAAATGCTTCACGTGGCATTAAGTTATAATAATATGATGCATGTTAATTTGGCTTATTCCTATCCCAGAAGCATTCAGAGATTTTAATTTACCCAATTTGTGTAATTGGATGTGGAATGGGTGGATCTTACACCATTTTCCTTTTTCTTTTTAAACTTTTGTTGATTACTTGAAAATTCCCTTTATTTAATCCTACTAGTGTAGTTTCTTTTATGCCTAACTTATGCAACACAATCAAGTTGCATAGCTGAATGACGGCAGAACCTAATTCACTAGCGGCGCCACCACCGAAGGGAGTTTGGAGTGGCAGACCTCCTTCGCAGGCTGTTGGGGGTGGTCGTACGGTCGTACCTTTGCAGATGTGGTTACCAATCGAGATGCACAAGTTTCTCTATCAATGAAAACACACACAAGATTTAAAGGAGTTCCCGCGATTACTTTTCCAGAACAGGAAGTTTTGGACCTCGCTGCTCGTCACCGCAAGGCTTTGGTAGGCTATTTTTTCAAAACTAGACCTAGTTTGGTTAATATGAGGAAATCTTTTGAAAATATTGATTTTAAAGGAAATATCCAGCTAGGTTTATTGAATCAGAAACATGTTTTCATAAGATTTGATATTGATGAGGATTATTTACGTTGCTGTAATAAACAAGCAAGGGTTATTCATGGCTGTGTGATGAGGGTGACGAAGTGGACCCCTGATTTCAGGCCAAACGTGGAATCTCCTATGTAGGGGTGGACTCGGGTCCGAGCCGGGCCTAGGCCCGGGCGGGCCGGCGGTTCAAGAATGGTGGACCCGGGACCGGCCCGGGTAGCCACCGGGTCCGGGCCTCCGTTTTTTTTTTTTTTTTTTTTGCTTTCCTAACCCCCCCTCACCCCCTCACCCCCCCAACCCCCCCCCCAAACCCATCCTACCCATCAAGTCCAACCCGGGTGGAAACCGTGGGACCCCAAAAATGAAAAAAAAATAAAAAAAATTCAATTTGGCCCGGGCCCGGCCCGGCCGGTTCACCAAAATTGAGACCCGAGCCCGGACCCGCCCTACCCCCGGGCCTAGGCCCGACCCGGACCCGGACCCGAGAACCGAGCCGGTCCCGCACAGTAGCGGGCCGGGCCGGTCCACGGGCCGGGTGGCCTGACCCGAGTCCAAGCCTACTCCTATGGTTCCAGTTTGGCTAGGTTTTGAAGACCTGCCAATACATTTATAGGATCCGAGGGCTCTTTTTGATATTGCATCTCTTATTGGCAAGCCTATGAAGATTGATGCTGCTGCAGCATCTTTGGCTAGGCCATCTTTGGCTAGGGTTTTGGTGGAACTAGACCTTACCAAAGAAATGCCTACCAAGATCTGGATACAGTATGGGAATAATGGGTTTATGCAGACAGTACACTATGAGAACATGCCTCAATATTGTTCTAAATGTCTCCATTTGGGACATTCTGAATCCAACTGCCCCAAGAGACCTTCAGCTACATTAGCTATCACTATGCCTAAGGAAAAATGGACTCCTAAACCTACGGCCAACACTGATGTTAGCCAACAGAAAAAATACACAAGGAAAGAGAAGGGGAAGGATTAGGGATGGATTCGGTTCGGGCCACCCGGCCCATGACCCGGCCCGGCCCGGTACTGTGAGGGCCCGGGACCGGCCCGGTCGGGCGGTCCGGGACCGGGTCTGGGCCCGAACCGGGGGGAAGGGGCGGGGCGGGCTCGGTTCAGCATTTTGTGACCCGGCCCGGCCGGGTCGGGCCCGGGTCCGGTTCGATCAATTTTAAAAAAAAAAATTGGGTTGGGCTCCTACTAGCCGTTGGGGGTGGGGCTGGGGACAACCCAAACGGCTATATAGCCGTTGGGTGGGTTATAGGGGGGTCCGGGGGGGTTGGGTGGGGGGGGGTGGTGGGGGGTGGGGGGTAAAAAACCCTATAAATACTCCTAATCTTAAACATTTTTTCATAACTCTTCTCCAATTCTTCCTAAATCCTATTCTTAACTCTCTACTCTCTAATTCTCTTATTCTCCATTCTCCAATATATTATATTTATTATTTATAGTTTATATTAATTATCTACTTATATAAATTATAAATAGATATAAATAGTATTATATTACTTATATTTGTTATCTAATTATATATTACTTATATATTTATTATATCTATTAATATAGTTGGAATTATATCTAATTAATTTGAAGTCATTCTATTACTCCCATCCGAAAGACCGAAAGTCCGAAAGAGGTACGAAATTATTCTATTATTTACACTTGTTTAATTAGTAGTTAATTAGTATAGTTGGAATTACGATTTTTTATTAATATAGTTGGAATTACGATTTTTTATTAATATAGTTGGAATTACAATTTTTTTATTAAAAAATATGTTGTACACAAAACTAGTTAATTCACTACTTAATTTGCTATAACTCGAATTAATAGTTAGATAAATAGTTAATTAGTTTTTTACAATTTTTTATTAATTGCTACATTTGACTCTAGTTTATAAAATATGTTGTACACAAAACTAGTTAATTCACTACTTAATTTGCTATAACTCGAATTAATAGTTAGATAAATAGTTAATTAGTTTTTTACAATTTTTTATTAATTGCTACATTTGACTCTAGTTTATAAAATATGTTGTACACAAAACTAGTTAATTCACTACTTAATTTGCTATAACTCGAATTAATAGTTAGATAAATACTTAATTAGTTTTTTACAATTTTTTATTAATTGCTACATTTGACTCTAGTTTAAAAAATATGTTGTACACAAAACTAGTTAATTCACTACTTAATTTGCTATAACTCGAATTAATAGTTAGATAAATACTTAATTAGTTTTTTACAATTTTTTATTAATTGCTACATTTTTTAGATGGATCGTCCTAGATATTCGGTTGATATGGGTAACCTCGAGCGCAACCGAACGAACGAGCTTGCGAGGAAGAGATCCCGCAAAGGTAAATCACATCTCGGCTCTTCATCTCAAAGTCAAGATGATTTTGATACGGGTTACGTAAGGAGGGATGTGGATGCGATGACCGACGAACAACTAGAACAAGAATTGCACCGACATAATTCCCGCTTTTTTCAAGACCAACCGAGGACCATTGACGAAGAAGAGCTCGAGGACGAGGATGACGATGTGGAGGAAGCAATTCCGGAGAGCCACGACGACGAGGAGGAGGGTGGCGGCAGCCATGACGCCGACCAAGCAGCCTCATCCCAAACAGGTACAAAAAAAAGTAAATCTGAATTAATGGCTAATAATTTTTCTAAGTGGAAGGACCCGAACACCGGGAATTGGACCGCAACTTGCAATTGGTGCAAGAAAAACTATAGCTTGGGGATTTCCGGCGGATACGGATCCGCCACAAGACACCTTAAGTCCAAACACCCGGTGGAGTATGCAAAATTAGGCGGCGGAACGGGGAAGCAAACGCAAATATCGAGGTTTGCAAATAATCAACAAGCTTTTGGTAATTTCTCATACAATGATGCACAAAATTTGACATGTATGGCTAACTTACTTGTTGAAGAAAATTTGCCGTATTTGTTTTCTGAAAGTCTTGCTTTTCGTGATTATGCACAAACTTGTTTAAATCCGCAATATAGAGGTTATAGTCGCAAAACGGTTAAGAAAGAAATTTCAAGGCTTTATTGTGCGGAAAAGGTAAGGTTACAAAATTATTTTGCAAACTTTGATGGACGTGTTACTGTATGTTCTGACATAGGGAGGATACTTATCATAATTTACATTATTTGGGTCTGACTGTACATTATATTGATAATGATTGGCATATGCATAAACGTGTTCTTACTTTCCGTGAATTTAATGATCGTCACACCGCTGAACATATTTATATTTTGATTGAACGTATTTTAATTGAGTATAATTTAATTGATAAGGTGTTTGCTATTGGTTTTGATAATGCTACTAATAATACTGCTGCTATTCCTAGATTGCGTGAATTGTGTGGTTCTACTTCTTTGATGGGTAGATTTTTTCATCAACGATGTGCATGTCATGTTCTAAATTTATGTGTGCAAGATGGTCTAAAAGCGTTGGGAGCATCGTTGGAGGTAGTCAAGGGGGGGATTAGACGTATTTGGGGTAATGGACACCTTAGGAAAAAATGGCATGATTATTTGATAGAAAGAGGTGAGAGATATGTGACTTTTCCAAAAGATTTGTCTATTCGTTGGAATAGTACCTATAAGTTAATTGGAGTTCTTCTTAGATATAAACAACATTTTCCTGCTTTTATGAAACAATATGATAACTATATTATAAACTCGGCTGAGATCGACACCTGTGAAAAAATTTGTAATGCTTTGATATATTTTAATAATGCAACTGAAACTTTTAGTCATGTTTATAAACCTACCTCAAACCAATTTATTCGTGAAGTTGTTAATCTCGCCGGTGCTTTTTCAAATTTTGAGAATGCTGATTATGTGAATTATTTTGTTGGTTTTATGAAGGAAAAGTTTTTAAAATATTATACACATATTCCGCATATTTATGGTATTTTGCATTTGTTCTCGATCCTCGTTTTAGACTTGGTTCTTTAGAAGAATGTTTGAATTATTATTATGCTGCTTTTTTTGGTCCATTGCCAATGTATGAGGACAACCCAATTGATCCGAAAAAAGAATACAACGAGATTAGTGATATATTTTATGCATTATTCAATGAGTTTCATGCACAATATGGCAATGTGCCCCCTCCCCGACACAAACATCATCTAAAGGAAAATCAATTTTCAAATCTACGTTTGACAATCTTATTAAAAAAACAAAATTAACTCCCGCTACACAACAAAGCACAATTAATGAGATTTCTTTGTATTTAACTTATGATGTTGATTTTGAAGAAGATGATGATTTTGACGTACTAAACTGGTGGAAGGGAAAAGAAAGAATGTTCCCGGTTTTAGCAAAGATGGCTAAGCAAGTGCTATCAATGCCGGTTTCAACGGTTGCCGTGGAACAAGAATTTAGTTCGGCCGGCAATGTTCTAACACAAACCAGAACGAGGTTGAGCGCTGAATCTCTTGAGATGCTTATATGCTACCACGATTGGTTTAAAGCAGCACGTAGAGCTCAAGAAATTGACATCACTCCATCCCAACACTTTATGGATGAATCTACAGAGAGTGGCTCTACTTATGCCGGAGATTCCGATTAAAAACAATTCTAGTTCCTATTTAATTTTCAAATGTAGTTCCTATTTCATTTCAAATAAATGCACTTGAAGTTTGTTTTTTAATACTTGTATAAAACTATAAAGTATAAAATATAAATTTAAAAAAAAATTACCCGGCCCGACCCGGCCCGGCGGGTGGCCCGACCCGTGACCGGACCCGTCCAACCCTCAGGCCGGTCCCGGGCCCCCTATTCTAGAACCGGCGGCCCGACCGGGCCTAGGCCCGGCCCGAATCCATACCTAGGAAGGATAAAGTCCAAGTTGCAAGTCCTGTTAACACAGTTGGTGCAGAGCCTATTATTACAGAGATAACAACATCACAACACAATGCAATTCCTAAAGCTACTGAGGGGCCCACAATTTTGAAACCTCAAGACAACCCACAAACTGAAAAGAAAATATCTAAATTAACTGCTGAAATGGTGGCTGATCTTGAGGGCATTCTTCTCAATCCTAGTCACATACTCTGTGAAGCAACTGATGATTCATCTTTGAAGAAGCTACATGAAAAGTTGGAATGGGATTCTGAAATGGCTGAGAAGATGTATCACTCTGATGGGGAGAGTGATCACAAAGTTGATAAGGAGTCTTGGTTAGTCAACTGACCTGATATCTGCAACATTATAGAAAGGATGGTTAAAAAGCAAGATAAGCTTGATCACAATTATACAGAGGAGCATTCTACATGTGACAATATGGAGTATCAGGAAGATACTCATAACAGTGGAACAGAGGACAATATGGAAACAGATAAACTCAACCAGGATGAGGGTTTTATAAAAGTCACAGGGAGAAAATCAAAAAAGGTAGGTGCTGAGGTTTCCTCAATAACTACTAGAAATGCAGCCAAAAAGAAAGATAGCCAAGGGCTCTGTCCAACTACTGCAGTTGGTCATTAATGAATTGCTTATTTTGGAATGTTAGGGGTTTGGAATCCTCCAGTTCCGGACTTTATTCCCTAACTAATCAATGGAGGGTTGATATTGTAATTGTTATTGAGCCTATTTCTCATTTTTCATAATTAGTTACTTTCAAGTCTAAGATTGGGCTAGATGAGGTAGCTTCTTTTGATGATAATAAGATCTGGGTTTTCTGGAATAAAGATGAAGTTTGTATATCTGATTTTAAGGTGCAGGAACAGTTGGTTCACTTTAAGGTGACTAAGGGGAATTTTGTGGGATGGATTTCTGCCATATATGGGAATCATTGTTATATTAAAAGAAGGGAGATGTGGGCTGAATTAATATCTATAAGCCAAACTATGAGTACTCCTTGGTCAGTGGGGGGAGATTTTAATGCTATTGCAAACTTCAATGAACACCAAGGAAAGAGTATTCCCTTACTTACCAGTATTCAAGACTTCTCAAATTTTATTTCTGGATGTAATCTTATTGATCTTCCATATTCTGGCTGCAAATACACATGGACAGGGGTTAGAGCTAATGGAAGGGTTTGGAGAAGATTAGACAGAATATTAATCAATCATTCATGCTTAAATATGTTTGATAATATTCTGGTTACTCATCTTGCTAGTTCCCCTTCAGATCACTCACAAATTCTTGTTCAATGTTCTCTTAATCAATACTGGACCTAAACCCTTTAGGTTTCAAAATATATGGTGTTCTCACAAGTCTTTTATGGAGGTTGTTCAGAGAAGTTGGACTGCTCAAAATTTTGGAGGGGGAATGAGGGGGTTGGTGAAAAAGCTTCAGGTGTTAAAGAAAGATCTCAAAACCTGGAATGTGCAGAACTTTGGAAACATTTTCGAAGATATAAAAGACTGTGAAGCTTCAGCTTTACAGGATGAAAAGGACTATGTAGACAACCCTACAACACACAACAGAGAAAAATGGTCTCAGTCTAGGGCCTTGCTATTAGCCAAATATAAGTTAGAGAAGAAATTCTGGAAACAGAAAGCAAACATCAAATGGCTGAAAGAAGGTGATGCTAATAGCTTTTTTTCACTCTTATGTTACTTTCACACATAAGATGCAGGCAATTACAGCAATTCAGAATTCTAATGGGGATATGGTGACCAATATTCCTGAGATATCCGAGACAGCAGTTGATTTTTTAAAGCTTTGTACTCTGAGGAATATGTGGAAGATACTGGTCAGATTTTGAGATTCATTCCACAGTTATTACTGAAGATGATAATCATTTTCTTACCAAGTTACCTGAAGAGGAGGAAGTGAAGAGGGCAGTCTCGGATTTAAATCCTAAAGGAGCTCCTGCGCCTGATGGATTCAATGGTAAGTTTTTTAGGAAATGTTGGCATATTGTGGGGTGTGATGTGATTAGGGCTGTTCAGGAATTCTTCATGGGAATCAATATTCCCAAGGGGTTGTCTAGCTCACGGATTGTGCTTATTCCTAAGAAAGAAAGGCCTACTTCCTTTGCTGAATTTAGACCTATTTGCCTTTCAAATTTTGTAAGCAAAATATGTACTAAAGTGTTATCATTCAGGCTTAGTAATATTTTGCCCAAAATTATCTCAAAGGAGTAGGCAGGTTTTTTAAAAGGAAGAGACATTGCAGAGCAGGTTCTTATTGCACAAGAAATGATATATTCTATAGATAAGAAGATTAGAGGAGCTAATGTGGTGGTAAAATTAGATATGACTAAGGCATTTGATAGAGTTTCCTGGACTTATCTATCTGAAGTTCTAAATAAATTTGGTTTTTCTAATCTTTTCATTCAATTGGTGATGAATAATCTTAAGGCCACTCACCTATCTGTTCTGATTAATGGGGCTCCACAAGGTTTTTTTCAACCCAGGAGAGGAGTTAAACAAGGTGACCCCCTTTCCCCTTTCCTCTTTATCATTGCAGCAGAAGGTTTTTCAAGGGGTTTGAAATGGCATATGGAGCAGAATATTATTAAGCCTTATTGGGTTGGGGCTCAAGGTTTTCCTATTTCACATTTGGGGTTTGCATATGATTTGTTAATCTTTTTAAATGGTGAAATCAGATCTCTTATTAAGTTTAAGATGTTTTTGGAGACTTACCAAGCTGCTTCTGGTCAGAGCATTAATCTTGAAAAGTGTTTTGTAGTGGTGGGTAAGACTGCTGAAAGAAGAAGGCATAGCATTAAAGAGGCTCTTGACATGAAACTGACTACACTGCCATTGAAATACCTTGGTGCCAACCTGCACAAAGGGGCTAATAAATATCATTATTGCTCTCAGTTGATCAAACAATTTGATCAAGCATGTCTTGAATTCCATTCCGTTACACATCTTGGTTACAGACACTCTACCCAAGAAAGTAATAAAGATACTAGAGATCAAGATGGCAAATTTCTTTTGGGGCTTTTCTAGTGATAAAAATAAATATCATTGGAAAAAGTAGCATAAACTGTGCATTCCTACAGATGAGGGTGGACTGGGAATTAGATTGTTGTCTGATATAGAAAAGGCATTTACTCTGAAGCTTTGGTGGAAGTGGAAAACTGGAGACTCTCTTTGGAATACTTTTATTAATGACAGGTATCCTAGACATGGAAATTTCACACCTAAGGTGATCGATTCTGCTATTTGGAGAAGGATTTGTGTTGTTAATGCAGAAGCTATGACTCTATGCTCACAAAATGAGGTTGGTGAGGTGTATTGAACCTTGGAAGAAAATGGAAATTTTAGCCTTCACTCAGCATACAATCAGGTCAGGGAGGGGTCTGTTAAAACTTTTACTCACACTCATATCTGGAATACTCGACAGACTCTGAAAATAAAAATATTTTTGTGAAAATTGTTGAATAATATGCTTCCTATTCCTGACAATTTACAAAGATATGGTTTGGTAATCAGACCGTCCATGTGTCCTCTATGTAGATGCTCAGAAGACAATATTAACCATATTTTCCTCCACTGCAAGGTCTCCTATTCAGTTTGGGTATACTTCATGGTTCTGTTTTCTATTCTTAATCCAAACAGGCCAGCTACAATCAGAGAAATATTGGTCTCTTGGTGGCTAAGAGCAGGAAGTAAGAGGCTGGAAGACATTTTTAAACATAATCTCCCAGGTATAATATGCTGGAACATTTGGAAACTATACTCTAATTGCATTTGGGGGAAAGGAGACTATAGTTGTACATATACTTTTATCATTAGTCAGACGAAATTGTTTACACAACAATGGATATATTCCTTAAATTTGTCTAAGATTTCTTCGATTAACGATATGTTATTCGAAGAACAGTTGATTCCAAGGAATTTTTAGATTTCTGGTAGACGTTTTCAGATTACAAAATGGAGGAAACCTATTGAGGGATTCAAGCTAAATACAGATGCTAGGTTTATACCTGGCAAAGCAGCGGGCGGTGCGATTCTGAGATCGAGCAGTGGTTCTATGATTTCTGCCATCAGCTTTCCGGTGAATGCTGAGTCTCCCTTAGAAGCTGAGCTGAGAGCTCTGTTGTACGCAATACGTTGGGCTGTGGAGAAAGACTTCAATGTTTTACAGGTGGAGTCCGATTCACATGCGGCTATTTCATTTTTGTTGGGGATGGAGGTGCGAAGATGGGGTCAGGAGATAAAGGAAACCCTACTTGTTTTAGGAAAGCGGAAGGTTGGTTTCAGGCATATTTGGCGAGAAAGTAATGGGGTAGCCCATTCTTTAGCGGAAGCTGCAATGGTTCGGGTCAAGAATTTTAGCAGCCCAAATGATTTACCTTTGCACGCTAAACTGGTACTCAACCCCAAACTGGAGTATTCTGGATCATTTACCCAAGGGTACTCAACCCCAACTTGGAGTATTCTAGATCATTTACCCCCAAGGGTACTGTGACACTCCAAAATTTCAATTAAAAATAAAATAATTTTATTAGTGAGATAAAATGTTACAAAATTTTAACATTTGTGAGATTTAGTCTGATAAAAATGGCCCGATAATAGAAGTAACATTTTATATCAAAGACCAGTTATACATAAAGTATAAAGTATAAGTAATAAAAGTTATTTTATATAATTATTTTAGATTGTATGGCCGAGAGGCCTATATGAGAGCGCCATGTCATCAAATAAAGATGATGGGGCGATAAAATGGCCGATGGGCCCGTAAATAAGCTTCGCGCCATCAAATAAAGATGACAGAGCGACCTGCACGGGTAGCTCAGTTGGTCGAGCAGTGGGAAAAATTGGACGTAGACCAAGGTTCGAATCCCGCAGCGGCCAAAAGGGGGTTTTCAGAACCTGAAATAAGGCTGGCCCTCTGGTGCGCACGGGTAAAGGCCTACTTCCGCTTTGCCGACTGAGTCACCGTGATTTACTCCCCCACCATCCTGTCGGGTCGGGGTGGGGGGCCCTTGGGGTTGGGAATTCAACCTTTTTGAACGAAGATGACAGAGCGATATATGGCTGATGGGCCTGTAGATGAGCTCTTTGTCATCAAATAAAGATGGCATAGCGATATATGGCCGATGGGCCTGTAGATGAGCTCTTTGTCATCAAATAAAGATGACCGAGCAATATATGGCTGATTGGCCTGTAGATGAGCTCTTCGTCATCAAATAAAGATGACAGAGCGATATATGACCGATGGGCCTGTAGATGAGCTCTTCATCATCAAATAGAGATGACAGAGCAATATATGTCCGATGGCCTATGGCTGAACTCTGGGCTCCTTTAGCTTTTTAGCCGGAGACCGCAAGACGTTCGCTATATCTGAATAGGGGGACGAGCCAGTGGACGTCTGTCTGAATATGAGGACGACGACGCTGATGAGTCGGTCCGAATATGAGGACGACAACGCTGAAGAGCCGGTCCAAATATAAGGATGAGGCAATGATAAGCCGCGTGTCATATGAAGGTGACGGTCACCATCCAGGAGGGGATTGGCGGGCCTGGTCGCTAGATAAGGACTTCAGTGCTGGGGCCGGTCTAAATGTGAGGACGAGGCGATGATAAGCCGTGCGTCATATAGGGGCGACGGTCGCCGTCCGGGAAGGGATGACGAGCCCAATCGCTATAACAAGACTTCGGCGCTGGGAGCCGGTATTGAGATAAATAATCACGTCGCGGCCGAGAGGCTGATCGCGATGTGCGGATGACAATGATGAGGAGCCAGTCCAAAATATGATGACGAGGCAATGATGGGGCCGATCGTCATATAGAGGCGATAGTCACCATCCAGGAGGGGATGGCAAGCCTGATCGCTAGCCCAACACACTCGACGTTGATGAAGCCGGTGTTGAGATAGGGTGTGACGTCGTGGCCGAGGGGCCGGTCATGATGTGAGGTCGTCAGCACTATGAGGCTGATCGAAAAGTCCAAGCAACGGTCGCCATCCGATGAAGGAACGACTGAGACCGGTCTTGGGGATAGATAATCACGCCGAGGCTGAGGGGTCGTCTATGATGTGCGGACGGCGATGATGAGCCAATCCGATAATATGATGACGAGGCAAGAATGAAGCCGATCGTCATATAAGGGCGATGGTCACCATCCAAGAAGGGATGGCGAGCCCAATCGCTAGCTCAAGATCGCGTTGAGACCGAGGGGTCTGCCGTGATGTGAGGATGACGGCGATGATGAGCCGTTCCAATAAATGATGACGAGGCCATGATGGGCCAACCGTTATATAAAGGAGACAGTCACCATCCAGGAAGGGATGGTGAGCCCGATCGCTAGCTCAAGACTCTCGGCACTGAGGAAGCCGGTCTTGAGATAGATTATCAAGCCGAGGCCGAGTGGCGGGCGTGATGTGAGGATGACGGCGATGAGGGGCCGGTCCAAAAATCCATGCAACGGTCGTCATCCGGTAAAGGAATGACTAAGACCGGTCTCGAGATAAATAATCACGTCGAGGCCGAGGGGGGCGGTCGTGATATGAGGACGAAGGCACTTAGGGGCCGGTCCGAAGATCCATGCAACGGTCGCCATCCGGTAAAGGAATGACTAAGACCGGTCTCTAGATAAATAATCACGTCGAGGCCGAGGGGGTCGGTCATGATATGAGGATGACAATGATGAGGAGTCGGTCCAAATAATGATGACGAGGCGATGGTGAAGCCGATCGTCATATAAAGGCGATGGTCACCATCCGGGAAGGGATGGCGAGCCTGATCGCTAGCTCAAGACTCGCGACGCTGAGGAAGCCAGTCTTGAGATAGATGATCACGCTGAGGCCGAGGGGCCGGTCGTGATGTGAGGACAACGGTGATGAGGAGCCGGTCCTATAATATGATGACGAGGCACTAATGAAGCCGACCGTCATATAAAGGCGATGGTGAGCCCGATCGCTAGCTCAAGACTCGCGGCGCTGAGGAAGCCGGTCTTGAGATAGATGATCACGCCGAGGCCGAGGGGCCGGTCGTGATGTGAGGACAACGGGGATGAGGAGCCGGTCCTATAATATGATGACGAGGCCCTGATGAAGCCGATCGTCATATAAAGGCGATGGTCACCATCCAGGAAGGGATGGTGAGCCCGATCGCTAGCTCAAGACTCTCGGCGTTGAGGAAGCCGATCTTGAGATAAATAATCACGCCGGGGCCGAAGAGCCGATCGTGATGCGCGGGCGGCGATGCTGAGAAGCCGATCCGATAATATGATGATGGGGCAATGATGAGCCAGCCGTCATATAGAGGCGATGGTCACCATCCAGGAAGGGATGGCGAGCCCAATCGCTAGCTCAAGACTCTTGGCGCTGAGGAAGCCGGTCTTGAGATAGATAATCACGCCGAGGCCGAGGCCGAGGGGCCGGTCGTGATAGGAGGAAGGGCAAGGCGTTGGCGCCGGACTGAACATGAAGGACGGTGGAGCTGGTCCGAAGATGAGGGACGGCGCAGGGCGCTCGTCTGAGATGAGGGAAGGCGCTGGGCGCTCGTCTGAAAATGAGGGACGGCGCTGGGAGCTCGTCTAAAAATGAAGGTCGGCGCTGAGCGCTCGTCTAAGATGAGGGACGGCGCTGGGCGCTCGTCTGAAGATGAAGGACAGCATTGGGCGCTCGTCTAAGGACGGAGCTGGGCGCTCGTCTGAAGATGAAGGACGGCGTTGGGCGCTCGTCTGAAGATGAAGGATGGCGATGGGCGCTCGTCTGAAATGATGGACGGCGCTGGGCGCTCGTCTGAAAATGAGGGACGGCGCTGGGCGCTCGTCTCAGATGATGGACGACGTTGGGCGCTCGTCTGAGATGAGGGACGACGCTGGGTGCTCGTCTCAAAATGAGGGACAGCACTGGGTGCTTGTCTAAAAATGGAGGACGGCGCAGGGCGCTCGTCTAAGGTGAGGGACGGCGCTGGGCGCTCGTCTGAGATGATGGACGGCGCTGGGCGCTCGTCTGAAAATGAGGGACGACGCTAGGCGCTCGTCTAAAAAATGAGGGACGACGTTGGGCGCTCGTCTGACATGATGGACGGCGCTGAGCGCTCGTCTGAGATGAGGGACGGCGTTGGGCGCTCGTCTGAAAATGAGGGACGGCGCTACCTCGGACGACTGGTGGACCCTCTACACCGACGGCTCCTCCGCAACCAAAAATTGCGGGGGAGGGGTAGTCCTCGTTACTCCCGAGGGCTTCAAGGCATACTATGCAATCCGCTTCTCCTTCAAAGTCTCCAACAACGAGGCCGAGTATGAGGCCCTCCTATGTGGCCTTCGGCTGGCTGCCAACATGAAGGCTCGACAGATTCATATCAAATGCGACTCCAAGCTAGTCGTTGGCCAAATCTCCGAGGAGTATGAGGCCAAGGAGGGAAGAATGAAACAGTACAAGGAGGCGGCCAAGGGGTTGCTTAAGGTATTTGAGGCACACTCTCTCACTCAAATACCGAGGGCTCAGAACTCCGAGGCCGACATACTATCTAAGCTCTCGGCCGAATCCCCCGAGCACATCTCTAAGATTTCCAGAATTGAGGAACTCAGTCTCTCAAGTATCCATGTGAGCCCCATCATGATCATACAACAACGCCAAGAGGACTGGATCTAAGATATCATCACCTTCATCTCCACAGGGCAGCTACCCGAGAATGAGACCCGCGCTAAACTAGCAAAGCTGAGGGCCCCTAGCTACACCATCGAAGACGGAAGGCTCTACAAACGGTCTTACAACGGCACGCTACTTCGGTGCCTTCATCAAGATGAAGTCGAGGTCGCAATGGAGGAAGTGCACAGTGGCACTTGCTCAGCTCACCAGGGACCCTTCTCCATGTCCCGAAGGCTCATTCTCCAGGGCTACTTCTGGCCAACCATGGCCAGGGATTGTGCTGACCTTGCCCGAAGGTGCACCACATGCCAACATTTCCAGAAAGCCCCCGGCAGGCCAGCGGTCAACTATGCCCCCATCAGCACATCTGTACCCTTCGCTCGATGGGGCATAGACCTTGTGGGCCCTCTGCCGAGGGGTACCTCCAACAACAGGTACATCATTGTGGCCATCGACTACTTTACCAAGTGGGTGGAGGCTGAGCCCCTCGCCAGCATCACAGAGGCGAAGTGCCGTCACTTCGTCCTCAAGAATATCCTCATAAGGTTTGGCGTCCCCCAGCAGATCATCTCCGACAATGGAACACAATTTGAGGCAACCCCCTTCTGTGCCCTCCTGAAGGCATGGGGCATCAAACACACCTTCTCCTCCGTTGCCTACCCTCAAGGCAACGGGCAAGTAGAGAACGCCAACCGGATCTTGCTCGAGGGCCTCAAAAAGAAGTTGGAGGCCGAGGGCGGTGGCTGGGTAGAAGAACTCCACAACATCCTTTGGGCCTACCGCACCACCCCTTGGCGAGCAACAGGTGAAACACCCTTCTCCCTCTGCTACGGGTTTGAAGCCAAAGCTCCTACAGAAGTCACCCTTCCTACACGGAGGGTGATCCAATATGACCCTGAGGTCAACGACAACAACATGGCCCTCAACCTCCACCTCCTTTCAGAACGCCGGGAGCAAGCCTTCATCCGGGCAGAAAACTACCGAAGGCAAGTCAAAGGCTACATCGACGCCAAGGTTCGCACCCGGGAATTCCAAGTGGGGGACTATGTCCTCCGGAGGAGGGAAGCCAGCCAACCGACCGAGGGAGGCAAAATGGCACCAAAGTTCGAAGGCCCCTACATCATAGCATCCATCATCAAACCTGGGACTTACAAGCTCAAACGCCCCAACGGGAAAGAGGTCCCTAGGCACTGGAATGTACACCACTTAGTTAAATTTTATCAATAATGTAAGAGCGGCCAAGACCTCATGACTAGTGAATGTACTATCCTATGGCCCAAGGCCTCCAATTTTGAAGAATGAAGACACATTCAAGACACCAAGAACAACCACAAGACACTTATGAGCGGCCAAGCCCTCATACCAACTACAGGCCCAAGGCCTCACCACTAGAAGAACCCCCTCCGACACCAAGTGCTGAGGGCGGACACCACCAACACCTACAACAACAGTGAAAACACCAAGTGTTTCGAACAAGACCCCTCGGTACCAAGTACCGAAGGTGGGAACTCCCATCACCGGCAACAGGAAACACCAAGTGTTTCATTTCAAGACCCTTCGGCACTCAGTGCCCGGGGTACACATCTCCACCATCAACATCAAAAAGAAGAAGAACACCAAGTGTTCCTACAGAAGACCCCTTGGTACCAAGTACCGGGGGCTATATGTCGAAACTAACACCAAGTGTTGTTTCTAAAGCCGTACCCCACGAGGACACATATACCGAAGGCGCCACCATCGGTGTCGGCGGCACGTAGTGCCCCCGGCCATTTGCAACTAGTGTGCAAATGAAAACCCTTCCTTGAAACGCTTTCCGCGTCACTACCCCCCAGGGTAGGACATGCAAGTTATATGCCCAGGATTCGACTTTCAAAAACGGAACGCTTTCCGCGCCATTACCCCCAGGGTGTGGCAGGCTGCGGGCTTTGCTTGACGCCGAGGATTCGACTTCCAAACCGAAACGCTCCCCGCGCCATTACCCCCAGGGTGTGGCAGGCCGCAGACTTTGTCTGACGCCGAGGGGACGACTTTAAAAAATGAGGCGCTTTCCGTGCTATCTCCCAAGGGGAAGCAGGCTACAGACTACGTCTTATGCCCAGGAAACGTCCCTCGATCCCCTCGTAATTCGGAAGGTTAACCCGAGGGAGGAGAGCCATTGGTGTATTCTGATGGTCTCCTGATAGGCCCAGCCTTACCAAGAAACCAAGTTTCTTGATGCCTTCCCTTCACCACCAACCAAAAAAAAACAAGAGGGGGTGAAGGGGAGTAGACTCATCGAGAAATCAATGAGTACGACACTCCAACAAATCACAACATGCCAAGGGCTCCCTACGGGAACACCTCCGGTAACTGAAGGCTCTTATTTCCCGAAGGTTACTGCTCAACAACACAAAGGGATTGGACTGTCTCAAGTACACTAAACGGCTAAGTTCACTTCAGATAAGTGCCGAGGGCACCTACCATCGGTCAACAACCCTTCAAGTGAATGCCGAGGGCACCTATATCCCACCAGCATTCACTACAACATCAATATCTTACAAATTTTCCTAAGTCCACACTTTTGGAAAATGACAACAGCCGCAGGCTCACATATCACCCAACAACCGAAGGCATCTATTACAAATCATCAAAGGCGAACCAAGGGGGCTTATTCCAAAATAATGCCGCCCTCGAGAATTCTTAATGGGAGAACACTACTAACCGAAGGCTACACAAGGAAGCAACACTTAGAAAATTTTCTAAGTCCTGAAGATTGAGCCCCCGGCCTGATCAATATTTCAACTGAGGGACCATGATAGCCGAAGGCTACGTGATGCAACAACGCTTAGAAAATTTTCTAAGTCCTACATATTTGGCCCTCGGTCAAATATTCACACATCAGGAAAGGAGGCTACCAGCCGAGGGCTTCCAATGGGGAACTACACTTAGAAATTTTTCTAAGTCCTAAGGATTGGGTTCTCAACCTAATCATCTCACAGCAATTGAACTACAAACACCCGAAGGCCCTATGGTGTGCTACACTTAGAAAAATTTTCTAAGTCCTAAATGCTTTACCCCTTGATGAGCCATCAGCCAGCCGAGGGCGTATCACAAACACCTCACAGTCACCCGAGGGTTCCAACTTCACACATACTGCACTTAGGAAAATTTCCTAAGTCCTACATATTTTGGCCCTCGGTCAACTCTCCATACTGCCCGAGGGGCCATGCTGTTGAAGACGTGGTGAAGCTATACTTAGAAAAAAATTTCTAAGTCCTACATACTTTGACCCTCGGTCAAATCCCCATGCTGACCGAGGGCTCCTACTACATATGTGCTACACTTAGAAAAATTTCTAAGTCCCAAAAGATCTTACCCTCGGTGACAAGTTTCTAAGTCCCGAATCTCCCTGCAACCCGAGGGGTCACACAATTGAAGGCTTGGTGAGACTACACTTAGAAAATTTTTCCAAGTCCTAACTATTGCTGGGCCCTCGGTCATACATCTAGCAGAGGGTGCCCAACTACCGAAGGCTATGACTGTATTCAAACACTTAGAAGAATTCTCTAAGTCCTAAGCACCTCACCTCCGATCATGGCACGAAGGCTACACGGAACCAGAAGGGAGGATCAGCCGGGGGCCAACGGATGAACAAACACTTAGAAATATTTCTAAGTCCTGAACATTGTGCTCTCGGTAAAACGTTAAAGTGACTAAAGGTTACTGGTAGCCGAAGGCCACAAGAAGCACCGTACTTGGAAGAAAATATTCTAAGTCCTAAACATACATTCAAAGAAGGGCGAGGGCATACATTCAAAAGAAACAACGGCATACATTCGAGAAGGAAATAAATCAAAGAGGACAAGTTAGGTACCAAAAACCCGAAGGCGTGTATTCATTCATCAAAGAAAACAAATTCAAAGTTACAAAGGGCCGAAGGCCGAGGGCATTCAAACATTCATTACAGAGGGATTGTTCAAAACATGTTAAATTAAGAAATTACAGATTAACATTCCCGGGGGCCGTCCCCTCCGCAGGCTTCGAAGTGACCTCTGTGCCGTCCTCAGGTTCATCACCTTCGGCTTCCTTCATGAGCTCGGTGTCCTCCAGGTCTGGCCTCTCGACATCGGAGGGGAGAGGGACACGGACGTCTGGCTGCAGGGGGGGAAGCCCGTATGCCGCCGGATCGAAATCCTTTGGCTCAATCTTCAAGTGGCGAGCCATCCTCCGGTAGATGAGGGCTTGGGTGAAAAACTCGCCCCCATCATAATATTGTTTACCCTTTCGGGAAACCCACTCCACTCCAGGCCCGTCGCACCACTCGTCGACCGAGGACTCGATGACCGAGGACAGCCATTGCTTGTGCTCTTCAGCTCGCCACCCCCTGCCAAGAACCCAGAGATGGAGTCCCCTCGGGCTCTCTCGACGGCCTCCACCTTAGCGGTCTCGGCCTCCATCTTGACGGCCTCGGCCTCCCTGGCAGCTCTCTCCAGGGCCTCAGCTGCGGACCTTTCAGCCTCCGCCCTGCCCCGATCTGCGGCCTCCACCCGCAGGGTCATCTGCCGAAGGCTCTCCTCCAGCATAGCCATCTGCCGGACGACATCGGAATTCTGGTGGACGAGCTCCCGCATCTTGGCGTCCTGCTCGGCCTTGTGAAGGCGCCACTCTTCTAGCCGCCGGGCCTGCTCTCCAAGGGCAATGCAGGTCTGCAAAAATAAAGGAGTTAGCAGGGCCGAACATGATTTCCTAGCTCAAAGCAAAGAGAAAAAGATAACCATCAAAGACTTACCGTGAGGGAAGACCGGAGGATCCTGTCCTCGAGGGCTTGATCATCATCAGCCCCGAGGGCTACCCTATCGATCTCGAGGGTTATACCTCTCAGAAGCGCCCTCGGGTCAGCCGTGCCATTCATCACGACCGTACCAACCGGGAGGGAGACCGTCAGGACCTCGGAAGATGGCTCCCGGACACCCCCCGGCACCTTCGCCACCGGCATCTCCTCGTGCACCCCGGAGGCGGGGTAATCATCAACAATGACCACCGGGGGTTTTTTCTTCCCGGCATCCCCGGTCTTGGGTTTTTTGCTCTCGGGAGCCTTGCCCGTGCCTTTCCTCTTGGCAGCGGCAGCTGCTTCAGCATTTGGGGCCGCCGATGGCCCCTCCAGCTTCTTGAAGAAGTCACCGGCGGGTTTCGGGACACCAGCATCCGTCCCCCTCGGGGCCTTGGAGGGATTTTTCTTCTTCAGATCAGCAAGCCCCTTGACGTTCATCATATTCACTGGGATACCTGCAAAAATAGTGTGGGGTTAAAATCGAGGGGTTACTAACAGATGGCACAAAAAATAAACAAACAAACAGATGAACTATGTGCTAAGGTATGAAAATGAGGGTGCCCTCAGCCACTACCTCCGGAGGCTCCCTCAAACACCGGGAACTTCTCATCTGTTTCCCCCAGGAACTGATACCGCCGGAACCCGAGGGTGTAGAGATCCTCCTCTTTGGTGCACTCCTTAATGGTAATATTTTTGTCCCGGCCCTCCGGGATCGTGGCCAGGATCCTGCCGTCTTTCTCGAGGGCGGCGCTCCTCCTCTTCTCGTGCCTCCTGAATCGGTCACGCAACTCCCTCGGGAAGGGGCTCTCGGTCAGCTTCACATAGCACCACCGGTCTTTCCACTCTTTGTTCGAGGAGGGCGCCTCAGTGAAGAGCTTGAACAGGGCCACCTGCTGCAAGTTTGCGAAGCCCTCGGCATTCGCATGCCCCCCCCCCCCCCGCACTGATTGAAGCTCTTGAAGAAGAGGTCCAGGCTAGGTGTCACCCCCCGGGACTTGCAGAGCTGGAGGAAGCCCGTGATGTAGGAATGACTGTTCGGGGTCAGCTGGCAGGGGACCAAACCCACGAACCGGAGGTACTCCCGGAGGAAAGGGTGCAGGGGGAAGCGGAGCCCCATGGACACCGAGAGAACGTGCACCGCAATACAGCCCTCGGGAGCCCGGGAGAGGACGTCATCTGGACCCGGTGTCACCACGATGGCCGAGGGTCCCACGTGTAGCTGAGTGACGTAGATGTCCGCCGCATCAACCTTTGACCTTATTTCCAAGGCGGTGGTGTTCAGGTAGGAGTACCCCTCGGGCATATCGAGGGGCTTCCCTTGATCTGCAACGCTGCCCTTCTTCTTGGGAGCAGCAACTTTGGCCTTCTTCTTTCCGGGGGCCACCCGGATGGGAACCGCGTTCAGCGGCCGAGAGGTGCTGGCCTCACCGGCACCCCGAGGGGGGAGCACAACAACGGTGACCCTCGCGCTTTCTCTTTGCGCCTCTTCTTCAGCTGCTTGCCAGGCTAGGGCCAGCTCTTCATCCTCACATTCTTGCTCAAAGCCCTCGGCTTCCACCTCAGCAACGAGGGCTTTCTGCAGCTCCAGGGCGACGGCGGCATCCTGTCCCACTGAAGACTGTGCACTTGAGGACTCCAAGTCCGAAAAAACTTCATCCCCCACCGAGGGCGCCCCCGAGATGTCCTGGGAATCACTCTGGGACGACAATTTGGCTCTAGTTCGAGGGCTCGTAGACGCTAGTGTTTTCTAAAAACTCTATCTCCTAGCCTAAGGGCACAAGACAGCTAACTAAAGAGGTGAAGTGCGGGTGGAGAACTGGCATGGGAATAAGAATTTGATCGAGGGCTGCTGTTTCTCTCTCTAGAAAATTTGGCAGAGCTTCGTTATAAGGATTTCGCACAAGAAGAATGACCCTGGCCTTGGGGTATTTATAGGCGCTGGGATCCAGGCTTGGGCCTGGAAACCGGGCCTCCGGTTGGACTGCCATCATTACCAACCGAGGTTTCACCCAATCGGTGACGCCCGCCCACGGGCAGCCAACGGGCACACACCACGTGGCACCCCCCAACGGCTATATCCTGACGTTACATATTCCAACGGCTATATTTCCAACAGCTATATTCTGGGAGCCCCCAGTTTTTTTTACTTCACTCCACTTCATCAGGGAAAGCCTCCGGGAACACTTACCTAGAGACGCTCCCGGGTTGTGCCCCACACAGTACACAACAGACGCCTTCAGGATCACTCCTTCAGAAGCCCAAGGCTTCATATCAGGACACCCCTCGGGGATCCCCACTCAGCACTGTAAGGGCCGGGTAGCCCCCGGGGAGTATGTCTCATTGACGGATAGCCTACGGCACACAGGTAATGGGAGCCCTCGGATATCCTCATCACCAACTAATCAACAAACAGGGGACCCCCCGGTAACAACTCGACTGATACCCGCATTCATTACACCCTCGATCCCCAGATTGAGGGACTCCCCTTCGCCACCTCCCAGGACATCAACAACAAGCCTCCGGCTAATCAACACATGAGCCCTCAGAACGAGGAGAGCCTTCGGCATTTCCATTATTCTCCATTTTGAACCAAGGTTTCACATTTTCGATTCATCGTTGGGGGAATTCGGTGCACTCTTTTTCCCTCATTAGGATTTTTTCCCACACGGGTTTTCCTAATGAGGTTTTTAACGAGGCATCCCCCCAAAATGAAACGAAAAGCGTCAGCCTTCGGCCCAAAACAGCAACGCAACTACTCTACTCCTTTTCACCACTTTACAAGTGCCTCAAGGAGTGGGGGACTGGAGAACCCCTTCGGGAAAATCATTAAATTACAAAATGGTGAAAAATTCCAACAAACGGCAAAGCAATCCCTCAAGTCCCGACATGTGGGTAACTGAGGGACTGCCTTCGGCAGGGACATGCAAGCAACAAATCCTCACCAACTTCAGAGATTACAACGGGACAACATCAAAGGGCAAGCACAAATTACTCCTTTTCCCTCAAGAACCTTTCGGCAAAAGGAGTGAGGGACTCCTGATGGAGTATATGGCCCGGGAACCCCCGGCCCACAGACTCCTACTACACCAATAAAGGCCCGACCGGCCCAGGAAGCACAGCAGGCCCAAATTACGGCGCCCCAAGCACTTAGCAGCCCACAACGCACACTGGGGAGCCTTCCGCCCCCTGGCCGAAGGCTCAAATCTCTCACAGAACGGGTTTCTCAAGCAAACTAAGAGACTGGGAGAAAACGGCAAAAAACAGTAGCCCTCGGCGCCTAGAGCCCTCGGCAACAGAGAGCCTTCGGCAACTACTATGCGGCCGAAGGCACCTCACTCGACAGGATCTTCCCTCCACGCGCATCTGGGTCACCGTACCAAGTACAACGTCCCATCCAACAGCCGCATTAAATGCGGCCACATGCGGTTGCTAGCGCCAACCAGTTGAGGTGACCTCTCGGCCAATGGACGCTTGACACGTGTCCCTGTCCGGCATTTATGGCTACTATAAATAGCACCCCATTTCCCCATTTGTAACCACGCTGAAACGCTCCACTCTTTATAATATACTTTCTCTCTCTATACTTGCTTGCTCTGACTTCTCTCTTGTTATTCCTCGTAATAACCCCTCGGATAAGCTACCCCCCGGGTACACTATCCATCACTCGACTTCCCTCTTTTTTTGTTCCCTATTTTCGGGGAGTGTCCTTCTTTCAGGCTTCGGCCGAAGGGGTCGATAGTCCTCCGACCGGTTTGGACTTCGTTTATAACGTCCATGGTCTCAGGGGGGTCCCGTCGCCTATTTATGACGCAGACTAGACTTTTGGTTGGTTTCCAACGGCTGTCGTTGCCCAACCCCGAGTTTGGGGATTTTGTCGCATCGTCCATGATTTCAGGCCTGTCGTCCTGCGATCTGGCGCGTGGACGACGCGATGAACTTCCCATTTCAAGACGTGGGCCGTTTGCAGGCCCCTCGTCCTGGGACGTCGTCGGCCCTGCCTGAGCGTCTCGCTCTAAGGGGGCGATACGACGTGCTCTCTCAGCCAGGCCTGAGCCCTTTGCTGATACAAAATACAATGGAGCATACCTGAGCCCTTCGCTCTAAGGTTGCTGATACGATACTTGGTATCTTCTATTTACATTTTCAAAAAATAATTGAAATTCAATAGGTGCGTTGTTCATGGCAACGTCTTTTGGGCGACGTGATTAGCGTCTCGGAGAACGAGGTGTACCGTTTACCGCTTCGAGGCATAACGCCGTATGCGGCTGATAGCAGCTCTCATTTTTAGATGCCCGAGTCACCAAATAAAGGTGGCTAGGGTAGGTCGAGGGACCCAAATATAATTCAAATCATCAAATAAAGATGTTCAGTAGACTAGAGCTCGGGTTCACCGCTCTGGGGTTTTTAACCCGCTCTAATGGTGATGATAAAAATAATAATGCCAATAATAATGCATCATTAGCGACACCGGGAAATTTTAATCCGTCATAATGGTCTTCACCACCTCGGGGGTTTTTAACCCACCATAATGGTGGTGGAAATAATATAATTAATAATAGTAACAATTATACTACTACCATTTAATAAATATTTTAAATGTATAAATAGGAGTATTGGACACTTAGCTTTTTTATTTGGACTGCTTTGGACTGAGATATGTTGTGATTGAGGCCCATTAGCTTTTGAGAATCAATCTTGGGCCTGTGCAAAAACTAGAAACGGATTCCCTGACTCATGGAGTGGCAAGCCAGCAATTATGACCTAGCCCAGCTCTTTCCTTGGTACATGTCAGCCACGCCATCCTCACTGGAAGTCCATCTCAGGGTCCGGCAAGAAGAGAGGCCAACGACGGCGGGCCCTATTCAGTGTCGACAGGGAGGAGAGAGGCCAACGACGGCTGGCCCTGCCAGCGAAGCTCGCTGAAGATCCATCCGGAGAGCAGACAACTCCTCCCGTCGTTGTATTACGGTGTGGGGAAAGAAGGGCCAGGTGCTCGTAATCCCTGCCGTGGCTTGACGGAAGTGACGGTGGAGAGGACAGCCCTAACTTCGAGACCTGGGTTTCAAGAATTTCGAGCCACCATTAACGGAGAGATGGAGGGTCGAGCAGCTGCTGGCATGATGGATGGGCCAGCTAGGTTGAGGAGTTGGCAGCTAGGGGAGAAACGGCCGCCATATCCACGATTCTAGTTGCTTGGTTGTCTCAGGTCTGCTTGTTTCATCAGCTTCGTTGGGCTCCGACGAGGTTCTTCCATTTCACAGTGACTGCTCCGGTTGGCCGACGCTGCAGCGGTGTAGGTCGGAAGAAAAGCTCCAGATATGGAAATTTCCATATTCCTTCATTTCTTTTTGATTTTTCATAACATTTTTTGGTTGATTTTTTTTTTATTTGGATGAGTTTTTGGAGATTTTGGGAGGATTTCTCACTTGATTTTACTCTAATCTCTCAATGAAAGCACCATTGATGGATTATAGGGATCTAAACTATAATAGAATGGAGAGATTTGAGCTAATGTGAAGAAGAAGATGAATGAATAGTAATGTATGAATGATTTGTGAAATTAGGTTTACAAGAACTCCCTAAGGGAGTATATATAGAAGAATATCCGGGTCTGGGCCTCTAATATGGGCTTGACAGATCCGGTTACATAAATGGAATGATAATATAAAAGGCTAATCTAGAACACCTGAATAATAATAATAATGTACAATAATGAAAATGCTATCAGCTGAGTGTACGTGGGCCGCTGTCCGGGCCCAATAGTCGTGAGACCCGGGGGTCCGAGTCTATATACTCCATCAATTGTTATTATTGTTATTATTGTTATTATTGTTATTATTGTTATTATTATTATTATTATTCATATTCATATTATTATTATTATTATTATGATGATGATGATGATGATTATGATTATTATTATTATTATTATTATTATTATTATTATTATGCTTATTATTACGATGTTTATTATTATTATTATTCAAGTGTTTTAGATTAACTTTATATATTATCAGTCCTTTTATGTAGCCGGGTTTGCCAGGCCCACATCATAGGTTCAGGTCCGACTTTTCCTATATATACCTACTCATAAACTCTAATTTATAACCAATCATTATTACACACATACATTCCTTGTCTTTTGTTCAATCTCTCCAAAAGATTAACTCATCACTAAACTCGCATATATCCTTCCTTAACTCCATTCAAGAAGATGAAAGGACAGGCAAAACGATGTCCTATGTTATTTCTGCAGTGTAACTCCAAACTCAAAAAAAAAACGATGAGGAGGGAGACGCGGCTGAAGACACGGAGGACAAAAGCTGAGAGGAGAGAAGGCTGGGGGGATAAAGTATGATAAAGATTGAAGACCTTTTATATGGTGTGTCAAAGATGTAGACATTTTGTGTATACCTGGCATTTTTTCTTGACATTCATATACACTCTTTAAAGGCTTGAATACATTTTAATCCAAGCAAATACGACACACTTTGATTTGGCTTCCTGTAAAATGTTTTTGTTTTTTTCATCCATGTAATATGATTTTTTTATTTATTTTTAGTCCATCGTTAACTCGAAATCACTCCATTTTGAAAAAAATTATTGCCTGTTACATAAATCCACTAAAAACTTTTAATTTTTTTTAATACTTTTTTTTAGGCAAATATGAGAGTCAAAATAATGTAAAACTAATTATTCATAGTTTAGAAATATGTATTAAAAACCTTTCAAAAAAACGATAAAGAATTAGAAGATAAAAAATGATAAAGAATTAGTCGGGATTGTTATCATTATTCATGAACTAAAAAATCAACTAAATTTCAGAGAGAAAAAACAAAAAATAATTTCATAGAGACGTAAAATAAAATGTACCACATACTATATTTAAACACTAATGTTATTTGTACACTAATTTTATAGACCCTGATATCAAATTGTTGTGCATTATATTTAAACACTCTCTTAAATTAATAAGTTGTAAGAGGAAAACATTCGTGACTATCTCTTCTCTCTAGAGAGAGTGGAACCCTAGCGGTCATCTCTCTTCTTTGAAGGGACTTAGATTTTCCGCCGTCCCTATCAATATGGGATTGAAGCGGCATATTATACTAATTTTAAATGTTCCAACGCTTGAGATTGCAACTACGTCGGAGGAAATACTGTTGGCGAATGAACGAGGTGCCACTAGGAAGTTGTATCAAGGCTGAATCGTGAAGCCTTGGTCGCCCATCCCGACGTTGGTGGAGTTAGCATTTACCCATATTGCAAGAGCTCGTCCTACTCCGGAACCACCTCCATAGCAGGAAGAACTTTGTGGAAAGATTTTATTTCAGTATTATTTGTTCTTCAGTAACGATTGTTTCTGTTTTAGTCTGAGTAGTTTTGGTTTGAATGTTTGGATTTTTTGAATGAGTTAATTACCTAAATAGGTCACAAAGGTGGCCCAAGAGCACAAATAGGACTACATGTTTTTAATTCCTCCTAGTAGGACTATTTATGTGTGTTTGGACAAATATACCCTTGTAGCTTTTGAAATGTCTTATTAATAATAAAATCATAAAAAATAATAAAAAAGTAAAAAATGACAATAATATTACTTAGGGAGTCTGCATGTACAAAAATATGACTATTTTACAATTGGACAAAAATGTGATTTAAAAAATTCTCCCGACCCATCGGATCCCGTCGATCTCTCCTCAGACCCGTACGCAGGCTTCTTTCTTCTTGGCACGCCGCAGTAATCTTCTTCCTCTTCGACGCAGGCTTCTTCTCTTCTCACACAGACATCTTCTTCTTCTTCTTCGCGCACAACTTCTTCTTCGCACGAAGGCCCTTTCTTCTCTTCGCACGCATGCATCTTCTCTCTTCGCAGGCTTCTTTCTCCGCACAACAATGGCGTCATCCTCTCCGGTGCTCCAATTGACCGTTCCTCCTCCAATCCAGCGCTCCTCTTCGCACAGTCAGCGACGACTACCAAGACACCACTCTTGATTCTCCTTTTTCTCCTTTCTGTTGGGATTTCAAATCGAATTTAGGGATTTTCCTTCTTATTTCCAGATCTGGTTTCCAGATCGAATTTGTCTGGGGGGTGAGGCTGGAAGGTGGTGTGTGGCGTTGTTGGGTGGGGTGTAGTGTGTCGCTGATGTGCGAGGTCTGGGGGAGGGTGCTATGGGTCTGGGGAGATGAGATGAGGGAGTTGAGGATCGGGATGGGGGCTTGGGGGATGGGGAGGTGGCTGGGGGATTAAAGGTGGCTGGGGTTAGGGAGGGGTCTTCGGAGGTGACGGGCCGTGGAGTCAAGCCAGCGGTCGACGACGGTCTGCGGCGACGGTCTGGTCACTTGCCATCGCTGGCGGTCGGGGACTGGGGAGGTAGCCGGTTGTCACAGCTCTCTTGAGCAGGGAGGGGATGGGTCTTATCTTGGGCTGGGGTTGGGGCTGAAATGGGTTGATGTTCGTGGGGGTTTGGAAGGGGACTAGGCGACAATAACTGGAAGAAGCGGTGCAGTGGTGATCTTAGGGCGGTGCTGGCGGCGGGGTCATTGTGGTCACCGGAGGTGTCACCATGACCGGCAGTGGTGTCACTGTGAATGCGTCACTTTGGCCGGTGGTGTGTCACTGTGACCGGCGGTGGTGTCACTATGGCCGGTGGTGGTGTCACTATGGCCGGCGACCGGCGGTGGTGTCACTATGGCCGCCGGTGGTGTCACTGTGAATGCGTCACTTTGGCCGGTGATGACGGAGATGTCACTGCGGAAATTAGGTGCGGGAATGTCACTACGGAAATGGCACTGCATTAGTCACATTTTTGTCTAAATTTTAATGTGGTTACTTTTTTGGAAATTAGGCTTAGTTTAGTAATATTAAGGGAAAAACCCCATAATAAAAATGTCAAAAATATAAAAAAAATTATAAAATAAAAACTATTTCTAAAAAAAAATTAAAAAAATTAAAAACGTTAAAAAAAAGCCGCCGCCTCTACCACCCTTCCACCACCAGGTCCCATGACCGATTGGAAATCTGACAACATTTTTAGTAATTCCATAATAACGGCAGATTCAATGAGTTTTTTGGCATTATCATGAGTAATAGTGCCATTTACTTAGCATTTTCATAAAAAATGGCATTTCTTACAAAAATTGAAAGAATATTCACCCATCGGATGTATCCATTTTTTTAATTTTTTTTTGTTTTTACTATTTTTTATTAATTTGTTTAAAAAAAATAAAAAAAAAATTGCCAACATTTTTAGTAATGCCATTAAAATAGCAGATTGAATGAGAATTTTGGCATTATGAAGACTAATGCCATTTCTTAGCATTTTTGGGAAAAATGGATTTTTAATAAAAATAGCAGAATTTTAACCGATCAAAGATGGTGGTGATGGGAGGCAGTGGGAAAGGTATCCATTTATTTTTTGTTTTTATGGGTTTTTACTATTTTATGTTTATATTTTTTAAAAAAATTTATTTTTAATTTTTTAATTTAAAAATATTTTTTTATAATCTTTTTAAGGTTTAGGGTTTGGTTTTTCCTTACTAGATTTAAGGTTTGGTTCTTCCGCCCGGTGAATCCCCATTACCCGTGTTCGACGCTAGGATTGAATTTGAGGCAGATTGACAAAAATCATTGCCCAAGCTTGACGATATCGAAGTCAGAGTTGGACGATCGATTTCTTCATGAGCATGGTAGCAAAGGCATGACAACGATGAAGATGACTGCTAGCGGTGGATTTGGTACGAGCCAAATGACGATTAACAAATTTTTTCATTGAAATACTTCTGGTTCAGGGTTATGATCCGACCTGATCTTCTAGGTATTTCAGGACCTGCATGTATCCATTCTTGACATTCGTTGCATAAGTATCTCCCAGTATACCTTTTTGGGTTTAGAGGATTCATACAGTAAAAGTGATTTAAATTTTTGCACCAAAAGCATGGCACCAACCAAAACAGTCCCGACATCCTCCCACATGCATGACATTTTGGAGAATCATTTGAGCTTGACCCGCATCTCATCTTTAATGACAAAGTTAAAATTTGTTATTTAATCTATACTCATTAGTTAAAGTATGATCCACTTTGCATTTTAAGAATGTTCATTATATTCATAACCAACCATTTTCATTGTACATAATTCACTCTTTCCGTCTATGCTTAATTGAATGCATATCATAGTTCGAAACATACCTTTGCTTCGTGGGGTAAGAACCGTCGTCGTCACACTTTATACTGAAAAATCTCTGTTGGAGTTTCCTATTGTATGTTGTTGTTGAGCTCAGTAAATGAGTTTCTGAGGAAGGAGTTAATGCAAGTGAAGTGGTATATATGCTTACAGATTGGAATATTGGTTATAGGCCATTGGTACGTACTTTTGTAATCTTTAATGAGCAGACCTACATTGTCTATTCTCATTTATTGAGCAGACGTATGCAAAATTCTCCTGAACCACCGCCATGGGTTGTACGAGGTGCTAGAGTACGTGAGAGTTTTCCTATTAATTATTTTTATTCTGTCATTTGGCTTCTTGTTTATGTTGTTAGGTTTGTAGTTTGCTTGGGAATTCAGCCCTTTTTATGTCATTAAGTATGTTTGAATCTATGAGAATAGGGATGACCGTGTCAAGCCCGCTACATGTTTAGCGATTCGCGTTGCTCTTTCAAGGGTGACCGTTTCTAAGTCTAATAATAGGATTTACAGTCGTAGTTGTTGTATTTTAGTTGGTGTGGATTTTGTTTTTCATGTACTCGTAATACTATTGATACGAAAAAAAGGGATTTTTAGGTTTATTTGGAGCAATTATAATTTTGAAATCTATGATAAAAAATGAATACGTTGTACGAAGTACGATAGTATATACTCATACACCCTGCATCGCATCCTACGAATGTCATACCAATTGTTGGAAGTTAACCACGGCCGTCTCTGGAGTGAAAAAGCTTGTAGTGTTGACGTCCGGATTGGCCGCCAGCCCTAGGTGTCGGAGAATCTCCAAAGCTGTCCCCATCCTCCATTGCCATTCTCCCTCACCAAGCTCAGTGCTTTATAGATTCTTTCCTCCTTCACATACCAGCAGTATTCAGAAAATTAAACGAAAATGGCATGACCAAGATCACTGGTTATACATACAAGTTGGGTTTAGAACAGCGTGCTTCGGAAAGAATGCGAGTGCAGGTTCATCGGGCATTGAAGTTTGCCCCCATTTCTCGCAACTTCTACGGTCATGCTCACAGCGAACCTCACCATCCTTTTCATGCCCCCCTCGAAGGAGCTGAGGCGGTTTGGTTCGCCAAAGCGATTTGCATACTTTGCGTTCGCCATTCATCTAGTCTTGATGTCTTGGACTGTGATTATTTCCGTCAAAATCTGAATTCGCTGATTGCTTTTGACGTCATCGAACACATTAGTGGTAAATTGAATAACCCCGTGTTGGCATTTAGCTTCTTCCAATTCGCGAGACTCAATTTGAATATTGTCCATTCCCTTTCTAGCTTCCGATTGCTGCTTATGTCTCACTGCGAAATAGGTCTCCATCATACAGTTAGGTTATTGTTTAATCACATGAGAACAGATGGGTATTTCCCAGACAGGTCAATTGTAGAATTTGTAGTATTGACACTTGCAAATGCAGGCAGCATTGAAGTTGCCAAAGAGATTTTGATTTCTGAATCTCATGTGAGTAATGAGAAATGTGGAAATATTTGCCATTTTCTGCACAGTAAGTTTTTGAGTTTGTTGATGAAGAAAAAGAGGGTGGAGGAGGCTGTTAGTTTCTTTATAGATTATATTTTGAGGTCTAAGATTTTTTGTTTGGATACTTTCACATTTAACATTGTCATCCGAGGGTTGTGCGTGTCTGGAATGGTTGATAGAGCTTTTCCATTTTTAACGGGCATGGAGAATTTTGGCTGTCTTCCCGATCTTGTTACATATAACACTCTCATAAATGGATTTTCCAGTGCTGGTGATGTAGATAGAGCTCAAAGTTTAGTGAGAGAAATACATTTACTTGGTCGATTCTCCCCAGATGTTGTGACATATACATCTGTTATTTCAGGTTACTGTAAGTTGGGTCGAATGGTTGAGGCGGTCAATATAATGGAAGAAATGATTTCTTTTGGGATTCGACCAACCTTGGTTACCTTCAATATTTTAATAAACGGGTTTGGCAAGATTGGAGATATGGTTTCCGCTTTAAAGATTCATGAGAGGATGAGTCTTGTTGGATGCCTTCCTGATGTCATCACCTTCACTTCTCTGATCAATGGACATTGTCAATCTGGTGATTTAGATCATGGTTTGAAGCTCTTTGATCAAATGAAAGAAAGAAAGCTTTTTCCAAACTCATACACATTTTCCATTGTCATCCATGCATTGTGTAAGAAAAACAGAATTACTGAAGCCTGCGAGTTTTTAAAGAAATTAAAAAGTAGAGCTGATATTGTTCCCCAGCCATTCATATACAACCCGGTAGTTGATGGGCTATGTAAGGCTGGAAATTTAGAACAAGCCAATGCCATTGCTGCAGATATGGAGGTTAAAGGATGCTGTCATGACAAGATCACTTTTACGATTCTCATTCTTGGGCATTGCATGAAAGGGAGAATGGCTGATGCAGTTAATATTTTTAATAAGATGGTTGCATTGGGCTGTACCCCGGATAAATTGACTACAAGCTGTTTCACATCTATCCTTTTGAAAGCTGGTTTGGCTAAGGAAGCATATAGAATAAAGAGCTATGCATCAGGAACTGTTCCGTATAGGAACAATATTGAAGTCCCCATAGCCGCTTATAATAGTTAATAATACCCTTGGTTGCACACTTTTTTTCCGGGAAGATTATGGAAGACTCTTCTTCTACAATGCAGTCTTCGCATGGTTCAGTATGCATGATGGAGCGGACAATAGCTAGAGTTGGGACATCCTTGGACTTGGTTCAATTTACTACCATGTAGCTTCTTCTCACAGGTTGGTTTTATAGTTGAATATTTGTATTTGAAACATAGGCATTACTGCATTGGCGTGCAGAAAACTCAATCATTATAGGGTACTGAAGAAGTCAAGTTAGAAATTAAAATTAAAAGGCTAATAGGACAATGGGTTTAGAAAGATGGTATATCAATATTTTATCAAAATCATTACTTTACAATGAGCTTTTTCAACAGTCCCAAATTTTAGTTAGTTCTCTTCTCAAGTTTCTATTGAGCACCAATGACTAATCCATGTAGGAATTGTCTGTTACATGAATTTGGTATTTTTCATGTGATATACCATATAGGCACTATAGGCATCCTTATTTAGCTTGATCTTAAAAGTTAAAAGCTTTTAACCTTTGACGGTGCTGTTTTTAGGAAGACAATTTGACTGCTATTTTATTACAGTTGCTGTTTATTACCATGGGGGTATTGCCTGCTTGTAACCATAAGTGAAGCAACATTTACAATATGTGACATTTTGCATGAATTTGTAATGTTAGCTAATTTTGAATAATTAATTGACAATATAGATTTCATACCAGCATACCGCTAACCCTTACGGCCCTACGTACTTGCATAGTTTGGACTTGGCATTAAGGTGATGACGGTGATAATAATTTTTTATTTTTATTTTTACAAATGTCTTGCTTATCTCCATCATTTACAATGGAGTCAAAGACTCACTATTTCTGGCTTGAGAAATGTGATGGAATTAAACAAAATGGCTCATTAAATTGTTTGCGCTTCTTTGTTATGAACCAGCAGTCAGTCCATGCAATTTTCGACGTGATTTTCACTATGAGTCATCTGGAAACAATCTCCCTTTGCTTTAGTACATGGGTAAGACTGCGTACATCCGACCCCATTACCCCACTGTAGGTGAGAAGCCTTTGCGACACTGGGGTAATGATGACGATGATGACAAAGGTTTTGGTTGATTTCCATCATTTCCAATGGAGCCAAAGACTCACTTTTTTGGCTTGGGAATATGATGGAACAAAGCAAAATGACTCACTAAACTGTCAGCTCCTTCATTGTTTTGAACGAGCAGTCGGTCCATGCAATTTTCAACACGATTTTCATCGTGGGTCATCCAGAAACTGTCTCTCTGTGCTTTAGTACAAGGGTAAGGTTGCATACATCCAACTCCCCTTACCTCACCGTAGGTGGGAGCCTTTCTGACTCTCAGGTAATATTGTTGTTGTTGTTGTAAAGGTTTTGGTTGAAAGTGGAGTTAACAATATATGTAGACCATGGATGAGGTTATACAAGATTTTTAGGCCATGGATGAGGCTAAAAGGTCTATAAGAAAATTAATTGTCGACGGTTGGAAATATCAACCTGAAAAATAAAATTTATTGCTTGAAATCAATATACAACATATTATTACTTTTATAGGGCTAGACTGACCTAATTCAGGCAATGATGATAATTTGCATGTCTTATTTTTATTTTTATGGAAATCTTGCATGAAAGTGGAAATAGCATATAAGGATGAAAGATTTGAAATTTCATCTCATTGTTGTTTTTGAAGAGCTATGCAATATGCAGGGCATCCAGCACAAAGCTCTGTCACTGATTTGTTTCATGAATTAATAGTGTTAACTGATGTTAGACAATTAGTTGACGCAATAAATTTCATTTCACCACAATCATATAGTTGGAATTAAGGCACTGATGGTGATCAATTTTTTGGCATTTAATAAATGAAAGAGACCTGCTTCAACTATTTTTTCCCTGCTATACAGGAATTTTGGCCCATGGATGGGGTTAAAAACTGCATACAACAACATCCAAGTCTTAGTCCCAAACTGCATAAGAACTGCATCATTAACGAAATTAATTGTAGCTGGTTGAAAGTACCAACTCGGGAATAAAAATTAATTAATTATATTTTGAAATTAAACTGCAACATATTATTTTTTGTAGGCCTGGACCAACACAATTGAACAAATAAGTAAACACTCACACACACTAATTGATACAAATGTCCTAATTGGTACTAGGAAATCAAATATAATTACAAACCTCGTGTCAATAAGCCTAATATTCTAATATTACAACACCCCCCCTCAAGTTGGTAATTGAATATCTATCATTCCCTTCTTGCAAGTAAGATGCTAGCTCTATAGTCACTCCAGTGACTTGGGAACCCAACTTACCAGTCTCTTTGAGAAGATTAAGGACATATCTTCTTTGCGAAGTGCAAATGCCTTGTCTTGAGTGTACCACCTCCATACCGAGGACATATTTCAACTTTCCAAGGTCCTTCATTCCAAACCTGGCCGCTAAGTCCTTTCTCATGTTCTAAGTTTCAAGTTCATCATTTCCTGTAATGATCATGTAATTTACAATCTACATAGACTAACAAAGGAGTTTAGTTTGAAATTTTCAGCATAGTAAAGTCTTGATCCTATTCATTCCATAGACCATTCAAAGTACCAAAATTATAAGTCACGGTGAGAGTTTCTTGGTTAGAGTTAAAAACATTATTTTCCAATTCATTACATTCTGAAAGGTCATGCTTCATAAAATACATCTGTACCAGATTCTTCTAGATCTCCTTAGCAGTAGGGAAAAATGAATACTTTCAGCTGATTTCTAGTCATTGAGTGCCAAAACCATGTCATAATGGGATAATCCTTATGAACTCATGCATGATGCATCATATTGTGGAACTGTCTCAGCATGAGATTCCTTTAATGTGGCTAATCCTCTTGCGTCCTCTAAGAGTGGCACACATAAGCTGGGCCTACTAGGCTACTAGTGGAAGTTTCATCCCATCTAACCGATATGACCCTTGCAATATTCAAAGATCATTGTGGGTGAAAGGTTGAAGTGACACAACAACATCTAAGCCTTAATCCCAAAAGAGTTTGGATCGGCTAACATGAGACAACATCTGACATCGAAATTATAAACAACAAATAGAAGGCTTAAATATGTTTTTAGTCCTTGCAAATATGGCACACTTTGTTTTAGGCCCATGCAAAATATTTTCTTTGTTTTTCATCCTTGAAATTTATGTTGGTTTTCTTTTTAGTCCATGACTAATGATAACAACATCCATTTGACAATGAAATAACCCCGACTAATAGGTTTCCTCTAATTCTTTGTCATGTCATTCAAAAAGTATTTAATTTCATTTTTTACAATGTTTTCAATACATATTTTAAAAATGTGAATAATTAGTTTTATATTGTTTTAACCCTCATATTAGCTTCTAAAAAATACAAAATGATAAATTTAAATTTTTGTAGTAAATTTATTCAGCTTACAATAATTTTTTTTTAAGTAGAGTTGTTTTGCAGGGATCCAATACAAAGTGTGTCATATTTACAGGGACTAAAACCATATTTAAACCTAAATCGAATAAATAATTCTCTCTCCGTCCCTTAAAATTTTGCCAACTTTCCTTTTTATTGTCTCACTAACTTTGTCACTTTTTCTTTTAAGTAAAGAATTTGTGATTCTAGTTCTCTCTTCTGTGCACAAACTTCAACCGCACAGTTTCTACTTTATTAATCCCGTGCCGGTCAAACTTAACCAAGTTTTAAGGGACAGAGGGAGTAACAAATAGACAGAAAAGAAAGACAAACAAGACCAGACCAATCCTTCAAACGTATACTCTCCCTCCACTCTACTCTCTCAAAATACATATTTCATCTAACCCAAAAAGTACAATATCATTCTTCACCACTCTAATCCACGTCTGTCTAGGTCGTCCCCTCCCACTCCTTGCCTCCTCTCCCAACCATTCAATTCATCTAACATGTACATCATTGTCAAACCACTGGAATCAAGACTCTTTCATCTTATCTTCAATAGGTGTAGCTTCCACTTTTTGCCTGATTGTTTCGCAAATGGTCTTTTATGGAATTTCCACACATGGAACACAACATAAGCATCTCAACCACTTTCATTTTTTGAATGTGACATTGTTTCACCACCCAACACTCTACGCCATATAATAATGCAAGTTTAGATGTTGTTCGATAAAACTAACCCTTCAGTTTAGTTGGCATAACTCGGACACCTATAAATCGTGACACACTCTTCCATTTTACTCATCTTGTTTTGATTCTATGCAGATGCATCTTCATCTAATTCAACATCCTTCTGAATTTTGGAGCCCACGTAATATAACATATTACTGATTGGGATCTCTTTAGCATCCAAGGTAATCCGACTATTACCATTGCTTCTATCACAACTAAACTTGCACTCTATATACTGGGTCTTGCTTTGACTCGGTCTAAAACCTTTCCTTTCTAGGGTTTGTCGAAGTGACAGTGGAAAAAATGACCATGACTGTGGAAGTGGCCAGTGATGGAGGCTGGGCGTGAATGCGGAGTGGTAAAAGTGGTGTACTGGTGTCAAGAGGGAACATTGGATTCGGCAAAGCAACTCGACCACGAGGCAGGAAAAAGGTACTGTAGTAATATTGGCTAGTTTTTTTTTTTGCTGAGGATGGCAGAAGCAGAGCCCACAGAATCAAGACACTCTGGTACCTGCTGAAATTAAAATACAACAACCTATTATGTTTGGTAGCCCTTTACAAAATTTCCTAGTTGATTCGAAACTCCTAATTGATGCTATAAAAGCAAATAAAGAAACAAATATCTAAGTAATAAACCAAATATTGTAATATTACAGCATATCAAGTGCTGATGTGCTGAGCTATCTGTAAACAGGCTACCAGTTATTCTGCTAAGAAGGTTGTTCTTCTAAATACAAAGGTGGTTATCAAGTTGTCTGAAGTGTCATGCTGATGGAAACCTGTGGATAAGAAAAACTGGCCAGCTCGCACTTCAGTTTGTGGTACCCCAGCAATTTGTAACTTCAGAAGAATTTTGATGTCTCCTCGCCTTCTCAGTGGTCTAACACTTTTGTACAAGACATAGATTTTCTGAACAGATCAGCACAAATATGATGCCTTTCCACCATCATATTTCACTTAGACGAGACCAACGTATTCACACATCACAAGTCAGTTGGCTAAAACTATATTTATTAACATTGTGCAAATAAATCTTCAATTCAGTTGGAAGAGATCAACTTATTCACCATGATGTTCCTACTTGGAATAGACCAACTTATTCACAAGCCAGTTGGATCAAACTAATTTTATTAACAGTGTGTGATAAACATCAATGTTTTTTGTTGACTCCATACTTGTTGTTAGGCTCAGGCTACCTTAGGTTTAGTAGTATTCTTTGTTCTGGTGCAATAAGTTATACTTTTTCAGAGTACTTATTTTGGATTTAAAGAATATAGTTTGCTTTGTTTTGGTTTGTTTATCTGATAACTAATTCCATATTCACGCTGTCCAAATAGATAAAGAAACACAATTTTGAAGTAGCAGACTAGCAGTAAGTCCATGCAATTTTCAACGCGATTTTCATCACGGGTCATCCGGAAACAGTCTCTTTGTACTTTAGTACAGGGGTAAGGCTTTTGCAGCACTGGGGTAAGGTTGTTGTTGTTGCTGCTCTCTTGTGTTGATTACTTCCCCCTACTGCCTACACGTCCAGGTATCTTGGTAGTGAAGATTGAAGAGACAAGATGCCCGAAAGCTATATGCCTGAAAAATATATCCTTACACAATCCAGTAGCAAAGTGTGGTAAGCTATTTTCACTTGCCGTGATAACAAAATTATAGTTTGCTGAACTAAAGAATGCTTTTGTCACTTCAGAGTTTGGACGGTAGGAAATTTGCATTCCTTTAACTTATCTGTTTGCTACCACTTAGATCACACCAATGTTCTAAAAGGCGATTGACGCATCTTAGGGGGCGGCAGACCGCCTTGCACGAAGCCCATATAAGCAGGTGCCTAGGTCCTTATTAAACTTTACATTTGACTTCACACACATTAAGGAAATAAATTTGACTTTACTATAGAATACACTGTTTGACACTTTTTGACACTGTTTAACACTGTTTTGTACTGTTTGGTGTAAATTTGTTTGCCAAATAAGGCAAATAAGGAAGTGTAAAGTTTAATATGGGACGGCCCGAAAAGGAAAATGTAAAGTTAATTAAGGAACGGAGGGAGTATATTTTTAGTAAAGCATTGTTAAAATAAAATGTTCTTATTTTTTAGTCATTCAGATAATTCACATATACTGAAAAGTTATGCTTTTATTGTAGAAATACTAAAATGAAATTTAATAGAAATAAAATAGTGAATGATCAAATGATTTCATTTAGACTGCGTGAACAATAAGTTGGATTGAAAATGAAGCGGTCCATGGGGCTGTATAGGCACCCGTCTAGCCAGCCAAATTATTTTACCAACTAGGATGAAATCAGGGTGGTCGACCGCTGCCTAGCCCGATTCAAGAACAATGTCTCACATTTCTCTATTGATTTAGTACAATTGGAGTCTCTAAATTTATTTCTCAGCTGAAATGGATAAAATAGTAATGCTGATTTTTTCCTCAGAATGGGTGTTGGGCCGCGGGTATGCGGTGCCAGCAATCTGACAGCCTGCCGGTGCAATCGAACCGCGTGGCGCTTCGCTTGTGCTATAAAGGGGGAGAAGCGTGCTACACTATCAGCGATTGCTTTTAGTGTAGTGGTAAGCGCAACGATCCACAATGGGACATAGCGGGAATGTTTGGTTTTGATTTTATATTCCGTTTATTTCTTCCCATAAGCTTCTAGGTGAAGGGTGTAGCACCGGTTTGGTTACTATCCAAAACCTTTCTGAAAGGGATTTTTGGCACTTAGTGAATTAAAGAATTCCACAATGTTTTAACGGCACAACCAGTGAGTTATATTTATTTGTGCCAGTTCACTGTTCCAACTGTGAAATTTCCCACTAGTTAAAGGTCTTATTTGGCTCTTATTTTATTTTATTTTAGTTTAGTTTGCGGGAAGTTTAATATTTGTCAGAGATCTTAAAATTGATTTGCAGATTTGCTGTAATTGTTTGAACTGCTTATCCATTCTAGTTCAAGTTCAAGATGGTATGATCTGGGATGTGAGATAATGCTGCCTGTAGGAGTGAGTATAGGAGGCATTTCGCATGAGGAAAAGTGAATACTTTCCATGGAAAATAATTGGGAGGAAAAGTATTCTATTGTTTGGTATCTCATTTGTCCAAAGTGAGTAGGAAAGTGATTTTCATGGGGAGGTGAAACCAGATTCCGTAGATATAGTACCAAACGCCCCCCAAAAGTGTGTATTATTTATTCATTTTTCCTTGAAAACTGTAATTGGGTATAGCACGATAAATTGCTGTGTCTAGTGCGTGTCGGCTGTAAGCCTGTATAGGATAAAGAGTAGAATAGGGAAACACGAGTTTTGTAGGACACTCATTTATCAAGTGTTGAAAAGTAAGATAGTTTTTCAATACTCAATAAATGCACAAAAAAAAATGTATATATGTCATGTAGTCATGAGCGTAGCTAGCTATGCCAATATTGTGTGCAAGTTTAAGAAATACTCCATTTCTCAGCGGAATTTGTCTTTTGTTGGTTGTTTCAAAATTCAAAGTACACTTTTTTGTTGGATTTGGATTGTTTTAGTTTTATTATTCATATTTTCCCTCAGATGTTTTCGCTTGGAATAAATTTTCGGATCTCGTATTGTCTAGTTAATTAAATTTAGGGATGGACTCAACCGGAACCGGCCCGCTACTGTGCGGGCCCGGTTGGCCGGTTCTGGGCTTTTAGCCCGTTTGGGCTGGTCGGGCGGGCCGGGCTCGGGCCCAGTTTTGGGCGAACCGGCCCGGGTCATTTTTTTGTTGTCAAATTTTTTTCTTTTCCTAGGGTAGGGCTGGGTGTTTTGGGTAGGGGTGGGCATAAAACCCAAACTGAACCGGTACCGAATCGTCCCGTAATGGTACCGAACCGAATGCCGGGTATTTAAATGGTTCTATAGATTTTTATCCCGTACCGAAATCGTATCGTTTGAAACGGGTACGGTACTAGGGATGGACCGGTTCCGGTTCGGGCCGGGCCGGGCCTCGGTTCATGAAGGGGAGGCCCGGAACTGGCCCGGGTAACCCTCGGGTCCGGGCCGGGCCTCGGTTCTATTTTTTTTTTTGGTTTTTCCTAGTTAATCCCCAACCCTCCCCCTCCCCCCCAAACCAACCCAAACCACCTCAAATGGCCCAAAATACCCAGCCCAACCCAAAAACTTAAAAAAAATTCAAAAAAAATAAATAATAAATTGGCCCGACCCGGGCTCGAACCGGTTGGGCCGGTTCACCTTTTGAAGGGCCCAAGCCCGAACTGCCATCCCACCGGGCCGGGTGGCCGGATCGGCCAACCAACCGGTTCATCGGGTCGGGCCGGACCGGACCTGCACAGTAGCGGGCCGGTCCGGTTCCGGGCCGGTGGCCCGGCCCGAGCCCAACTCTGGGTACGGGATCGGTCCTAGATTTTGAGAACCGAAAAATACCGGACCGAATCGTTCATAAATAATGCATTTGAATTTTTTATAAATATTTTTTTATAATAATATGGTTTTAATCTTAGCTCTCAAGGTTCAACTATAAATTAAATTAGAACTACAGAGTAGGAGTGGACTCGGGCCGGGCCAACCGGCCCGGAACCGGACCGGCCCGCCACTGTGCGGGCCCGGACCGGCCCGGGAACCGGTTCGTTGGGCGGTTCGGGCCACCTGGCCCGGTGGATTCTCGGTTCGGGCTCGGGCCCTTCAAAAGGTGAACCGGCCCGGCCGGTTCGGGCCCGGGCCGGGCCATTTTTAATTTTTTTTTTGATTTTTTTGAGTTTTTGGGTTGGGCTGGTTATTTTGGGCCATTTTAGGTGGTTAGGGTTGGTTTGGGGGTGAGGGGGAGGGGTGGGGGTTAACTAGGAAAAGCCCAAAAAAAAATATACCCGAGGCCCGGCCCGGCCCGGACCCGGGGGTTACCCGGGCCGGTTCCGGGCCTCCCCTTCTTGAACTGAGGCCCGGCCGGGCCCAGGCCCGAACCGGGCCCGAGTCCACTCCTACTACAGAGTAATATTTAAACTAGAACGAAGAAGAAGAACGTTGAAGATTTCTATTATATTCAACAATTTGATGATATTCATTTTTATTTTCACATTAACTTAGTAAATTAAAAATGATATTTATCTCGTGCGTCATCGTTTTGCTATATCTTTTCTTAGTTGTGTTGCACTATTTGTATATTTGTGAATTTTAGTACTATGTATGCAATTTCTTGTATTTATTTCAACATTTCATGCAAGTTGATTGGTGTGATGATATCTACTAATTGCAAGATTTGTTCAAATATTTTAGCATGTGTTTGGTATTGTACCGTACCGTTTTGTACCGTTCCGAAATGATATGGTACCGAACGATTCTATCCTTGGAACCGGACCGTACCGGACCGTTAAAAACCTTACGGATACATTACGGGTTTTACCAATTTACCGGACCATTCCAGTCTCCAGACCGCGCCCACCCCTAGTTTTGGGGAGGTTTGGGGGTGGGGGTGGGGGGGGGGGGGGGTCGGGAGATAACAAGAAAGCAAAAAAAAAAAAGACATTGAACCGGGCCCGGCCCGGCCCGGACCCGGTATCAACCCGGGCCGGTTCCGGGCCCAAGGATTTGCAAAAAAAGCCAGCCTGGGCTCGGCCCGGGTCCATCCCTATTTAAATTTGGTTTGGTTTGTTTTGTTTTATACAGAAAGTCCAAGTGAAAACATTTCAGATCATCTAGAAATCTTGAGAGATCCTTTATTTTTCATTATCCCTAAAATATGTATGTTATGGATAGCGAATTGGATATCTATCTACGTATCATACTAAAACTCCATCGTCTAGCAGTGGATATCTATCTATAATCTATAAAAATGGACTAGTTAAAAGAAATTTGGGTAGGAAAAAATGTTACTACATGAAAGTGCCCCCAATAATGACAAGTAGGGATGGACCCGGACCGGTCCGGTTCCGAGCCGGGCCCGGACGGGCTTTTTTTGCAAATCCTTGGGCCCGGAACCGGCCCGGGTTGATACCGGGTCCGTGCCTAACCGGGCCGGGCCTGGTTCAATGTCTATTTTTTTTTTGCTTTCTTGTTATCCCCCGACCCCCCCCCCAAACCTTCCCAAAACACCCAGCCCTACCCTAGGAAAAGAAAAAAAGTTGAAAAAACAAAAAAAAAAAAGAAATTGACCCGGCCCCGGCCCGAACCGCTCGGGCCGGTTCGCCCAAAACTGTGCTCGAGCCCGGCCCGCCTGACCCACCCAAACGGGCTAAAAGCCCGGAACCGGCCAACCGGTCCCGATCCGGTCTGGGCCCGCACAGCAGCGGGCCGGGCCGGTTTAGTCCATCCCTAATGACAAGCAAAATAACCATTAAGGTTAAGGTTGTGCAGGAGTGTAGTCAAAATTATGCTATTGCACTTGTCATAAAAGCTTTACACAAATGCTAAAGGTACTCCAAAGTGTACTTCATTTTTACTTCACCCCTAATGTGTGGTCATAAATGAGACAATTCATTTAAGTGGAGCACCACTTAAATGAATTGCCTCATTTATGGCCACACATTATGGTGTGAGGTTAAAATGCGGTACATTTTGGGGTACCTCTAGCAAAACTCAAAGCTTTATTATGGCTATCAATAGGGGAACTCTGTGCTCCTTCAACCAAAGCTTGAGATCTACTGTTTCTCAATGATGGTATGCATATATAGCATGAGTAGAAATATTTCGTTATTTAGGATGCATATATACTAACACACACCGATGCATATACCGATATGATGCTTCATTTGTATAAAAACTTGTTGCTTCATTGAAATTATGATCAAGACAAGCTTGTCAGCCATTTATATACGCAGTATTTAAATGGGATTATATATATTAAAGTACATTGTATTTATATCCTGTATTTAAGAAAATAATTGCTCTTTTGAGTCTTATTAATGAATCAGTAGTTTCATTAAACAGATGAAATCAGTAACAAATGAAACTTCGTTGATTATTATGTATGCGACGCAGATTTAAAAAAAGAATGTTTACATTCACCTCATTATATTTAGAAAGAATGGCATGAAAATTACTATTTGACTTTGCATTTCCAAAACTATGGCCCATTTTATCATTTGAGACTGAACTTCTTCATTTCTTATCTTCTTCATTTGAGACTCAAGCTAAGCTTCGTCTCTCTCATCCAAGACCAACCACCGGCGCTCCAGTGCACTCCAGCCGGTGACGCTCCAGCCGGTGACGCTCCACTGCACTCGGCCGCTGACGCCCTGCCACTCCACCGCACTCCAGCCGTTGATGCCTCGCCGCTCCATCGCACTCTAGCCACCGCCCTGCCGATCCACAACAACTCTTCTTCTTCTCATTCTTTTTCGTCGCTGCTTCTCGAAGATCAGACATCGTCATCAATGGCTGCGCTCCGTATTCTGTGAGCGACGGTTAGGTTACGACGGTCAAACGAGCGTCGGCTAGGAGACAATGGCCAGGCGAGAGACGGCGTTGAACAGATCTGTGATTTTGGTGGTCAATAAAGCTTGGGTGAGGGGGGCAGCGACGAGCTGGCGGCTGCGCTTACAGAAGGTAGCGCGGTTGGGGGCTTGGGTCGGAAGTTGGGGCTTAGGTGTGAGGGTGGGGTTTTGATCTGGATGGACTGGCGGGGCAGAGTTGGGGTGTTTGGTGACAGAAGTCACCGGCGGTGTGTCCGTCACCGGTGTTCAGATTTGGGTGGAAGTCACTGAGTCAGTGACCGGAGTAGGGTGGAAGTAACTAGATTAGTGACCGGAGTTGGGCGGCAGTCACTAGTTAGTGACTGGAAGTCACTAAGTCAGTTCAGGCGGCGCCGGCACCGGCGACGACTGTATCGGTAGCGACGGCAACGACGATGATGACGGTACCGGTGGCGGCGGGGCAGTGCCGGTGATGGCCTGATGGTGCTGGGGTCAGCGGTTGTGCTGGTGGCTACTCAAATCATATAAAAGAAATATTTAGTACTAGTATACTAAATTCTACATATAAGGATAAATGAATGACTGTTAGTTATACATTTGGAAATTTTTAAAAGATTTCATATTTTTGTCTTTTCTGTTCATTTTAGTAATATTAATAAAAAAAGGCCTTATATTTAGGGGTGGATTCGGTTCGGGCCACCCAACCAGCTACTGTGTCGGCCCGGAACCGGCCCGGTTTGGCGGTCCGAAACCGGGTGTAGACCCGAACCGGGGGGGGGGGGGGGGGGGCAGCGGGGGGTGGTCTCGGTTTTGGCAAAACGTGACCCGGCCGTTCCCGGGTCCGGGTCACAACGGTCTTTTTTTTTTTTGGGCCAAAAGAGTCGTTAGGCTGTGCTGGGACTACCCAAACGGCTATACAGCCGTTGGGTGGGCTGGCAGGGGGGTGCGGGCAGTTTGGTGGTGGGGGTGGGGTAAAAAAACCATAAATACTCCTAATCTTAAATATTTTTTCATATCTCTTCTCCAACTCTTCCTAAATCCTACTCTCTACTCTCTAATTATCTTCATCTTCATCTTCTCAAATTCTCTTATTCTCCAATATATTATATATCTACTTATATTATTTATCTACTTATAAATACATACTCCGTATATTATATTACTTATATTTCTTATCTACTTATATATTAATTATCTATTTATAAATACATACTCCATCCGGTTCTAAATAAACTTCACACTTTCCTTTTTTTGGTAGGTCCAAAATAAACTTCACACTTCTTCTCCCTTCCTTATTTGGCAAATTATCTACATCAAAACAGTGCACAACAGTGTCAAACAGTGTCAAACAGTATCACAATAGTGTACTCTACAGTAAAGTCAAATTTATTTCCTTAATTTGTGTGAAGTCAAAGTAGGAAGTTTATTTAGAACCGGAGGGAGTATATTATATTACTTATATTTCTTATCTACTTAATCTCTACTTATTATCTACTTATTATCTACTTATATCTACTTAATTAGTATATTAATATTAGTTAAATTCATTCTATTACTCCCATTTGTTTTTCCCACGAATTGTTACATTTTTCATTAAAGTAGTTAATTAGTTCATTACAATTTTTGCTATAAAATTGTTAGTTTGATAGTACATTTTATTTCCTTAGTTCGATTTGTTAGTACATTTTAGTACGAATTAGTACATTTTATATAATACTTTGATTGTTAGTACATAAAATAACTAGTACAAAAAACTAGTTAATTGTTAGTTTTAAGTATTTATTAAAAATACTATTGATTAGTTCAAATAACTAGTACAAAAAAGAATGAGTTTCCTGAGGTTAGTGACATATTTTATGCATTATTTACTGCCCTCTTCCAATGTATGATGATAACGCAATTGATCCGAAAAAAAATACAACGAGGTTAGTGACATATTTTATGCATTATTTAATGAGTTTCATGCACAATATGACAACGCGCTCCCTCCCCCGACACAAAAATCTTCATCTAAAGGAAAACCAGTTTTCAAATCTACATTTGTCAATCTTATTAAAGAAACTAAAACAACTCCCGCTGCTCAACAAATCACAATTAATGAGATTTCTTTGTATTTAACCTATGATGTTGATTTTGAAGAAGATGATGAATTTGACGTTCTAAACTGGTGGAAGGGAAAAGAAAGAATGTTCCCGGTTTTAGCAAAGACGGCTAAGCAAGTGCAGTGCTATCAATGCCGGTTTCAACAGTTGCCGTGGAACAAAAATTTAGTTCGGTCGGCAATGTCCTAACGCAATCTAAAACGAGGTTGAGCGCAGAATCTCTTGAGATGCTTATATGATACCACGATTGGTTGAAGGCGGCCCGTAGAAATTGCCATCACCTCATCCCAACACTTTATGGATGAATCAACAATCGATGGTGGCTCCACCTATGCCGGAGATTCCAATTGATTAGTATTTCATGTTTTAATTTTTCCTTCAATTCTCAATTGTAACTTGTAAACTTGTAGTTCATATTTCAAATAAATATACGTTCATTTTTTTTATATGTAGCACTTCTCAAATTAATTAATTGATTAAAACTTACAATTTATTTTGTATAAAGTTGTTTTTAAATTAAAATTAGGTTTACAATATGTAATTTGTATAAATACACATATTTTGTGACATTTGTAAATTCTAAATCACACTACTTTTCTTAGTTTCTAAGTAAATATAGCTTTACTTAATTCTTTAAATTAATTAATTAATTTTACATTATGTAATTTATTCAAACTAAAATAAACAAAAAAATAAATTGAAATCAAAGGCTCAAGCCTCAAGGCCCTAAACGGCTATATAGCCGTTGGGTGCTTGAATCAAGGGTGTCCCGGGGGTGGGGGTACAAAAATTTCTATAAATACTCCTATTTTCTAACATTTTTATACAAATCTTCTCCAATATCCAATCTCCAATCACCATTCTCCATCTTCATCTCCATCTATTCTACTATTTATATAATTATTATATCTACCATTTTAAAGATGGAAAGTCAATATGCCGTTATCGCGTATAATTTTTATACGCAGAAGGACGCGAGGACCGGGATGTGGTACGCAACTTGCAAATGGTGCGGGAAAAAGTGTAGCTTGGGGGTTTCACGCGGATACGGGATGACCAAGAAACATATTAAGTCATGTGAGAAAGCTAAAGGACCGGAAAATTCCGATTGATTACAAAATGTATTTCATATTGAATTTTTTTTCTCAATTGTCAAATGTAGTTCCTATTTCATTTCAAATAAATGCACTTGAAATTTGTTTTTAATACTTGTATAAAACTATAAAGTATAAATAAGTAAAAAATTTATATTATGCAACTTTAGAAGTGTTTATTAATTATTCTTGATCCTTTGATGACGTGATTGCATGCATTTTAGGCCTGTAAGAAAAATAAAGAATGACGAACATTTCCAAAGGTGCGAGAAATACGGGCAAAAGATATATGCAAAATTAATTAAAATACCCCAAATTTTGAATGAGTGTGAAATAAACATCGGAAACTTTCATATGTAATTTAAATAGAGTAAATTGCCATGGTTAAGACAAAAACATAACCTTTTTCCCAAAATAGGACTCAATGTTTGATTTTCTCTTAATAGGACTAATCATTCCATTTTTACCCCCAATTGAATTAATTAATTAATTAATTAACCCAATTAATTGCCCCCCTAGTTCTCTTGCACAACAAAGACAGCTCGTCGGTAGCGGGGGCAGTCCGGTGGTGGCGGCAGCTTGGCGGATTAATTGACCTAAATAATTGCCCCCCTAGTTTCCTTGCACATCCAAGGCAGTCCGTCGGTGGCAGCAGCAGATGACGGCGGATTCCGGCAGCGGCGGCGAACTCCGGCAGCGGCGGACGGCGGAGGTTGGTGGCAGAAATGCTGGCAGACCGTCAGGAAAAAAATCTGGAAGTTTTCCGGCGACGGTGGCCGGAGCTCTGGCAGCGTCGATCTCGCTGTGGTAGCAGGTAGTAGTCCAGGGGCACCAGTGGGGGTATTTTGGCACAATCACACATAAAAAATCCTATATAAAGATGTTTAAACTAATTGATCTTATTTTGGGAAAAAAATTATGTTTTGCTCCTATTAAGGTTAATCTCCCATTTAAATATCCCAAACTTTATATAAAAATTTATTTTAGCATCATGGTCATATATTATTTCTTTCAAAAAATTAAATTTATGATGTTAATTGCAAAATTTAAAATAGAAAATTAAAATGCTGCAATCATATAGAGTGAGGGTAATATTATTTATTTTGAAATGGAAGTTTAGAATGTTAATTGTATTTTAATGAATGCTAAACTATTTTAAATTACGAAATAAACACAAAAAATTAACATTTTTGAAAGAAATAATAAATGAGCACGGTGCTAAAATAACTTTTTATATAAAGTTTTGAGTGTTACCTGACACCCCTTCAAAATTTGGGGTATTTTAATTATTTTTCCCAAAGATATATACATGACAGAACATATAATTGATAATAGTATAAAGGTAAACTTTTCTAAGTAGATCTATAACGACAGATTATAAGGTACTGTTTATGTTAGTTCGAAAGGCTAATTAAGATATTGAGTTCATTCACTTTTGCTTATGTTCATTTGCTGATATGAATTCTAGTAAGAGGTGTACAATATTACTCCAATGACAATTATTGAATAAAGATATTACTCTCATATTTATAATCTGGAGCATAATTTTTGAAGTAGCTTTTTGAGTTTGAGTTTGAGTTGGAGGGGTATTCTGGGTTTGGTGACTTCACAGTTGACTCCGATGTTGAAACATTTTCTCTTTCATGTCTGAAATTGAAAGTGAGGAGAAGAAGTGTTAGTAGGCAGAAAAAGGTTAGATATGAAAAATGATGAAAGGAAGCACCTGGTGGAAAAGCTTTTAATTTTGGCTGATGGAAAAACTCTACCCAAATGTGCCATATCACCGATGGCAGCAGATCTTAAAATTCACATAACAACAGTGCGGAGATTATGGTCTGCAACAAAAGTTCAAATTGATAGAGGTACACCGATTAATGTTCAAAATAAGAAAAAGGGAAGCAGTGGAAGGAAAGCTCAACCTTTTAATTTAGAGACACTTCATGGTGTGCCCATTGAACATAGAACTACAATTAGATCTTTATCTACTTCACTTGGACCGGTCACTCAAAAGTTTATAGGTTGCCAAAAGCAGGACAACTTAGAGCTCATACAAATAGCATCAAGCCTAAACTAAGTCATTCACACATGATAAAGCGTCTTCAACACATCATGGGTTAGGTTATGCCAAGTACAGTCCATACAATCCCAAGATTTTCAGCAATGTACAATGTTATTCATATAGATGAGAAGTGGTTCTACATGTCACAGCAAACACAAAGGTTTTACTTATTTCCATGGGAGGGTGATCCGTATAGAATTATTATACGCAGAAGGACCCGAGGACCGGGATGTGGTACGCAACTTGCAAATGGTGCGGGAAAAAGTGTAGCTTGAGGATTTCACGCTGATACGGGATGGCTAAGAAGCATATTAAGTCATGTGACCAAGCCAAAGGTCCAGGAAATTCCGATTGATTACAAAATGTATTTCATATTGTATTTTTTCCCTCAATTGTCAAATGTAGTTCCTATTTCATTTCAAATAAATGCACTTGGAGTTTGTTTTTAATACTTGTATAAAACTATAAAGTATAAATAAGTAAAAAAAAATTGGATTTACCCGGCCTGACCCGGCCCGGCGAGTGGCCCGACCCGTGACCCGGGCGGGTGGCCCGGCCTGGCCTGGAACCGTCCTTACCTCGGTCCGGTCCCAGTCCCATCACTTACAAACCGGTGGCCCGACCGGGCCGAGTCCATGACTAATTGAAGATAACAGAAGCTACCTCTTGGAGGGTGAGATAATAGACATGACTGTGGGTGTAGGCGCAAATAACACTTGAGAGTGAAGGCTGCATTATTTTTGCTAAAGAAGGCATCCTAGTTTTTTTTTGCATAAAGTGATTGCTAAGATATCTTTTTTTTGTGGTGCCATATTTTGTAAACATAAAGGCACCGCCAATTTTTATTATGATGCTTTCACTTTTTTTTTTGCATATGGCTTTTTTGTTTTTTGATTTTGATAATCCAGGTGTCGGGGCTTACGTTCCCATAATCCTGGAGTCTATGAACTACCCTCCAAAGCTCCTAGACAGTTAAATCCGGATCTGATCACAGTCAACCTCGTCAGTACTGGCTCCAAAGAACGAATCCAACAGGACTTACATCACCTTTCAGGCTGCTCCTCCCACCACACGAACCCGCTACCTTCATTACCACCATCTCCCTTCTCAGGCGCTGAGCAACTCCGTGAAGGTAGGAAGAATAATTGGGAGCAAGACATCCCTCATCTTCCCTTGGTGGGAATTGAACCCAAAACCTCCCACAAAGGAGGACTTGGGAGTGTATGGTCATCTATTGGACTACACCCACCTTCCCTATGGCTTTTTTGTATAGTGAGGCTAGGCTGCCTTTTTTTGGCATAAACTGAACACGCCCTATTTTGTGATGCCATAAAGGCAGTGTACTTTTGTGAAGACTGTACTTGTATGAAGGGAGTGTAATTATTTTAAGGTTGGAATGTTCCTATCATGGTTCTAAGAACATGATGTTTTTTGAATATTATTCCTATTTTGTGAAGAATCATTGTTTTTACTGTATAGATAATCAAAATTCTTATCTGAACTTTTCCATTTAGTTTTTAAATTAGTTAAGACTTCCTATACAACATACAACATCCAAGCCTTAATCTCAAAAGAATTTGGGGTCGGCTGAATGAATCGAACAATGATATCGATGCCAAACAGAGAAGACGGACAATAAAGGGAAGAAAAAAAGTAAGATAAAATGAATAAAATAAAGATAAATAAATATAAGATAACAATAACACAAGAATATAAGAAAGATAAAAGATAAAAAAGAGCATAAAAAGCTAGAATATAAAAATAACATAAGAATATACAAAGATATAGAAGATAAATGAAAAAAGAAAAAAGAGAGGAAAGGTAGAAAAGACATAATCATCCAAACCAAGAAGACACATATCATATTTAAGACTTCCTATGTAGACTAAAAATTTGTAATTACAGCTTTGATGTTCATTAAATAAATTAATAATTAATGTGATTCAAACTCCTAGTTTTTGTTATTCCATGAAGTATAAATTCCAGCAACTTCAAAAAATTGAAAATCCTAATTTTAGATATAGGCAAAAAAAATCATAGGCAAAAAATGATTTCGTTTATAACAAAAAATCATAGGCAAAAATTAATAGGAAAAGAAATTCCTGACTATGTAAAAGTATTCAAAAATGAACAAACAAAGCAAGTTTCACTAAACATAAAAAAATACGAAGTACCTATTTCAACATAGAAAAGTTTGTGTTCTTCTTCTCTGCATGGTTCTAGACCTGCTTCTCTTGATGCCAGAATAGGAGGAGGGTTGTCTGGAATCACCAGATTTGTTTCTTCACTGCTACAAGGCTGCAGGGGAGTAGGGAGAGCAGGGAGCAGACAAATCAGCATTGTTCATTTCACCAGAAAAAATGGATTTTGAATTGAAGATAATAGAAAGGGGAAAAATCTAGGTCTGATTTCTTACAATCGAAATGGTTAATTTTAATCTACATTCAAGTCAACATTGGCCAAATTTTATGGGATGAAGAAAGTATCATATGAAATAGTTAATTTTTTGTAGGCATGTGTGTTTGCAAAATGTCAACTTTTGGGGGATGTTTGGGTAGGAGTCTATCATCCATTTTGGGCTGATTTGACTATTGATGGGTTGTTTTACCACATCAATCAGCTATTAGAGAGTGGTTAATGGCTTTTTAAGTTGGTTTTTTTCTAAACAACCAAAATTTCAGACACCAAAAAATGTATTGTTTAGTCCTGGTTTGTCCTCTATGTACCAGATTATTCCTATTCTACCCACAGTCCACTCCTCTTCATACTCCTTACGTCTCCTTGGTTGACATCTTCCGACAAAAAAAACAAAGCAACGATAAGAAGAGCTAAATATAATAATAAATCTTTAAGAAGAGCTACCCAGGCTCAACGACAACAAGAACTACAACTCAAAAACGTACAATATTGGAGGTGGAGAGAGTGGGGGATATTTTTTATTAATCAAATCTTGTAATAACATTATTTTTTAGCCTGTGCCAAAAGAATATGTAGTATGATCTGTTATATTGTGAGAAATATGAAAAACGTGTATTAAAGAAATGTTACTTGCATTTCAAAAACTATTTTTTATTAAACAAAAACGGTGTTAGTACATTTTGTACTAAAAACATGGTTAAAAAGTATGGAATATATGATATGTATGCAAAAGTAGTTAGTAAACAAAAAAGTTATTGATATCCTTAAAAGTCATTCAACAATTTATCAACTGATTGTAAACAATCATTTAACCAAAAACTATTATATAAACTGCTAATACTATCAGCTAATCAAAGTAGCCAATAGAATCAACCAACATCGAACAACTAACAAAATCAAGCAATTGCTAAAAGCCAAAAGCTAATTGTCAAACACCCCCAACTAATAAACACCTTAATGGTCAAAGTTGTGTGTTAATAAACATAAATTATTACAACTAAAAACCGGGTACTAGCAGTTTTTTAAAACATACATGTCATGTTATTATAGTAATGGAAGAATACCAAAAACACTTTTTTCTAATTTCCCAAAACATATAGATTTTAACTTGTAACTAAGAAACAGAAAATTTGTTTCCTAGCAATCTCTTTATAGTGTTTTGTTGGATGTCAAAAAAGTATGCGAAAGATTGTAAAAAAATCTTTGTATCGACTTTGCGTCATTGATTTTGTATGAGGATTGGTGTTTCAAATAGGGTGTTGCATACAATTTTTTTGGCACTTTGTATATATATATTGGTTGGTGAAAGCAACGGACAAAAGTTTAAGAGAACTAGATGGAAATGTATCACATAGAATCAGAGCTGGGTGGATGAAATAGAAGAGTGCATCTCTGTGATCGAGGTATGTCGACTAGATTGAAGGGTAAATTTTATCGAACAACAATTTGGTCTGCATGAATGTATGGTGTAGAATATTGGGCGGAGAAACGATGTCACATTCAAAAGATGAGTGTGACAGAGATATATATACAAAGTGTCGACATACTAGAAAAGACCGATTGAGAAATGAGATAATCAGACAAATGGTGGTAGTAACATCTATAGAAGATAAGATGCACAAGTCTCGATTGTGATGGTTTGATCATGTGCATAGAAGATCGAGTGATGCATCGGTTAGACGACTTGATAGGTCGGGAGAAGAGACATGAAGGACCGGAGGACTAGAGGAGAGGGAGAGGAAGACTGAAACATATTTAGATTAGATAAATCAGAACTGATATGCGTCTTTTTGGATTGGAAGAGAGTATGTCTTTAGAAAGAGCAAAGTGAAGGGCGCACATTCATGTGTAGGCATGGACCGGTTCGGGCCTGGGCCCGGCCGGGCCTCGGTTCAAGAAGGGGAGGCCCGGAACCGGCTTGGGTAACCCCCAGGTCCAGGCCAGGCCTCGGTTCTATTTTTTTTTTTTTTTTTTTTTTTTTTTTGGCTTTTCCTAGTTAACCCCCAACCCTCCCCCTCACCCCCAAACCAACCCAAACCACCTCAAATGTCCCAAAATACCCAACCCAATCCAAAAACTTAAAAAAAATCAAAAAAAAAAAATTGGCCCGAACCGGGCCCGAACCGGCCGAGCCGGTTCACCTTTTGAAGGGCCCGAGCCCGAACCGCCATCCCACCGGGCCCGGAACCGGTTCACAGGGCCGGTCCGGTTCCAGGCCGGTTGGCCCAACCCGAGTCCATCCCTATTCATGTGGACGTTTTACCTCTTTTCTCTTTTCTCTCTCCTTTTCTTTTATCTTTTAACTTCTATGTTCTTATGTTATTTTTATCTTTTATTTTTTATCTTCTTTTATCTTTGTACTCCCTCTGTCCCATTTAAACGTTCCCGCATAGTTTACGACGTTTGACTAACCATAAAGTTAACTGATCTTTGTCATTAGTAAAACTATTTTTAGTAAATAAAATTTACATATTCAGAAACTACATTAAAATCGCTACAAAGCCTGATAAAGAAAATTTAAATTTGATAAAAGTTAGATATATAAAGTAAAAGATTAAGAACATTGCACATTGACCGAAGAATAGTGAACACTAGACAGGAACATTTAAATGGGACTGAGGGAGTATCATTTATCTTTCTTATATTATTATCTTACATTTATATTTATCTTTTCCATTTTATCTTACTTTTTTTTCTTATTGTCTTTCTTCTCCTTTTGGCACTAGTATTATTAATCCATTCATGTTAATCGACCTCAAAATCTTTTGGGATTAAGAATGTTTTTACTTGGATTGTTTTGAGTCTCAAACCAAACCAGATCAGACTTGGACAATTATAAAACACACAATAACCAGTCTTTACCGTACCTTGCCAGAAAATTTCAGTCCAAAGTAAAAACATCCTAAGGCTTGGATGTTGTTGTGGTGGAGATATAGGATTTCCGGTCTAATTTAAGCTGCCAAGGAAAATGGACCTTCGTTAGGCCTGAATTGATCGACAATTCATGTTGACTTTGGCAAGGCAAAACAGACCACATGCATTTTCCCAAGTAATATGATCCACCCTTCGTCTTCAAATGTTGGATTATAAAACAGAACCACTAAGATTAAGATTCACAATTAACAGAGGGTTGATGATTAGTGTTCGAGGTGGAAAACGTATTCCGTCAACCGCTGCAATTTGGTGACATCTAACTTTTGCTCTTTTACTATCTCTTGTCTTTTCACTGTCAGCATTTGAGTTGCAGCGTCCAAACTCCAACCCTGATGTAACACATCTGTCCAAATCAGAATACCCAAAAACAATTATTTGTCATTTCAACTGCCTGCATAAAACACAATTCAATGCTTATTTTAGAAAGCAGGCTATTGATGCGAGGAATAGTTTTGCATGTAACTTATCACATCTTACTAGCCTACTTTTCCAAAAAAAATGCATTACTGGGGGGATTGGTAGAAGTCCAATACATTATCCAGTGACAAATCAGTCTGCAGGCTAATTGGGAATATTTGAAGTTCTATCAAATTGGAGCACAATGCATGAGCAAAACGAAGATAAAGGGCAACCATGCAGGTATAAGGCATCTCTGCCTAACAAGATTTGAAACAAAACTCACATTGTGTAGCATCATCAAGATTCATTCCCATGAAGAGAGCAGTTTCTTGCACACTTATTGTTGAATAAGCAGAAACCAGCAAATCAAACATCTTTTTCGTGTAACGGTCTGCAAAAATGTGGAAACATGACTAGGGAAGTAAAAGTCTCTAAATGAACCATCAAAATAATGATACGATGAGTCTCATATATTATAATTACTATTACTGTTATTATTATTAGTAGGGAAAAAGTATAAAAGTACCCCAAACTTTGAAGGGGTGTGAGGCAAACACCCCAAACTTGCATATTTAATTTAAATACCCCAAACTTTATATAAAAAGTTATTTTTGCACCATCGTCATGTATTATTTCTTTCCAAAATGTAAATTTATGGGGTTAATTGTGTAATTTAAAATAGCAAATTAAAAGTGTTGTAATTATATAGATTGGGGGTAACATTATTTATTACCGCCATAAGATCATTTTTTGGTATCATGTCTGTCCCAAACCAGGATAAAGGAGGAGGGTGTTGTGGTAGGCGCGTGACGACCAACAGTATCACTTAGTCACATCACATGACATGAATCGAAATATGTTGGTTGGAAGTTAAGAATGTTGATTGTGTATTCATGAATTCGAAAATATTTTAAATTATGCAATTAACACCATAAATTTACACTTTTGAAAAAAATAATACTTGACTATGGTGCTAAAATAACTTTTATACAAAGTTTGGGGTATTTAAATTATATATGCAAGTTTGGGATACTCATCTTATTAGTATCCATTTTCCAAGTTTGGGGTAATTTAATTATTTTTCCCTTATTAGTATCATTTGTAAATATTAGTTTCCTATTTTTGTTTGTAATAGTAGTTTCCTATTAGTATTGAAAGTCGATTATAGTTAAAAATCCAAGTAGTAGTATTGTAAATTTGTAATGGAAAAATTGACAACAATAATCTAACCTTACACCGATCTTCTCAGAATAATCCCACATTTACGTAATCTTAGAATAATCTCACCTTTGCATCCCAAGGTGGGATTATTATGAGATTACGTAAAGGTGGTTTATTTTGAGAAAAGTGGTGAACTGTAAGATTATTATTGTCAATTTTTCCTCTTATAATAGGGGTTATAGGGTTAGGGTTACTCTATACTTGTTGTCTAGTAAGGAGTGCTTGTATTTTCTTCTACTTTTGAGAAGTAATTAATTCTAGAGATTATATAAAAAGTGATTAATTTAAAAGTTGGCAGTGTTTGAAGAAGTTGATTTTGAAAATGTAAAAAGTTAGGGTTTGTTTACTAACAGAGATATTTTCTATTTTTCTAGAAAACTGGAAAACTAGAAAACAGAAAACAGGAAACGTGTTTACCAAAGAAAATTGCTGGAAAACTGGAAAAAGGAAAACAAAAAAACACGTTTACCAAACCGTTTTCCAAAACGAAAAAAATGAGACATGTCTCTCTTTTCCTTAATGATTTGGAGAAATGACTTTTAATAGTTTTCCAAATTTGGAAAACGCGGATGCTACAGGCCGCTGCAATGAATTTGCATACACCTAGTGGTGGTCCGGTCCCGCTCCGATGTCGGTTCCATTCTAATACCTCCATCCTCGTACCTTACCCCTTACCCCTACCCTACACACCCAACCCCCAACTCGCATACCCTTTTTCCCTACAATGACCCTACCCCCACCCCCTACCTCGGTCCCACCCCGATCCACCCTACCCTACCGCCACCCCCCTACCACCTCAACCCCACCCCGACCCACCCGACCCTACCCCATCCTCGTATATTACCCCCTTACCCCTACCTTACCCCTTCCAACATGTCCCCTACCTCGGCCCCACCCTCCCTGGAGAAGGAGAGCAGCAGCAAACCCTACTCTCTCTATCTCTGCGCCTCTATTCTCTAAAGCCTCAAAACGTTGGGGTTCCCATAAGTTAGCCTCCTTTTATAGGAGAAGTTGACTAACTTACGAGTTACAAAGAAGCTAACGGGCTGATACACATTTGTGGCCCGTATTACACGTTTAATTAATAACTACACAAATACAGAGATATTTAATTAGATTGGACACCATAAAATATTCCTAACACCCAGTAACATGGAAGTCCATTGTTGTTGTTCCTCCCCCATCAATCTTTGCTCATTCAAAAATCTCAAGCTCTTTTGATCAGTGTGAACCTCAAAAGTTTTTCCAAGTAAATATGGTCTCCATTTTTACAGTAGCTGTTTTGGACTGCTAATACAATAACCATTAATTCCCTCTCATATAAACTGACATGTTCTGATTCCTCTTAGATAGCTCCTTGCACATATAAGCAATGGGCCTCCCCTCCTGCATCAAAACAGCTCCCAGACCTGTCCCAGAAGCATCAGTCTCTACTATGAACACCTTATTGAAATCTGGGGCTGCAAGAACTGGTAAAGTGGTCATTCTTCTCTTCAATTCCTCAAAAGCACTGGTAGCAGCCGGTCCCCAATTCCCCATTGAAAATTGTCCTTTAGAAGCTGTGTCAGGGGTAAAGCATTCTTGCTATACCCTTTTACAAATCTTCTGTAATACCCAGTTAGTCCTAGAATTCCTCTGAGACCTTTCAAATCCTTGGTCTCTGGCCACAGAACCATGGCCTCTATCTTGGTAGGATCTGCAGCAACTCCACTACCAGATATGATATGACCCAAGTAGACTAACTGTGATTTCCCAAAAAGAACATTTTTTGAATTTATACCCAAATGATTCTCTTTCAAAGCATATAGAACCTTCCTCAAATGCTCCCGATGTTCTTCCTTTGACTTGCTATATATAAGAATGTCATCAAAGAAAACCAAAGCAAACTTCCTTAGAAACGGCCTCAGAACTTGATTCATAAGAGCCTGAAAAGTGGAAGGTGCATTGTGGTCAGACCAAAGGGCATTACCAAATATTCATAATGTCCTTCATGAGTCCTGAAGACTAATTTCTGCCTATCTTCCTCCTTCATTCTGATCTGGTGATAACCAGATTTCAGATCCAGCTTAGAGAAAATCATAGCCTCACCTAGTTTATCCCGTAGTTCCTCAATGATTGGTATGGAAATTTGTCAGGTACAATAATCTTGTTTAGAGCCCTATGATCTCCACAAAACCTCCATCCCCCATCTTTCTTCTTTGCTAGCAGTATAGGGCTACTGTAAGAGCTATTACTATGCTGAATTATGCCTTAACTTAGCATCTCTTATATAATTCTTTCAATCTCAGTTTTCTGATACTGGGGGTACCTGTAGGGTCTTATATTTGGGATACAGGCTCCTTCCTGGAAATTCTGAACTTGTTTCCAGGTTTCATCCTCTTCTCCCTCATCTTTCAATTCCACACAATGCCCTTCACAATAAACAAAATATCCATCCCCAGCATCATGTAAAATCTGAATCATGGTTTTCAAAGAAACCTCAAGGGAATTAAGATGTGGATCCCTTTGAATCATTTGAAGCATCCCGTGTTCTCTTCACTTGATAATTTGGTTTTGGAAATTGACCTCTACATCTCCTAGACTGGTCAACCATTCCATCCCAAGTACCAAATCAGTGCCACTCAATTCCAGGATGTAAAAATCCTGCTGGATTACTGCCTCATGTAAGCATAGAGTCAATCCCTCACATCTCCCATTGTTAGCCAGTTTGTCCCCATTTCCAATCTGAACTTTATACCCTGTAATAGTGTTATAGAGTATTTTCAGTTGGTCTACCATCCTTTGGGATATAAAATTATGGGTAGCCCCACTATCAATGAGTACATCTACTTCTTCTTCTCCCAATTTCCATTTTAAACAACCTTTCACCTTGAAAGCTCTCATGGAAGGTATTCCCTCCATACTCATGGGTGAGAGTTGCATGGACTTAGATTCCATGACAATCTCCTCTTCTTCTGGAATTACCACATCTGCTTCTTTTAATTCTTCATCCCCCTTTGAGTCTTCTACAAGTATCAGCTTATAATTTTTCGATTTGCAAGTAAGTTCCTTATTCCGCTTCTCACCACACTTGAAACAAAGCCCCTTCCTGCTTCTATCTTATACTCTTCTTGTGATAGTTGTGGTCCCACCCTTATTTCTGTCACCTTCTTCCCCACAGGATTAAACCAAGATTGGTTACTCTTGTTCTGATTGCTAACCCCTGAACTGCCAGATCTTGCCCTATACCTTCTCCCCAGTTTTGAGGTGTAACCTGTATTGGTCCTTTATCTCTCCCACCTAGTCTGTCATCCTCTTGTCTCCTCAAATAGATGGCCTCATTTCTTCTCTCGATCAATAAAGCCTTGTCCATAATTTCAGATAATGATCTGGAATTATACAGTTTCAACTCAACTTTGATTTCTTCTTTCAATCCTGTGATAAATACTCCTCTCAAGATATCTCTATCCACAGTCCTTTGAGGTGCTATCATCATCTCAAATTCATCCCTGTATTCCCTTACTATACCTATTTGTCTCAAACACAACATAGGTCCATAGGGATTTTGCATAAGATCAGGTTGGAATCTACGAATAACCGACTCCTTAAGAGTCTCCCATTTCTTCTCCTCAGTCTGATGTTCCCATTATTGGAACCAGTTGAGAGCTATGTCCTCCATAGCTACTACAGACACCTCAACTTTATCCTCCTCGGTAATTTGATTCAATCTAAAATACCTCTCCATCCTTACTAGCCAATTATAAGCTCCATCACCATTAAACAAAGGTAGATCAACCTTACGACCGGTATGAACTGCAAATCTATTATGATCCTCATGTCGTCTCTGATTAATAGGAATCGAGTTTTCAGAAATACCTCTTGAAGCTGCTGGACTATTCGAAGGTCGCGTATGATGTTCGATGTGAGATCACGATCTTCCACTCGCTCGAACTCATCGCTCATCGCATCCAACTTTCCCGCCATGTTTTCCATCATCGTTCTCATGTGCATCAATGTTTCTTCCATTGTGATCCTACTACGCTCCATTTCTTCCATTCGCTGCTCCATTTTTGCTCTCGTTCGAACCATTCAAAAATCAGAACGAAAAAAATATTCTGGTAATACTACAACAATCCCGATCACCAGAACAATTGCTTTGATACCAATGATAGAACACCGGTAGAAATCTAAGTAAAACAGTAGCAATTCTATACAAATCAACTAAGAACATATCGCAATGAGTTTATTGAGTAGAGAGGAAGTCAAAGCAGGTATACAAGTTAGGGACAATTTGAGATGCCCAGTCTCCCTGTCTCAAGCCAACATAAATAACAGCCTCCCTTATTTAGCTATCACCCTTCTATTTATAGCTATTATCCATGCAGGGATAAACTGAAATTAACTAACTAGTTAGTTAACTAATAACAAACTTCTTATTTCTCCTATTGTAGACTTTATTAAAATATCGAATAGGTTGTTGCACCATATGCCTATCAGGCCCAACCGTGAACCGCTCAAATGTTTTACATCATACAATCATACGGAATAGCAGTCAAAAATAAAATGTTTGGGGGAGGGGGGAAAATAAAATAACTAATGTACTACAAGTAAAACAAATAAAAATCTTGGGGTTACCTGTAATCCCTCCGTCCGTTACAACTTTGTCAAGTTTGACCAACACGGGGATTAATAAAGTAAAAATTGTGTGATTGAGGTTTGTGCAGAGGAGAGAGAATTAACATGAAATACAAATTCTCTACTTGAAAAGGAAGGTGGCAAAGTTAGTGAGACATCCAAAAAAGGAAAGTTTGCAAAGTTTTAAGGGACGGAGGGGGTATTACGAATATGTGTTTATTTAAAATAGGTCATTATCTTATATACAAAAAGAAAATTAAGTTGAGAGGCCTTTCCCAGCCCAGGCGCAACCGCGCAATAGGCATGCACTTCTTGCGCTTTATTTACGCATGAGGCATACCCCTGCGCCCAAAGAATATTAAGGCTCTAACCACGTTCAGTGCCTCGCCTGGTGCGCTTAAGCGCTCAGGTGAGCACTTTTGACTATACTGGTGTTATGGATCCATTTCATGGACAAGTATATGCTCGAAGGCATGGGACGAGAAGGTTCAGGAAAATTAGTTGGTCAAATCGAGAAAGATCGGAACACTTTACATGGCTGACCATGAGGCTAAGGAAAGTTGGTAGATTGGCAACAGACGGCATTTCATTAATTATGTTCTAGTTATTTCCTATTCATAATATTATTTCCTTATTCAATTTTAGAAAACTTCTTATTATCCTTACACTTCTTATTATAATTACGACTCTTGTAATGTCTATATAAGGGACCTTATATGGATGAATGAATCTCTTTTACAACAACAAACAACAACATTACCCCAGTGCCGCAAAGACTCCCACCTACCATGGGGTAGGGGAGTTGTATGTACGCGGCCTTAGCTTTATACTGCTGCTTCCGGATGACACATGATGAAAATCGCGTCGAAAATTGCATGGACTGACTGTTGTTTCATAACAAAGAAGCGCAGACAATTTAGTGAGTCATTTTTCTTTATTCAGTCATATTCTGATATGAAGCAGAATCTGGGCTTGGAAGAAGAGGGGCAGGAGCCCCCGTGGGTTTACTGAAGGCGGGAACGGGCTTGAGCCCACCTTCGTGGGCTGGTTGCGGGCTGCTTAATTAAATTTATTCTTTTTAATTTTCTTAATTTGTTTCCTATTTGGAGTTAATTAGGATTTCTACTATTCGTTTCCTATTAGGAGTTAACTACGATTTCTATTATTTGTTTCCTATTTGAAGTTGATTAAGATCTCTATTATTCTGTTTCCTAGTTGGAGTTGATTAGGATTTTTAGGATTTTGTTTCCTAGTTTGAGAATTAGTAGATGGGTATTTAAACCCCTTATTAGGATTCATTCTTGAGCATCTTGGAATAAAATTGGTTTTAGCATTTTGGCTCTGGGCAACGGTATTTTTATCGTTGATTATTTGGGCAACGGATTACCTCGTTGATTTTATATTTTTCTATTAAACAAAAATTGGTCAGACCTACCGGATCCCGTTTCCGCTAAAATAACGAGATCAACCGGTGAACGTTTGTTAGAGGTGGTATCTGAACTGATTTTGATGAACCAAAAAATAGACGTGAGGGGTGCGAAGCTGGACGCGTAAGGAATCCTACTAGCAGAGATCGCATCCTCCATGGCTGCGCTCACGAAGGCTCTCGTGCCGTCAGCGGCGGAGAAGAATTCATTGACGGTGCTTCACTCGATGTGACATCAACATCCACATCTGGAACGGGTCTGTGCAGCACTTCTCTCACGATGCTGCCCTCGTTTGACGGAGAAGACCCGATCGGCTGGGTTGCTAGGGATGAGCATCAGTTCGAACTGAACTGTACTCCGCCGGGAAAGAAGGTGGCAGCCACTGTAGTTGTGATGGAAAGGTTGGCCCTATATCGATTGACCCGGATACGGGCACGAAAGCCGAGCATGTCATGGGATGAGCTTACACAGGCGTTGATGGCTCGTTATGAGTTATGACTCACAGTTTAAGGGCAGTTGCTTTGAACGGCTGTATGGAGTCAATTCCTTGTGGCGGAGTACATCTCAATTTTTGTTCAATTAACAAGTCAGGTCCCAAGGCTATTTGACGATCATTATTTGGGGTATTTCATGAACGGGCTGAAAGGATTTAGTGGCAACTTCCCTAAAGATATTGGGCAGCCCCCGAGGACAAATGTCAACCGGTTTCCGGATTTCAACATTGAGGACAAGGTTTTTCCGAAGGGGGGTGGAATTGATATGAAGCAGAATCTGGGCTTGGAAGAAGAGGGGCAGAAGCCCCCGTGGGTTTACTGAAGGCGGGAACGGGCTTGAGCCCACCTTCGTGGGCTGGTTGCGGGCTGCTTAATTAATATTTATTCTTTTTAATTTTCTTAATTTGTTTCCTATTTGGAGTTAATTAGGATTTCTATTATTTGTTTCCTATTAAGAGTTAACTAGGATTTCTATTATTTGTTTCCTATTTGAAGTTGATTAGGATCTCTATTATTCTGTTTTCTAGTTGGAGTTGATTAGGATTTTTAGGATTTTGTTTCCTAGTTTGAGAATTAGTAGATGGGTATTTAAACCCCTTGTTAGGATTCATTCTTGAACATCTTGGAATAAAATTGATTTTAGCCTTTTGACTCTGGGCAACGGTGTTTTTATGGTTGATTATATGGGCAACGGTTTACCCCGTTGATTTTATATTTTTCTATTACACAACATATTCTCAAGCCAAAAAATTGTGAGTCTTTGGCTTCTTTGGAAATGATGGAAATTGATAAAGCTCTTTTGAGAGAATTAATTCTAGTGTGTCTTGACTAGGTCAGGCACCGATGAATTCCACCTTAAGACTCTTGCATCGTTATCTTTTCTCTCGACCAATAATCTGAACATAACAACATTGATCCTAAAGTCTCAATTGGCACCTTTACTTTTCTGAGATCTCGTTTGAGACCTTAGACGAGGTTGTACAAGTGTGTCCTTAAAAACTTTTTTCAATACAAACTGCCCCTGCACAACAAGCCAAAGGTTTATGTTACAATTGTGGCGAACAATGGATTTGGGGCCAACATCGTTTCCAAATGTCAACTTTTATTTTACATTGAAATTGTGAAGCCAGAAGATCCACCCCCATCGCTACTAACTCCTTTTTATTGCAGCCAGAAATATCTCTACTAACCGAGTCACTGCCATAAAAAGATTGATACTCCAACCAGTAGCCCCTGCAATCTGCATCTAAGACTCAGGCTCAGTTGCTATGAATGTCATCACCTGTGATGACCATCCTGCCGTGGCTACCAATAACTCCTGCCGACCCGCTCTATATCTCTTCAATACACAGACCACTACAGGTACTAGAACTAGAAGAATGGAGGGATTGGAGAGCTGATTAGTATGTATGCTGTATTGCATCTCCAATGTTCGAAATGGCGTATTGCGTATATGAGACGGTTTCTTCTTGGCATTGCCCATTGTGTAAGCCTCATTGCGCAATGAGGCGTAATCGCGCAAGCTTTTTACACAAACTTATATATGAAAAGTACAAATAATGTAATAAAAATGAAATAAAATAAAATAATCATTACAAAGCAACAAATATCATTGTCAAGACCAACAAAAATGAGGTCATAAACCCATCAAAATTGTATGTTCAAACCTCACATAGAAAACATTTTCTAGCTATTCATGTTCTAAGATTATTAGATTGAGGAGTGCAAACTTTGATAATATGAACCACTGTCAATAAGCTCCTTTCTGCACAATTTTTGTTTTCTCACTCAGCTTGAGAGGGTTTAAGTCTCTTGTGTGTTGAGTTTTATTATTTAATAAACAAATTTAGGAACCCGTTTTCATCAACAATCATTATTAATGTAGAAAAATATATAAAACGGAAACAGAACAAAAGTAAAAGCATACTGTTAGCATCATTGGTACAAGGCAGAACAATTCTTATCATATTAAGAATCATACAATTTTGCATTCAGATATACGAATGTAAACCATCATAAACCATTGAGTTCATATTCTCATGTTTCTCGTATATACTGAAAAAAAAATAAAGATAAAAAAATAAAATCAAAACCAAACCTTACCATAGAAAGTAGGAGTTTACGGTTGACTGAGAAGGGTTCAGAAAATTATAACTTGAAGCAGGGGAGCTTGTCCACTGCTGGACTTTACACAAAGGTTGCAAATATTCAAAACTTAAACCGCCATAAGACTTTTCTGGGCTAAATTATAAGAGTTGGTCTGATTTATGCTTTCTAAGTTTAAACCTATTTGCCGAGAGCGTAAGAACCGTACACCTCATGAACCACCTTCTAGCGTAGCGTCTATTGTGTGCGCCTAAGTAGGGAAAAGTGTAAGAATACCCATTGCATAAACTGGAATACACCTCTTATTGTATATGGAGTAAATATCTCTGTATTGCGCAATTTCAAACGTGGGGTATCTTGAGACAGAAATTCAAGGTTAACAACCGCCACATCATCAAACGTGATCTCTTGATTATTGGGTTCCTATCGTTGTTGTTGTTATCATCATCATTTATAAGTATTAGTTTCCTATTGTCATTTGTAATTGGAGTTTCCTAGAAGTCGGTTTTAGTTAATATTCCAAGTGGTAGTATTGTAATAGGATAAGGGTTCCTCTAATATTGGTTTGCTAACACTCTTGGAACTAGTATATATAGAGGTGCTCTATTTATTAATACTATCGTCAATAATTTTGGAGTTATTGTTTGAAGTCTTAGATAAGGTCGGATACCACTTTCTTTTAACTCTTTGTTAATACTGATTTCATTTTTTTTATTTAGGTATCCTATCCCACCCGTAACAAAAAATTGAGCATGAAGTCGAAGATGAATTAATTAAGATATCAAGCTAAAAAGTGTGAAGGAAGAATCTTGCCATTAGTATCGTAGTACCGTACATGATTGTAGATGATTATGCACTACTGAGCAGATCAAACATACCAAGTATATCCCACTCAGAAGCAGGGTGTGGGGAGAGTGAGCTGTAAACAAACCTTACCTCTAGCTCTAAACCAATAGAATTAGAAAACGATGCTACAACAACAACATCCAAGCCTTAGTCCCAAAAAGATTTTGGGGTCGGCTAAAATGAATCTATACATGATATCGTGGAAAGTTAAGAACTCTTGAAAAGTATTTCATGACTTTAGTGAAATTTTGGAGTAGGAAATTTGACATCCAAAATGTGAAATCTAGAATACTTCAAAGAAAAATATATCATAGAAAACTTAAATTCCCATAGAACCCCAAACCTGTTTTCTGTGAATTTGATTGGGAACTTGAGGTAACCTACTAATCTTCTGTCATCCACCCCTACCACTGTTTGTGATAAGGCCAGCCACTTGCTGGGTTAACAATGCGGACTGTCAGGAAGTCACCTAAATGTAGGGATGGGAAAACCCGAACCGAAACCCGGAAACCGGCCTCGGCCCGGCCCGAATTATGATATTGGTCCGGGCTTTTTCTTTTTGACCGGCCCAAATAAAAAAAACGGACCGAACCCGAAATTTCGGGCTCTTTAACGGACCCTAAAATCTATAACCCGGCCCGGACCGATAAAACCCGAAACAATTAGCCTTAATATAAAATCAATATAATATACAAATATAATTTATAAATTAATTCCTAATATATGATTATAATCATGATGGATGAAAAAATGACTTAATAACTTTTAGTGACTACAAATATATTCAATTTATTTACCGTAATGACCATGAAAACATATTTATAGTAACTTTAGTCACATTTTTATCCATAAATTTTATTTCATAACATTTTTAGAACACCTATATTACTTATTTTTATGCATCTTAAACAAAATATTATGATTATAAAATCTATTTTTATTAATTTTATTTGCGGTTTGTACTTTTTATTAATTTTATTTGAAAATAGATTTTAAAATATAAAAGAAAAATGAGTGATTTCACATTCGGGCTTTAGCTGACCCAACCCGAACCCGGACCGAACCCGGGCTACAAAAACCCGACTCGGACTGAATATAGTGGACTTTTTTCGGTCCCTAATTTTCATAACCCGATGCCTTACGGGTAATTTCCGGGTATAGAAAAAACCCGACCCGGACCGGACCGATCCCACCCCTACCTAAATGTGATTTTATTTTAATCACAAATGTCATAGTGGTTTCCATCATTTACAATGGAGCCAAAGACTCACTATTTTTTGGTTTGGAAATATGATGGAATAAAGCAAAATGGCTCACCAAACTGTCTGCACTTCTTTGTTATGAAGCATCGGTCAATCCATGCAATTTTCGACGCAATTTTCACTGTGGGTCATCCGGAAATAGTCTCTCTATGCCCTTTACCGCACCGTAGGTGTGAGCCTTTGCGGCACCGGGGTGATGATGATGATGAGAAATCCATATTACCACCTTCCTAGTGGTAATATCTAATCTTAGACAACTATGAATCCTGAATTTCTAAAAAAGCTATACATCCCAGAATTCTTACATGAATGCCTGATTCTTTCAGTGTATACTTTTGTTCTATTTACTCGATTAACCAACCATGCCAAAATAGCAGAAATGTGTAGAGGATTGAATTTAATGCTTGCCTGCAATAGAAACCACGATCTCCCTGACCTCTGGGCTCCAATCGTATGCACGTAGGGCCTCGTGAACTCCCGCATAGTCCCTTTTCCATAACTTCTGTCCAATTTTCCAAACTGCTACCATCTCCGGCCGGCTCACCTTTATCTCAGCTGGTGTTGTCTTCCACAAAAACCGCGCACTGAAGCTAAAATAAAGAAACAAAGTACATAAGAAAAAATTGGAACTGAATACTATTAGGTTCGTATTCATTAAACCCTGAACGTCTGAAAACATAACGAGTACATGTCATTGTTGTAAAGGTGTCCCAAGAGATGAATCGTGTAGGGCCATTCTTCATGAAACGTAATTCCCTTTGCAGCAAACTAAATGAATAAAAGAATGGAGCCAAAATTAGGTATCCGGACTGATGTCGAAACAATGCAACGTGACAGTAAGTAGAGAAAAATATTGGCTGTATTCTAGAACTTACCGATAGCATGAGATCATCACAAATTAAGGGGATGTTGTCATACGATTTGGAGGCCAAGGCTTCAGTGAGACGAGAAAACTCCATGGCCAAAGCTTATTTTCGAATGCTTCGTCTACATCAACTGTATTATATCTCAGAAGTTAGAAGTTGGGCTGGGCTTGAGATTTTTTTGTTCAAAAATGTCATTTGTACACACTTTTGTATATTCACACTATAATAATTAACTAATGATGGAAGATATTTCCAAAAAAAATTAGTAATGAGAGATTTACCTAAATAGGAGTAATTAAATTCTTAATTTCCAAAATAGGACTAAATTTTAAAAATTCCTTAAATAGGAGTTATTATTTGTAGTTGGACAGAAATACCCCTGAAGCTTGACAGCACATACTGCTATTGGCAGACCTTCGGAGCAGTTGTTGTCTGTCGCCGTCGCATCCTAAAAAATAGCCAACCTGCAGATTTGACCACTTCCACTGAATATCCGGTCGCCGTCGCCATAGATCTGACCGGATTTGGCTGCCGTTGGTGCCCCTACAGATCCGGCCACTGCTACTGCACTTCTGACTGCCGTCGCCGCTGATGCAAACTTTTTTAGCAGAATGTCAACATGAACCCAGAATGCCATAATGGCATTTTCAAAGGAAAATACAAAATTTTTGAAGAGTAAGAATGTCATTTTAATGGCATTTTCGGAGGAAAAATGGCAAGAGTAACAAATAAAAAAGAAGATGAGCATCTGACGACCAAACAGAAGAGGGGAAGAGACAAAACAAGAAGATGAGAAGGGGGAGGAGGAGGAGGAAGAAGAAGAAGAAGAAGAAGAAGAAGAAGAAGAAGAAGAAGAAGAAGAATGAGCTACTTTACTCTGCCTACAGATCTGGATTGGAATTGCTACTCACTCACTCGTTGCTTGCCCCTGCTCACCGATGCTCGTAGCTGGCCGATGCTTGCCGCCGTTGCTCGTCGCACCAGAAGAGCTCGTTCTTGCGGGTTTCAAATTCGAAAAGATGAGCGTAGAAGAAAACTCACCATCTTGCAACCTGCAATTTGAGCATATTGGAGAACGGGAGAATATAAGAATTGGAGAGAAGAAAACATAATCTACCCAAGAAGAGAAGTTGAATGGATGATGCATGAAGAAGGGAAAGGTCTGGGTGGAGGAGAAGGATGCACGTAGGAGGGTAAATTCGGAATAGTTGTCCTATTTAGGGAATAAAATTTATCTGCTCCTTTTTGGGAATTTGAACAATAACTTAGTCCTATTTAGGTCAATAAAATCTTAACTGATTAGTTAGAATTTGAGTGGACGGGGAAGGGTGAAAATCTCTAGCAACTCTACTCACCCGTTTTTTTAAATATGTTAGATGTTTTTAGTTGGACTGGAATTGATTTAGTTTGGTCTGATAAATGTTTGGTCTCTGTGTACTTTATTACTGTCCAAGTATGGTCTGATCTGATCTAGTTTGGTCTGATCTAGTCTGATCTGGCCGAGGACTTAAAATAGTCTAAGTAAAAACATACTTAGTTCTCAACTTCTTCTTTACTTAAAATGTCATGCCCCAGACCGCATCTAAGCGCGTGTACAACTGCCGTGTGATTAAGTGACGTCACTCGCAAGTCAACCTCACATAATCACACAAGGCGTTCATGAACATCGTTCACACCATACTCAGTAGTAAACATACATAACAACATCACATCATAGATTGAATGAATAGCGGAAAATATTCAACGGTCAATCATAAGCCACATATGGCAAACCGTAGGCTCGCAGGCCAAAACAATGTAATATTACAAAAGTATCCATGAGCATAGTTTATGATTTAAAATAATAAAGGAAGCACAAACCACGTCTTCCTCTAGATTCTTTCCACCCGTGCAAAGGTGTAGACAACAGGCTCTAGCTTCAACCTGAAATGGTGGGGCCCCACGAAGGGGTCAGTACAAGTACCGAGCGAGTAGCAAGCTAAATGTAGAGTAACTAACGTTTCAAGTATAAGACCCAAACATAGGGTGATACATATACTTATACTTCCTTACCCCAAGTTACAAAATACATATCAGTACTTATATACAAATGGAAATACCCGACCCGTAGGTCATTGTTTAATTGGGAAAAATAATAGTAGTCAATGTCCTTGACTTAAAACCCCAACCCACCCATAGACCTATGAGTGTATAGGACTCCTCATGCTCAAATCAAATAATCATAAGGACACTGCCCGGTCCTGAATTACTAAATAGTAATCTATGAGTTTTGAGGATACACGCCCGATCCTTGGGTACTCCACCCTATATAACCGAGTTTTGAGGATACCGCCCGATCCTTGGGTACTCCACCCTATATAACCGAGTTTTGAGGATACCGCCCGATCCTTGGGTACTCCACCCTATATAACCGAGTTTTGAGGATACCGCCCGATCCTTGGGTACTCCACCCAACCTATGATCTACCACATATCATACTAGATAAGGCCTATATCATAATCAATAAACAAGACTAGACCAAGTCTTAAGGCCTAAGCAAAATCATCCATGCAACTCATGCATTAAAATTAGCATATAGGTAAAGTAAGGCCAAACCGATGCCGGTCAACTCTCGGTTGACCCGCCATTCCAAATCCAATGTGTGTCAAACTTAGTAACAATATGTACTAAGTTATAAATAACTATTTTATGCACATTTCATCTCCAAACATATCACATATGTTTTTATGAGCATTTTCACTTCACAAATCATGCATATTTCAATAGTTCACTTCATACAAGCCTAATCACTTTAATTGGCTAATCACATGTTTAATTCATTTAAACATTATTATGAACACACATAACATCTACTTGGGTAATCTCATGCTTAACCCAAAAGTTACAAGACATTAAACCATCCACTCACCTCAAATGAGCTTTAGGAAGATTCTACTCTTCTTAGTTGAACTCCGGTGAGACTCCGGCGAACTTCGGCGAAACTCCGGCGAAACTCCGGCGAAATCTAGAACCACTTTATTCAAGCTTCTAACGTGATTTTATCATTACAAAACCCATATCAACACAAATGACCCCTAAAAGGTTATTTTTCGGCGAACCGGTCGTTTTGGCTTCTAAGTCCGTTCTTGGACTTAGAACTACCTTCCAACCCCCCATTCTACACTTCTAAATGTGTAGAATGATTCTAGGAGTCCTCCATATGATATATAAATCATATGATAAATAAAAAATAGAGGAAAAGTTAGTATAATGTCATTACCTTATTTATCCAAGTTTTTCCTTCCTTTTTCCCTCTTAAAACTCCCCCTTTTGAACCACTCTTGCTTGAGCTTGAGCTACAACAATGGACTCTGATCTTGGAGCTCTCTATCTCTCTTCTTTGATGCTCTGGCCGAAATAATGGGATGAGGGGGGTTGGAGTTGGCTCTTTTGTCTTGCTTGGACAATGAGTGGGGAGAAATGGGGACCGTGGGTGTACCTTTGATGCTCATCACCTCACCCTCTTCCCTTACAAGTTAACCAGCCCCTTTCCTTGTCTATCCCAGCTCATAAAAACGTGGGGTGGCCCCCACTCATGTGGGAGGTCATCCCTTTGTGTCCCGAAATGTACAATCGGTCCCGAAAGTTTTATTTTTCGGACTCTTTTAATTATATTTTATTTTATCATGCCAAATAAAATATATTGTGTGATTTCAATCACTATGGACCTTTAGAATAATTGTAGGTTCCCCAACTTTAATTTAGAAGTCTCCGAAATTTAATTCGGACTGTTATCCGGTAAATTACCAATACCAGTAATGGGGCTTCGTTTGACCGACGGGTCAACCCTAAGCCCTTTCTATGGCCCAACTAAAATATATATACCATCATATAAATATTATCTAGACCAAGATGAATATAATATGTGGTCCCGGGATTACCGAACAGTTCCCGCTCCCGGTGTGGGCCCCACGTGCAGTTCACTATTCACGCAAAAGAAATAACCAAAAATTTACAACCACGTAAATTCATAAATCAATATTCAACCCTATGCCATTGCCATGGCCCAATTATGATATCCACCACCATATACATATTATCTAGGCCAAGATTAATATAATATGTGGTCCCGATAATATCAGGCAGCCCCCACTTCCGGTGTGGGCCCCACGTGAATTTTACTATTCACGTAAAAGAAATGATAAAAATTTACAATCACGTAAAATGTGTTTATTCATTTCTCATGGTTCAATACATAATTTGATAAAGTACAATTACTTGGGGGCGGTGTTACAAGTTATACCCCCCTTATTTGGGATTTCGTCTCTGAAATCCACGTGTCTAATCAAACAGGAATGGATATTGTTCCCTCATCAGGGTCTCCACTTCCCAAGTTTGCTCCTCGACGCGATCACTCTTCCAAAGTACTTTTACCATTGGCACCTCTTTTCTCCTTAGCTTCTTCACCTGTCGGTCTATGATCTTTACCGGCTGCACCGTATAGTGTAGGTCTTCTCGGATTTCCACCGGTGGTTTCTCAAGAATATGTGACGGGTCCCGCACATACTTCTTGAGCATAGAAACATGAAACACATTGTGAATCTTCTCTAACTCTGGGGTCAACTGAAGTCAGTAGGCTACAACCCCAATCCTTTCAAGGAGTTTGAATGGACCTATGTAACGTGGGTTAAGCTTACCCCGACTGAGGAACCTGATGATCCCTTTCCAAGGTGATACCCTCAGAAATACCTCGTCACCAACCTCAAACTCCAACGTCCTCCGACGTTTATCAGCATAACTCTTCTGCCGGTCTTGGGCAGCCTTGAGCCTATCAGGTATGACTTTTATCTTTTCTTTAGTGATCTCGACTAGCTCGGTGCCCTCGAGCTTAGCCTCGCCGACCTCGTCCCAACACAATGGTGTCCGACATTTCCTCTCATACAATGCTTCGTATGGTGGCATGCCTATACTCGCCTGATAACTGTTGTTATAGGAGAATTCAACTAAAGCCAACTGATTGTCCCAGCTTCCCTGGAACTCCAAGGCACATGCTCTCAACATGTCTTCCAAAATCCGAATCACACGTTCGGATTGCCCATCCGTTTGAGGATGAATTACGGTGCTAAACCTCAACTTCGTACCCATGGATTCCTGAAACTTAGGCCAAAACCGTGATGTGAACCGTGGGTCTCTATCCGATACTATGGTAACCGGGACCCCATGCAGTCTCACAATCTCATCAGTGTACAACTTGGTCAGTCGCTCGAGCATATAGGTATTGTTGATGGGTAGAAAATGAGCACTCTTGGTCAGCCTATCAACCACCACCCATACTGCGTCGTAATTCCTAACCGTCCGTGGCAGACCCACCACGAAGTCCATGGTAACATGCTCCCACTTCCATTCTGGAATGGTAAGTGGTTGTAATAATCCTGTTGGGTGTTGATGCTCTGCTTTAACCTGCTGATAGGTAAGGCAACAACTCACATATTCAGCAATCTCTCTCTTCATCCCCGACCACCAGTAACTTTCTTTCAAGTCCCGATACATCTTTGAACCGCCCGGGTGCATGGCATACGCAGATGAGTGAGCCTCCTCAAGAATAGATTTACGGAGCTCCTCATCTACTGGCACACACACTCGCTCCTCATCTCACGGAAACCTTCGACGGGTCCCACAAGCATCTGTTCCCGGATTTTCTGAAATTCCACGTCATTGCCTTGACATGTCCTGATTTCGTCTAACAAGGTGGGTCTCACCTCAAATCTGGCCAATAACGCCCCATCCGTGGACACCTCCCGGTGTGCCCTCAATGCTTGTAAGCATGTGAGTAAAACCCCTGTTGATGAGCTCTTCCTGCTCAGTGCATCGGCTACTACATTAGCTTTGCCCGGATGATAGTCAATGATCAAGTTGTAATCCTTGATTAACTCCATCCATCTTCTCTGTCTCATGTTCAACTCTTTCTGAGTGAACACATACTTTAAGCTTTTGTGGTCAGTATAGATGTGACACAACTCTCCGTAGAGGTAGTGCCTCCGAAAGTATGTGTTCACTCAGAAAAAGTTGAACATGAGATGCAAACACCACAACACCTAGCTCTAGATCGTGTGTGGGGTAATTTACTTCATGCTTTCTCAACTGCCGAGAAGCATAAGCAATTACCTTCCCCGATTGCATCAGTACACATCCAAGTCCCTGAATGCTAGCATCACTGTAGATGTCATACCTTAACCCTTGCACGGGTAAGGCAAGCACTGGTGCTTCAGTCAAACATTTCCTTAACTCAAGAAACCCCTTCTCACACTTGTCATCCCACACAAACTTAGCCCCCTTTTTAGTGAGCTTCGTGAGTGGAGATGCTATCACCGAGAACTTCTCCACAAATTTGCGGTAATACCCCGTTAAACCGAGAAAACTTCGTACTTCCTTCACATTCTTCGGCCTCTCCCAATTAGTGACTGCTTTAATCTTCGAGTTATCAACTGAAATGCCCGAGCCCGATACCACATGCCCGAGAAATCCGGTCTCTCCAAGCCAAAATTCACATTTAGAGAATTTGGCAAAGAGTTGCTTCTCCCGCAGTGTTTCAAAGCACAAGCCTTAGATGTTTCTCGTGTTCTTCCTCATTCATGGAGTATATCAAAATGTCATCTATGAATACTATAACGAACTGGTCCAAGTACTGGTGAAATACTCGGGTCATGAGGTCCATGAATGCCGCGGGGGAGTTCGTAAGCCCAAACGATATTACTAGGAACTCATAGTGACCATACCTTGTACGGAATGCACTTTTGGGTATGTCACTCTCCTTGATCTTCAGTTGATGGTAGCCTGACCTCAAGTCGATCTTAGAGAACACGGTTGCCCCCCGTAGTTGATCAAACAAGTCATCAATCCTTGGCAAAGGGTATTTGTTCTTTATCGTGACCTTGTTCAACTGACGGTAATCGATACACATTCTAAGTGTACCATCTTTCTTCTTTACAAAGAGTACCGGTGCTCCCCATGGTGAATGACTCGGCCTAATGAATCCGCTATCCAGTAATTCTTCTAATTGAACCTTCAGCTCTTGAAGTTCAACCGGTGCCATCCGATATGGAGGAATCGAGATGGGTTTTGTGCCTGGTTCTACTTCAATTACAAACTCAATTTCTCGATATGGTGGGAGTCCCGGAAGTCCTTCAGGGAAAACTTCAGGATACTCACTCACCACTCTTACTTTTGTGAGACTCTTCCATTTGCCTTCCTTGCCTATGACATAGGCTAAGTAAGCCTGACACCCTTTCCTCATCATACGCCTTGCTCTTATGGCCGATATGATACAAGGATTGAATTTCCCTCTATCTCCCTCGAAGCATAGAGTATTTCCCTCCCCATCTTTCAGTTTTAACACCTTGGTGTAGCAATCTACCTTCGCGTGGTGTTTTTCAAGCCAGTCCATGCCAAGTATAGCATCAAACTTGAGCATATCTAACGACACAAAGTCACCTGTTAGACGGTGCTCCCATATCCCTACATTACACGAGGGATAATAGCGTTTCCTCTCCACGTCATCTCCCAATGGTGTAGAGACCAACAAAGGTTGCGCCATTGCTACTAAAGGCATGCCCAATCCCTTGGCAAACGCTTCGCTCACAAATGAACGTTGTGCCCCGGTATCGATGAGAATTCTCGCGTCCCTATCGTTGATCTTTAGTGTTCCTACATATATAAGTCATGTAAGACACCCTACTCAACATCCCGACTGAAAAGACCGAACGAAAAAATTTCACCCTAGGATTACTCTATACCCGGTCGGGTAAGACCCCATACCCGGTCGGGTATTACTCGAATCCCTACTGAAGAGACTTCCTATTATGCTTGCCCGGTCGAGTACATGCCTCGAACTCGAATAAATTGTCAATACCCGGTCGGGTATATGCCTATACCCGGTCGAGTATCACTCGAAATTTTCAACTAAAAGCTTCGTGCCAACAACGCTCGATCGAGTACACACTTCGAAGACGAAAATTTACTCATACCCGATCGAGTATACAACCATACCCGATCGGGTATTGCTGGAAATGCCAAAAGTGAAAGGTTGTGCCCCGCATGCCCGAACGAGTACATACCTCAAAATTGAAGCATGGCCTATACCCGGTCGGGTCTATAGGGATACCCGACCGGGTCCTTCATATTTTTTGAAGATTTTTAATACAAATAAATGAACAAAATATGTGTGTAATCAAGAGATTACCCGCAATGGAGTCCGGGTTGGCCCGAGCATTAGCCTCGGTCATAGCATATACCCGTGCTTGGGTCCTCCCATGGTTAACGGACGCGGCGTTACTAGCCGTGGGTCCGCTCCTCCCCGTGCCGCCCTGAGACGGTCTGGCACGCCCCTACTAGATGTAGGTCCTTCCATAGCCCCCGATGGTCCCCCCCCATTCAACATTGGGCAAGAGGATTTGAGGTGGCTCGTGCAACCACATTTGTAACACCGGGGTGGTTCATTTCACTTCCCCGCATGGTTCTTGCCGCAATTTGCGCACCTCGGTGACCACGTACTCCCTGGTTTGGCCCCTTGCCCTCCTGATCCCTTATTCCTTTTCGCCGGTGGTGTCGGCACCTTGAATGAATTGCCACCCCCAGCGTGATGCTTCCGAGAGTGGTCTTGGGGTCCAGAGTTTCCCCATCTTCTCTTCTTCACCTCCTCGGCGTCCCTCACCTTCCTCTCGTTCCATTGGGCTTCCCCAAGGAGCCCTTGATCAACGATCTAGCTAAATGTCATGTTATGATGATAAGTAGCCCGGTCACGGATGTCCAACTGTAGCGCATCCCAAAAATGATTGGCCATACGATTTTCATCTAAAGAGTATTCTGGGATGAATCGTGCCAAGTCACGGAACCTCTGTTCCAATTGCCTCACCGAGCAACCATCCTCCTGTCTAAGATTTGTGTACTCTCTCCTTTTGAAATTGACTTCAAAAGTTGAGTAGTACTGATTATAAAACTCCACTTCGAATTTCTCCCAAGTGGCCTCACCGTGGAACTTCCCTTCCACACCTTCCCACCACACAGCAGCTACCCCATCAAGTAGCCTAGTGGCAACCCTCAACTTCACGTCGAGTCCAATTTGCATATCTCTAGAAACGTCATTCAGCTTCTTGATCCAGTCGGCGGCCTCAGACATGTCGCCCTTGCCATCAAATGATTTGCACCCCAAGGCTCTAGCCTCCTTGAGGTACTTGGAGATACGTACCATCATGTCTCCCCCGAATGCCCCAGATGGAGCACTAAAGCACCTCGGCTTCCCTGCCCCATGGCTTGCCTAACCTGTCTAGCTTGGCGCCGCTGCTCTCTCTTTACCTTATTCTCGAGGTACCATTCTAGTACCTCGCTCATACAGTCATATTGAGGATCATCGTCCTCCTCTTCTTCATCAAAGTCCTCCTCGTTGTACGGGGTTTCCTCTTGCTCCGTGCTTGGAGCACAGGTGAAGTCATCCGGTTCGGTGGCCCAAGAAGGGTGCACCGAATCGACACGCGTGCTACTTGCCGTCGGCGTTGTGGAACGCCCACGACACCTGTCTCGGCCTCCTCCTCGGCCTTGGCCCCGGCCTCTACCCCTAGAGGTCCGTGATTCAGCCCGTGCATCGTGCCCGGTGGCCCCCGGTACACGACCCGTTGGGTTTCTCCTAGTAATCCCGCGTCCACCCTCCATTTCTGAAAGAAAATCAGGAATGAGCCGTTAGACTCGTTTCAATGTCGATTGACGGAATAGTACAAAAGACACCATTTGGTCCAACATTATGGCCAACAAACTGTTAAGGGTACCGTCTTAACAATAAGAGGTCAATAACTTGGTTTCCAACGGTTCCTTAAGTACAAAAACTTTTGCTCATGGTTTTATTCAAAACTTTTTGAGGATAACCATATTGAGAGGCTAATTATATAGTTTAGAAATCGATGGCTCTGATACCACTTAATTGTCATGCCCCAACCACATCCGGGCCACGTAGACAACCGTCGTACAACCCGATAAGAACAACAACAGTTCATCCCTATCGAATTGTACAAGGCATTCGATTGATTCTATTGCCAAACCGATTAGTAAACACATACAATCAACATCAATATCATAATCAAATAAATGCGGAAATAATAAAGTGTTTGATACTTAGCCACACGTGGCAAACACGGGCACGCAGGCCCCCAACTGTTCTAAGGAAAACATTGTTCGAAAATCCATGAGCAGTTTATAAATTTGAAATAAGAATGGAAGCACGAACCACATCTTCCTTCTTGATCAATCACCCTAGGCAAAGGTGCAGGTAGTAGGACTTTAGCCTTAACCTGAAAAATGTGAGGGCCCTCGGAGGGGTCAGTACTCCATAGAAGTACTAGTGACAAGCAGGCTATATGAAGAATAACTAATGTTTCAGACACGAGACCCCAAAATAGGGTGATACATACATACATACATACATACATACATACATACATACATACATACGTACGTACGTACATACGTACATACATACATACGTACATACATACATACATACGTACGTACGTACATACATACATACGTACGTACGTACGTACGTACATACATACGTACGTACGTACATACATACATACGTACGTACGTACGTACGTACGTACATACATACATACGTACGTACGTACGTACGTACGTACATACATACATACATACATACATACATACATACATACATACATACATATATATATATATATATGACTCATCCACCCGATTATACATACTGTATATATATTCGTAAAATACTCAACCCGTAGGTCATTTCATTTAAAGAGTCTTTTAGAGATAAAGTTCTTACCTGACTTTTCTCACTCCTTTACCGGATGCCTAGCTCACAAGCTATAGTCTACCTTCGATTCATACTACCGAGTATTTTAGGATCATTTACCGTCCAAGGCACTCAACCCAACCTGGAGTATTTAGGATCATTTACCATCCAAGGGTACTCGGCCCCACCTGGAGTATTCTGGATCATTTACCGTCTAAGGGTACTCGGCCCCACCTGGAGTATTCTGGATTATTTACCGTCCAAGGGTACTCGGCCCCACCTGGAGTATTCTGGATCATTTACCGTCCAAGGGTACTCGACCCCACCTAGAGAAATCTGGATCATTTACCGTCCAAGGGTACTCGACCCCACCTGGAGCATTCTGGATCATTTACCATCCAAGGGTACTCAATCCCCAGTCTATTCTCTACCAAATCCTAACCTGGATATGGTTAACCTTTCATTCCCTTAACTATGGGCAATACCTAGCCCTATAGTTGTCACGCCCCGGACCTAGCCGGACACGTCAACAACCCGCCGCATAGTACGAATAGTCAACCACAGTCCAACTCATCCATACTATACAAGGCGCCATGAATATCATTCACACATAGTACATCCATAAACAAACATAATGTAAATCATTCATTTAAAACAGCGGAAACAACATTCAAGTGTACAAGCCACACTTGGCAAACATGGGTATACAAACCCCCGAAATGTATATTCAGAAAATAATATCCATGAGCATTATTCATATTGTTTTCAAAACAAGAACGGAAGAAGCACGAACCAAGTCTTCTTCTCAGAAACTTCCAGAAACAGCGGCTGATAGTAGCAACCTTCAAGTTCTACCTGAAACTGTGAGGTGGCCTCCCCCGTGAAGGGGAGGTCAGTACTTGGAAGCATTTGACAAGTACAATGACAACTATACTAAGTATAATCGAAGTTTAAATCTCTGAGGCCCTCAATCTAGAGCATTATTACATTATAGTTAATCCGTTCATTTAGTATCAATTCATCATTATTTACTACGGTCTAGAGCCCAGCTCATAATCACCGTTATCTACTACGGTCTAGAGCCCCGCTCATAATCACCGTCATCTACCACGGTCTAGAGCCCATCTCATAATCACCGTCATCTACTACGGTCTAGAGCCCAGCTCATAATCACCGTTATCTACATCGGTCCCAAGCCCGGCTCATAATCACCGATTCTTTATAATTTACATTCTTAGGATCTAATTCATCCATTTCTCAACTAACATCTCCCACTAATATTTCAATGCTAGTTATTTATTTATTTCAATATAATTCTTCCTTCATGCATGATTGGCCTTAATATCAAGTATCACTTTCATACCTTCATGGCTTCTCCTCATGGTATCAAAGTATACTATCTCAAATGAAATTCATGGTTGGTACAACCATCATACACACATATTCATAACATCTAAACATACACAATTTATTCATAAATTTGTGTATCATGCATACTATACTTATAATCAATAGTAGTTTTATTTAGGCATTATTAACCATTAACAACCCATGCACATCACATTTGTATTCACTTAGGAAATCCCATGAGATTAACCCAAAGATTATAAGCAACATAGTCGGTCATCCTCACCTTAATTAAGCTTAAGCGCGTTCTACGCTTCTCGATTGAACTTTGACTAATTTCGGCGAACTTTGACCAACTCCGGCGAACTTTGACCAACTCCGATGAACTTTGACCAACTCCGAAGAAACTCCGGCGAAGCTCAAAAATACTTTAAATCAAGTTCCTAACAAGGTTTTATCATCACAAAATCCATATCAACACAAATAACCTATAAAAGGTTATTTTCCGGCAAACCGGTCGATTTGGCTTCTAAGTCCGTTTTTGGACTTAGAATCACTTTCCAACCCATTATTCCACACTTAAATCATGTAGAACAATACTAAAGGTCTTTCATATGATATATATCTTATATGCTAGAAGAAAAACAAAGGAAAAGTTATGATAAGGTCATTACCTTAATTTTCACACTTTTTCCTAGCTTTTTCCTTCTTTAACTTCCTCCCAACTTTCTTGTTTGAGCTCTGCTCGAATTTTGCTATGAAAGATGAAGTTGTAGAGGTTCTTTCCTCCTTTCCCTTGATTCTGTCCGAACTAGTGAGGAGGGGGATGGGTAGGAATGCCCCTTTGTCTCTATTTGGGCAATGAGTGAAAGAGAGGAGGGCCACCATGATTTGTTTTGATGCCAAACATCTCAAATCAGTCCTCTCCCACCTCACCTCACCTACCAGCCGACTCAAGCCCTGAATAATGTGGCTAAATTCGTGGGTTGGCCCCCACCCACGTGGGAGGTCAACCCTTTTTGTCCAGAAGTGTACAATCGGTCCCGAAAGTTGTATTTTCCGGACTGTTTTAAGTATATTTTATTTTATCGGGTCAAATAAAATATAACACTTGTTCCCAATCCTTATGGGACCCTAGAATCAATATGCATTCCCCAAACTTAATTTAGAAGTCTCCGAAATCCCTTTTTGGGCTGTTATCTGATAAATTTGCCGATACCGATAATTTGGCCTTGTTTGACCAACCGGTCAACCCTGTGCCATTGCTATGGACCAATTAGGATATCCACCACCATATACATATTTTCTAGGCCCAGATGAATCTAATATGTGGTCCCGATAATATCGGGCGGTCCCCACTCCCGATGCGGGCCCCACGTGCATTTTACTATTCACGTGAAAAAATTAATACGAATTCACAACCTCGTAAATTCACTAAAAAATTCATAGGGTTCAATAAATTATTCGCTTAAAGATAAATACATTTGGGGACGGTGTTACAATAGTCATATAAACATCCTTAGTAACCAACGTGGACGGGTCCCACCTGAACGACCCACGTTAACTCACTCAAAACTGCTCGTTTTGAGCATAACCCAATACTCGATCGAGTACCCACCTATACTCGGTCGAGTACAGGAGACAGTAGCCCGTAAGGCCCATTTTTAGTGTATACTCGATCGAGTACATACCCATACTCGATCGGGTATAGAATACAGTAGCCCCTGGGGCAAATTTTCAGCAAATACCCGGTTGGGTATGACAGTTGACTTGGCGGTCAACGCCCGTTTGACCACCTAAATGGAGTCCGATTAACGTGAAATTTGACATGCAAGTACTCTTTGACGTCCTTAATCCAAAAATACCTGTTTGACTCCTTGGAACATCATACATATCAATTTATGTTAATTTCACCAATCCAACCTATAAATCATGCTTTCCTACTATGTTATATTCTTTAACATAACATAACACATACTTTAATACCATTAATCAATCCATAAAACATATTCTTGATTAATTTAGGTAATCTCATGCCTCATGCAAAAGTTATAAAGCATAAAGCCGTCTTCTCACCTTAAATGAAGCTTATGAAGTTCTAGCCTTCCTTATTGAGCTCCGGCGAAACTTCGGCGAACTTCAACGAACTCCGGCGACAATTCCGACGCCACTTTCAACTCCGTGAAAGATCCTTGAATACCTTAGACAAGTTACTAACAAGGTTTTATCATCATAAAACCCATATTAATACGAATAACCTCCAAAAGGTTATTTTCCGGCGAACCGGTCACTTTGGCTTCTATGTCCATTCTTGGACTTAGAACTACCTTCCAACCCTTCGTTCTACACTCCTGAACATGTAGACCAATCCTAGGGGTCCCCCATATTACATGTGAGTCGTATGGTAGATAAGGAGTTAATGAAAAGTTGTTATAAGGTTATTACCTTAATCCTTCCTACGTTTCCTGACTTTTTCTTTCTTTACGCCTCCTCCTTGGACCTCTATTGCTTGAGCTCGAGTTGGGTGGCTATGGAAGGTGTTTTGAGAGCTTCTTTCTTCTTTCTTTCTGGGGTTGTCCGAATGGGTAGGGGTGTTGTTGATTGAGAATGCCTTCTTGGCATTTCTCACAATCATGGCATGTGGGAGACCCTACCCCATTTAATGCTTTTCCTCTCAACACCTTTTCTTTCCCCTCTCCCTTTTCTTTGTGCGGCTCCCCTTGTTAACTGCGGGACTAAAAGTCGTGGATTTGCCCCCACACATGTGGGAGGTCACCCCTTTGTGTACCCGAGTGTACAATCGGTCCCGAAAGTTGTATTTTCCGGACTGTTTTAGTTCTATTTTATTCTATCGGGTCAAATAAAATATAACACTTGTTCCCAATCCTTATTGGACCTTAGGAGGAGTATGTATTCCTCAACTTTAATTTAGAAGTCTCCGAAATCCCTTTTCGGGCTGTTATATGATAAATTGCCGATACTGATAATTTGGCCCGTTTGACCAACTGGTCAACCCTATGCCATTGCCATGGCCCAATTAGGATATCCACCACCATATACATATTATCTAGTCCAAGATTAATATAATATGTGGTCACGATAATATGGGGTGGCCCCCACTTCCGGTGTGGGCCCCACGTGAATTTTACTGTTCACGTAAAAGAAATGATAAAAATTTACAATCACGTAAAATGTGTTTATTCATTTCTCAGGGTTCAATACATAATTTGATAAAGTACAATTACTTGGGGCGGTGTTACACTTCATCTTAACAGCTAAAGATGCCCTAAAGGAAACTACTTTGGATCTAAGGTTGATTTTTTAGTAACACTAGATCAAGGCCCTAGGGAAGCAAAACATGCAAGAAATTGGAGAAGGGTTTGATGAACTGACCTTTGAAGTTTTGAAGAAACAGAAGAACACCGGCGAGCACAATATCTCTCTAGAAATTTGGGCAGCACTTCGTTCTCTGAGAATGCAATAGGGAGTTTCGTCGGATGGAGGGGGGTATTTATAGACCTCCCCCCCAACAGTCACTACACATGGCGCTCCCCCATTGACCACATGAACGACCACCACTCCAAAGGCCCAACAAATTACCACCGGTTCAGAAGATGGGCCAGACCCACTTCCATCAGTACCGGTCCATTGCCAACATGCCAGCAGTCAGTGTCCATAACGGCCCAAACATTCAGCGGGCAGACCAAGAAGAAACATGTGACTCCACAGGGCACGACTACATCGGCCTCAACAACCAACAATCATTTCAACAGCTGGTCACTACCAACAGCAGGGCCCCTTAAACGGCCACAACAGCAAAGCACAAAACAACCCAACAGCCTTCGGCCTTGTATAAAACCATGATGATAACTTCTTGAAAGTGACCTGCGTCCAAGGGTTCTCCCACATGGTTACCTTGGTCAGGAATCACCAAGGGGTTGGATTCAGGGGAATACAAGGATCCCGCTTCGGCCTAGGGTTACACCTTACTCCTTCACCCCTCGCTCACTCTTCGACCTGAATCAGTGGGGGACTGGGGGACTACACCGGCCTCTGTAAATACAAGAGAGGACAAAATAAAAAAATCCAAAAATACATCAAGTCCACAACTACAACATTAGATCATATATGCACCATGACGTCCATGACCTTGTGGTGCACCTTCGGTCGCAACAAAGTCAACAAACAAAGAACTATAACTCCCCCCAAAATGTAACACGCATCGTCCCCGGACACGCGCCATTCAACGGCTTTGAGATCACACACTCCACCCTCGACCAAGAAATGAAAACAGGAACCCAACATCCTCGGGTCACCATCGTCCATGAGATCAGAATACACACTACTTGTTCCGGATCAGTAACGCTATCGTCATCAAAGATGGACACCAAACTACGAATACCACCGCCTCGGCCTGTGGCACAAAAGCAATCATTTGGCCTCCTCGGCCAAGACACCAAAAGCAACCGCCAATGACCAGAAAGAAGAAACATCACCCACATCGGCTATTCAAATCAAGAGCACATATCGGCCATAAATCAGGACACTCATCGTCCTTAAACAAGCGAACTCACCCCGTCCAGAGGAACATCAGCCTTCTTCGTCCAGAGTGAGGAGCATACAACGGCCAAATGAAGAACCAAAAAAGGAAATGGCCACATCGGCCAAAAGACATCAAGATTATGGAATCTACTCTCCCTCACTTCGTCTACGTCTCAGCTCAGAGAGTGGGGGACTCCTGATGGGGTATATGGGTCTGGACCCCAGGACCCACATACTCGGAAGAATAAGAGGCACAACTGTCACCCAGTGGGACCTCCGTTGGCCAGATGGCCCACCATCGGCCAGAAAGATATCAGCTCAGAATATGGTCCAGAAGCCAGGAGAACCGGGTGTCCCCGTTGCCCGGGTCTCCGTCGGCCATGGCTTCGTCGGCCATAAAGGGCTCCCAGAACCAGGTTTTGCACTTAATTACTTCTACATATCTTGTACTCAGCCCAATAGTGGCCCAATTGTAAATGGGCCTCCCAAGCCCAAGACTTGGGAGCCTAACCCTAATTTCCTCTATAAATACTCCCCTTGGGGGTAGTTGTAGGGGGTTCACAAATTATTCATTGCAAAGAGTTATTGCACTTCTATCTAGGAGTTAATACTCCATCATGTAGTTTCAGATTTATCACTTGAAATATGTTTATCACCTTGAAATGTCTCTACACAAGTATTTAATTATATAGTTTTCATAATTTAATTATTTAAATTATTAATAAGAAATTAAATTGTGAGCGATTTTTGATGGGTAATATGTGGATATGTATAATCTCAAGAGCCATATAAGTTACATATACAATTAAAATATACGAGTAACAGGTATTAATAGCAACCATGTCAATTATACGATCAATGTAATTACCCTCATTTTCACTACACTGATTCATTGCATTTATCCATTGAATCATTTTGGATATAACTACCATCTCTAAATAACTATGAAATTATATTGATTATATTTTTTTCAAACCGAACTACTCTCTCAAAAGCTACAAACAACATTTTCCCGTTGGTAGTTTTACAATGCCGACAAACAAATTATAAAATTTTAGCTTAGTAACCACGTTAGTTTTTCGAGTTAGGATTCACTTATGATCAAATCTCATTACGCATTTCACAACATATTTTTAGTTTATTGTTTAGTGCTAAAAAAGTATTTAACTATATCACATGTATTAACTTACAAATTTTAAACACTTATTCATCTACAATACAATTATATAACTTTTCTTTATAACAATTATCCGACTATCTCCGTCCCACCTTCGTCTGCTCGACTATCTCCGCTCCGCCACCGCTTGCTCGACTATCGCCACCTCGCAGTCTCCGCATGCTAAGCCGCAACCTCATACACACAAAGTCTCACTCAAAAAGACATGTTTGGAATTCCATATTTGAACCATGTACATAGGATGAGTTTAATTATATCAGAAACATATGTTCTAGGTTTTTTAATTATATGTAATTATAAATCTATCAACGACCATCTCCCTACAAGAGTTACGTTTTTCCTTTTCCGAATTTTCATGCGGCATGTTTACATTTTAGATTTCTATCTTTCGTTTATTAGTTGCAGTTTTTTGGATGTTCAATTTGATTGGTTCACTGATGTACAAAGTTTCACACCCGTTTATTCATTTGTTGGCTTTGGTGTCTTGGTGCGGCAAACAAGCATCTTTTCTGGAGCAAGGGCACACTTGGAAAAGCGACACGACAATATGAATGTGGAGGATGACGAAAAAAAGCTGACTTTTTGACATGGTAGACAGTGATGTGGACCAGACCGCTAGGTTTGCGGTCGAATGGATTATGGCTGATAGTTTGTATCATTTCTGGATCAGACATCCTTGGTCGGCCACCCTGATGACAGTGAAGTTAGTATTCACTTCTATTGCAAGAGCTCGCCTTCCTACTTACCGGGAAGAGTTTTGTGGAATGACCTTGTTTCAATATTTCTCTCTCTTTAGTAGTACTTGTTTCTATTTTAGTCTGAGTAGGTTTGTTTTGAATGTTTGGTTTTTTGGCATTCTTTTGTTAGACATTGTTTCGATTCCGGTCGTTTTAGGTCTAAATTTGTCCATTTCAGGTTTAGCGAGTCAGATTGCTTTGTACGAGGTGACTGACTCTAAGCCTACTCTTAGGGTTGTCTTGTATGTGTTCTCGGTTTAAATATAACGACCGCTCTTTTATGCTAAAAAATCTTTTCCCAAGACTTATAAAAAATAAAAGAGATAAAATTAAGTTAAATATATAAACTTTTAAATTCATATCATTAATAGTCATTTTACGTCTTAAAAGCTAATTGCAAACAACTAAGTTACTAACAAATTATTTCAACCAGCTAATGAATGTCATTAGTCGGAAAAGCTAACAGAATCCACTAGTACAATCTGTTGATTGAATCGGGTATAAGCTAGCTTACAACTGTTATTATTAAACACGTCCGTTGACATTTTTAATCCTCCATTTTTTATGATGAAATCAAAGTAGAAAGATTGAAAGTGTCAATTTGATAATACTTGAGATATGAAATGTCAAGAATTCTAAATTCGATGATTGAAAATGTCTCACTCACAAAAAAATGATCGATCTGTCATTAATTTTTTTTACCAATCGAGTAAATCACCTTTTTTTATCAATATGGTAATTTGGCCTACGTACGTAGTACATAGTTGGGCTTTGAAACAGCTTTTTCTAACCCCCAGCCCATCACGTATAGCCTTATTGGGCTTTAAATACAGCCCTTGGGTCGATAATGTAGGTTTTTCGCTGAGTAAGGGTTGAAGCTCATTGCTCGCCAGGAGGTGGCCGCCGACTAGCTGACGTCCGTTCTCCCATCTCCTCTCCATTTATTTGTATGGTGCCTACAAAAAATGTGCATCTCTTCAGTCTTTTCAGCGTCGATTTGATTGTAGTGTTATGGTTTGGAGTTTGCCGATTTTTCATTGTTTTAAGTCTCTCTTTATTGTTGTTCGATTGCAGTGTTTTAAGCAGGAGCTGGAAGATGTCTCACAGGAAGTTTGAGCACCCCAGGCATGGTTCCCTTGGATTTCTTCCTAGGAAGCGTGCTTCTCGACACAGGGGGAAGGGTATGATTTCATTGGTTGTTCCGCTTCAGATTCCTTGACTCTTTTCTTGATTTCTTCCTAACTAACAGGTGTACTTAATTTGTTCAAATAACAGTGTGATTTAGCTGTTCATAATATTTCCATTTCACTAGCTTTTGTGGTGTCTGAATACAATAAGAGAGAAGTAGAATAAAACAGATTGCAACAGAAATTGTGAATCTGTTAGCAAAAAAAAGTAGCTAAAGTTGTTTCGTGCTGGTCAACAAAGGCTTTACTTTTACTTGATAATTTTGGGTTCAGGAATATATATTTTGATACAAACAATATTTGAGCATTTCAGTACAATAAGTAGTGATAGCTGTATTTATATCTCATGCATAATGCATTTTGTATAGATAGCATATATCTGTGCTTGTAAAATAGTTTATTGATATCTACAGTCTTCACATTAACTGAATCAGTATTTGATATGCAGTTAAGGCATTTCCTAAGGATGACCCTTCAAAGCCATGCAGATTGACTGCATTCTTGGGTTACAAGGCAGGCATGACTCACATTGTTAGAGAAGTCGAGAAACCTGGGTCAAGTATGTATCATATTTGTGTTTTTTTGCAGTCTCTTATTTGATATGTATGTTGTATGCATTTTAATTGATGAAATTCTGAAGTTTTTCTGTACCTTGCCTTTAGATATTGTAAATTTCTTTGTTCTTATACTCTATGGATATATTGCTATTTCCAGAATTACACAAGAAAGAAACATGTGAACCCGTGACCCTAATTGAAACTCCACCAATGATAGTTGTGGGAGTGGTTGGCTATACAAAAACACCTCGTGGTCTTCGTTGTCTAAACACTGTTTGGGCTCAACATCTGAATGAGGAGCTAAGAAGGAGGTTTTACAAGAACTGGTGCAAGTCCAAGAAGAAGGCATTCACCAACTATTCACATAAATATGAAACAGAGGAGGGGAAGAAGGATATCCAGGCACAGTTGGAGAAGCTGAAGAAATATTGCTCTGTCATCCGTGTTTTAGCTCACACCCAGGTTTATATGCACATTTTACAAACATACACGAAGCCTTTATAAATACTGGTGGCTCGAGTGTTTTATGGAGCTGGGTTATTTTATCCCAAGTGTCTGTCTGGTACCCGGGAATTACATGGGTAAACATGAAACAAAAAGGGGACCATAGAAAAGAATGTAGATTGTAGTGCTTGGTAAATTAAAAGATGTGCTCAAACTCAATGACTTTATTTTACATTATACACACAGATAAAGATACCAAAATATATGTAAAAAATATTCTAGAACTTAAATCGAAAACATGTAAGAAGCACTTGGCCCTTTTCTTTCTTTCTCTGATCAAATGAAACTATTGATGCAATGTAGATAAGAAAGATGAAGGGGCTGAAGCAGAAGAAGGCCCACATAATGGAAATCCAGGTGAATGGTGGGACCATTGCCCAAAAAGTTGACTTTGCGTATAGTTTCTTTGAGAAGCAGGTCCCCGTGGATGCAGTTTTCCAGAAGGATGAGATGATTGATATCATTGGTGTCACCAAGGGGAAGGGTTTTGAAGGTGTTGTCACCCGTTGGGGTGTCACACGGCTCCCCCGTAAGACCCACAGAGGGCTTCGAAAGGTTGCATGTATTGGAGCATGGCACCCTGCCAGGGTTTCCTTCACTGTTGCTCGTGCAGGTCAGAATGGGTACCATCACCGCACAGAGTTGAACAAGAAGGTGTATAAGCTGGGCAAAGCTGGGCAAGAGTCTCATACTGCGTCAACGGACTATGACAGGTTATTCCTAGTATACTAGTTATCATGAAATTTTCACATGAGCTACCCCGTCCCAAATATTGCTTGTTTCTTGTCTGGAAAGTCTTTTTTAAGGTTCTCTTTTTCTCATTGAATTAATTGTCAGCTGCTTCATCTGGTGTGTAATTTTGTCATATAATATAAATGAATACTTTTGCTAAACTAACAAATATATTGGTAAGTTGTAGGATTTGGTGAAATTTCAAGTTGTACACTTGTACTGTGCCCTTAATAAATAGTTGTATGTTGACAATAGAGGATGTCTTATTATCTTATAGGGGATGATGAAAATTTACACTTTTTTATTTTATGTTTTAGGCTTCAATCATATTTTAAAGCCCTTTTATTTTTGAATGATAATCAGGACTGAGAAGGATATTACTCCTATGGGTGGATTCCCCCATTATGGTGTTGTGAAGGAGGATTACCTAATGATCAAGGGTGGTGTTGTTGGTCCCAAGAAGAGGGTTGTCACCCTTCGCCAGTCTTTGCTCAGACAAACCACCCGCAGTGCAAATGAACAAATTAACCTCAAGTTCATTGACACCTCCTCAAACACCGGGCATGGTCGTTTCCAGACCACAGATGAGAAGCAGAAGTTCTATCGTCGAGTCAAGGCTTAGACCCCACCGAGATTGCCCGTACGTGATCATTTTCTTTCCTTTTTCAAGGCATGGCCGTTGTCACTGGCTTTAGACTATTTGTTTGATCAATGAACAAATACATTTTTGTTTTTAATATATGTCCGACATTTTTGTGTTGTTTTGATGTCTTTAATCTTGAATACACTTGCAATAGTTCCTTGCCCCCTTTGTAACAGGAGAAGGTAATCTGTACTCCATGTTGTCAAGGGTTGAGGGCGTATATTAATTATTAAAAAAGAGTTTTGTGTCATGACTTGAAATTATATTCGCCATCTTCAGCTTCCTTTGAATCAATTCGAAGGGAAGGAAGGTTCCAACTTTCCGAGCATATGCTATATTAATACGTAGTACATAGGGATGGACTCGGGCCGGGTGGCCCGACCCGGAACCGGCCCGGGACCGGTGGCCCGGTCAGTGACTGGTCCGGGTAGGCCCGGCCCGTGGGTTTTCCGGTCCGGGCTCGGGTCACCCAAAACAAGGCCCGACCCGACCGGGCCTGGGCCCGATTCGGGCCAAAAACTATTTTTTCTTTTCATTTTTTGTTAAATTTTTGGGTTGGGCTGGGTATTTTGGGCCATTTGGAGTGGTTTGGGGGGGTGGGGGTGGGAGGGGGGTTAATTAAGAAGAGGAAAACAAAAAAAAAATGATAATGGACCCGGACCGGACCAGGTGGTTACCCGGGCTGGTCCCGGGTCCACCATTTCTGAACCGCCGGCCCGCCCGGGCCTAGGCCCGATCTGGACCCAGCCCGGACTTGAGTCCATCCCTAGTAGTACATCTTTACGTTACCTCACCCTATATTGGCGTGTTATATTTTTTTCGTAATTCTTGTGCACTTGTATCTATAAACAATACATTTATTGGAAAACTCAAATTTGTCTACCTACTTTTAAGAAAAAGTTAAATGAATCCATAATTCATATACTTTCCTTTGAGTCAATCAAGTCTGTTACTCTGTTTACTATCAAAAAATAGTGATGGACCGGGCCTGGTCCTTTTTCGGGCTAGGCCCGGTCAGGCTTGGGAGTTTGGGAATGAAGCTCGGGACTGGCCTGGGTGTTCGGTGGTCATGGTTTGGGCCGGGCTACCTGTTTGGGTACCGGGCCGGGTCGGGTCGAGTACTGTTTTGTTAAAAATTTAAAATATCGAGTTTAAGAAATTAAATCAAGAAGTGCTACATAAAAAAACTAAACGTATATTTATTTGATATATGAACTACATGTCTACAACTGAGAATTTGGTAAAAAATTAAAACATGAAATACATTTACTAATAAAGTGATAAAGAATAATCAATCGGAATCTTCACCACCGTCGGTTGTTGTTTCCCCCTAGGGATGCACTGAACGGGGCCAAACTGGTTGTGAACCGGACCGACCCACTACTGTGCGGGCCCGGACCGGACCGGGATCGGATGGCCGGTTTCGGGCTTTTAGCCCGTGCTGGCGGGCCGGGCTCGGACCTTATTTTTGTTGAACCGGCCCGGGCGGTTCGGGCCGGACCCGGTTCATTTTTTTTTCATTTTTTTTCTTTTCCTAGGGTAGGGGCTGGGTGTTTTGGGGAGGTTTGAGGGGTGGGAGGTCGGGGGTTAATTAGAAAGCAAAAAAAAAAATTACATAGATCCGGCTCCGGCTCGGCTCAGTAAGTCCCGACCCGGTTCCAAGCCCTACAATTTGGAAAAAAAGTCCGCCCGGGCCTGGAACCGGAACCGGACCAGCCCGGGTCCATCCCTATTTCCCCCATAAAGTGTTTGGTAGGGGTGATGCAAAGTGTTGTTGGCTTGTTGCCTTTGCTTGTTTTCGCATACTCCACAGGGTGACATACCTTTCGATGCCTTGTGATTTTACTGTATCCTTGTGAAATTCCCAAGCTAAAATCTTTCTTGCAATGGTTGCAAGTTGCGTACCATTTCTCGGTTTGTGGGTCTTTCCATTTTACCAAATTATTTTCCATAACTAAAGATTTACCTTTCTTACAATATAAGTATATAACAATACTACTATTAACTAATAGTAGAATTATATATGAAAATTTAAAATGAATATATAATATTACAAATAATAACAATAGTAAGAAAGTGGGGAAGAGTAGTAGATGAAGATGATGAAATTGATGAATATAGTAGTTGATAGAGAATAAGAGAGTAGAGAATGAATTGTGTAAAAAAATGAAATGAATAGCTATTTATAGAAAATCCCCCACCCCACCCTCGGGACACCCCCTTGCTCTCAACGGCTATAGAGCCGTTTGGGAGCTCCCCAACGGCTATATGCCTGTTTAATAAAAAAAATTGTTTTAAATTCTAGCAGTTAGGCCCGGGCCTGACCCGGCCAGACCGGGTCACCAAATTCGAGTCCCGGAACCGCCCCGCTTTCATTCCCGATCCAGGCCTAGGCCCGGAACCGGTACCCGACACCCGGGCCGGGCCCACACAGTAGCGGACCGGGCTGGTTCACGGGTCGGTCGGCTCGATCCCGATCCAAGACTATAAAAAAACGACCAAATCCGCTACGTATTAGGTTGCCAATCGGTTGTCAAGTTAACCGGTTATGTGGACATCCATCTACGTCTACAACTACAGATCTTGGGGCGGCGGCAATGGAGATCGGGTGGTTGGAGTCATTCCATGGAAGAGGCAAAGTTGGAGATCGGGTGGTTGGAGGTCCATTCCATGGAAGAGGCGGAGTTGGAGACAGTGGAGGTGGAAGCCGGAAGGCCACAACTATGGAGGCCGTCGTGATTGGAGGTCGCTTGGAGGCGAAGGGAAAGGCCACATAGGTGGTGGCCAGAGGCGGTGTGTATGTCGGAAGGGGAGGTTGAGGTGAATGTGTAGGCCGGACTCTTGAGGCGGTGGCTCTGGAGGGTGGAAAGCCGAGATGGTGGCTAGAGAGGCAGAAACGGGGGAGTTGGTTCCTAGGAAGCACGGAAACGTGAACTGGGGGAGGTTTCCGTCCCGGAAATGTTTCGGAAACGCGAAACGCCAGGAAACGTCGTGGAAACGTTTCTGAGGTGTTGGGCTGTTGGGCCGGGTTGGGGAAACGTTTCAGAAACGGCGCTGGGTATGGGCCGACGTGTTTCTTCGGAAAATTTAAAAAAGGATTGGGCTGTTGATCGAAGCTTACCTCTCTGCGAGTCTGATTCTGCGCAGTGCGAAGAGCCGAAGACTGCGAACGAAGTGCAAAGGGTTATTTGCGAAGGGTTGTTGCTTCAAGCCTACGAACGAGACAGAGACCATCGACCATCATCATCGCCTGGACTCCAGGGAGGCAGGGAGTGCTGGCGTGCTGGTTCGCTACTTCACTGGACAGGTCCGAAGAGAAGGCTTTGGTTTTTGGGTGAGAGAATTCTCTCTTTAATTTCAATTGTTTCCAAGTTCTAGTAAGTACAGACCTTTCTTTATACTCAAATATGGAACTTACTTCAGATTGTTTCAATTGTTTCATATGCATTACTTATATTAGTAAAAAAATTAATTTTTAGTTTGACGTTTCCTTGCCGTACCCGTTTCCTGATATTTTGAGTTTAGCGTTTCCCCGTCCCTGTTTCCGTCCTGATGCTACTTAGGTTGGTTCTACAGAGAGACAAGAAAGAAAGAAATGAAGGAGACAACCAGATCGGGAAGGGCGGACCAGGAAGAAGAAGGAAGAGAAAAAAAGAGAAAAGGGAAGAGAAAAAAGAAAAGTAAAAAATGGGAAAACAGTAAAATAAAATGCCACGTCGGACATCCACGTAGGCGGTTAACCGGGTAACCGGTGGACTACCTATTAAAAAGCTGATTTGATCGTTTTTTGATAGTTAACAGACATAATTGACTCAAAAAAGAGTACATGGATTCAATTGATTTTTTTTAAAGTAGGTGAACCTATTTGACAGTTTTTCCCTACATTTGTCTATAAATAATACATTTCATGATTAAAATTAAGGAAACTATTGCCACATGTCATCTCTAGAATTATTGTTTTGAATTCACTTTCTAATTAAAGGAACTCATCCGTAATTCAAGTAATCAATTACTACTTAACTAAAATACTAACTCCTAATCCCTCCGCCCCCCTAATATTGGGACGGAAGAAAGTAGTGTAGTTTTTAAGAAAAGTAGATTATGTGGTTGATAATGAATTGATAAAGTGAGAATAAAGTAAGAATGAATTAGAGTCACCAAATGACCAAATGTTACTAAATATCATATGAGACAATAATAGGAAAAATCCAAAAATGAAAAAATGGGACAATTATAGGAGGACGGAAGGATTATTTTTTAGGAATCCGTCAAAATAAAATCTTATTTTTTTAAGTATTACATCTTTTTTATTTGTACTCCGTTTGTTAAAAAATATATATCAAAATTCATATTTTTATTACCTTTCAAATGACACCAATATTGAATGTATAAAAATAAAAAATAACTTAACACTTTAAAAGGCATTAGTGTTTTTTAAATTGATATACTTTTGTATTTGTACTCCGATTGTGACAAAAATATATAAAAATCCTAACTTTTTATTATATTTCATATTACACCAATATTGAATATATAAGATAAAAATAATAATTCAACACTTAAAAAAACATCTTTTTTTAAAGTGGTACCACATATACTTTTTTTATTTGTACTCCGATTGTCACTGAAAACATATCAAAATTCATGTCTTTTTAGTATCTTTCAATAAGTATTAATTCAGTGTTATATATATATAAAATAGTTATTTTAATTTGTGCAGTTTAGGATCATTTTTTATCGTACACAATATTTATCCCAGAAAAAAATATTCTAAATATCTCAAACTTTGAAGGAGTGTGAGGTATTTTTGTGATGAAATTTTAACTCACCATTCTTCTTTAGTTTACAAATTGTTACCGGAATTTCCAGATTTTTCCAAGGCCTGTATGTATCCCAGGAGGATATCATAGTCTTTTTTACATAGACATATACCATTGAATCGTCAAGGAAATTGATAAGTTTGAAATGAGATAATAGGAGTAATGAAGTGTAATATACTAAAAAGTGTAATGCACAAATAAAATAAAATGATATGAATGCTAGAGGTGGCGATATCGGTTTGTTTTGGCTAAATCGAACCGTACCAATACCGAACTCAACTAAAATAGTGAATAACATGCAATTCAGTCTGAGTTTGATAATAAGTCTTCCAAATTCTAGTAAATCAGAGCAAACTAAAACCATGAAAAATCTAATCGAATTAAAATATTCAATAAAACTTTCACACGCTTTTAATAAATAACAATTCCAAACTAGATCAAACTAAACTAAATCAAACTGAACCTGACCGGAGCATAGTGTGAATTATATTAATCGAACTGAGCTGGAAATCAATAAAATTAAGAGTATGTTTGGCACAACTATTCGAAAAGTTTACTTTAATTTTGTGAGCTTTTCTGTAATCATTAGCTTTTAATTACTTAAAAGATTTCAAAGGAAAAAAGTTGCACCTGTTTGGTAAAAGCTGGCTATATAAATTAATTTTATTGGATGTAACAAGATGTTGGGATGAATTTGTGTTAAAAGCTACTTTCTCCGTCACTTAAAACTTTGCCAAGTTTGACCGGCATGGAGATTAATAAAGTAAAAACTGTGTGATTGAGGTTTGTGCAGAGGAGAGAGAATTATCTAGAACCACGTACAAATTCTTTACTAAAAAGAGAAAATGACAAAGTTAATGAGACATCCAAAAAAAGAAAGTTGACAAAGTTTTAAAGGACGGAGAGAGTACATACTTTCTCTCCAAAGTTGTATAGTAGCTTCTAAACGTAGCCTCTATTTTCATCTTATCAGCTTTATAAGTTAATTTTTTACTAAACACTCGACTTTAATCTTCTGCGCCGAATTTTTAATAATAAAAATAAGCAAGTTGAAGTTACTTTCTTAACTAAATTGGCTGAAGTTACTATAGAAAATTATTTTACCTATATTTCATTTCCACCAAATATTTCAGCATATCAAGTTTTCGATATTCGATATATCATTTAAGAATCTGATCTCACAGATTTGTATGTTCATTATTTTTTTCATTTTTTCTTCCAGATTCAGACTTTCAGTGTACATTACTGGTAGTATCCAATTGAGCCCCTTCATGCCATGTTCTCTGTAGCAAATTCATCCCCTGTATATGAAGCAGAGTTTCACCCCTGGATCTCACCATGAATAGAGAAAGCCGAATTGGTGCTTTTATGTATATGTAGATTAGGAAACAATTTCATAATACAAAGCAAAACAGAAGCTAAACAATTTAATTAGAGTATTTAGGCTAATGAAATTTCTTTAATCTTAGATAAAGCAGAATAGTAGAGTTTAAGTTTCCTAACATACTAAACAAACTTAAAGTTTCTCAAAATAGCATTGCCATTGGCAATAAAACTTAAAGTTTGATCTGGTCTTAAAATAGCACCGCCAAAGAGAATATTAATTGCCTAATGCTGATATGGAACCTTAGTCCTTTGGATATCAATACTCGATATTTTTCCTAAGCTAAATGAATGTTTTTAGCTTTAATTTTTCTTGCACATTTCTGGATTTAAATAAAATCATCCCCTAAGGTCATGCACTCTTAACATGGTTCAGGACAGTTTCCTGCAAAAACAGTCTGACCTTAGTAAAAAACCAAGGTTAATGTGTCTTAAAGTAGCAGTTTTTGCTCTAATGATATATTAAAAAACAAAGGTAGATGATTTGAGCATTTTATCAAACATGCCAAATGCATAATTTGAGAGCACCTATATAAACTAAAGAGTATATCATTTGAGTGGTTTCTTCAATCCTATTGCTCTGGTTCAACAACTTATAAAATGAGGGAGCAACAATGCTACCAGGTTTATGTGCTCATTGGCCATCAATAAATAAATAAATAAAATGAGTATACCTTACCACTGAAATAATTTTGAATACGTATCTAGTAAATGAGTAGCATATTTGTTTGGGAAATGTGCATCGGTCCAGAGGATTCAAATCCATCATAGCATATTTGTTGAAGCACATTCGCCAACAGATTCTTTAATTCTTCTTCCTGATAGTGGATACACTCTTCCCCTATGCTCCTAACAACTTCAAGTATCTAACAAACAACTTGCACTAAAAAAGAGGTAGCAATAATGGATCGATAAAATTACCAGGTTCATCTCAAAACGATCCTTTCTCCTTCGGTTCGTGAGGTTGAGCGATTTGCACTGATAGTGTGAAGAAGGGGTAGCGAGCAGCGCCAGTGGGAACCCACGTCTTGAGCATCGCCTGTCAGGCTGATGTGTTGGCATCAAAAATTTGATCGCGATAGAGACTGATTCCGATTTCCGACCTGCACCAGTGCACTTTGAGCCGATTAATTGTCGTAGATAATTGTATGGCGATAGAGAAGGAAAATTGGATCGTGATAGAGAGATTGATAGAAAGGCTGAAAGGCTGATTCCGACCAGGGAAAATGGAGGAGCACAAATGAATGAGGAGATAATGTGGAGGAGGGCGAATGGAGAATGTGAACGGGAAAGGAGGTGAAGAAAGGGCGGAGATGTTTTTGATTGAACGGTCCGGATGGTTAGGCGGGAACACTGTTGAATGAACAGTAAAAACTTGTATTGCTTTTATGTATTAGATAAAATTACCAGGTTCATCTCAAAACGATCCTTTCTCCTTCGGTTCGTGAGGTTGAGCGATTTGCACTGATAGTGTGAAGAAGGGGTGGCGAGCAGCGCCAGTGGGAACCCACGTCTTGAGCATCGCCTGTCAGGCTTATGCGTTGGCATCGAAAATTTGATCGCGATAGAGACTGATTCCGATTTCCAACCTGCACCAGTGCACTTTGAGCCGATTAATTGTCGTAGATAATTGTATGGCGATAGAGAAGGAAAATTGGATCGTGATAGAGAGATTGATAGAAAGCCTGAAAGGCTGATTCCGACCAGGGAAAATGGAGGAGCACAAATGAATGAGGAGATAGTGTGGAGGAGGGCGAATGGAGAATGTGAACGGGAAAGGATGTGAAGAAAGGGCGGAGATGTTTTTGATCGAACGGTCCGGATGGTTAGGCGGGAACACTGTTGAATGAACATTAAAAACTTGTATTGCTTTTATGTATTAGATTGCAACAACATCCAAGCCTTATTCCAAAAATACTTGGGGTTCAGCTAAATGAATCGATCCATGATATCGGAGTCACAAAAAAAGACAAGGAAAATAGAAAGCTAAGATAAGATAAAAAAAGGATAAGATAAAGATAAAGATAAGATAGAAGAACATGACAAAGATAAAATATAAAAATAAAATAAAAACATAACAAAGATAAAGAAGATAAACAAATACTCCCTCCATTTTGCTTTCTCTAAAGTCATACCTTCATTCAACTCAAGGAGCATATCATTTCAATTTCTCTCATCCATGTCTGTTTGTTTCTTCCTCTCTCCCCATCTCCGCTTGATAGAGTATATATTCTAGAGAGAAGGGAGATCAAGAGAGATAAAGTGATATATATAAATGAATTTCCAACCCTTTACATGTCTCCCATAGGGAGTATTTATAGGATAATAATGGGCCGGGCTTCCAGGCTTAGGCCTGGCAGGCCCAGTTACAATAAAAGGTAATAAATTGCTAATAAATGAGGTTTAATCTATTCTAATGGGTACAAATGAATAAGTAGAGTGTACAATGAGAAAAATGCTATCTACTGAGCGTATGTGGGCCGCTGCCTGGACCCAATAGTCATGAGACTCGGGGGTCCGAGTCTATATACTCTATCAGGAGTCCCCCACTCCCTGAGTCGAGAGTACTCGAGGCGAAAGGGAGTAGAACTGTGTGCTAATCTGTCGTCGTCTGGTGATTAAACTTCGTGAAAAAATTTGAATTTCTGCTTCTTTGGTTAACACAGACGCTAAGTCCCCCGCTCTTCCAGTCCCCCACTCCTTGAGGTGAATGTAGTGAGGTGAAGAGGAGTATGGTAGTGCATGTCTTGTGATGTCTTCAATAGGGGGTTGAGGGTCGACACCTTTTGATCCAGAATGGGGAGATGCCTCGTTAAAAACCTCATTAGGAAAAAATCCAGTGGGAAAAAATCCTAATGAGGGAAAAAGAGTACACCAGATGCCCCCAAAACGAAGCAAAAGGGGTGAGCCCTTCGGCCTAAGTGTGGAGCTGCACCGGTGTCCGTCTGCTGAGGGATGGCCGAGATCAGTATCTAGATGTGAGTAGCTCGGTATGATAACTAGTCCAATTCATCAAATAAAGATGACTAAGAGATAGGTCGAGTGACCGTCCATAATGTGATATCTAGGTCATGAAATAAAGATGACTGGCAGATGTATGACCATGGGGCCTGTATGAGATCCACGTCATCAAATAAAGATGACGGGTCGATATATGGCCAATGGGCCTATATAATAACTCCACGCCATCAAATAAAGATGGCGGAGCGATGTACGGCCAAGAGGCCAGTATGAGAGCTCCACGTCATCAAATAAAGATGACGGGGCGATGCATGGCCGAGGGACCTGTATGAGAGCTCCACGTCATCAAATAAAGATGATGGGGCGATGTATGGCCGAGAGGCATGTATGAGAGCTCCACGTCATCAAATAAAGATGATGGGGCGATGTATGACCGAGAGGCCTATATGAGAGCTCCACTGTAACACCGACCCCGAGCATATTTACTTTTGGTAAATTATGTAATAAACCTTGAAAGATGATTTATGAATTTGCGTAATTGTAAATTTTTATTTTTCTTTTACGTGAATAGTAAATTGTAAGTGGGGCCCACGCCCGGACCGGGGGGCCGCCCGATAATTCCCGAACCCCATATTATATTCATCTTGGCCTAGATAATATGTATATGGTGGTGGATATTTTATTTGGGCCATAAGAAAGGCATGGAGTCGACCGGTTGGTCAAACGGGGCCCAATTACCGGTATTGGTAATTTAACGGATAACAGCCCGAAATGAGTTTCGGAGGCTTCTAAATTTATGTTGGGGAATGTACATCTATTCCAAAGGCCCAAAATTATTAGGATCACGTGATATGTTTTATTTGGCCCGATAAAATGAAATATGACAAAAATAGTCCGAGAAACACAACTTTCGGGGCCGATTGTACACACCGGGACTTAAGGGGATGACCTCCCACATAAGTGGGGGCCACCCCACGTTTTTATGGGTGCTGATTGACCCAAATTAATGGGAAGGGGACATTCAAAGATGGCATATCCGGACTTGTGATTGAGGGAGTGGTTGGAGGTGCATGCACATCCATTTAGGGCCCTATCAACACCTCAACTTGGTGTTTGATTGAGGATAGGTGCCTCCCCCCTCATTTGAACCATTCACTCGACCAAAGCAGATAGAGAAGCTCCAGGGAAGTCTCCTCTCCTAGTGCAAGGAGCAAGGAAGAGAATCCAAAGAGAAGAGGGTTGTTCTTGAGGTAAGAACTCAACAAACAATCTTGTAACTAGTTTTTTTGTGTATGATTTTTGAGAAATCATATGGTGGATTAAACCATGAGTTCTACACGTCTAAAAGTGTAGAATATTGTTATAAAGTGGTGTTAATTAACTTAGAAGAGTTGGTGAATCGATAGGAGTCGAAATCGCCGGAAACCGCCACATATAGGGAGCTGTTCGTAGTTGCAGACTACGAAAGCCGCCCGGCTTTCGTGAAAGCCGCCCGACTTTCGTGAAAGCCGCCCGGCTTTTGCCAAGCAGACCAGTTTTACACATCCAATCGGCCAAGAACGGGGATTGATCGAGGGGCGTAGCAAAGACAACTATTTCAGCACTTCATAAGGTGAGGATGGCTGACTATATTGCTTATAATTAGTGAGTTAATTTCATAAGAATGCCTAAAGTAATTAGATGGGATTTTCATGGACTATTAAAGATTTATAATGTCTAAATGAAAATAATATGAATATGAATAAGTGAAGCATGACATACAAATTTAGAATAATTGTGTATGATTATGTGAAATGAATGGAATGGCATGTCAATGGAATTACTAAGATGACATTGTGATAAAATATCCTTTACTTCATGAATGAACTTCATGAATGGTTTAAAGTGATATTTTTGATATTGAGATTAAACTATACTTGGGTTGAGAAATCAATGGAAATGAAATGCAATATGGGGAATAGGAACTTGGCATGTTCTAAGGTTATCCTATTAGTATCAAAATACTAGTCGGGGAATTAATATAAATAAATGATGAAATAAATCCTAAGAGGTAGGATTGTGGATAGATATGCCTTAAGTAGTCTCAAGAGATACTTAAGGATGAATGACATGAACACTAAGGAGTGATTAGGGGTAGGCCTAAAGGTCACCTCCGGGAATTGATTCTAGGCATAGGACTTGCTTGAGAATTTGATTATGAAAATAATTAGAGTTGGACTCTAGGATGACATGGAGATGTAGTTGGGCCGAGCCCATGCCATGTAATATGATTATCATGGAAACGTAGTTGGGCCGAGCCCTTGCCATGTATGTGTGACCTCCGTGGAAACGTAGTTGGGCCGAGCCCTTGCCACGAGGTTATGGTTAGTATGGAAACGTAGTTGGGCCGAGCCCTTGCCATACAAATTTTGATATGATATATTGAGCTAGGGGATTGTATAGAGATGTAGTTGGGCCGAGCCCATGCTATACAATTAGGGCTCGATGGGACCCCACGGGGTTATCGTGACTTGCGGTCACGGGGGAATGGAAACGATGAATTCTAAATGAATATGGGCCTACGGGCCGACTACTTGACTTTATGTAAAGTAAGTACAGTTAAAAGTAAAAGGGGTAACCGAGGGTTATGGCCTATGATATAATAGTACCCTAAGTTGAGGGTCTTGGAAATTAAAACGTTGATTATACTCGGTATAGTTGCTATTGTACTTGTCAAACATTTCCAAGTACTGACCTCCCCTTCACGGGGGAGGCCACCTCACAGTTTCATGTAGGACTTGAAGGTTGCTACCGGCACCCGTTGCTTCAGGGAGTTCCAAGGGAGAAGACGTGGTTCGTGCTTCTTCTGTTTCCTGTTTTCAAAACAATTATAACAATGCTCATGGATACTATTTTTGAATAACTATTTGGGGGCTTGTATGCCCATGTTTGCCAAAGTGTGGCTAAGACATCTTTATTAAATGTTTCCGCTGTTTTAAATGAATGATTTACATTATGCTTGTTTATGGATGTACTATGTGTGAATGGTATTCAAGACGCCTTGTATAGTATGGATGAGTTGGACTGCGGTTGACTATTCGTACTGTACGGCGGGTTGTTGACGTGTCCGGGTAGGTCCGGGGCGTGACAATTTAATTGGTATCAGAGCCTTAGTCCGTAAACATCATAATGAAGCTTCAAAATTTCTTTTTGAAAACGAATTTGAAAACCATGAGCATAAGGTTTTGTACTTATAGAACTTTTGGTACTTGAGTTGCAATGTCTCTAATTGTTAAGATGGTACCCTTAACAATTGGTATGGCGGTGATTTGAGCCAAGGGATGTCTTTAAGTACCTATCCGTCAATTGACAATTGATACGAGTCTAATGACTCATTCTCAATTTCTTTCAGAAATGGAAGGTACCGGGAAAGTGACTAGAAGAAACCCGACTGGCCGAGCACCGGGAGGATCCGTGCAAGGCAGTAGAGGGGATTCTAGGGTGTCCCGAGGACAGGGCCGTGGAGGCCGAGATCGGACCGTGAGTGACAGTTATGTGGAAACAGTCAACGAGAACGAGTCCTATGAGTCCGAGGAGGATTCGACGTATCGACCGGGAACTGAGCCGGTCGAGACCCCATATGATGGGGAGTATGATGAGGACAGCGAGGGGAGCGACGATGACGACGCTCTAGAAAGGATGGAGGAACTACTCCGTCAATTTCAGCAAGATCGCCAAAGGCGCCGGGCAAGGCGTGCTTTGGGAGAGGCTTCAAGAAGGGGAAGCCATGCGGGTTCTAGGGGACATGTGGAGTCCCGAGTAGATCGAGGTGTCGAGGTCCCGATAATAAGGATCTCGAAGTACCTCAAAGAAGCAAGAGATTTGGGGTGTAAACCGTTCGATGGAACGGGAGATATATCCGTTGCGGCGGAGTGGATCAAGCGGTTCAATGAAGCGGCCCTTGACATGCAGCTGCCGCCAAATATGAAGATGAGAGTAGCAACAAGGTTGCTGGAGGGGATGGCGTCCACATGGTGGGACGGTGTCAAGGGGAAGTACGGTGAGGCCGTAACTTGGGAGAATTTCCGACAGGAATTCTTCAACCAATACTACTCCGACTTCGAGGTGAACTTGAAGAGGAGAGAATACACCAACTTGACCCAAGGAGGCAAGTACACCGTGAGGCAACTTGAGCACAAGTTCAGGGAGCTCGCGGAGTTCATACCGGAGTATGCTTGTGATGAGAACCGAATGGTAAATCACTTTTGGGATGCTTTGGATTTAGACATGCGTGAGCGGGCAACACAATTGCCCAACATGACGTTTAGCCAAGTGGTGGAGCAGGGCCTGAAAGGGGAGAAAGAATGGGAAGAGAGAAAACTGAAAAACGCCGAGGAGGCGAAGAAGAGGAAATGGGAGAACACCGGCCCCCAAGGTTCTAGCAAGAAGGGGAACCACGGGGGAGGTGGGTCTTTCAGAATGCCCGCACCACCATCTAAGGGAAATCAAGGCCCAGGAGGACAAGGCTCGAGGTCGCAAGGCTCGGGCATTAGCAAGTGCAACAATTGCAAGAGGAACCACGCGGGCAAGTGCCGCGATCCCCCTAGGTGCTACCAATGCGGGGAGACGGGGCACTTGAGATCAAACTGCCCACAACTCGGGCGAGCCATGGGTGCAGGGCCTAGCAGCGGAACTACGGCAAGTAGGAACCGAGCAGGGGCACTTCACGCGAGCACGGCGCACGGAGGGCCAAGTACAAGCAACGCGCCATCCGTGAACCAAGGCAAGACCCAAGCTAGGGTCTATGCGATGACGGAGGCGGATGCACGTGCCAACCCGGACTCCGTTGCGGGTAAATTCTTAAACTCATGTTATTAGTCTATTCTGGAAAGAGTAGGAGTGTGGGACTCGAAAATTTATAACCCCGACGAGTTGGTCGGGTTTGAAGGGAAAAGGGGGAGGAGAATCCTCACCCTGGGCAGAAACCGCCCGGCTTTGACGAAAGCCGCCCGGCTTTCGTCTTGATTTAATTGGGATAATACCACGGCAACGAATGCCGGCCGGCTTCCACCGAGAACCGCCCGGCTTTCGTCAAGATTAAATCTGAAAATTTCTCGCAACTGAAAGTCGCCCGGCTTTGGCGAAAGCCGCCCGGATTTCGTTAAGCCTGGGGATTTCTGCGCTGCTGAAACCCGGCCGGGTTTCGTAGAAACCGGCCGGCTTTGAGACCATTTCCTGAACAAAAACTGCGGCGACGAAAACCGGCCGGCTTTCGTGAAAGCCGCCCGGCTTTCGTGATTTTCATATGAGAAATTTTTCTCGCAAACGAAAACCGGCCGGCTTTCGTGAAAAGCGGCCGGCTTTCACCTGGGTTCGTCCTAGAGCGGTTCTAAAGCTTAGAAACCGGGGAATTTTCGGACGGGTGTCAAACGGACCCCACCCGAACCGCGACCAACATACTCTACGACTTAAGAAACAAGCCTATTAATTAGATAGTGTGTTATACATTACTTGTGAATGTAGGAACACTAAGGATAAACGGGAGAGACGCAAGGATCCTTATTGATACCGGGGCGCAACGATCATTTGTGAGTGAGGCGTTCGCCAGCGGATTCAACGGACCACTTGTACCGATGACTCAAACCCTATTGGTGTCCACGCCTCTAGGGGATGATATCGAGAGAGATAGCCACTATCCATCGTGTGAGGTGGAGGTGGAGGGACAGAACTTGACGTGTGATTTTGTACCGCTGAGTATGATCGAGTTTGATGCAATCCTCGGGATGGATTGGCTTGAGAAACATCATGCTAGGGTCGATTGCTACACGAAGATTCTTGAACTCGAAGGCGGTGAAGGGTTGACCTTACGCTTCGAGGGAGATAGAGGCAAATCAAATAGTTGTATCATATCCGTCGTGAGGGCGAGGAATTTGATGAGAAAGGGATGCCACGCATACCTAGCGTATGTGGTGGATAAAACCAAAGAAGAGATGGACATCAATGATGTGAGAGTAGTGTGCAAGTATCCGGATGTCTTCCCAAAAGACTTGCCGGGGCTTCCACCCGATAGGGAGATTGAGTTCGTGATCGAGGTTGAACCCGACACCAAACCAATCTCTATACCGCCATACAGAATGGCACCCGCTGAACTTAACGAATTGAAAACCCAATTGCAAGAGCTATTGGACAACGGTTTCATAAGGCCGAGTCACTCTCCGTGGGGAGCACCGGTCCTTTTCGTGAAAAAGAAAGATGGGACACTTCGAATGTGCATTGACTATCGTCAACTGAACAAAGTCACAATCAAAAATAGGTATCCCTTGCCTAGGATTGATGACTTGTTTGATCAGCTCCGAGGAGCGACGGTGTTTTCGAAGATTGACTTGAGGTCGGGGTACCACCAACTGAAGATAAAGGAGGATGACATACCGAAGAGTGCGTTCCGCACGAGGTATGGTCATTTCGAGTTCCTAGTGATGTCGTTCGGGCTAACCAACGCCCCGACAGCATTTATGGACTTGATGAACCGAGTATTTCATAAATACTTGGATCGATTTGTGATTGTGTTCATAGATGATATCTTGATTTACTCAAAGAGTGAAGAAGAGCATGAGGAACACTTGATACTTGTTCTTGAGACACTACGGGAGAAGCAACTCTATGCCAAGTTTTCCAAGTGTGAATTTTGGCTAAGGGAGATTGGCTTTCTCGGGCATGTGGTTTCGGGATCAAGAATTGCCGTGGATAACAAGAAGATCGAGGCCATTACTGAATGGGAGAGGCCAAAGAACGTCAAGGAAATTCGTAGCTTCCTTGGATTGGCGGGGTACTACCGAAAATTTGTGGAGAGATTCTCAGTTTTGGTATCGCCATTGACAAAGCTCACTCGAAAGGGGGCCAAGTTTGTATGGGATGACCGATGTGAGGAGGGATTCCTTGAACTGAAGAAGAGATTGACCGAGGCACCGGTACTCGCACTACCCAAACAGGGTGTGGGGTACGATGTCTACAGCGACGCAAGCATCCAAGGGCTTGGGTGTGTCTTGATGCAGAATGGGAGGGTGATTGCCTATGCTTCACGACAGTTGAAGAAGCATGAGGTAAATTATCCCACTCATGACTTAGAGCTGGGGGCGGTGGTGTTCGCATTGAAGATTTGGAGACATTATCTCTACGGGGAAACATGTCATATATACACTGACCACAAAAGCCTGAAATACGTGTTTACTCAGAAAGAGTTAAACATGAGACAGAGACGGTGGATGGAGTTGATAAAAGACTACCATCTAGTTATCGAGTACCAACCCGGCAAAGCCAATGTGGTAGCGGATGCCCTGAGCCGAAAGAATTTGTCTGGGGCATTGTTGACGAGTTTGAGGGCATTGAGAGCTCGATTGGAGGTATCTAGTGACGGTGCTTTGTTAGCTAGATTCGAGGTGAGGCCTACACTACTTGATGAGATCAAGAAGGGTCAAGAAGCTGATGAGGAGCTCATGAAGGTCCGAGAACGCATGCTAGCGGGACCGGTTGAGGATTTCAGGGAGAGAGACGATGGTCTCTTACTATTTCGTGATCGAGTGTGTGTACCGTTGGATGAGGAGCTCCGAAAATCCATCTTAGAGGAGGCTCATTCATCGGCGTATGCCATGCACCCGGGAGGCACGAAGATGTACCGTGATTTGAAGGAAAGCTACTGGTGGTCGGGTATGAAGAGGGAAATAGCCGAGTACATCAGTAGATGTCTTACTTGTCAGCAAGTTAAGGCAGAACATCAGCATCCAGCTGGGTTGTTACAGCCATTATCCATTCCTGAATGGAAATGGGAACACGTGACTATGGATTTCGTGGTAGGGCTGCCACGGACGATTAAGAATTATGACGCCGTGTGGGTTGTGGTTGATAGGCTCACGAAGAGTGCACACTTTTTACCTATCAACACCACCTATGCACTGGAAAGGTTAGCCAAGTTGTATGTGGATGAGATCGTGAGGCTGCATGGGGTTCCTATAACCATTGTATCCGATAGTGTTGGGAATATTTTATGGTGTTCAATCTAGTTAGTTATCTTTGTATTTGTGTAGTTATCAATTAATCGTGTAATACGGGCCACAAATGTGTATCAACCCGTGGGCTTCCTTGTAACCCGTAAGTTAGCCAACTTCTCCTATAAAAGGAGGCTAACTTACGGGAACCCTAACGATCGAAAGAGGCTTAGAGTTTAGAGGCGTAAAGATAGAGAGTAGGGTTGCCGCTGCTCTCCTTATCCAGGGAGAGCGGCGGCCAGTTTACACGGTATACCAGATTCGTATAATATCTACATATCTTTCTATCTGCTTCTTCTATAACTGCTGTATTTGTTGTTTGTTAAGTATTCTGGGATTATCAATTGGTATCAGAGCCGAGGCGTGAAACAGGTTGAATGTATCTGCGATTTTCTTGGATCTAACGAAGAATGCTCTGCTTTTCTTCTCTTTTTTTTCATATAGAGTTTTGCTCCTGTAATCTTGTTTGTGAACGAAAATCTGTAAAAATTATACTGTTGGAATCGCCTCTCAAAACCGATTCTACAGCATATCTTCTTTTTCGTTTTATGCAATTTTTCATTTTAGAAAAACTCTCCTTGAAAACTCGAGTTTATGCTTTTAACACTGCTGCAGAAACGATTTTGACTTGAAACAGATACAGGAGGGATCGCGACCTTCAGGGCTATTCAGAACAGTTTTCAGATTCTCAAAATTCGACAGGTTTTAAAACCGAGAGTTTGTAAACTCGCGGTCATGAACTCGAGTTTGTAAACTCGCGGTCATGAACGAGAGTTTGTAAACTCGCGGTCATGAACGAGAGTTTGTAAACTCGCGGTCATGAACGAGAGTTTGTAAACTCGCGGTCATGAACTCGAGTTTGTAAACTCGCGGTCATGAACTCGAGTTTGTAAACTCGCGGTCATGAACGAGAGTTTGTAAACTCGCGGTCATGAACGAGAGTTTGTAAACTCGCGGTCATGAACTCGAGTTTGTAAACTCGCGGTCATGAACGAGAGTTTGTAAACTCGCGGTCATGAACGAGAGTTTGTAAACTCGCGGTCATGAACTCGAGTTTGTAAACTCGCGGTCATGAACTCGAGTTTGTAAACTCGCGGTCATGAACGAGAGTTTGTAAACTCGCGGTCATGAACTCGAGTTTGTAAACTCGCGGTCATGAACTCGAGTTTGTAAACTCGCGGTCATGACATCGAGTTTTAAACCTCGAGTTTTTAAAATTTGAGAGTTTTGGAATTGCGAGTTTTGGAATTTATTTCGAGTTTTAGGAACTCGATGTTTTGGATTTCGACATTCTAAAAAAATTCAGAATTTTCGGAATTTCTCGATGTTTTGAATCTTTCAAAGTTTGCAGTTTCTTGGAACTCATAATTCGAATCTTGACATCCTTTGCAGTTCATCGAAGCTTTACATTATAAGGATCTCTGAATGATTTCCTGCTTATATAAATGTTTCAGGAGTTTTCGATGTTCTGATGTTTTTCAAACAGCAAGTTTTCGAGATTATGAGATTTTTCGAAACTCCAAAGTTTTTGAGGTTCCAAACATTTTGAAATTCTGAAGATTTCGTCATTCTGAGGTCTGTTTTGCAGGAGGATTTCGTCATTACTCTTCAAGGCACACTGGAAATTAAAATCTCCTGATTTGGATTTCGAGTTTTTGCCTTAGAATTTTGTTTAAATTCACCTGCTCTCGAAATTCAACATCGAGAACCTCAACCTCGAAGATTTTCCTCAAAAACTCAAAATTGGAGATTTTCTGCGACACCGCACTGTTTTGGCCATAACTTTTGACTCGGTGATCCGATTTGAGCAAACCTTTTTTTGTTGGAAAGCTAACGCAAAGATCTACATTAATTCTGGGGCTATGCCCCAGAACCCAATCTCACGCGCCCTCACTCGCAGTCTTTGAGGGCCAAAACGTTAGTTTTCCGACAAACATTGTAAATCACCGATGCCCGGGCCAAAACTTAGGCAAATCTGTTCAAATTCTTTCATTGTCAACCCTGAGGTCAAAACTTTTCTAAACTTCAATGTAAAGGTCTGAAAATCGTAGATAATTCAATCAACCTCGCGTCAACGGTCATCTTACAACAATCAACAATCAACCGCTGAAGCCTCCCCTGACTCATCAACATTATGTGTTCATCAATATGCTGAAATTCTACATGGTGAGCTCAGGGAAACCGTCATGTGTGGTACATGTTTAGATTGCTCCACACACATGGCGGGTATGACAAGCTGTGAGCAATCAATTCTTGCACATTCTGAGGGGGAGTTTCAGTTTTCTCCTCCTGGCGCCTTACACCGACAAAGCAAGGAATCTCTCAACGGATGCAACATTCTAGGGGGAGTGCTCAATGTTATCCTCCCCGGTGCCTAACAATGACAAAGCATACCGGGTGCTCCAGTTGAGGGGGAGCACAGAGAGAAAATGAAGAAAGTAATGAGAGAACATGTCCCTATGGCTTAGTAAACCCAACTAAGCCTACCCAAGGGACAAAGCCGAGCGTAAGTGCGTAAGTGAGCGAGTGAGTGAGTGAACATTATGAGCATTAGGAAGCAGAAGGCTCGAGTGGGAAGGAAACAATTATCAATGATGAGTCTGCTACCTCAATTGCCTGCTATGAATTGACCATTTGCTCCTAGCCACTAAAATACTCTGGACTATCCCCATAGGTTCAGGACTGAATTTATTCAGATCCCGGGTAGAAGTCGCTGCATTTTGTCCAAACGGCGCATGCACAACCCTACCCTAGACCACTCACTTGTCTCCCAACAGACAAGTGTTTAATCATAGTTCACGGGGAACCGCATCTCTCATTACTGTCTCCTTCCGAGGCAAGTAATACTGACTACAGTGGCCTCAGCCCCATGCCACTGAATTTTCATTGATCACGTCGTGTCTAGTTACTCACTTCCCAAATGTTTTGAAACTTTCTAGGACACAGACACATTTTAGAGTCAGTTGCTAGTCTTCAAGACTTGCGAGAACTTCCATAGGGCTCATCTATTACAGATGTAGACCAATAATTGGAAGGAAGTCCTGCTGTTGCAACATAAGAATCACCAACATTTTCAGGCCATTGCTTTAGAGTTTATCTCTATAGTGATGATAACGGGCGTCTTCACGACCCCGGGAGGCTACGTTACCTTTTTAGATTCTGCTTGTTTTTCATGTTTTTATTTCCGCAGAATAAAAGAATAAAAGCATGACGTCCCGATTCATCGGATCGTCATGAGGGGGAGAGTGGTCCACATGCTGTTAACACTGAACAAATCATTCTGGGACACTTCACTCCTCCATCACAAAATTCAACACCCTCTCTACTATCTCCGCAACTCAAATCAAATGGTCAGCTACACTCACAAATCAACCATCATTATGTTCCGCTGTGCCACCGACAAGTTCTTCTCAAATGCATTCATTCCAAATAGTCAAAAAGACTACATTGTGGAGGAGACAGAGGTCAAATACTCCTGTCCTGAAGATGAATTCCATGGGCGTCTCCTATTCTCCAAAGAACATTCATTCTAGAGGCGTCACCGGACTTCATCTAAGCTGATCAAGAGCAACTTCTGGAAGGTAAGGACTACATGCAAGATACTGAAGGTCCCTCAACCCCCGGCATCAAAGATCAAATTGTCAAGAAGACATCAAAGGGGAGATTGCAAGGATTTCTTCAGATAGTCTTCCTCAGAAGTCAAGTTCAAAGACAAAGGAAGCTCAATAACAACAAAGACAAAGATATCTGCGCTGCAATGCTGATTCAACAAGATTGATCACCAAGGGGGAGATTGTTGGGAATATTTTATGGTGTTCAATCTAGTTAGTTATCTTTGTATTTGTGTAGTTATCAATTAATCGTGTAATACGGGCCACAAATGTGTATCAGCCTGTGGGCTTCCTTGTAACCCGTAAGTTAGCCAACTTCTCCTATAAAAGGAGGCTAACTTACGGGAACCCTAACGTTCGAAAGAGGCTTAGAGTTTAGAGGCGTAAAGATAGAGAGTAGGGTTGCCGCTGCTCTCCTTATCCAGGGAGAGCGGCGGCCAGTTTACACGGTATACCAGATTCGTATAATATCTACATATCTTTCTATCTGCTTCTTCTATAACTGCTGTATTTGTTGTTTGTTAAGTATTCTGGGATTATCAGATAGAGATCCGCGATTCACATCACGATTTTGGCCGAAGTTCCAAGAATCTATGGGGACAAAACTGAAATTCAGTACAGCTTTTCACCCGCAAACGGATGGACAATCCGAGCGGGTTATACAGATATTAGAGGATATGCTGAGAGCTTGTGCATTGGAGTTCCAAGGGAGTTGGGACAACCATTTGGCACTTGTAGAGTTTGCCTATAACAACAGTTATCAGGCGAGTATAGGCATGCCTCCATACGAGGCATTGTATGGGAGGAGATGTCGTACACCTTTGTGTTGGGACGAGGTTGGCATGGCCAAACTCGAGAGCACGGAGTTGGTGGAAATCACCAAGTCAAAGGTAAAGATGATCCGTGACAGACTTAAGGCGGCACAGGATAGACAGAAGAGCTATGCCGATAAGCGCCGAAGAGCCTTAGAATTTAAGGTTGGGGATGAGGTATTTTTGAAAGTTTCACCTTGGAAAGGAATCATCCGATTTCAGAGCCGAGGGAAACTCAACCCACGCTACATAGGGCCATTTGTAATTCTTGAGAGAATTGGGGCCGTAGCATACCGAATGCAGTTGACTCCGGAATTGGAGAAAATACATAATGTATTCCATGTGTCTATGCTTAAGAGGTACATTCCGGATCCATCTCATGTACTAGAGAAACCACCCGTGGAAATACTGGAAGACTTGAACTACGCCGTGCAACCGGTAAGGATACTTGATAGACAAGTAAAGAAGCTAAGAAGCAAGAAAGTTCCAATGGTTAAGATCCTTTGGAAAAGTGACCGAGTTGAAGAAGAAACTTGGGAGACTGAAGCCTCGATGAAGGAGCAGTATGCATTTCTGTTTGAATAATCGATTGTGAATTTCGGGGACGAAATTCCCGTTAAGGGGGGTGAACTTGTAACACCGACACCGAGCATATTTACTTTTGGTAAATTATGTAATAAACCTTGAAAGATGATTTATGAATTTGCGTAATTGTAAATTTTTATTTTTCTTTTACGTGAATAGTAAATTGTAAGTGGGGCCCACGCCCGGACCGGGGGGCCGCCCGATAATTCCCGAACCCCATATTATATTCATCTTGGCCTAGATAATATGTATATGGTGGTGGATATTTTATTTGGGCCATAAGAAAGGCATGGAGTCGACCGGTTGGTCAAACGGGGCCCAATTACCGGTATTGGTAATTTAACGGATAACAGCCCGAAATGAGTTTCGGAGGCTTCTAAATTTATGTTGGGGAATGTACATCTATTCCAAAGCCCAAAATTATTAGGATCACGTGATATGTTTTATTTGGCCCGATAAAATGAAATATGACAAAAATAGTCCGAGAAACACAACTTTCGGGGCCGATTGTACACACCGGGACTTAAGGGGATGACCTCCCACATAAGTGGGGGCCACCCCACTTTTTTATGGGTGCTGATTGACCCAAATTAATGGGAAGGGGACATTCAAAGATGGCATATCCGGACTTGTGATTGAGGGAGTGGTTGGAGGTGCATGCACATCCATTTAGGGCCCTATCAACACCTCAACTTGGTGTTTGATTGAGGATAGGTGCCTCCCCCCTCATTTGAACCATTCACTCGACCAAAGCAGATAGAGAAGCTCCAGGGAAGTCTCCTCTCCTAGTGCAAGCAGCAAGGAAGAGAATCCAAAGAGAAGAGGGTTGTTCTTGAGGTAAGAACTCAACAAACAATCTTGTAACTAGTTTTTTTGTGTATGATTTTTGAGAAATCATATGGTGGATTAAACCATGAGTTCTACACGTCTAAAAGTGTAGAATATTGTTATAAAGTGGTGTTAATTAACTTAGAAGAGTTGGTGAATCGATAGGAGTCGAAATCGCCGGAAACCGCCACATATAGGGAGCTGTTCGTAGTTGCAGACTACGAAAGCCGCCCGGCTTTCGTGAAAGCCGCCCGACTTTTGCCCAGCAGACCAGTTTTACACCTCCAATCGGCCAAGAACGGGGATTGATCGAGGGGCGTAGCAAAGGCAACTATTTCAGCACTTCATAAGGTGAGGATGGCTGACTATATTGCTTATAATTAGTGAGTTAATTTCATAAGAATGCCTAAAGTAATTAGATGGGATTTTCATGGACTATTAAAGATTTATAATGTCTAAATGAAAATAATATGAATATGAATAAGTGAAGCATGACATACAAATTTAGAATAATTGTGTATGATTATGTGAAATGAATGGAATGGCATGTCAATGGAATTACTAAGATGACATTGTGATAAAATATCCTTTACTTCATGAATGAACTTCATGAATGGTTTAAAGTGATATTTTTGATATTGAGATTAAACTATACTTGGGTTGAGAAATCAATGGAAATGAAATGCAATATGGGGAATAGGAACTTGGCATGTTCTAAGGTTATCCTATTAGTATCAAAATACTAGTCGAGGAATTAATATAAATAAATGATGAAATAAATCCTAAGAGGTAGGATTGTGGATAGATATGCCTTAAGTAGTCTCAAGAGATACTTAAGGATGAATGACATGAACACTAAGGAGTGATTAGGGGTAGGCCTAAAGGTCACCTCCGGGAATTGATTCTAGGTATAGGACTTGCTTGAGAATTTGATTATGAAAATAATTAGAGTTGGACTCTAGGATGACATGGAGATGTAGTTGGGCCGAGCCCATGCCATGTAATATGATTAGCATGGAAACGTAGTTGGGCCGAGCCCTTGCCATGTATGTGTGACCTCCGTGGAAACGTAGTTGGGCCGAGCCCTTGCCACGAGGTTATGGTTGGTATGGAAACGTAGTTGGGCCGAGCCCTTGCCATACAAATTTTGATATGATATATTGAGCTAGGGGATTGTATAGAGATGTAGTTGGGCCGAACTCATGCTATACAATTAGGGCTCGATGGGACCCCACGGGGTTATCGTGACTTGCGGTCACGGGGGAATGGAAACGATGAATTCTAAATGAATATGGGCCTACGGGCTGACTACTTGACTTTATGTAAAGTAAGTACAGTTAAAAGTAAAAGGGGTAACCGAGGGTTATGGCCTATGATATAATAGTACCCTAAGTTGAGGGTCTTGGAAATTAAAACGTTGATTATACTCGGTATAGTTGCTATTGTACTTGTCAAACATTTCCAAGTACTGACCTCCCCTTCACGGGGGAGGCCACCTCACAGTTTCAGGTAGTACTTGAAGGTTGCTACCGGCACCCGTTGCTTCAGGGAGTTCCAAGGGAGAAGACGTGGTTCGTGCTTCTTCTGTTTCCTGTTTTCAAAACAATTATAACAATGCTCATGGATACTATTTTTGAATAACTATTTGGGGGCTTGTATGCCCATGTTTGCCAAAGTGTGGCTAAGACATCTTTATTAAATGCTTCCGCTGTTTTAAATGAATGATTTACATTATGCTTGTTTATGGATGTACTATGTGTGAATGGTATTCAAGACGCCTTGTATAGTATGGATGAGTTGGACTGCGGTTGACTATTCGTACTGTACGGCGGGTTGTTGACGTGTCCGGGTAGGTCCGGGGCGTGACATCCACATCATCAAATAAAGATGACGGGGCGATGTATGTCCTAGAGGCCTGCATGAGAGCTCCACGGCATCAAATAAAGATGACGGGGCGATGTATGGCCGAGAGGCCTGTGAATGAGCTTCGCGTCATCAAATAAAGATGACAGAGCGATATATGGCCGATGGTCCCGAAAATGAGCTTCACATCATCAAATAAATATGACAGAGCAATATGTGGCCGATGGGCCCGTAAATGAGCTTCACGTCATCAAATAAAGATGACGGAGCGATATATGGCCGATGAGCCCGAAAATGAGCTTCACGTAATCAAATAAAGATGACGAAGCGATATATGGCCGAAGGGCCCGTAAATGAGCTTCACGTCATCAAATAAAGATGACAACGCGATATATGGCCGATGGGCCCGTAAATGAGCTTCACGTCATCAAATAAAGATGATGGAGCGATATATGGCCGATGGGCCCGTAAATGAGCTTCACGTCATCAAAGAAAGATGACGGAGCGATGTATGGCTGATGGGCCGACAAATGAGCTTCACGTCATCAAATAAAGATGACGGAGCGATGTATGGCCGATGGACCCGCAAATGAGCTTCACGTCATCAAATAAAGATGACAGAGCGATATATGGTCGATTGGGCCTGGAGCTGAACTCTGGGCTCCTTTAGCCTTTCAGCCGGAGACCGCAAGATGTTCGCTATATCTGAATATGAGGATGAGGCGGTGGACGCCTGTGTGAATATGAGGATGGCGGCGCTGAGGAGCCGGTGCAATATATAATGACGAGGCGATGATGAGCCTAACGTCATATCAAGGCGACGATCGCTATCCAGGAAGGGAATGGCGAGCCCAGTCGCTAGATAAATACTTCGGCGCTGGGGACGGTCTGAATATGAGGGCGAGACGATGATAACCCATTCGTCATATAGGGGCGATGGTCGCCATCCGGGAAGGGAGGGTGAACCCGATCGCTAGCTCGAGACACTCGGCGCTGGGGAAGCCGGTCTTGAGATATAGAATCACGCTGAGGCCGAGGGGCCAATCGTGATATGAGGACGACGGCGATGAAGAGTCGGTCCTATAATATGATGATGAGGTGATCGTCATATAGTGGCGATGGTCACCATCCAGGAAGGGATGACGAGCCCAATCGTTAGCTTAAGATTCTCGGCGCTGAGGAAGCCGGTCTTGAGATAGATAATCACGCCGAGGCCGAGGGGACGGTCGTGATATGAGGACGACGGTGATGATGAGTCGGTCCAATAATATGATGACGGGGCAATGATGAGCCGGCCGTCATACAGAGGTGATGGTCACCATCCAGGAAGGGATGGCGAGCCCAATCGCTAGCTCAAGACTCCCGACGCTGGGATCCGGTCTTGAGATAAAAAATCACGTCGAGGCCAAAAGGCTGATCGTGATGTGTGGACGGTAATGCTGGGAGGCCGATCCAAAAGTCCATGCAGCGGTCCTTATCCATAAAGTGAGAGGATGGGGCCGGTCTTCAGAGTATGATGATCACGTTGAGATCGAGGGGTCTGCCGTGTAGATATAAAAGATCACGTTGAGACTGAGGGGTCTGTTGCGATGTGAGGATGAAGGCGATGATGAGTCGTTCCTGTAACACCCCGGCCCCGTATGGCCCGAGGTAGTTACTTCTGACCTCTAGTACTGTCCTCACAAACCACTACTAGCCTTTTCCGTGCACTTCCTCCTCAGTCGTGCGCGTCCTGAGAAACTTCTCAGGGGGTCACCCATCCCAAGACTACTCCCGTGCAAGCATGCTTAACTTTGGAGTTCTTGGCTAATGAGCTCCCTAAATAGGAGATGCACCTTGTTGGTATGAGTAGTACTATTAATCCCCTTAAATTAATCTCGGGTATTACAATCACCCCCACTTAGGATCGCAACGTCCTCGTTGCGCCCTTAACACTCTCAATCAAACACCAGAATCTTGCCCCGCTAAGTGCCCGCCCGATATCTAACGAGTCAACACACTGTCGTAGGGTTGCTCTGATACCATTTGTAACACTCCGGCCCCGTAGGCCCCGAGATAGTTACTTCTGACCTCTAGTACTGTCCTCACAAACCGTCACTAGCCTTTTCCGTGCACTTTGTCCTCACTCGTGCACGCCCTGAGAAACTTCCCAGGGGGTCACCCATCCCAAGACTACTCCCGTGCAAGCACGCTTAACTTTGGAGTTCTTGGCTAATGAGCTCCCTAAATAGGAGATGCACCTTGTTGGTATGAGTAGTATTATTAATCCCTTTAAATTAATCTCGGGTATTACAGTTCCAATAAATGATGACGAGGCGATGATGAATCCGATCGTCATATAAAGGCGACGGTCACCATCCAGGAAGGGGTGGCGAGCCCAATTGCTAGTTCAAGACTCTCGGCGCTGAGGAAGTCGGTCTTGAGATAGATAATCATGCCAAGGCCGAAAGGCCGATCGTGATGTGAGGATGACGGCAATGAGGAGCCGGTCCTACATTCCATGCAACGGTCTCCATCCGGTAAAGGAATGGCTAAGACCGGTCTTAAGATAGAACATCACGCCATAGCCGAGGGGCTGGTCGTGATGTGAGGAAGACGGCGATGAGGAGTCGGTCCTACAATATGACGATGAGTCGATGATGAGCCGATCGTCATATAAAGGCGACAATCACCATCCAGGAAGGGGTGGTGAGCCCGATCGCTAGCTATAGCTCAAGACACTCGGTGCTGGGGAAGCCGGTCTTGAGATAGATAATCACGCCGAGGCCGAGGGGCTGGTCGTGATGTGCGGATGGCAATGAGAAGGAGCCAATCCGAAATATGATGACGAGGCGATGATGAGCCGACCGTCATATAGAGGTGATGGTCACCATCCAGGAAGGGATGGCGAGCCCATCGCTAGCTCAAGACTCTCAACGCTGAGGAAGCCGATCTTGAGATAGATAATCACACCAAGGCCGAGGCGCCGATCGTGATGTGCGGATGGTAATGAGAAGGAGCCAATCTGAAATATGATGACGGGGCGATTATGAGCCGACCGTCATATATAGGTGATTGTCACCATCCAGGAAGGGATGACGAGCCCGATCGCTAGCTCAAGACTCTCGGCGCTGAGGAAGCCGATCTTGAGATAGGTAATCACGCCGAGGTCTAGGTGCCGGTCGTGATGTGCGGATGGTAATGAGAAGGAGCCAATTTGAAATATGATGACAGGGCGATGATGAGCCGGGCGTCATATAGAGGTGATTGTCACCATCCAGGAAAGGATGGTGAGCCCGATCGCTAGCTCAAGACTCTCGGCGCTGAGGAAGCCGGTCTTGAGATAGATAATCACGCCGAGACCGAGAGGCCGGTCGTGATGTGCGGATGACAATGAGAAGGAGCCAATCCGAAATAAGATGACGGGGCGATGATGAGCCGGCCGTCATATAGAGGCGATGGTCACTATCCAAGAAGGGATGGCGAGCCCGATCGTTGGCTCAAGACTCTCGGCGCTGAGGAAGCCGGTCTTGAGATAGATAATCATGCCGAGGATGAGGGACCGTTCGTGATGTGATGAAGGGCAAGGTGATGACGCCGGACTGAACATGAAGGAAGGTGGATTTGATCCGATGATGGACTAAGGCTTGGACGCTCGTCAAAAGATGAGGGATGACGCTGGGCGCTCATCTGAAGATGAGGGACGACGCTGGGCGTTCGTCTGAAGATGAGGGACGGCGCGGGGCGCTCGTCTGAAGATGAAGGACGACGGTGGGCGCTCTTCTGATCCGTATGTATGGTCTTGCTTCATCCCTAATGCATAGTATTTGCCTGATATGTATTTAGCCAAATATGTGGCTTGTTTTGTGAGGATTTTATTTTTTATCGCTCGAGGCTGGCGAGTGCGCGGTCTTCGGCTTCCCTCTTTTGATTTGTGGGGATTTCGCTCGAGGCCGTCAAGTGCACGGTCCTTCGGCTGTCCTCTTTTATTTCTTCCTCTACTTCTTTGAGCGAGGAGTGAGTATCTTTCTTTCAGGCTCGGCCGAGGGGGTTGCTATTCCCTCAGCTGGAGGGAGTCCACGAGGGCAGTTAGTCCTCTGACGGTGGATCGTCCCTTAATCTTGGGGGGTCCCGTAGTCTATTTACGGCACAGGCTAGGCTTTTGGTCGGTTGCGAACGGCTTCCGTTTCCCAACCCCTAGTGTGGGGATTTTGTCACCTCGGCCATGCTTTCAGGATTGTCGTAATGCGATTTAGCGCGAGAACGACGCGGTGAGCTTCCTGTTTCAAGACGTGGGCCGTTTGCGGGCCCCTCGTCCTGGTACATCGTCAGCCATGCCTGAGCGTCACGCTCTAAGGGGTCGATACGATTTGTTTTGTCGGCCATACCTGAGCGTTTCGCTCTAAGGGGTCAACGTGATGAGTGATATCTGAGATTGAGGTGTGCCGTTTACCGCTCATAAGCATAATAATGTCGTGTGTGGCCGATAGCGGTCGAGGGTCCGCTGATTTGGCCGATGCGTACATCGGCATTGCAGAGGGCTCGTTGTTTGACTGAAGTGACTCCGATTCTGACAGGTCGAAGGCCCTGCTTCAGCAGTTGTAACCCTGATTGGAGTGGAGTCCCCGTTTTAGCCAATGTGGTGCAGGGGGCTGTTTGTTTGCTTGTGGTGAGGGCCTCGATCGATCACTTTGACCGAGGGGATAGCCAGGCATGGTGCGCTTGTTTTGGCCGATGTGCAGCAACTGATGATGCCATCCTCCATTGTGTAAAGGTGTTAATTTCCGGTTCGGGCCGAAATGTAATGTTTGGTTGAGGGGGAACCAAGCGAGGGGTGGTTGGCCGAGGCTTACAACAGCCGTTGTGGACGAAAGGTGTTGCGAGAGCTCTCCTTAGGCCGGCATTTGGCCGAAGATCGAGAGGCCACCTGCTGCTCGAGGGTGACGGAGGGATAGTCTGGGGTGTCCGCCTTCTTGGTCGCGAGAGATTATGGTTTCGGCCAATGGATGGTCCCGATCTTGTTGGTTGTTAAATTCTGGCCGAGGAAGAGTGTTTGGACGCGGGTGACCAGTTGGTGGAGGCAAGGGGCTGTTTTCGATACTAGCGTGTGTGCCCCTGGAGGAGATGGAATTTAACCAACTCTACTGCCATGATTTTGGCTGCGGTGCCACTTTGCCTCCAATTGGGCTGAGGTGTAGGAGGTTGGGAGGGTCTCACTTCACTTGCTCTAACTCTCCATTCTCAATGAAAGAAGCAAATGATAGAGTATATATTCTAGAGAAAAGTAGAGTTAGAGAGATAAAGTGATATATATAAATGAATTTCAAACCTTTTACATGTCTTCCATAGGGAGTATTTATAGGAGAATAGTGGGCTGGGCTTCCAGGCTTGGGTTTGGCAGATCCAGTTACAATAAAAGGCCAATAAATGGCTAATAAATGAGGTTTAATCTATTTTAATGGGTACAAATGAATAAGTAGAGTGTACAATGAGATAAATCCTATCTACTGAGCGTATTGTGGTCACTGTCCGGGCCCAATAGTCATGAGACCCGGGGGTCCGAGTCTATATACTCTATCACCGCTTCTTCTCCCCACCTCTCATATCGTCTAACATATGCATCATTCGATCTTCTACATACATGATCAAACCACTGCAATCGCTAACTGCTACTCCCACCTTTTGCCTAACTCTTTCATTCCACAAACGACCTTTTTTAGTATTCTCAAACATCCAATGTAACATACACATCTCTGTCATACTCATCTTTTAAATGTAACATTGTTTCACCGTTCAAAGTCTACATCATACAGGTCTCGTTGTTGTCTTGTAAAATTTACCCTTCAGTCTAGTCGGAATGCATCGATCACATGATTGTGCCAATTATAAAACTTTTCGTAGATACTTTTAAATTAAATACAAAGAAGGTAAGACTTATGATGTTTTTAGTTAGACTGGTTTTAATTTCATACAAGACCAAGCTAAATTAAACCAAATTTTTACATTTATAAAATACACATAAAAGAGACCTAATCAAATGAGAGAAAAATTGTAATCCCAATTAAGAATATATTTGTAATAGTACCTCACCATGCATCCAAAGGGTCCAAACAGCTAATGCAAAGAGCCGAAGAGTAGAATGAGTTTGAGGGTAGCGTGAGGATGACTGGAGTATTCAGATTCCGATAAAAAGGCCCCTCTCTCATCCCAATTGCTTGCTATTTTCTCTCTCAAGTTTTCACAGGAAAACTCTATTTTCCCGCAACCATTTCCATCTATACATAGCACAATCCCTAATCGCCCATCTGTCACTCAAATTTCTCATTCCCTTCAAACCGTCGTCCCGCAAATTTCCGGTACGGATACTCAATTTCATGTATTTCCGGTTTCTGATACGCAGGTAGTTGTTTTTTGGTAAGTCAGCTCTTTTGCTGGTTGAGATCGAATAAGTTAAATGTGAATCCTAGGTGTAGGGCTAATGGGTTGGCTTGGTCCGCCGATGACATGTTTAAATTTGATTTGGTTTTGCGAATCTCTGCGATGGATTTTATGTTTGTAGCTATAAATATGATGCCTTTATTATAAATAATGAATTTTGTCGGAGGATGTGGGTTATTGCTTTTTATGTATGAGATCTGGGTTCTTAAGAAACTTAGATGCTTCTTGTTTGTTCTGTGAATTGAAATTTAATAGAAACAGAAAAAAAAAACTTCTCTTTTTTTGCCTTTTATTTTTCTTACTAGTTTTTATAATAATAAGGATTTTAGACTGTAAGCAACTTATTTATGCAAGCTTATGTTTCATTCGTCGTGCTATTAAGTCAATCTGATTCAATATCAGCCCTCCTTGATGCGCTTCATACATTTAGAAATCTTAATAAGCTTACATAACTTTTGCCTACATGAGATGTGGTGGTCTTGGATTAATGTGAAATCTCTGACAGGAATCAAATTTCTTCGTAATGAATAGATTGTTAGGATCTGATTGCCTTACTATAATTTAGTGTATCTCCAAATTTGGGAATTCTAACATGTCCTGCCTTCTATGTTACTGCTTTCGGAAGAGTGAAACATACTGTTATATGTCGTTGAACTTTTATTGATAGTTTTCATGCTGGATCCGTTTCTCAGATGTGGTTTTGATTTCTTGCACTCAAGCTGCTTGTATGTAGTCATGATCATGTGAACACTGGTGCTTCGTTTTCCCTAGTTTTGTAATTTACCTTTTTAGTGTAGGAAATACTCATAATTGGATTTGTTAAAAAGGTATTCTCAGAGCATAAGCGATAAGTCCATAACAACAGCATGCCCTATTTTGCTGGGAAAATAGTATCTTTGATCCCCCAGGTTTTTAAAGATATTTTATCTCATGCATCAACTGCATGTCTTGTTGAATGGAAGGTTTTGAAGGGGGTATGTTGGAGGGATTAGTCTATATCTTTATACATTAGCTTTGCATTAAAAATACTCCCCCGTTTAAAAAAACAAGTCTTGCTTGAGTAAGGTGTAACTTTTTAGCGTTAGTGAACTCGATCAAGGTACAAGCTTTTAAAAAGCTATAAATGATCAGGTCACATATACCCCTAAACTTATTTCAAAGACAGTTTGCAGTAATTATTAAAATTGTTTGCTGCTTCGCCGTATAGGAATTTTACATGGGAATGAATTTGGACTTTTAAAACTGGACTCCTTGTTTGGACAAAAATAATTCTTAAAAGTGGACATTTTTGGAAGGGATGTAGGAAGAGGTTCACATAATATATCAATATGTGATTGTATAACATTTCAATAACATTTCTATTTGTTTTAAAAACACTCTACTATATTTATCAATATATAGATTATAGGCTAGTCTTCAAAACCCTCTATCCATACAGACCCAAATATGTGGTATGATATTGATTCTGTCCATTACAAATCGGGGTATTATACTATTAAATGGATACATATTTTCTTTTTTAATTTTCGTATTCAAAATTTGTTTTAAAGTAGTTCTTACAGAGGCCTTGTGCAGCTGTGCCAGTGCTACCTCAATATTATTGTTGTCTGGAAGAAATGTTAATTACACCGTATTTTTATATGCTCAAAAACTCAATGCAACAATATTTGAAATTTTATATCAATCCCTGTTTTTTCCTTTACAGATCAATATTTAATTTAGAAATGGCAAAGGGAACCAGAGGAAGGCGCAGGATGAGCTCACGGCAAAGCAGGCCCACCCCATACTCCTTGCCGTCTGCAAACCAAAAGCAATGCTCAAAAAAGTGTAAGAAAGACTGGGAAGACGCTACATGTTCAGTGTGCATGGAATGTCCACACAATGCCGTCCTTCTCCTCTGTTCCTCCCATGACAAGGGTTGCCGTCCCTACATGTGTGGGACCAGCTACCGTTACTCAAACTGCCTTGACCAGTACGAGAAAGCCAACACAAAAGTGAAGTCCACAAACCAATCTGTTCAAAATACCACAACAGGTCCCATCCTTTGCCCAGATTGGCCCGAAGAGAAATTTGAGATCACGGAACTCGCATGCCCACTTTGCCGCGGGCAGGTCAAAGGGTGGGCTGTGGTGGAACCCGCCCGGGAATACCTGAATGCCAAGAAAAGGAACTGCATGCAGGATGGCTGTCAGTTCATGGGGAACTATAAGGACATGCGGAAGCACGTCAAAACAGAGCACCCTTCCGCTAGGCCCCACGAGAAGGACCCGCTTGTGGAGCAGAAGTGGAGGCGGCTCGAGGTGGAACGGGAACGTGATGATGTCATCAGCACGATAAGATCTTCGATGCCAGGGGCGGTTGTATTTGGGGATTATGTGATTGAGGGAGGCCCATTTGGTTACGGTTCAGATGAGGATGATGACGACGAGGTCGGAATAGAAGGTGGAAATTTGATTAATGTGTTGCGTTTTTTGCAGGCGTTTGGTTCAGCAGGTGGTAATATTGTTGGACCAAACAGAGTAGCTCCCGGTGGAGGTTCTGGAATTGATCACAACCTTCCAGTTGTTTTTGATTACTCAGAACAAGAGAGTGATGATGGTGAATATGATAATAGTACGTCGTTGGTAGGGCGGCTTCGCCGTCACAGAGGGATCCTCTTGGGACGTTCTGGAAGGAGACGAAGGCATCGGGAGGTCAACAGTGGTGGCCGGAGGTAGATCACCACTTCTCGTTTTATTATTGGAGAGTTGAAATGGCGAAGGAGAAAATAAAACATTCACAAAAAATTCTAGGGGTGTTGGCTTAAACTTTTGTATAATTCATGTGCAACTATTATTAATATTATTATTATCTCCTCATTGATGTTTCAATACTTGACGGATTTTTGTATGAAAAGTTTGATTGGGAGGTGGTCAGCATTTGGAGATTGGAGGGTTCCCCAAGAACTCTGAGATTTTTCGTTGCTCGTTCTCTCCTCCGCAAACATGCATTCTACTTTTCAATTTCAGAAGAAACGAATGAATGCATTATGCAAGTGGTTTCTGTGGGCGTGAAGATTCGTTTATTTAAGTTGTTTTATTCAACTTTGAAGGTGGGGTGGGGTCTCTTTGTTGGTGATTGGATAAGAGTCCCGCTTCATGTACACGCAGGGTTACATGCCGATGCCGGTCAAATTGTCTGTATACAGACAATTTAACGGCTAGATAGACAATTTGACCGGTGTTGATGAAAATCGATTTCCATACAGACAAAATATAAAAAGTTGTATGTATCACAAACATTTTAAACTTGAATTTTTCATAAAGTGTCTGTAATACAGACAGTTTTTTTTATTTGTCTGTGTGAAAATCGTTTTTTTTTTCATAAATTGCCGCTCAATATGTTTGTGCAGTCGATCAAATTGTCTGTACACAGATAATTTGACAGACGTGTAACCGGCATGTAAAATTTGGCGTTCGTTTATTTGTAATAATTGTATTAGTTGAGGACAAAGATCTTTAAGAGTGAGTCATCGCTTTCATTGGGATGGCAACTTACCTCCTGCTGCTTGAACCAACTGATTGCCTTCCTTTGGAAAAATTATCATAGAATGTTACGTACTTGACAACTATACCCTTTAGGGGTGGACCTGAGCCGGGCTGCTTCCGGCCCGGGCACAGTGGTGGATCTACATTTTGAACTTTGAGTGCTCAATTTTTTTTAATTAAAATTTGTAAAGACAATAAATAATTTAATTAAAATTATATATGTATACTAACATTTTTTTCAAAGTTCTATGTGTTCAAGTGAACACCTTTGAACTAGGCTTGGACTCGGTGCGGGCCACTCGGCCCGGGAAACCGGGTCCGGTTCCGGTTCGGGCCTAGGCCCAGGGGGTCTACCGGTTCCGGACACGGGTAAGGGAAAAGGGGAACCGGCCCGGCCGGGCCAAGCCCGATTCAGGCCTTTTTTTTTATTTTTTTTGTTTGGGCTGGGGTTAGTTGGGCTGGGCTGGGTATTTCCGAGGGGTTGGGGGGTTGGGGGGGGATGGGGGTGGGGGTGAAATAAATAAGAATAAAAAAAAAAAGAAAAAACCAGAACCGGCCCAGCCCGGAACCGGTCAAGACCCAAGCCTGTCTCGAGCCTATGGATACAGAACCAGCGGCCCGGCCCCGGACCCGACCCGGCCCGAGTCCAAGCCTACTTTGAACAAAGGTAGATCCACCACTGTCCGGGTGGCAGGCTTTTTTGGGAAAGATTGAACCAGAACCGACCTGGGTATAAACCAGGCCCGGACCGATCCGGGCCCGATTCTAAGTATTTTTTTGCTTTCTAATTAACTCCCGACCCCCTTCAACCCCACCCCCACCCACCAACCCCACCTCCATTAGCATGCGTGAACATTATTTTATTTTTTTCGATGGTAGGGTGATGTAAATCGCGTTCAAAGATATGTAACTCACGTTGAAAATGTAACTCGATGTAAGTTTATTATTACTATGTTGTTGTTGTTGTTATTATTATTATTATTATTATTATTATTGTTACTATTATTATTATTATTATTATTATTATTGTTACTATTATTATTATTATTATTATTATTATTGTCGTCATCATGATTACTATTATTATTAATATAATTATAACTCCTCTCCAAATCACCCTTAACTCCAAACATAGCCTCAATGTTAATATGTTATCTAGATTCTAGAACATAAAGTGAGGGTGCCCGTCCCTGTTTCCACCACACATCATGTCTACAGGCACGATTCTCAAATTGTGCCATTGGGATTTCAGAGTTGATTTGTCTCGAATCAAATTCAATTCTATTTTGATTTCTATAAATCTAACTGCTGGGTTACATTTCTGAACACCACCACCTAAATAAAACCTATATTTACATGATAAATTTACACTCCTCCGGGGGGATGGATATAAACTAATCACTTTTTCTTGTAATTCCAGTGGGAACACCATAGCAAACTGGGGATGCCCCATTCAAATATCGAAGGATGCATGCCTTCCGAGCTTCCCCCATGAACGACCCAATTCTCGGCCTATGCCTACAACATTTATTATGCATATCCCTCGTATTTCTATTTCCCCAATCTCCTTTTACGTCCATGGACTTCAACTCCTCCGAAATTTCACTGCATTGGTCACAGCCTCCATTAAAGTTGGACCTTTCTCTTAACCACCCTTCCAGCATTGTCTTGCCGAACCTGTCAATGTCTTTGTCAGTCACCTCCCATAGATTGGCAACTATGATTGGAGAGCCTGCTGAGAGGTAGCATAAGGGGGCGCCCTGAGGAATGTAGGTCTTGTTGCCTTTAAGTGACCCGCTGCTGCATCCCATTAGTAGGGAAGCCGAGCAAGTCTCTAGATCCTCAATCTTGTATGCAGGGATGTATTGCATGCCTGAAATAATATTTTATATATAAAAAAAACACAATACTAGCCAGTCCTTGGACTAGAATATATAGGCAAAACAAAAGACAGGTTCACTAGAGAAAAATGGATGGAATGTTCTGAAGGGGGTTGGCCCTTAATGAATAAAACGTCATATAATTACCGTTTATGTTATATGAAACCGTGGGTCGATGAAATGTCATATGATTACCAATTTACCATTAATGTAATTCTATGTTTTACTTTTATAAAATCACTATTAAAGACCCGGCCCTCTAAAACTTTCAGTCCAAATTGCCCCTTAGAATATGTTTTGGAGTTTGGTTTTGGAGGGGTGATTATTTTATCCAATAAAATTGTGCTTTGATGTGATAACATTTTTAGACAATATTATATTGAATAATACGTAGTAACTAGTACAAAAACACATTGTCCTATCGATATTCTCAATTAATATCTAATGCAGTTCTCTTAGTTTAAAATTTTAAAATAACCCCACCAAAAACCTCCAAATCTGACTCACCAACAAATCCTTGAGATATGCTTAGTTGAATGCGAGGTCTGTGTTTTGATATGCATTTTAGATTTAATAAAAAAAATGATAGATTAGCATAATATGTGGATAGTATAACATTTCAATCACCTTTTTATTTGTTCCTCCAGAAACCTTCATCCATATTTTCATTGAATTTTAGGGTATGGTTGGATGGAGGATGTTGGAGGGTTTTAAAATACTTAATTATAAATCGGAAGAATGTCAAAATAAGTCCTTTTACTATTTTAAATACAACACCTAACACATATACTTTAAAAAGTGTCAAATAAGTCATTCAAAACCAAATGACTGGTCTGGTCTGGTTTCTTTGTATTTTTATAACTATCCAAGTCTGGTCTGGGAGGAATTACAGTCCAAGTAAAAACATCCTTACTTACATGTCATTCATTATTATTAGGGGTGGGATCGGTCCGGTCCGGATCAGGTTTTTGCTAAACCCGGAAATTACCCGTAAGGTATCGGGTTATGAAAATTAGGAACCGAAACAAAGCCCACTATATTCGGTCCGAGTCGGGTTTTTTGTAGTCTGGGTTCGGTCCGGGTTCGGGTCGGTTAAAGCCTGAATGTGAAACCACTCATTTTTCTTTTATATTTTAAAATCTATTTTCAAATAAAATTAATAAAAAGTACAAACCGCAAATAAAATTAATAAGAAGCACAAATATTAGTCTCCAAAATCACCAAGAATTCGAATCCAATGAAGGCAATTATCATAATATTTTGTTTAAGATGCATAAAAACAAATAATATAGGTGTTCTAAAAATGTTATGAAATAAATTTATGGATAAAAATGTGACTAAGGTTACTATAAATATGTTTTCATGGTCATTACGGTAAATAAATTGAACATACTTGTAGTCACTAAAAGTTATTAAGTCATTTTTCATCCATCATGATTATAATCATATATTAGGAATTAATTTTTAAATTATATTGGTATATTATATTGATTTTATATTAAAGCTAATTGTTTCGGATTTTTATCGGTCCGGGCCGGGTTATAGATTTTAGGCACCGTTAATGAGCCCGAAATTTCGAGTTCGGTCTGGGTTTTTTTATTCGGGCTGGTCAAAAAGAAAAAACCCGGACCGATATCATAATTCGGGCCGGGCCAGGGCCGGTTTCCGGGTTTCAGTTCGGTTTTTCCCACCCCTAATTATTATTCATTTAATTTCATTCATCTTTTTCTTTCCTTTTCTTTTCTCTTTGTTTTTTTGTCTGTCTCGTGGTTTAACAGTTTGTTCGTCTTCTACCTGCATCTAAGCATCTTACCGCTTTCCTCTCTTTTTATTTTCTTATTTCTCACTTTCATTGTTTTTCTCTTCAGCCTGCCATGTGTTCCCTCTTTCAGCCGGGCCAGGGCCGGTTTCCTCTCTTTTTACCCTAACTTTTTTCTTTCTTCTTGTTTCTTTGTTCCTCTTCTACGGTTCTAGTGTTCTACCCCTACATCATCTGCATTTCTTTTTTCGCTCTTCAACTTTAAAAATAAAATCAAAAGCCTATATTTCAAGAGATTGTTTCCTTTATTTGTTTCAATTAGTTTGCATTTGTTATAATTTCATAGATTATGTGTGTCGATTTTTCATACTTAATGGGATTTAATTAATAATGCCAAAAATAACACCATTGGCTTATACAAAAACAATTGCATTCACTATTTCTACCGTGATAAAAAAAAATCTATGGGTGACCCGACAGTTACACTTATTCGATTCACCAGTTACGGTTACCCGACTCGACCAATTACAATTAGCCTATCCGACCAGACCCGCCACTGTTGTCCATCCGCCAGCTTCCCACTCAGTCACTGCCATCCACAGTGACTTCCACAGCCGGCCATTGACCACCAGTTCACAGTTACAACATGATTTTCAACAAAATCTACTCGCCCGCCCCCATTGCCCCTGTCCCTGCCCTGCCAAGCCCACTACCCAGCAACCCTAACCCCTGCCACTGTTTAGTGACCTGCGAGTCAATATACGGTTATTTCAGCCTACCTAACTGCCACAACTACACCTGCTCCCACCCCAGCGATTTTCCTACCCACGCCACTCTGCCATGCCCCTTCCCCAACCCCTGGTACAGGCCCTGACCATCCATTCTCCCCATCCCCGTCCCCAATCCATAGCCGCCGACCCCTGCGTTGGCCCTGTAACTAGGCGCCGCTTCTGTTAGGCTGTAATTCACCCCTTTAACCCTAGCCTAACCCTAGCTGGCACTGGACATCGTTGGTGGATATTAAAGAGAAGAAAAGAAGATCGTGGGCGAAAGGCAACGCGACAGTGACGTAGGTAGCGGCGGCAAGAGGGGCTGATTGGCGGCGAGAGGTCAGTGGCAATAGCGGATGAAAGAAAGGCGGTGGCCTGGTCCATATAGAAGATGCCGAAGGCTGAAGCGGACGAGAGAGCATATGGGTCGAGTCCATTGATCAATGACAAGTTGATGTTGAAGAAAAATTATCTGCCCTCGCACAATTTGTAACCAGCCTCAAAACTTTGCCAGCAGCCGTTGCACGCCTGGAACACCTGCCAGCAGCAGTCACGGCATTGACAGTGGCCGTGCAGAAACTCGTGATGACAGGTTCCCCCTCAGAGTACGGAGATGTTATCGCAGGGCATCATGCATCCTAGTCGATCCCCCTTTTCCTCGCCAGTCTTGTTAGTATAAAAACCGGATGATTCTTGGCATTTTTGTGTTGGATTACATCGAGCTTAACTCCAAAACAGTTAAGGATAAATTTCCAATTCCAGTAATCGACGAGCTTTTAGATGGTATTAGGTACTTCACTGAGCTCAGTCTCTACTCCGGCTACCACCAAGTCCGCATGGCACCGGAGGACAAAGACACCATTTCAGAAACATCACGGTCATTTTGAATTTTTGGATATGCCATTCGACCTTACCGATGCGCCGTCAACGTTCCAGAGCTTAATGAATGATATATTTGGCCCATATTTGCGCAAGTTCGGTCTGGTTTTTTCCAATGATATCTTGGTATATAGCAAATCATGGGTTGAGCATGTAGCACATGTCGACCTTGTCCTTGATATCCTCCGCACCCATGGCCTGTTTTTAAAACAATCGAAATGCAGTTTCGGAGCCCCATAAGTTAACTATTTGGGTCACGTCATCCACAGCAAAGGTGTGGATCAGATAAAAATAAATGCCATCATGGAATGGCCTATTCCGCAAACAGTTACGGCCTTGCGTGGATTCTTGGGCCTATCCGGCTAATACCGCAAATTTATTGAGCACTATGGGGAGACTGCTCGGCCTCTAACCCAACTGTTATCAAAAAAGGGTTTGATTGGACAGCAGATACGGCTACAGCATTCATTGAGCTCAAGAAGAGGCTCTCCACAGCACTGGTGCTCCAGCTTCCTGACTTAGAGTAAAACTTTTATCGTGGAATGTGACGCTTCAGGCAGTGGATTTGGGGCGGTTTTACAAGAGGATGGGCATCCCATTGCCCATTTTAGTCGCAAAATAGCAGATCGACATGTAAAATTGCCAGCTTATGAGCGTGAGTTGATTGGTCTTGCCACAGTCCATTGGCGCCCATATCTATGGGGACAACAGTTCTTGATCCGCATCGATCACTCTAGTTTGAAACATTTACTCGATCAGCGTCTTGCCACATCACCACAACAACATTGGCTGAGCAAATTGATGGGATTCAATTTTCGGGTGGAATACAAACCTGGACGGTTGAACACGGTCACAGGTGCATTATCTCCTCGAGATGAAGAATCTGTCTTGCTGCACGCCTTGTCTATTCCATTCTCTACATTATTGACTGATGTTTGTACTGCTCAAATATCATCCTCTTGGCAGTGAGTGGGTATACCGCGATGGGCTGCTTTATTTTCGCCATAAACTATACTTATTACCTAGTGATGCCTACATCACCTATCATTTCAAGTTTACTCTCATTATGTCACGGTATGGCTCACGAAGGCGTACAAAAAACATTGCACCGTCTACGACGCGAGTTTTATTGGTCCAATATGAAAGCGATAGTAGCACAATACATAGTCGAGTGTAAGACGTGCCAATGACATAAATGGCAAAACCTACAACCTGCTGGGCTACTTCAGCCTCTACCAATTCCTCAACATATATGAGCTGATATTTCCATGGACTTCATTGAAGGGCTTCCTAAGGTTCGGGGTAAGTCAGTAATATTGGTGGTGGTTGATCGACTGTCCAAGGCTGCACATTTCATCCCCTTGAGCCATCCTAACACAGCTGATTCTGTGGCTGCAATTTTCTTTGCAGAAATCTTCTGACTCCATGGTCTTCCAAACTCTATTGTGTCTGATCGCGACAAAGTCTTTGTCAGCACATTTTGGCGCGAAATATTTCGCTTGTCAGGAACAAAGCTTGCATTTTCATCAGCTTATCACCCTCAAACTGATGGGCAAACTGAGGTCATCAACCGTACAGTGGGATTGTTTCTCTGTTGTTTAACTAGTGATTATCCTAGTCAGTGGGTTCGTTGGCTGCCATGGGTGGAGTATTGTTATAATACATCTTTTCATACTACTCTAGGGGACACTCCCTTTTGATTGGTCTATGGTTGGGATCCCCCGCAACTTCTTTCTCATTCACCAGGCACAACTCGCTTGGACAGTGTGGAGCGTGAGCTCATTGATCGTGATGCACTCTTGTCTCCAGCTCGCACCAGACTAGAGCAGGCTCAAGAACGCATAAAACTGCAGTATGACAAATCTCATAGGGACTTGACATTTGAGCTCGGAAACTGGGTTTGGCTTCGGGTGCACCCCTATCGTCAGGTTTCCTTGACTTAGCATAATCACAAACTTTTACCGAAGTACTACGGGCCATTTCAAGTCACAGCTCGCATAGGGGACGCTGCGTATCAGCTCCAATTGCCGCCAGACAATCATATCCACAACGTCTTCCATGTTTCCGTACTCAAACCACACAAGGGACTTCCCCCAGATTCTATGGGACAATTACCTCCACTGAAAGACAACTCTATGGATCTGGAACCTGCTGCCATCCTCCTCCGCCGTTTGAATTGCGACCAATTGGAGCTATTGGTACAGTGGAAGGGAAAGTTAGCAGAGGAAGCATCCTGGGAACCTATTGCGGCATTTCACGCAACTTACCCTACATTCGAGCTTGAGGACAAGCTCATGGTCCACCGGGGGAGTGATGATATGGATGCGTTCTGGGGTCATCCCAAGCAGCAAGATTATTTATTACAATTTATTATTAGTCTCCTAATCAGACTACTACTGTTATTTCCTATTCAAGTTTTAGGCAGTTTCCTATTATCATTATGTCCTATTAGAATTTGTAGATTATTACAGATAGTTCTAATTACTCACCCGGTTGAGCATTTATGAGAACATATCTTAGAGATCTCGGAATCTCTAAATATCCCCAAATATCTTTTCTTTATTAGGGAACCTTAATTAGGAGGATTCCTTCCTTATTTCACTTTTCTCTAGCTATATATATTTTGTATTCTTCTCACTGTAAAAATCAGAACAAATAAACATTATACATTCTACTTTCTCGAGTTCTTTCTACATGGTATCAAAGTGTGGTTATTCTCTAAAATGATTAAGTTCGGATCCTATGGGATGACCACCGAGAGAGATGAATCTATCTCAGTCACCTCTGAACCTTCAGAGGCTGTCCCAACGGGAGATGGCAGCAACCAGAATATCAATGGAAGCACAATCACCACTATTAATCAATCAGATTTGATTATTACTTGCCATAAACTTAATGGTAGTAATTATATACAATGGTCCCAGTCAGTTGTGATGTATGTGTGTGAAAAAGACAAGGAGAACTATTTGATATGTGATGCACCTGCCCCGGACCAAAGAGATCCAGGTTATAAGAAGTGGAAAAAGGAGAACTATACTGTGATGTCATGGCTCATCAATTCCATGACAATCAGTATAGGGGAAAACTTCCTACTATACAAAACAACTCAAGAGATTTGGGAGGATGTGAAAGAAACATACTCAACTTCATATAACACTTTTGAATTATTTGAGATTGAATCAATGTTACATAACCTTCAGCAAGGAGAATTGAGTGTAACTCAATACTTCAACAACCTTGTGAGACTCTAGCAGCATCTTGATGTGTTTGAGACATACAATTGGTCATGCTCTAACGATAAGAAGTTATATCAGGAGATCTGTGAGAGGAAGAGAGTCTTCAAATTCCTGCCAGGTTTGGACAAGAGTCTAGATGAGGTTAAGGGCAGAATAATGGGAAAGAAACTCACACTAAGAGAAGCCTTCTCAGAAGTCAGAAGAGAAAAAAACAGAAGGAAGGTAATGATGGGTCTAAAATCTCAAAGCCAACAACAAAACATAGAAGGGTCAACCTTATATTCCTCTTCCGGACAGAATGAAAACAAGAAAAAGGGGAGGCCATGATGTGATCATTGTAAGAAACCAAGCCATTGTAAGGTAGACTGAGAAGTCACAAAATCCGGACTGAGATAATGACTTCTAGTATGTTTAACAACATCAAGGAAGCCTTTGACCATCCAGGGTGGAGGAAGGTTGTCCATGATGAATTAGGAGCATTAAAGAAGAATGGAACATGGGTGCTTACAGATCTGCCAACAGGGAAGAGAATTGTTGGCTGCAAGTGGGTATTCACAGTTAAATATCAGGCTGATGGAAAGATTGAAAGGTTGAAGGCAAGGCTGATTGCAAAGGGGTTCACCCAAGCTTATGGCATTGATTATTCAGAGACATTTGCACCAGTGGCAAAGTTGAACACCATCCGAGTATTCTTATCACTCGCAGTGAACCTAGACTGGCCATTACATCAACTAGAAGTTAAGAACGCCTTTCTTAATGGAGACAGAGAAGAGGAAGTATTCATGGATGTACCACCAGGGTTAGAAGACTTGGTGAAATCTGGCCAGGTTTTAGACTGAAAAAGTCCTTGTAAGGACTAAAACAGTCTCCTAGAGCATGGTTTGATGGGTTCACAAGATCAGTTTTTAAACAAAGGTTCATGCAATGTCAGGCAGACCATACACTATTTGTAAAGAGGGCAGACTCCGGTAAAATAGCTATCTTATAGTATATGTTGATGATATTATTATGAATGGGGATTATAAGGCTGAATTGGACAGATTGAAGGCTCATCTAGCACGAGAGTTTGAGATCAACGATCTAGGCGAGTTGAAGTACTTCCTGGGAATGGAAATGGCAAGATCTAAGAAAGGCATTTTCATTTCACAAAGGAAATATGTCCTAGACTTGCTATGTGAAACTGGAATGCTTGGGTGCAAGCCTATGGACACTCCTATGGATATATCAAAGAAGTTAGGCAGTGAGACTGAAAGTCCACCTGTTGATAAGGGTAGATATCAAAGGCTGGTATGAAAGCTAATCTACCTATCTCACACACGGCCAGACATTGCTTTCTCAGTAAGTGTGGTAAGTCAATTCATGAATGACCCAACTGAGGAACACCTAACTGCAGTCTATAGAATTCCGAGGTACCCGAAAATGACTCCCGGAAAAGGATTATTGTTTCAGAAACAAGGGACGAGGAAGATTGAAGTGTTTACTGATGCTGACTGTAACACCCTGACCCCGTAGGCCCCGAGGTAGTTACTTCTGACCTCTAGTATTGTCCTCACAAACCGCCACCAGCCTTTTCCGCGCACTTTGTCCTCACTCGTGCGCGCCCTGAGAAACTTTCCGGGGGTCACCCATCCCAAGACTACTCCTATGAAAGCACGCTTAACTTTGGAGTTCTTGACTAATGAGCTCCCTTAAAAAGAGATGCACCTTGTTGGTATGAGTAGTACTATTAATCCGTTTAAATTAAATCTCAAGTGTTACAATCTCCCCCACTTAGGAATCCAACATCCTCATTGCGCTCATAAACCAATCTCAAATTTCAATCAAATCCCAAGATCCTCCCGCGCTAAGTGCCCGCCTGATATCCAACGGGTCAGCACATTGTCGCAGGGTTGCTCTGATACCATTTGTAACACCCCGACCCCGTAGGCCTCGAGGTAGTTACTTCTGACCTCTAGTACTGTCCTCACAAACCACCACTAGCCTTTTCCGCGCACTTTATCCTCACTCGTGCGCGGCTTGAGAAACTTTCCGGGGGTCACCCATCCCAAGACTACTCCCGTGAAAGCACGCTTAACTTTGGAGTTCTTGGTTAATGAGCTCCCTTAAAAGGAGATGCACTTTGTTGGTATGAGTAGTACTATTAATCCGTTTAAATTAAATCTCAAGTGTTACAATCTCCCCCACTTAGGAATGCAACATCCTCGTTGCGTCCATAAACCAATCTCAAATTTCAATCAAATCCCAGGATCCTCCCCCGCTAAGTGCCCACCCGATATCCAACAGGTCAGCACATTGTCGCAGGGTTGCTCTGATACCATTTGTAACACCCCGACCCCGTAGGCCTCGAGGTAGTTACTTCTGACCTCTAGTACTGTCCTCACAAACCACCACTAGCCTTTTCCGCGCACTTTGTCCTCACTCGTGCGCGCCCTGAGAAACTTCCCAAGGGGTCACCCATTCCAAGACTACTCCCGTGAAAGTACGCTTAACTTTGGAGTTCTTGGCCAATGAGCTCCCTTAAAAGGAGATGCACCTTGTTGGTATGAGTAGTACTATTAATCCGTATAAATTAAATCTCAAGTGTTACATTGACTGGGTTGGAAGCCTCTTAGACAAAAGGTCAACTACTGGTTATTGTACTTATGTATGGGGTAACTTAGTCACCTGGAAGAGAAAGAAACAGTCAGTGGTTTTGAGAAGTAGTGCAGAGTCTGAGCTAAGGGCTTTAGCACAAGGAATCTGTGAAGGATTATGGTTAAGAAGATTGATGAATGAGCTCAAACTTCCATTTGAAAGCTCCATCCAGATCTCATGTGACAAGCAGTCTACTATCAGTATTGCTAAGAATCCTGTCCATGACAGGACCAAACATATTGAGATAGATAGAAGATTCTTATCAAAGAAGATTGCAGCAAAGGATATTCAGCTAAGCTATGTTCCAACCAGGCAGCAAATAGCTGATATACTCACCAAGGCACTTCCCAGAATTCACTTTGAAGACTTATCTAGGAAGCTGTGCATGGATGATATCCATCACCCGGCTTGAGGGAGAGTGTAGATTATTACAGATAGTTCTAATTACTCACCCGATTGAGCATTTATGAGAAGATATCTTAGAGATCTTAGAATTTCTTAATATCCCCAAATATCTTTTCTTTATTAGGGAACCTTAATTAGGAGGATTCCTTCCTTATTTCACTTTTCTCTAGCTATATATATTCTGTATTCTTCTCATTGTAAAAATCAGAACAAATAAACATTATACATTCTACTTTCTCGAGTTCTTTCTACAGAATTAGAGGACTGTTGATAGCTATATAAGGGACTCTAGTATTGATTAAGAAGGGATTTTTGGAAGAATTAATTCTGGTGGATCTTGACTAGGTCAGACACCAAATTAATTCCAAAAAAGCATTACTATTTTCATTTCTCTTCTGGGGCTCATAATAGATATGAAAATTGATCTTTTTATTTGCCCTAGTTCGTTTTCATTCTCCCGTTCTTGACCTTGGATGAGGTTTTGTTCGTGCGCTCTTACCACTCTCCTTCTCCCTCCACCTACTACATCCCCACCATCATCTTTTATACTAGTCTCTCTATCATTATACATATCTCCTTGTGAAAAGAAAATGGATTCCTTGTCAGGCTCTTCTCTGCTTGAATGTAGGTGATTGATTTTTGGTGATGGGGATTCTAGCGATTTAAACCCCTTCATGCCCTCATATTCTAATTCACTGTTGGAAGACGATAGTACCCATTGAGTTGCCCAAGCTATGGTTTCTTCTCATCAATTCATCGTCATTGAGTACCGCTGAGCTGGCAGCTGACCAGAAGTTGCTCGCTGCTCAGCTAATTGGCTTTAGCTCCTCCACTAATCAACTCAGCTTCCCTGCTTCCCCAATTTGAATCCGACTCATCAAGCACATCAATGACTTTGCGTTCGCCATTTATGCTAAGAGGAGCTTCACCAATTAAAAAATGAATCTGGGCGAAGGACATGACTTTTTCATTATTCACTCAGAGAAAGAAAGTATCCCACTGATCCATTCTACCAGTGCAGCCACATCTCTGTCATACAGGGAAAAAGTTTTCCAGTAATACCATGGTTGGCAACATAATTGAATAGAGCTCACTTCAATAACTATGACCCCAGATCCACCGGTGCTTTTGACCTACAGCAAAATTTGGTTCATATTCCAAATCCGACAACAATGGCCGGCAGGCCAGGAGCAAGGATTAGGTTCATAATCCAACAATGGATTCAAATGCTATGAGAGCAATTCCTTGGGTATCGTTTGTAGCTTTTGGAGCGGATAAAGGGTTGTTGACAACTTAACGTGGGGGGATGGTTAAACAGAAATGCTTGTGAGTGGCCAAAGGTTGCTCAAATAAGTTGTTTGTGGTTTTTTTGAACCTGGTAGGCAGTTGTCTATGTATTAAATCGGTCCATTTAGAAGTTGAGTGTCCAATCCGAACTTTATAAATAAGTGTAATGTCATTTTTAGCCTTCTCCCTTATTTCAATTTGGGAAGTGTAAAAATAGACATAAAAATAGAAAAAAATCAAAATAGATAAATAATTTCAAAATGCAAAAATAAAAAATAAATTATCTAAAAAAATACGCAGTATCAAATTATAATGTAAAATATTTAAAAAGATGGAGAATACATTAGATTTTATGAGTTTTTTTCTTCAAAAAAGACCTGCTATAAGATTTCAAAAACTAGTAAAATCATTCGATTGATTTTTTAAGCAAGCGTACTTTTATGATACATTATTTAGTATAGGGGATTAAGCTATGAATTTGAAATAATTGAAGGGTCTATTTGGATCTTTACTCTTATTATTTTTAAGAGGTTTTCTCTAAAATATTACTAATAAAAAATTGATGGACAAAAATGTGACTATAAGTTACTATGTGTAAATTCTAGTCACTATGATGTAACATTTGAATACAATTATAGTCACTAAAGTTACCAAGGTCACATTTTCGTCTACTACTTTTATTTTGGATATATAATTGGAATTATTTCTTATTTTTATTACTATTACTACTACAACAATCATCACCATCAGGGTTGTTCACTTTGTTTGGTGCCAAGGGGAGTTCAAATCCTGCCAAAGGCGGCCGACCACTTGGAGCTTGTTAGGAACCCTAGCAATTACAGAAGTTCACTAACAAACAAAGTGGGTTCCTATCAGAGCTAAGTTTGCAGATAGGATTACGATCTTCTCATTATTTGAGCATCTTTTGTGACCAAATTATGAGATTATTATACGGATCATTGAGGTTAATTCCTTAAGTAATGCATTCATCAGTTAATTAAGGGCTTAGTCCATTAATGGCCCAAACCATCCCTAGTTTGCCCAGATCATTCGAGCATTTAACACCATACAAGCAAACCCATCATATAGGCATCATGAGCTGCAAATCCCACACTTTGTATACTCATCCAAGCCCCCAAGGCACAGAGTGGTATAGGGCAACATTTTTAAGAGTATGGGGAGATAAAAAAATGATGTATTCAGATATCTTACCGCTTCCATGCCCAAAGTAAAGAAAGAGGTCATGTCTCTTCAAGGCTCCAGTCAGTTCATCAACAGTGGGTGCAACTCCACTTGTACCCTGTGCAACCAAAAATGGCATTTTAGCAATTGACTTGAAATCCATTTTCTAGAGCAATTGAACTTCAGCTAAAACTGTCAAATGCCATCAGTACACATGAATGAAAGAACTCATTGAATGTGATGCTCATCAGTTGCAACTTTAGATGTTTTTATTGAATTTTGATATACTACATCCGTCCCTAACTTTTCTCCCTGCTTTAAATTGGCATGCTTATTAATAAAATGGAAATACATGGTTGTAGTTGATGTAGAAATTGAGAAACTGTTGGTCACACAATGCGTTCCGTAAAAGGAAATGGGAAAAAATTTGGACATCCCAAAAAGAAAAGTGGGAAGAAAATTAAGGGAGGAAGGGGGTATTTGTTTGTTCTGGCTAATTCACAGAACCAATGTTCCCACCATGCCAAAAAAGCTATTTTAAACCTATCTTTAAGTAAGTTACTTATGTACCAAAAACGATTCCTGCTTGAGCAAAAGAAGCTAATTTTCATATGGTTGAGGTACTCTTTTCAAAACCAAAATGTGACCCAAATAATTTAAGGATGTTATGTTTTGGCAAACCAACAAAATATTTTAAACATATCTAAAATTGTGGTTTCAAATAAGTGTGCCTTAGAAAACTAAAAATTTACACCTTGAAGAAACAAGACTTTTTTTGGACACATTAGTCTTTAAGTGCAACAAAAAAATGATTACCTCAAAGTTTTTATCATTAAACCATCCCTCCAATGCAGCCTGGGTGAAGCTAAGATCGCCATCAGGGTTCAAGACATAATATGAATCTAGGGGATCAACTAATGGGATGGAGTTCAACAGATTCCCATTTTCGATAGCTTCTTGGTGGAGGCAGCGTTTGACTAGTGTTGCATTGATAGCACCAACAGAGGGCATCCGGTAAACCTCTTGATCTTTTAATATTGGCAGGTTCTCCCATGGAAGCATCTGCAAGTAGACGTGAGTACTAAAATGTCTTAAGAAGAGCTAAACCTAAACTCTGCAAATAAAAAATATGACAATCGGCCTCAATATGATTATCAAGAAAAAAGTGCAAATCATTTTGAAACAAGTGCAATTTTGTTACCTAAAGTGTTGGGTCCCTTCTTAATTGGAAAATTTCTAAAAAAATCTAGAAAAGAGTAGAGTTTTTTAGGATGTTTATAATTTTAGGGAAATGTAAAATTATCTAGGTCCTAAAATGAGAATTAGAGAGTCTCTTTGAGAGAGAGGTGAGGTAGCTTGAGAGATCCTAATCCTCAACATTGAGTGAGCCACTAAAGTGTGAGACGGTTTTATAAAGGGGTAATTTGTGTTTGCACCCCATTTTATTGTCCAAATTGGACTTTGCACCCCTTTTTTAAAATTCTTTGTGTTTGCATGCCAACCCTGTATGAAAAGACAAAAGTGTCCCTCCATTAACAATTCTGTTGGCCTTCAACATATTCCTCATCAAGGGGCATTTTTGTCTTCTCAAACGGGGTTGGGGTGCAAATACGAAGAATTTTAAAAACAGGGTGCAAAGTCCAATTTGGACAATAAAATGGGGTGCAAACTCAATCTACACCTTTTATAAAATATCAATTCTTGTAGTCGTAATATTCTTTTGAATGGTGGATGAACCTCCACATTGGAAGGCTATAAACTCTTGAAATCTCAATACTATCTTAATGTTTTAAGAAGGAATTAGTATAGGAAAAATCTTACCTTCTCAACTTGAAATAGAAATTTACATTTCTAAATTTTTAAAACTTCTTTGTACCACATTACACCATTTGATCACAGGTAAAATATGAGTATATTTTTATATGTTTTTTTATACTTTCAAACAATACTTCTACAGTTTTATATAGCACAGGTCAGCAGTTCTATACTTCAACAGATATTTTTCAAAAAACAATAAATCACATAGAAGGCTAATAGAGTTGCACTCTTTGAAACATACCTGCAAATCAAAGTCTAAAATGAGAATGCTTGGTTTTCGGTTTATGCATCCAGAGCCTTCGAGCTTGTCAGCCGCATCAAATATTGTTTTATATACTGCTTCTGAATATGTGCCACTTTTGGATAATGGTTGACATGTACCATCACCATGCCTACCTATGTGGCATCCATTAGTTAAAAGCAGCTGAAAAATGCAATCATCTTTCTCAACTGCATGATTAGCGCCTCCAAGAACTATCTTGAGAAGAGCCATATCAACATCCGATCTGTTCTCAAGTTTTAGATGTTCCACTACTTTCATCAAAGATGAATCCAGGAGCTCACATCCGGACAATTCACCCAAAAGTAAGTATTTCCAAGGACCCAGCCACAGTTCCTCCAAATCCCTGATGAATGAACCATATGAATAGTTTGGTCAGCATTTAAAGAAAGTATTTTTACGTATTGTGTGTGGGACCGAGGGTAGGGCTTGAAGTCAAATTCTCACACCAGTAATCTCTCTGTCCCACTTCAATAGGCCCACTTTGACATTTTTTGGTTTTAACCAAAAAATTATCAATAATGTTGTGAATGCAATATAAAATTGTTGTTTTTAAGAGTGCTGTCATAAAAGATCACATTTTATAATTATTATACCATCTTTTACCATGAAAGGTCAATTATTAACCATTAAAGTGGGACAGAGGTTAATATTTTAATTTTTAAGCAACTCAGATCATTCATTGCACCAAATTTTTAATCTTTTCAACCATCCAAACCAGATAAAAAAGTACTAAGTTACTTACTGCAAAAACCTGGCAAGGGACTCATCAAGTTGCCGCCTTGACTTCCACCATAAAGCTCTGCTTTCTGATGTATCTTCTAGAGGACCAACCTCTAAGCACAAGTAACTTTTTTCCAAAATGTCCCTAAATAATGGGGCCACATTATTAATCACACAAGATGATGCCCAACTGCAATGCCACTGCTTAGTAAAATCACTGGCTTGAACGGAAACACTGGAGCATAGTTCCTCAGTGTCTAATGATAATTGATATAAGAAAAAGAAGAAGAGTAAGCTCGCGAATTTGCTCAAATATGTTCGCATTGATAATGCTGTCTTAAGATCATATTTACCTTTTAAAACTGAATTTATAGGGAGAACTACTATAACAGGATTATTTGTGGAACTCATATGTGACAAAAGTATCCATGCTTGAATAGGAAAAGGGCGGGACAACAGCTGACCCAGCAAAGTGGCAAGAGTACCAGCTATGAAGCTAATACAAACCACTGTAGCAGAAGGTAAGCTTTCAAAATATTGTAGAACAAAATCTTCAAGATTGTCAACTGATCCAGGTGCATTCCTATAGAATAAATAAAGAGTAAAGAAAATGACATAATGTGAATTCTAATAAATGAGAAACTTTATGGCAACAAAATACCATAGTGTGCTGTGTTTTCTCTGATCGGATTCATTTGAGCTACAACAACCCTGAAAATTTTGCATGTCGAAATATTCAATCATAATAATATGAAAATGGCATGTAATATCAGAGACTCAGAGAACTTTTTAGCATCTTTAGTAAGGTCAGGCTTGAACTTCACCGACTTGACCTCGCTATTTATATTATTTGGGGTTTAGGGTGTGGGTGCACATATTACTCGCCTCCATAAAGAGTGAGATTATATTTTTAAATGAAAAAATGTATTAGAAAGTTTTTGGGTACATAATGTGAGTCCTGTCATTGCATTAAATAATAATAATAATAATAATGTAGTAATAGCCATATTCAAGAGTGTTGATAGAGACACTCCATATTACAGAGTTTTTGAGAGCTAGAGATGAAGGAGATAGATTTACGTAACAATGGAAAGCTTTGTATGACAAAATAGAGAGACAAAATACAAAGGCAGTAAAAGATTGCCAACTCTCGAAGTCCCAAGCCTATAGAATAATCCCAGCCTACCTCTTATTCATCCCTTCCCTTCTATTTATACTACTCTCATTATTATTATTATTATTATTATTATTATTATTCTCAGCACGAATCTGCCCAATTCCTATCAAGTGTCAGCATTAGATGGTTAGAAAAGGCTATTGGTGGAGCTCAGGTTGGACACTAAACTTTTAAGTAGACCAAATCAACACACACTTAAAGTTTTTGCCTCATATTTAGATTTTGGACAATGGTAATGTAAGCATTAAACTTAGAGCACCTCCATTCATGCTCTTTAAATAAACGGTTTTTCTATTACACATCATAGTCACATCACATTTATTCAATAAATTTTAAATAATCTCAAAGCTTAAAACTCTTCATCAACAATGATACTCAAATAATTAGTTTTTCTAGGGAATGCATTAAATGTAATTTAACTACAATCTAAAATAATCCAGGATTCGAATCTTGATACCAGATTTTCTTTTTCAATAACCTCCCTAAATAATCTCTCACTCACAATGATAATCTTTAAAATAATCTTACACATCATCCAATTAAACTTTAAATAAACTAATAATGAGGATGCCATTATGGCTTTTCCTGCCAATTATATGATTACCAGCTCCCATTTCTTCGCCGGTGAAACCCTGAGCTTCATCACACCCCCACAACCCCGAAGTGTTTTTTACTAATACTCTAATAGGAAACTTTTGCTTGCACAATCGATTAAAGAATCCAATTCTAAGGCCACTAACAAGTCGCCGCATTCATCTTCTCGCCCATCACTCCCCAAGGCAGCTATTAATAATTAATAATACTATACCAAGAACTCATTTGGATCAAGCTGAAAACCTAAACCCATCCCATAAACCTCTTCCCTCTAAGCCAACCCACAAAAATGCAGGCAATGCAATGGAGAAACTGACCATCCACATTCCCAGAGGATTGTGATTAAATCGAGGTGGTCAAGCTGGGTTTAGGAGTTGATCCTTCTTCAGGTAAGTTTTCACAGCCAATTAATTCAAACTAATGTTAGTTATTGATGGGAATAAACAGAACAGAAACTGATGAGTCCAGTGATGGAAGTAGTGAAGCTACGGTGAGTTGGTTTTCATTGATATAGAAGAAAATTAAATATATGGTGGGGCAAAATATCATAGAGCCCCTGCGCATGTGCTCAATGACCCATATTTGTTTTATATATCAGCCTATAAAGGAGATCCCAGGCCTCTGAGTTGCTTTTCCCGCATCTCTTGATTTTAGGGTGCAACCTAATGTGGTTAGGACCAGCGTTTATCACAACCACTTTGTGTGTGCCCAATTATGATTCAAAAGGATTATTTTTGTGTTAATTTTGTCCAACCATGGTCTGATCAAAAGTTTAATTGCCATGCCAAACATTTAAGTCCATTCTACCTCTTCTTCCTCAGAAAAATAGAGAACTAAACCTTTTATAGTTTAAAAGATTCAACTAATTACTTGGTTGAGTGTATAACAATTTGTGCTTTTGAGTTCAAACTTAAAGGGGACAGACCACATGTTCATCTTATGGAAGGGTTTGGAGGGATTAGTATATATCTTGATATATATATAATACATTTGAGATTTTATATGCTACGTAATCGTATAAAGGAAGATTGACATAATACATCACTGTATAACATTCCAATCACTTTTTCTTAGTTTTCAGAAACATTGTATTGATCGGGATATAGACCAAGTCCTTCAAACCCTCCATCCAAACACACCCTTTAGAGGTAGCATTTATGTTCATGAACAATTTGTGGTTTTGAATGCTAAGACTTTCCCAGAACATGAAAACAAGGAAGAATAGGTCTTGGATGCAACATTTATGGATAGACTCACTTGATACTGAGCAGGAGATCAAATGTAGCCTCCCCACAAAAAAGATACCCAAAGTGTACTTAAGAGGTATAAAATTACAGCTGTGTCTTCTGCTTAATGGTGGAATGCAATGGTTCCATATAATTATAAATGCATTTACTTAATATACTTATAGTAATATAACTTCAAAAAAGGAAATATCAATAGTTGATTAATCTAACTCTAATCTTAACTCAACTTTGAAAAGCAGGAGATGGGAAGTACAACTATACATCAATTTCCATAATGATTACTAAGAGCTCACACAGAAAAGTAAGAAAGTATACCTTAAAATCCGAAATATCTTGTCCATTCTGCTGCTTCTTTAGGGTTGAGAAGAGCTGAAGGTTGAAATGAGCACCAAGTGAGGCTTGATGGAAGAATGATGCCCATTGCCTTTCAGAGACTACATTGCAAGATGGTACAGCGAGACTCTTGATGGATGTTGAAAGAACATAGACTGTAGCAAGCAGCCTTGATACCTGTTCGTAAAACATTGCAACTCTTTTTTATAATTTGAAAGAAGCACTCTTTGAAAGTTATTATCCATAATCACACCTTATCTTAATGTAGAAAATGTGAATTGGATGCTAGAGAGAATATGGTTTCTACCTTTTGAAAATGTAAAGGAACCTCACGGCTCTGAATAAAGGCTACTTTCAACCAATAGACTATCTTTGATATTTTCACAGATGAAAAGTCACAAGTACTTTTACAGCATAGCTTCCTGTTCGATAAAGTCCAACAAAAGACGACTGTTAAATCATAGAATGAAACGGAAGATAAATGAACATGCAATTGACTGTTCTACAAAGGGAAAAGAAAATTGCATGCTCAGGGAACAAAAGTTGCTAGGTGAGGAAGATTCGAGCACCAAATAGTATATCAATACTGAAGATAACATTTGCAACTGGTCATTACCCAGAATGTACCCAGAGAATTGTTTATGAACCTTAAGCATATTTACATCAAGTATATAAGACTTTGTATAGCACTATAACAGATTAACAGATCACTCATGGCTGAATGATAACATAGTAACAGTCTTAAACCATAGAGCTTCATCCGCCTACGAAGTGATTCAGCAAATAAAAAACAAAATTTTCCATACTAGTAAGATCTGAAGGCCCATTATAGGCTTATAGCACTAGTTAGTCAAGCACTCAAGCCTATGGCTCGGTTTAGAATTTAGATAAAAACTAAATACCTCATCCGTCCACTACATCTATCTCATTTTTTTCGCGTGTCACACTATGTTTGTCTCATACCATATTTGGTAATACATTTTTGGTTCAAATTCATTCATACTTTGCAAACTCAATATAAGAACATAATTCAACTTTGATAGGGACCTGCCTATTAGAATAATATTAGAAGTAATAATAATAATAATATTAGTAATAAGGGTCTCTAGTATAAACAGATGGGAAGGGGAAGTAGGAAGAAGGCTTTTAGGACTTTTGGTCTTGGGATTGGAAAGGATACGAGACTGAACATCTCTATCTTTTGGGGCTTCGGCTTTGGGGGCTTTGGCCTTTGTATAGATTACTGTTCATCTTCTTCAATAATACCTTGTTCATTGACATTAATTTCTGTAATTTCTGGATATTTGGAGTTCTTATCATTGGTATCAGAGCTGTTACATCCTGGAGACAAAGAATCTGAATCATGGAGGAGGATTTCTACATGACACCGCAAATGGAAAAGAGTTTTGATAATATTGACAGAATTGTGAGGGAGTATGGTCGCTATGCAGGCTGGCTTCGCGGACATGATAAACAAACTTCAAAGTCGGTCGCGAAACCGATCGCATGCGTCACAATTATCACATCGCGACTCTCATCATCACACGCGAAAGTCAGCAAGTCCAGAAGAATCCGAAGAGCGAAGGCACCGCAGAAAATCTGGGGACCGAACAAGGAACAGTAGGCTTCATCCGCTATCGCAGGCAGAGTTGCGATCTGTTTCTTCTCAGAGTCCGCAGTCGTGAACTTTGCATCAATCTTCGCATAGTTCTTGGCACCGCTCTTCACATCGCTCTTCTCATAGCCCTTCGCATCATCATTCGCAGAATTCTTCACAGGCTAACAGTTCGCGTCCAAGAAAGAAGCGAGTGAGAGAAGAATCTCCATCTTCGTCGCTGAGCTATTCTATCAGTTCACATGCTTCTTCACTTGCGGACTCTCACAGCTCGTCAGCACACAGATCATCATCGTTTGTGGTTCCACACCGTTCGCAAGGGTCATCAGCTTCAAGAACTTTTGACATAGGCGCATCAGAAAAAGAATTCCAGGGGACCCCACCAACAAGAATGAACACAAAATTAAACCTGGTGGTCCCTTCAGTTACAGAATCAGACTCTGAAGAGGAGGTTAATCAATCTATGAGATTTTCATCAGACAATAAGGAAGGTTTAGAAATACTTAAACCAATTCAATGTTTACCAAATAATAGTTTGGAAGGGCTGATTAAGATTGATTGTTTCACATTTTATGTTGTTACTTCTATAAAGCATATTCAGAAGGAGTTGAGCGTGCAAATTATGGGGAAGTCAAGTCCTATAACTCAAGGGAAGGAGGTATTTCTTGTAACTGATGCGATTAGAGGGATAAAATGGTTGATCCATTTGGGACAATCTGAAGGTATTATCCTTTTCCTTACAACTCTGGACAGAGGATTGCAGATGGAAATGGAGGGTTATTCTTTTCCTGTCATAGAAGTTTTCTTTGGGAAAACTCGCAAAGGATGCTGCTACATCAATTTGGATTCTATGCTTCATGATTCCTCCAGCCTGAAGAATAGCAGCAAAGATTTGAGTTTTTTTAGAAAAAACAAACTTCCCTCGTCTGACAAGAAAGGATGGAACCAAATAAGTAGGGCTGATGTACTTGGTGATGCAGGAGCTGACTTTGTATTCTCAGTCTCAAAGTGTTGCTTGGTTTATGTGTTTCTTCATAGTAGCAAAGATTGTACCATTTTGAAAATGGACTCTTCTTTTGAGAAATGTGCAGTGGCAGAGAGTTTTTGGTGGGGGATTTCTATGGAAGTGGTGGGGTGGCATGCTGTTGGGTATACTCAAAGTGCAGCAGTGGATGACATTGTTTTACTGAAAAGCATGATAGAACCACAGAAATTTGATATCAAACCTAACTCAAAGGTAGAAAAGTCAAATGGAGTTGAGCAGGTTAAAAGGGATGAGAATCCTGATGTTCAGGACATGAATATAAATTCTGCTGCTGTTGTAATGGGTATACCTCAGGAAAGAATGAAAATATTGGTGGATATTGAAGGCCTGAAGACTAAGAAAGAGAAAGATACTTCACCAGAAACATTCTATGCTGCAGAAACATCTCAGAGTTGTGAAGATCTAATACTGAAGCTCTTTGCTCGGAAATCAGTGAGATATTGGGAAGGTAGAAGTGCAAGGAAGAAGAAGGATCAAAAGATCTTGGCTGTCTCCTACCGCCCACCTTGAGGGCAAGGTGGATGTTTAGGGAGGGAGTATTGATAGGGACCTACCTATTAGAATAATATTAGAAGTAATAATAATAATATAAGTAATAAGGGTCTCTAGTATAAATAGATGGGAAGGGGAAGTAGGAAGGAGGCTTTTAGGACTTTTGGTCTTGGGATTGGAAAGGATACGAGACTGAACATCTCTATCTTTTGGGGCTTCGGCTTTGGGGGCTTTGGCCTTTGTACAGATTATTGTTCATCTTCTTCAATAAAGATTACCTTGTTCATTGACATTAATTTCTGAAATTTCTGGATATTTGGAGTTCTTATCAAACTTTCCTTAGCATGTTTCCACTTCCTCAAGTCCCAAAGATAGTGAGGTGGAAACAGTAACTAGTATGTGATAGAGACCTCCAAGAATCCCGAACAATTACAGAAAGAGATCAAGAAATCAAACTGAACTTCATTAGAGAAGATGAACAGTAATAGTAACAAATGGCCGAATCCCCCAGATGAGCCGAAGCCCCCCAAAAGAAAGAGACAGAGCTCTAACTTCCCAGTCTATGACAAAGTCTAAACAGCCTCCTTACTAACTCCCCCTTCCCGTCTATTTATACTAGAATACTCACAGACCCTTACCACTAATATTATTATTATTATTTCTATTATTAGTCTAATAAGTAGGTCCCTATCAATACTCCCTCCCTAAACATCCACCTTGCCCTCAAGGTGGGCGGTAGGAGACAGCCAAGATCTTCTGCTTTTCCTTCATCCTTGCGCCTCTCCCTTCCCGATACTTGACTGGTTGATGGACTCATGGACTAGGGACTTCAGTACAAGCTCTTTTAAGGTCAGAGAACATTCAGTAGCATAAGGAATCTGTAGTGAAGTTTCATTCGGTTCAGTCTCCTTCCAGCATTCCATAGCAAAAAAGAATTCTTTAAGTTTCTGCAGCTCCTCATAGTTTCTATCTTCTGAAACTAGTACTGTGTTGGATGCAAACTTCTTGTTGTACCTTTCAATTGCTTCCTCCTTCAATTCTTGGCCTATCTCATTTGAGAAGGAAGGCATAAAAAGTTTTAACAAGCAAGGAAAGAGATATCCTATATCATCAGCAGTTTTCCCAATTATGGAATAGGATATCCTATCTACCATGTCAAACTTCGAAAATTGGTATTCTTGCAGGCAAGCCATTCCTATACCAGATAGAGACCTTGCCATTTTCAAGTTTTGCTTCCCGTTTACCTCTTCCTTGACTACCATATTTTGTTCCACATAACTTCCAGCTGCTTTCTCAGTGATATAATCTGTAATTCTGAGCTCCCCTGCCAAAAAGTCCACCCCTAAGTTGGCAGGTAATTCACAGCTTCTTGTACCTTTTCCATCCAAGTGTACAATAGCAAAGGCAACAACTGAAGAATAGTCTTGATGATCCTTTGAAATATAAGGAGCAGAATGTCCCTCTCCAACCTTTGGATTCAAAATTGCTTTAAACATAGTAGATGATTGCATCCCCGCAATCAATTTTTGATTGTACACTGCTGTTTTGGCCTCTTTATCATCAATAACAAGCCTTCCTCCGCTCACAACATGCATCTCAGTGACTGAACCTCCATGTGAAATCATTGGGCATGAGTTTTCTGTAAACAATTCCAAATGATCCTCCTGAGCCTCTGGACCAGATTTCTTTTTACCAAAGCATGGATTTTCTGAAACTGTTTCCTTTGGTTGTCGAGGTTGCTGACTTTTGAGTTTTGACAAAAACAACTTTATCATCTGCGGTGTTCTGGTCTGCAAGATTAGGAGAAACATAATCTGGCCATTGAATAACCTGTCTTTTCTCCTTAATTACGTCCTTGATTTCCTCTTTCTTATTCACATGCTTGATTACAGGTTCAGTTAGTTCCATCTGGGTCTTCTTTATTGACTGGGCAATATCTTGTTCAGGGTGAGAAACTTGCGAACTACGAGAAGTTCTTGGTGACCTTGATGATACCTGTTTTTCTGTCCTCCCTGTCTTCTGCCGGTGTTTAGGTGGAAAATCCCTAATCAAGTCTTCCTTTAGAGCCTTCCAACTATCTTCTCTCTTTTGGTATTCCCACCACCATTGAAACCAGCCACACGCGGCTTCTCCCATAGCCTCTTCTGCAATGTTCACTTTGAATTTTTCTGCAATAGCTTGGATTCGAAAATATCTTTCCATCTTCTCTATCCATTCATATGCTTCATCCTTGTGGAATAGAGGTAATTCCTCCGTCTTTGAACTAGCTGAATTCCGAGAAACAGCTTTAGAAGAAGATAGCGAACTGTGAGAATCCTTTGGTGGAGAAGAATATTCTCCTTTCAATCGTGTCTTTCTTGAATGTGAATCGATGGCCGATGAGGAATTATGCGAACTCTGATGCGAAGAGCGATGTGAAGAGCTTTGCGAAGAAACAGTTCGTGAATCTGTCTGCGATCGCGGATGAGGCTTACTGTTCCTCGTTCGGTCGCCAGATTTTCTGCGATGCCTCTGCTCTTCTGAGTCCTCTGGACTCGCTGACCTTCGCGTGTGATGAAGATGAGATTCGCGATGTGTTCGCGTTTGACGCATGCGATCTGTTCTGCGAGTGACTCTGGACTTTATTTTCCAGCCTTGCGATGTCCGTCTTTATGACTGCCAAGGTCGTTGCCATAGTCGCCATTGTTGCCGATGTTTCTTTTTGTTTTCATTCCAGGTAGTTAATTCTTCCTTCCATTTTGTGCGCGTGTATCTCAACCAGCGATCGAAGGCTCTGATACCAATGATAGAGACCTCCAAGAATCCCGAACAATTACAGAAAGAGATCAAGAAATCAAACTGAACTTCATTAGAGAAGATGAACAGTAATAGTAACAATGGCCGAAGCCCCCGGATGAGCCGAAGCCCCCCAAAAGAAAGAGACAGAGCTCTAACTTCCCAGTCTAAGACAAAGTCTAAACAGTCTCCTTACTAACTCCCCCTTCCCGTCTATTTATACTAGAATACTCACAGACCCTTACCACTAATATTATTATACTACCTCCGTTCCTATTATAACTTCCAAATAGGTTTGGCACACAATTTAAGATAATGGGTATTGTGTGGTAGAGAGTTGTGCAGAGGAGAGAGAAATGTGTAAGAAATGTTGTGAACCACAAATTCTTTACCAAAAAGGGAAAGTGGAAGTTTTAATTGAAACGGACAAAAAAGGAAAGTTGGAAGTTATAATAGGAACGGAGGGAGTAATTATTTCTATTATTAGTCTAATAACTAGGTCGCTATCAGTATGGCAATCTATCAAAAAAACTTAAATGCCAAGTAAGTGCACGCTTTTCAGCAATGAGTGCTAGTTGCAAAATGGCTGAGATAATTTCTTCATTAAAGTGGCTATCAGATACTGTTATAGGTATGTTGACAAGCATTCATAGTTTTCAGTGGCGCAAATAGCGCGCGCCGAAAAACGCCATTCACGACCTGAAGAGGTTCTGTCACAAATATGCTTCATGGCGACCAGTATACGTGTGGTGGCACCATGTGTACCCCATCACCACGCCATATATGCCATATAGATTTTAACATGTTCATTTAATTATTGTTAAGCTTTTGCCCTGATTACTATCAAACCAGTCAGCCAAACCATAAAATAAATAAAAACTCTAACAACCGAACTAGAAAGAGACTAGAGACTTACTTTCCATAATTACAATGTCATTTTATAGTATCGATAATGACATTGCCATTGTGACATTTTCTTAACCCGGTGACATTTTCATACGTTTTTATGACATTTTTATGACATTCTTTTGACAGCGACATTGTTTATATATAACATTGTCATTGTCACGACATTATTTTTATTGCAATGTTTTAGTCAATGACATACATCACATTGTCAATTTATACAATGACTTGATAATGCCGTAAATTTATAAGATGATAGTGATTGTAGTATATCTCAATGACAATGTCATTGGCTTTGTTATGTTATTGACATTGTAATGTCATTGGCATTGCAACGACATTGATAATGTTATGTCATTGACATTGCTATATATATGACCACCGGTGATATTGTTGTGTAATTGAAATTATCGTTGGTATTTAGTTTTTGACAATGCCATTTTTATAGCATTTTTAGATATTCAAACATTCTTAATACATTATAAACATGTTTATAATATTGTAACATTGATATGGTTTTGACAATGTCATTTTTATAGCATGATATTGTCACGACATTATTGACATTATCATTGTTGCAATGTCATGTTTATAACAATGACATTGATTTTCACAAAGTCTTTACTTAACATTGTGACATGTTTCTGCTACTGTAACCATTTTTTCTACATTTTAATAATATTTACACAAATAATCCATAAATAAAATCTACACAAATGCATATATAAAATCATATAATCTAAATCAGGCTTCAAATGATATTAGAAGGGAGCAAAGAATGTAAAACTTGATCGGTGTGTCGCTATATGTGACTGAAATCAAAGAAAGAGGCACAAAATAAAAATTATGTGTGCAGCAAGTTGAGATGGCCCTGCGCCATTACCGCCTGCTTCTCCATCAAATCACTACTTTCAATACTAAATTTTGCACCTTTGCTTTGATCGATCTCGTAGACGATGGCGCACACCGCACATTTGAAGGTTTTCTGGCAGCGATAAATCAACGCTCAAGCGTCCGGGCACATGTACGGCGGCGGCGGCGTTCTGCGATGGCGACATCAGCGATCTGCAATGGCGGTGTCGGCGATATGCGATGGCGGCGGCGACAATGTTTGATGGCAGTAGTGAATCCAGTGATGCAGGGGAGGTTAGCAGTGATCTTGAGCCTTGGCGGTGCATTGCGATCCGTTGGCTTGCATCAAGGATGGACTTGTTTAACGGGAACAGGGGTAGTTTTGTCCCTTCAGTCACAAATTAGTCCTATTTAGGAGTTTAAAAGTTCTAGGTCTTATTTACGTACCATCCATATGTTTTAGTCCTATACATGTCTTTATTCCAAGAGACTAGCTAACATAGAATTGAAGCCAGAGAAGCTGCGCAGCTAATGTCTCATAGAAACCTATGCACGACTAAAGGGGAACTGCACTTCCAACAAACGTCAAAAGAGAAAAACTGAGAATGTCTACTGCCCTTTCTTGGGGACATGGTGACAAGTGGAAGGAAAGAATAACAATGACTTGAAATGCAGATTCAGATTATGAGGAGTGTGATAATTGATTATGATTACATCATAAGATTCATAACCATTGAACACGAGCAAGTTGACATGTTTTGGAAGATTTGAAACCTTTTTTGGGCATTAAGTTTTATCATGGGAACTACATTGAAGTTTAAACTATTTAAACTTGACAAACTTAGGTTAAAATGTGGTACTTCAACTCTTTTGCTCATTTTTGGTGGTTAAATTATAGATTTATATTGTCTATGATTTATATTTTTATTATTTATTTTGTGTCATGTGACGATGCCATAAATCCCTTACCCCACCGTAGGTGGGAGCCTTTGTGGCACTGGGGTGATGATGATGATGTGGCGATGCCATAAATGTGTTATCACTTATCACCATCGCCACAAAAAATGCCTTGGCGCCATTGCTGTCGCAGTATACCATGACAGCTATGCAAACATGTATACCAAGACTTGAGATTCCATTTGAAAAGATTAAGCTGATAGAGAGAATGACTCAAAGCCTTATAATCAATAGGTAGTCAATGTGGGACAAATTCTTCACACCAACCTCAAGGCAAGTTTCTCGATCATGCAATCTTTATTTTCTCATAGGGCACACCTTCTTAAGATTCGAAAACTCATCTGAACCATGTAAGTTTTTAAAAGCATTTGCAAACATAGCCTAATCATTAAGTTACAAACTCCTTATTAATAAGGCTGCAACATTGCAAGCACGTTGAAATAAAAATGTAGAAAAAATGTGACTATATCACAGTACATAGATTAAAAGTAAGCTCATCCAATGTCGGCCTAGATATTGCTGGTGAAATGTCACCCAAGTTTGTTTATAGTTTCAATATTAACACATTATGAGCAAATATTTGCAGAAAACAGCATAACATTCAGGCAAATATAAGTCAAGGTGTAGGCTATATGAACAAATGGATTGAAGAATACCTAGTCGCTTTGCCATAATTACTTTTCAAAGCTGACCAGCAAATGTAATAAAGCATTTCTGCATGATAAACTGCAAATAACTTTGACCAATTATTCTTTTCCACCTGGTCGAGCAAGGAAGCAAAAGAAAGGGAAGAATATTGGGGGCATGATGGATCTCTAGTGACCAAATATACACTTCGAAGAAAGACCTTATGAGCCTCATGGTTCTCATTGCATAGACAGGAGCATTTTCCTGACAAGGTAAAAGAATGTCAGGTCAGATAGAAAGTATGAAAGCAACAAAGAGCAGTCAAATCACACAAAAGACATAGCAATGTGTATGAATTAGCATACTACCTAAACTAATTAACATCTGCTGTAAGAGATTTCTTCGAATAAGCTCCCATTTAAAGCTTATGAAACTGTTCATACACCCAGAATGAAGAGCCTTAAGAGGAAGATAGTGCCAACAGTTCAGTCTGTAGCAAGTGGCTGTAAATCCACAAGAACACAATCAAATTAGAGCAAAGTCGTGACAGCTTTTTGTTTCACTTGACTCTTGTTATGAATTATAAGCTACCTAAATGAAGTGCTTACAGTTCAACTCCATAGCAGTATCAGACTGTGCATGCACAGTTTCGCAGATTTTATTTAGAGAACGATATCTAGATCTGGTCAACCTTATACCGGACTCTAAGTCCTCATTCTTCCTAATAATTACAGTCGCAGCTGTATTTTCGTGTTTCTTACACTTTGATGGAACCTCCTCCAGAATTGAATGAGCAGTTGCATGATAAGAAAGTGAATTAGCTTTGTGCTTGGCATGCTTAGAATCAACTACCTTGGGACCACCAAAAAAATAATTCCGTTCAGAGAGAGCCAACTTATCAATGGCAGACTTGTACTTCTCTTTAGCAAGTATTAACTCCTTCGAGATAGACTTTTTTAGATCACTACAAAACCGCTTTCTGTATATATCTCCAAAAAGCTTATCAATAGTAACTTCAAATACAGCTCTGCATTTGCAAGAAGATGCACTGAAACCATCAGCCAACGCTTTCTTAGCTGCTTGAGTTTCCTTTTCAGCCATCTCCCATAGCTCCTGTTTAATATAAATCTGACCTGTAAAAAGTAGATGAGAAATAAAGCCAATGAACCCATTGTACAAAATTGAGGCACATAGGCATTGCTTACATAGGAATATGAGAACTAAACGAATCATATGATACCTATAATGCAAGAAAATGAAACTATGAAAAGTGGCAAGCTCTGAGAGCACGAGATGACTTTTCCCAGCTCTAGATAATGTTTCGCCACATCTCCATTTCCAAGAATCTCATTAATGATTCCAACCTATTGCAATATATGAACACACTAGAACTTCAGACTTTGCGCAAAGAATAGCATTTACAGTCAAGAGATAATTGAGATACGTTTAAGGACATAGACCTGTAGAGTGCTTTCAAGATAGCATTGGAGCACATTCCAAGGAGTGAGCATGCAGCCTTCTGAATCAAAAGAAAGATTTTCACAAAACAAAGCTTCTGTAGCAACTGGATCATATATTTGGAATGATGCAAGACAGTAGTTCCCATTATGCTGCTCCACGTGATACAGGAACTTCCTATTTAGAAGGGCATGTCGTAAATGGTATGCTTTTTTTGCATACGAAAAAGCCTGAATGCATTAATGATATTAGTATTGCACAATTTAGGGATACACCTGAATTATTTACAAAAGGATTTTGAGTTACTTCAGTTAGTTGTCCGCTTTGAGTTAATCTTTCACTCAAGTCATAATAGAGATAAGCTGAAAGGAAAGCTGAATCACTTGATAGAGGAACCTGACACAAAACAAAATTAAAATACAAACAATAAACAAAGACCTCAGTCACCGACTCAACATAAACTATGATGAAAAGAATACGTAAGTGCAAAGTGAATTTATCAAAACAGCTTACATTGGAAGCAAGATCTAATGCAGTGAGCTTCACTTTATTATCTGAAATATCTGATTGTTGGAATCCGTTATAGTTACACGGATTTTGAGAAGAAAGAGAGAAAATCGCATGAAAGCTCTGATGAAACCCAACTAGTAATGGTTGTGATGCCTTCAGACAATTTGTCCAGTATTCTAAGGAATTGACAACTTCACCACAATGTTTTGATAATGCTTCGATGAAAATATCATTCACAGGCAAAGCACAGAGAGCATGACTAAGTCTTCTATGTTTCCATAGCCATGACAACAATATCTCTAGTGGAATCTTTTTCAGTTTAGATAACTGTATGATCACCTCAAAAATTTCAGTATGAGATTCCAAGTTTCCCTATAGTGGTAAATGCACCCAAAAAAGGCACTATCAGGGGCCAACATTATCTCCAAAAAATCCCATAATCATTACCCATATACTACTCAGTAGGTACTGATAAGACATAAAATTAAAAGTGTACCTTAATTGATAGCAAATCAATAATCTGATAGAGCAAATTCAACATGGCTTCTGACAACATATTACACTGACCAGATGGATGGCACACATGAGGGCTCATTAACACTCTAACTGCAGCATAAATATCTTCATAGAGCAGCTGTTAAGTAGAAATTCAAAATTAATTATCAATAAAATGCTTCATAAATTCACTTTATAATTGAACTTTTGATTTAGCTAATACAAAAATTACAAACAGAATGTAAACAGTAAACACAATAGCGCTAGAGAAGATATATATGGTGTATGTGTTCAGTTTCAAGGTGGAGAAGCTCCAAAATTAACTACTTTCATGAGTCAATGGATGATTTTTGCCTCTTACTCCCTTTCACTCTCTTAAAAAGACAAAAACATCAAATGTGTTTTCCCGCTGTTTTTCCGGAATATAAGCCCAAATTATTACTCAAATAAGAATGTATAACTTGTATGACAAAATAATCTTTTTCATTGCAACACCTTTGAGTTTGGTTCAATCTCATTGGTACATAGTGCACGTATGCAATATGCCCGAGCAACTATATCACAAGCTGAATCCGTGCAGCTATTTTTTTCACCATCTCTTTCTTTTGCCGCAAAATGCTTTTCCTGGAAAAAGTACAGCATTCCTCTGTAACATTACTGTCAAAAGTGAAGTACAAAAAACCCCAATGGACTCAAAACAGCAAACAAGAAAAACAAAAATCAACTAGAAATGGCTTACCATTGTAGATATTGCTTCAGATAGACACCAAATACAATCACGGCAAATTCCTTGACCTCTTAACTCCTCAGATTTGGCAATAAGAACTCTAGATTTCTGCAAGTAAGTGTCCTCTGTAGCATATACTTTTTCTAAAAGAATGCTGATGATCTTCAATCTCATTTTCTGACATAAACTTCGGTTCATACTTATTAAATCTTTATATGCTTGAAGCTCCTATAAAGTCAATATGAAAGACAATTAATTCCCAGCATCTTTATAAAGATGGACAATAATACCTTTGAAACGATGAAAAGGTGCAAAAATAGGAAGAATATAACCTCCTCTAGTATTAATCCTACAGTTCCTCTAAATTCTTCTGAAGATGATAATATAGGGTATAACAGTGTGGCATCTTCCTCTATATCCACATCCTTGGAGAGTTCCAGTTTTATCTGACACATACGTCCAGGTTAGGATAAGTATAGCAAAAGGATTCTAAAGATAACGCCGGGTATTCAAATGCTACCTTAACAGATTGTTTCACAATAACAGTGGGACCTGGAAGTGTGCCAAGCAAGCATTTTGCCACTGACCAGCTTTTGAGGCAATCAATGAGAATCTTCTCAACCTCATTACTGCTACAACTATGGTAGAGTGCATCCAAAAGATTAGCAATTTTGGTAAATGCGTTATTAATGAATCCTATCACAAAATATTCTGACAAATCATTTTGAAGCTCATTTGATATGTGGGAAAGCTTTTCACAGCTCCTTAAGATGCATGTTGAAGATGCTTTGCTACATAACTTTAAAGCCTTGGAAGCCTGAAAAATGAGAGCAGGCATTTGAGAAGTTTTTTTACCTAACTTAAGGAGTTGGTATTTGGTAATGGATGGAAATAACAAAACTCCAGACCAAAATTCGAATTGAGAGATAATATAGACTCAATAAGCAAAGCTTGTGAGATTGGTATTCCAATAGCATCTTGTATGTCAGTAAGTACCTCTATCATTTGTTTGCTTTTGTAAAAAACAACAGCCACATTGTAAAGAGATGTGAATAGATACTTAAGCCCATGGATGTGAATATCACTCTGAATGAAATATTCTAGAAATTTGCCATTTTCCTGCAACAAAGATCCAAAAGTAATTGATTAGTTTTAAAATAAAATGCAGAACTAAACCTTATGACCTAACACAAAAAGTGCTTATAAAACTATTACTAGTCATTACACAATGTCAGGAATTAGGTTATCAGAAATTAGAAAATTCAGTGGCATAAAAAGCGTGGCAAACCTCAATACTGTGCTTTGTTCTCAAAGAGAGTGAAAAGGCAGCCACAGCTACATGTATGTTTCTACTTTCCTCATCACATTCCTCGTGCTTGCTGGAAGGTCCACTGCATCAGTAAACCACTGAAATCCTTAAATTCTATGCACGGTTATTGGTGGAATTGTTCAACCAAATGCTAAAAACAGTGACAGAGATAAATGGATGTTGGATGCCAAAAAAGGTGGAATCATTCAACGAAAAACGAATAAATACTGATAAGAGAGAAAAAGATATTGATAAACAGATGGCAGTATTGACTCAGCATGGTAAATGCATAATAGCATGGCTTACCTGTGGCATTGGATAAACAGATGGCAGTATTGACTCAGCACATCCTGTAAAACATATAGACTTTCCATTTCTGTAAATTCCTCCTCTCGTTCTGAATTAATCAACTGAGCTAGAGGATGGCATAAGAATTTTAAGGCATCAAAATATGATGGAAGGAATAGAACATGTTTATGTGACGAGTCACTCTGTTTGATGCCAATATTTAAGCCACGTTTCAATAAATTGAGCAAAGATTTCAATTTCTGAATAATTTCCCCTTGACCAAGCAAAATCCTTAATGCAGATCCATCTTTTTTGTTTCCTTGGATGGTAGAGTGAGATGCAAAACGAAGGATAGACAAACTAGCTGCATAAATCCCAATAATCCATCCGGCAGTAGACCAGCCCTTCAAAAGACTATTTGTCATAAATTGAACATATCTTCAACAAGTATAAAGAAGTTAACTAGAAAAAAATCACCAAGGTTGGAGTAGGCTACCTGATTGGAATCCACTGATTTATTTAATTTTCTTTTAAGATTAAGGGATAGTTCTTCAAAATGCATTGCAACATCACTAGAAATACTTGTTATCATTCGACATTTATTTGCAGAATAACCTATTAGTTCCAGATATTTTATTATAGTGCTCTCACTGCCATCCTGCAAGGTAACAAAAAGATATGTTAATAACACAGAGTGAATCCAGTGAGCTAAATCATCATTAATAGAAAAGAGTCACTATACAAGGTTAGTGTGGACAAAATATGCTGGAGTTTCAGAGTTAATACGATATTATGGACAAATTCATTACCTTGCTTTCGTTGGACATGGATTCCAATATAAATTTTAATAAATCTACAGTATCAGAAGCTTGTTGTTGTGCAAAGAGAGAAGAACATATATTACGTGCAAACTGCAGAAGAGATACAGGTCAGGTGGATACACAAATATCTTTGCAGATGTAAATCAATAACAGCCCCAGATAGTCAGATGTATTTTACATTTTTACCTTCCACACTTCATCTCTCTCAGATGATCCTCTATACAGATCAAATATTTGTTCGCAAAACCTGCTCACTAAATGCCAACCAAAGCGCACTGGATCCTTAGCCAGAAACAAAGCAATTCCGCTCAAATATTTCAGAAGCATCCGAAGCATTTTATCATGTGCATTGACTTCTAAAACCCTAACCATCACGCAATGGGAAACCTTTGTTAATATATCTGCTATCAAACTGTGTAAGACACATAAAGCTACAGTAGTTTTAATAGCAAAATCTAAAACTTGAACTGCTTTCTAAGTAATAAAATCAAATAAGCTAGAGGGATCAGAGAGAGGGAGGTGGGTGTGCCTCACTTGAACCAGGGGGAGGCTTCATTGACCAAATTGAGGATCCTATTATAATCTGAAGTGTCCTTGCTTTGCTTCATCAAAGCACACCTAACAAATGTTATTGCAACGTCCAACACCATCCAAGCATACTCTTGGTCCACGTTTGCTCCATTCAAAGGCGGCAACAACTCCCTCCTCTCTGAAACTGACGGTTTTGACCCTGTCCCTTTGAAGTGGCAATCTGCCTGAAGGTTGTCCAGTACAAGGAATGCTTCACGTTCTGCCTCTTGGTACATCTTCCATGCCTCCAGACAGCGTATGAAACGCAATTTCTGTATTTGAACTGAGTAAGGTTTTGCGTCCAGCTGCGAAGACACTAAATCGAGGCGGCATAGGCAGAGCCTATAAATTTTGAGCAGATTGAGCGCCGATTCCTCGGAAATTTTGGAGGTCTCGGAAAGTCGTTTGGGAAGTAGCGATAATGCTTTGTTCAGAAACGGAAGGAATCGTTTGGTTAGAGCTCGGATGGCAGTAAAGTTCTCGGTGGATTTGGATGAGTTGTGGGCTTCAGCTATAGAGGAGAATTCGTAGAGGTACTGATTAAAACCTTCGTATGTCTTTCCTGAGAACTCGAACGCAGATTGGAGTTCAAATAGGAGGTTAACGGATGTATCCGCATCGGCGGCGGAGCCCATAGCGGTTGTCGAGAATCGGCGGCAAATGAGAGTGAAGAGATGGGGGACTACACAACTGCGAGTTTTTTAGCGAGCGGGAAAATGAAACACCACGACTCTAAAAAAAAGATTGGATTTACTTCTACATACTACTACCTCTCCCACAACCGATTAAACAAATAACTTTTGATCGATCAAGCACAGAATCGTATAATACTAAGTAATACAAAAAAAATAAGTTTGAAATTATTCTTCTTATTGTATTGATTAAAGTTATCGTAGTGGATCATTTTAACTAATTTTTATTTAATTTTTTTCTTTATTTTATTAACAAAATATATTTTAAATATTTTTTTTCATAAATCAGCACAATCATTTAATAACTTCAGCTAGAAATTCATAAATTTCAGCAGAATGAGCCGATTCAGCCGATTTCAGTGTTACCAAACATGCTCAAAGTCACAAACCACTCTTGATATTTTACTTTACATATTAAACTTTTATGAAATTTAATTTTCCTTTTTGCGTTTTTGTAAAAATTTTAATGTAGTTTCCGAATGTGTAAATTTTACAACTACAACAACAACACCCAAGTCTTAATCCCAAAACAAATTGGGGTCGGCTAACATGAATCGGTATATGATATCAATGCCAAAAAGAGAAGATGGACAAGAAAGAGAAAAAAAAGTAAGATAAAATGAATAAAATAAAGATAAATAAATATAAGATAACAATAAAACTCGAATATAAGAAAGATAAAAGATCAAAAATAAAAGAGCATAAAAAAGCTAGAGGATAAAAATAACATAAGAATATAAAAAGATAAGAAAGATAAACGATAAAAGAAAAAGAGAGGAAAGGTAGAAAAGACATCAATCGTCCACTTTGCTCTCTCCAAAGTCATACTCTCATCCAAGCCAAGAAAACGCATATCAGCTCTGATTCCTCTAATCCAAGTTTGTTCGGGTCTTCCCCTCCCTCTTTTCGTTGCCTCTTCTCCCCACCCCTTAAGTCGTCGTCTAACCGGTGCATCACTCAGTCTTCTACGCACATGCTCAAACCACCGCAAACGAGACTTCTGCATCTTATCTTCTATAGGTGTTACTCCCATCTTTTGTCTGATTACCTCATTCCTCAAGCGGTCTTTTCTAGTATGTCCACACATCCAACGCAACATACGCATCTCTGTCACACTCATCTTTTGAATGTGGCATTGTTTCACCGCCCAACACTCTACGCCGTACATTAATGTTGGCCTAATTGTTGTACGATAAAATTTACCTTTCAGTCTAGTCGGCATACCTCGATCGCATAGAAATCTAGAAGCACTCTTCCATTTCATCCACCCAGCTCTGATTCTATGGCATACATCTCCATCTAATTCACAATCCTTCTGAATTATGGATCCCAAGTAACGGAACATATCACACACCGGTATCTCCTTACCATCAAGAGTAATCCCACTGTTGCTACTACTTCTACCTCCACCGAACTTGCACTCCATATACTCAGTCTTGCTTTGGCTCAGTCTAAAACCCTTGGTCTCCAATGTTTGTCGCCGTACTTCCAACTTTGCTTTAACACCGGATCGTGTCTCATCAATCAATACAATATCATCAGCAAACATCGTGCACCACAGTATATCTTCTTAAATTGACTTCGTAAGTTCATCCATGACTATAGCAAATAAGAAAGGACTCAGAGCGGATCCTTGGTGCACTCCAATAGTAATAGGGAACTCTCCGGTCCTCCCTACACTAGTGCGGACACTTGTAGTGCAAGCATCATATATATCCATCATGATACTGATATATTTACGTGATATGCCTTTTCTAGTTAAGGCCCACCAAAGAACTTCTCGAGTTACCCTATCATATGCCTTTTCTAAGTCAATGAACACCAAATGCAGATCCTTTTTAGCGTCTCTATACTTCTCCACAACTTGTCTAAGAAGGTGAATGACCTTAGTTGTTGAGTGTCCAGGCATAAAACCAAATTGATTCTCCGAAATTTTCACACTTTTACGAAGTCTTTGCTCAACCACTCGCTCCCAGAGTTTCATGGTGTGACTCATAAGCTTAATTTCTCGATAGTTAGCACATTCTTGTACGTCACCCTTATTTTTAAATAAGGGAATGAGAGTACTCTTCCGCCAACTCACTGGCATTTTGTTGTTTCTCCAAATGATGTTGAAGAAACGTGTTAGCCACTCGATGCCTTTCTCTCCCAAACTTCTCCAAGTCTCGATCGGTATGCCCTCTGGGCCCACTGCTTTCTTCCGCCCCATTTTTTTCATAGCCTCTTTAACTTTTGTTGTTTGAATCCTTCTCACGAAGTCCCGATTTACCATACACTCTGGTATAGTAAGATCATCAATACCTTGCACTTTATTCCCGTTGAACAAGGTATCAAAATATGACCTCCACCTCTTTTTTATTTCTTCGTCGTCCATTAGTACCCTTTGATCGACATCCTTCACACACTTAACTTTTCCAATATCTTGAGTCCTACGGTCACGAAGGCGAGCAAGTCTGTAGATATCTTTTTCTCCTTCCTTAGAGTCCAACTTTACATACAATTCCTTGTTCACTTTTCCTCTGGCTTCCTTCACAACTTTCTTTGCTCTTCTTGTAGCCTCTTTGTACTCCTCTGTGTTCTCGTCACTCCAGCTTTTGTCCAATTTCTTATAGCATTCCCTTTTGGTCCTTATCGATTGTTTCACCTCATTATTCCACCAAGATGCGTCCTTTTTGGGTGGCATACATCCTTTAGATTCTCCGAGTATCTCATTCACCACTTTGTTAATGGTGGACTCCATTGATAACCACACATCATCCACATGTGCGTCATTATCAATAGATCATACATCTTCCTCCAACATTTGCTGTGCAAAACTTTGTTGGAGATCCCCCTCGAGCCTCCGCCATTTTATCTTTGGCTCTCCTTGTACCTTAACCTGTCTCCTCTTTTTACCTCAAAAACCAAGCACAAGCATTCTATGCTGAGTGACAGCACTCTCACCTGGGATAACCTTACAATCGTTGTAGCTAGTTCTCCACGTCGTCCGTACTAAAAAGTAGTCAATTTGGATACTATTAGCTCCGCTTCTATAGGTGACAAGGTGAGAGTCTCTTTTCTTGAACCAAGTGTTCATTACAGCCAACTCATATGTTGAGGCAAAATCCAGAATGTTCTTCCCCGCTTTATATCTAGTGCCAAAACCATGACCGTCATGGATACTCTCAAAACCATCACGACGTGGGCCCACATGCCCGTTGAGGTCGCCTCCTATGACCAACTTTTCTCCCCTTGGCACTCGTCGCACCACTTCCTCAAGATCCTCCCAAAATTATTGAGTGATAGATGCATCCAATCCCACTTGTGGTGCATAGGCACTTACCACGGACACGATCTCATCCCCTATTATCAACTTAATGCTCATGATGCGATCATTCTTCCTAAAGACTTCAAACACACCGTCAACATAATCACGTGCCACCATAATGCCTACTCCATTTCTGTTCCCCTCCCCCTGAGTTCCAAAGCTTAAAACCTCCAGGATTAATCTCACGTGCCTTTTCTCCAACCCACTTAGTTTCTTGCATGCACATTATGCTGATATTCCTCCTCTTCATGACCTCGGCTATCTCAGATGATCTTCCTGTAAGAGAACCAACATTCCATGTCCCAAAACACAATCTAACACTCTGTCTTCTTCTTCACCCCACATCGACCCCCACCATGCCCTTGCATATATATTTGACACCATCCCCGGGCATTGGAGTGGCGCGTCGCTTCCGGGCGACGACCTAGCAGCCTTAGCATTCTTATCACCACACCTAGGCCTATGAAGTGTAGTGTGCCCTTTCTCATTTGACACCACCCCCAAGTGGAGGGATGACACCACCCCCAGGCGAATGTGTAAATTTTATTTAGTAAAAATAATTTAATGTGGACAGGGATCTGTTTGCTTAATAGTCGATCAAACCTCGTAAATCACAATCAGACCATCAAATTGGGATGGAGGGAGTATTAGCGAATGGAAAAGGTCATTTATACACATAATTTGTACAAATTTGTTGTACACACTCCCTAGTTACATATGTACGCATGCAACTCGTTCATAAGCTCATGTGTTCACAAGCAACTAGGTAGTGTGTACAAATTATGTGTGTAAGTAGCACTCCCCATTAGTCAATAGACCATTGACTTGTACATCATAAATTGCTTAAATCGTACTTCATTTGATAAATAATGAGCTTTTTTGGTATATAATTAAGTTTTTTGAAGCATGTGGCTTATATTAATAAGAGATAACGTAAGCAGGTTACAATCAGACAAAGAATCCATAGTCTGCCGTCTACCCTTGAACCATACTCTGAATCTGCCACCTCGAATGAAGCAACCAGAATCGCTGATCCTAAACTGGGCTTACATGAGCCAATGACTAGCAAACTAAGTTCCTCATCACCTGTCCTAGGTTCAATAGAGTTGACAAAATTAAAAGTAAAAACAAACAGAAAGACTCGATGTCCATCGCACAAAACAAATAAAAGTAGAAGCAGATCTAAAAGTAGCAGCAACTGTGTAAATCCACATGAACCCAAGCTTCACTGGTTTTGGCGGGTCTGGGTACTCCAGCCCGCCTCCTCCCTGTTTTTTATCCCTCCAGGACCATAGGATCCTCTTCTGTTTGATCCAGCTCCTGTTCATGTGCTTCCCATGTCTGTCTCCTCTTCTGCTCACCCGAACCTCCCATCTTGGTCTTTGATTCATCCCCAACCTCCTGATCTTGGATCCTTATACGGTTCTGTCTGCCCTGGTTATCGATGGCCTTTGTTTGCATCCCTGTATAGTCTCTCCCTGTTCCTTTCTCTCCTACAAGCCATTTATTGCCTATAGGCGGACGAGCTCTTCCCACCTCTGTCCTTAGCCACGGTCCAAAATGTTTCACAACCACTAAATCACCCTTGTGATACAGAGATGGACAAAATTTTTCAACGTGTCCAATGACTCCACGTGCAAAGCAGAAGCTGGGGAGTTTCTCATACTTGAAATCTACCAAATAGTCCTCCCCCTTCCTCTTTTTCAATGTCGTACCTACCTTCAGAGGTTTCTTCACATCCAGAATATCCCTAATCCTCATATAGGCTTCCCATTTATCATCAAATTGATTATCATCCCAAGATATAAATTTCCCCAAATAGTTCCCCATTTTACGAGCATATCCCAAATTTGAAAAGTCATAAGGTATATTATGAACCTGAACCCAACAATCAACCGTATCTATCGGGATTTTTTGAGGCATATCACCATGCTTAATAGCTTTTAGCACTAACAAGTTCTGGTCAAACAGCCAGGGTCCATTATCCAATACACGATTCATATCAATTTTGTGGTAAAAAGTGAAAAGATACATTTTCTCAACAATTTCCTGAATCAGCACACCTTTTCCAGGGCGCCAGAGAGACGCCATCAGATCACGAAAAAATTGAAACTTCACCACTTTGTCTGTGAGAATTGCGACGACCACCGGAAAAACCTCCTCCTCCTTGCTCGCCGCTTCGTGTTCGCCTTCGTCGCTCTCCTCATCGTCCAGCAGCAGTCTGTTCTCTGTGTTCTCCGATCCCAACCCCTCGTACTGATCAGCCAACCTCTCCACACTCTTCTCACTGAAATCCGCCGCATCCTCCCCCTCGCCGCCGAGGGTTCCCCCTCCTCGCCGATGATCCCCTTCACAGGCTGTGGCCAGGTTCTATCACTCCCCTGGATTCTCGATTGCTTACTTACGTACCATAGCGATGTGGGTGAAGTCATCTCCCGCCGCTGCGAAGCCGCACTCCTTCGGCGGAAAGCTCTCAAAACCCTACGAGAGGGGAGACCGCTTATGTTGGTATATAATTAAGTTGAAAATGTATTGGAACAAAATTACTCATAACCAGTACTTAAGATAAAGATTTTTTTAGCACCAATGAAATACGGAGTAGACATTAAGATATCCCACCAAAGAAAGTAAGCTTCACCAAAATATTGATGTCCGATTAGTCAAAATCAAGAGTTGAAAAAACAAGTAATTGGGGTGGTTCTAGCAAATAAAAAATTCCATGACAAGCACAACAACAAAGACTGCGAAACAGGCAGTATTTTTAGCATTCTTGATGGCCTTTCTTTGTGATACATGTGTCTCTTTTCACGGAGGCCTCTCTTCTCCTTCCCAGGTGAGGTCAATCCTCGAAGCTCTCTATGCTTGTGAATAGGACTGCATAGCCAATTGATCTTGGGATCATTACGGATTGAAGCATGGGTTGGGTCAACCAAGATTACCTCAGAGTACTTGTAGGTAGAATCCTCATTAATCCAGTATGAGTTGAGAACCCGAAGACCACCCAGTTTCCAGTCAGCATGCTCCTCTGCAACTGAACGTTTGTTACGCTGAAACTTCAGCTAAGTAATTCCATTGTTTGTAAGTTTTCTGTAAACAATACCCTTTGGGGCAAGTCTCTTTCTCCCCCCCATGTCTCGCACGCACACGATAGACTACATACCCCTGTTTAGCCTTGTAGCCAAGTCGGTGAGCCTTTTTGAAACGAGTAGGCCAAGTTGTAACACTGTCCCCAATATATTTTCTTTTATCAAATATGTATTGAACCTTGAGAAATGAGTAATGAATCTTATGTGGTTGTAATTTTGTCATTTCTTTTACGTGAATAGTAGAATTCACATGGGGCCCACGCCGGGAGCGAGGGCCACTCGATATTTCCGAGATCGCATATTACATTCATCTAGGTCTAGATAATATTTATATAATGGTGTATATCCATGTTGGGCCATAGAAACAATGTAGAGTTGGCCAATTGAGCAAATGAGGCACATATATCAGTATCGGCATACTGACATATAAAAGCTCAAAATAAATTACGGAGACCACTAAATTAAAGTTGAGAAATATATATTCATTCTAAAAGCCAATAATAATTGGAAGAATGATATATATTGTATTTGGCTCGATAAAATAGAAATTTAATTAAAACAGACTGGAAAATACAACTTTTGGAACCAAGTGTACACTTGGGGAGTCGCACCATTGGGCTGTTGAAATATCTTGAGATTATTGAGAGACAAAGTGTGGAAGAAAAGGGGACCCTTCCCCATATTTTTGGTGAATATGCCAAAAGGAGGATTTTCATCACCCCATATCCCATATACTCGACCCTAGCATCCATTTTTTAGAGAGAAGCTCTGCAAATTATCATCTCCATCATTGTTATCCGAACCGAGCTTAAGGGACGAAGAAAGAGAAGATAAAATAGAAGAATAGGAAGGAAAAACTAAGCTCAACATAAGTAGTGAACTCACTTATGTTTTCTCTTTCTCCAATACTCTCATAGATTAAGTAAATAATGATATAGACCCCTAAGCTTGTTCTACACATTTATATGTGAAGAACGTGGGCTTGGAAGATTGGTTTTTAGCCAATAACGGACATAGAAGACAAAGTAGTCTGGATTGCCAGAAAGTGACTTTTGAGAAGTCATAAGTATTAATATGAGTCTTTGGGACACAAAACCTTGTTAGGGACTTGTTTAATGTGAAGTTTAATTTCTCAAAGAGTTGAGAAGTGTTTGGAGTGGTCGTTGGAGCTCGCCGAAGTTTTGCCAGAGTTTCACCGGAGCTCAACCGAGGAGGTTGGAACTTCATAAGCTTCATTAAGGTGAGAAGATGGCTTTATGTTTTATAACCTTTGCGTGAGGCATGAGATTACCTAAATTAATCAAGAATATGTTTTATGAAATGATTGATGGTATCGAAGTGTGAGATATGCCATGTTGAAGTATGGTTATGATTGAAAAGCATGAACTGTGAAGTTTGATGTTAGAAAGGTCATCATTTATTATGTATGATGTTCTAGTGGTCCAAAAAGGTATTTTTGGATTCCTTAACTTGATTTTTTTATTTCAAATAAAGTACTCCACATTGAAATCTCCAATACAGAAGTTTGCGATTAACATGCATGATTTAAGACTTAACGATTAGGTAAATTAGTGATCAACACGAAACGCATAATATTGGTTCTTCAGTTCGTCTAGTGGCTACTTAGTTTAGATTCAAATGGCTTCTTGGGCCTCAACTCATTGCTGTGACCACATTTCTTCTTTTTGCAGTTTGTGGCTTTCAGAGGAAGACGGGAATAACACTTGCAGCAGATTAACTTGTGCTCATTGTATTTTTGAGCCAAAGCCCTTATTCCTGGAGCAAGATTGATTGATCCACGTCCCCCTCCCAGAAGTCTCAGCGCTAGATGAAGCGTTGATTCTTTCTGGATGTTGTAGTCAGTCACAGTTCTTCCATCTTCAAGTTGCTTACCGGCAAACATCAATCGTTGCTGCTCACATGGATTCCTTTCCCTGTTTTGGATCTCAGCCTGGACATTGACAATGGTGTAGCTATTCTGGACATCGAGAGCTATTGTCTTCTCCGTCAAAGTTTTCACGAAGATTTGCTTCATTCTTCCATTCTCTGGTTTCCCGAAATTTTCAATGTTGCTCCTGGATTCCTTAACTTGATATGTATGTGTGTGTGAAATCTCATAGAGACTGAACGTAGTTTGGGCGGTCAAACAGGCATCGACCTCCAAGTCAAAATCTGGCAATTAAAGAAAATGGCCGTTTTGAGTGGTTCATTATGGTTCGTCCAAGTGGGAACCTTCCATGATGACCTAATATATACGAATGTAAGATGTAGCTTACGAGCTAGGCATTTGGGAAAGGAATGAGAAAGGTCAGGTAAAGAGTTATTCTCTAAGAGACTCTTTAAATGAAAATGACATACGGGTTGAGTATTTTCACAAATATATATGGTATATATCATCACTAGATGGGGTAATGATAGTTACACCTATAAATATATATATCACCCTATTTTTGGGTCTTCTGTCCGAGCCATTAGTTATTCCTCATATAGTCTGCTTGTCACTATTACTTCTTTCTGTGAAGTACTGACCCCCTCGGGGCCTCATTATTTTCATAGTAAGGATAGAGTCTTACAACCTGCACCTTTGCCCAGAGTGATTCATAAAAAAGGAATAGTTGGTTCGTGCTTCCATTCTTATTTGAAACTATGGATTTGGTCATGGATATTTGAACACTGTTTTCTACTAAACAATTTGGGGGTCTGTGTGCTCATGTTCGCCACGTGTGGCTAAATATCAAACATATTATTATTCACGCACGTGTTTGATTGTGATATTGATGTTGATGGTATGTGTTTACTAATTGGTGTGGCAATAGAATCTATTGGACGCTTGCATAATTCAATATGAATGAACTGTTGTTGTTCTTATTGGGTTGTACGACGTTTGTCTATGTGGCAATGATATGGTTCAGGGTGTGACAATTAAATGGTATCAGAGTCATTGATTTCTAAACTATATGATTAACCTCTCAATATTCTTATCATAAAAAAGTTTTGAACAAAAACTATGATCAAAAGTTTTTGTACTTAAGGAACCATTGGAAACCAAGTTATTGACCTCTTGTTGTTAAGACGGTACCATTAACAGTTTGTTGGCTGTAATGTTGGACCAAGTGGTGTATTTTGTACTATTTCGTCTATTGACATTGAAACGAGTCTAATGGCTCATTCCTGGTTTCTTTCAGAAATGAAGGGTGGACAAAGGATTACCAGGAGGAACGCAACAGACCATGCACTGGGGGCCACCGGGCACGACACAGGGATAGAATCACGGACCTCTAGGGGTAGAGGCCAAGGAGGAGGTCAAGGCAGGGGTCATGGGAATTCTACAACCCCAACAACAAGTAGCACATGTGTCGGTTATGCGCACCGGTCCTGGGCCACCGAAACGGACGATTTCACCTATGCTCCAGGCATGGAGCAAGAGGAGACCCCGTAGTCCCGTACAATGCGGAGGACTTTGACGAAGAATATGAGGATGACGATCCTCAATATGACCGCATGAGCGAGGTAATAGAGTGATACCTATAGAACAAATCAAAGAGAGAGCAGTGGTGCCACGCTAGACAGGCTGGGCAAGCCATGTGGCAGGGAAGTCGGGGTGCTTCTAGTGCTCCATCTGGGGCGCATGAGGGGAGACACGATGGTGCATATCTCCAAGTACTTCAAGGAGGCTAAGGTCTTGGGGTGCAAGTCATTCGATGACAAAGGTGACGTATCTGAGGTTGCCGTCTAGATTAAGAAGTTGAATGATGCTTCTAAGAATATGCAAACCGGACTCGACGTAAAGTTGAGAGCTGCCACCAGGCTACTTGATGGGGTAGTTGTTGTATGGTGGGAAGGCATAGAGGGAAAGTTCCACGGTGAGGCAATTTGGAAGAAATTCGAGGTGGAGTTTTATAATTAGTACTACTCAAATTTTGAAGTAAATCAAAAGAGGAAAGAGTACTCGAATTTGAAACAGGACGAGAGTTGTTCGATGAGGCAATTGGAACGGAGGTTCCTGGATTTGGCACGATTCATACCAGAGTACTCATTAGATGAGAATCATATGGCCAATCGCTTTTGGGATGCCCTATAGTTAGACATCCGTGATCGGGCTACTTACCATCACCACATGACATTTAGTCAGATCGTGGATCACGGACTCTTTGGGGAAACCCAATGGAATGGAAGGAAAATGAGAGACGTTGAGGAGGAAAAGAAGAGGAGATGGGGAAACTCTGGACCCCAAGACCATTATTGGAAGCATCGTGCCGGGGGTGGGAGTTCATTTAGGGCGTTGGCGCCACCGACGAAGAAAAATAAGGGCACAGGAGGGAAAGGGTCCAAAACAGGGAGCATGTGGCTATCGAGTTGTCCAAATTGCACCAAGAATCAAGCCAGGAAGTGCAATGAACCACCCTGGTGTTACAGGTGCGGTAGCACAAGCCATCTCACACCCTCTTGTCCAATGTTGAATGGAGGGGGACCATCGGGGTCATGGAAGGACCTACGACTAGTAAAGGACACGCGAGACCATCTCATGCTGCCACGGGAGGGGAAGACCCACGGCTAGCAATGCCTCATCCGTTAACCAAGGTAGGACCCAAGCACAGGTGTATGCAATGACCGAGGCATATGCTTGAGCAAACCAGGGCTTCGTCGCAGGTAATACATTGAATTCTTAATGTTTTTAGGCTTATATTGATGGCATAAGTCGTAGGGGTCGAGTGAGGATCACCTAGGGCTCGAACCGGGCGAATCTGGGCCGAATCGGGCTGGAACATCTAGACTCACACCATGCACTCTTCCAGGCACGTCGTGCGTGCCACACATGCACGTTGTGCCTGGTCTCGTGGGCACGCTGTGCGCAGGCAGAAGATGGTTTCGAGGATTTTCACTCGGACACACGCCATGCGTACCAGTGGGCACGCCATGTGTGGCCTTGAGGCACGCTGTGCATGGTCGGCAGTGGTTAGCCGGAAGTTTGATGTGCGCACATGCCATGCATGCCACACGGGCACGCCGTGCATGCCCCCCAGGCGCCCCAAACTTCAATTTTTGCCCCAAATATATTTACTTTTATGTGAATATTTTGTGTTTAACCTTATTGAATGATTAGTGAATTTATGAGGTTGTAAATTTTTTGTTATTTCTTTTGCGTACATAGTAAATTGTACGTTGTGCCCACATTGGGAACGGGGACCATCTGATATTTCCGAGACCACATATTATATTCCTCTTGGTCTAGATAATATGTATATGGTGGTGGATACCCTAGTTGGGCCATATCAAAGACATAGGGTTGACCGGTTGGTCAAACGAGACCCAATTACCGGTATTGGTAATTTATCAAATAACAGTCCGAAATGAATTTCAGAGACTTCTAAATTAAATTTGGGGAATGTATATTCATTCTAAAGGCCTATACTGATTTGGAATATGTGATATATTTTATTTGTCCCGATAAAATAAAATATAATTAAAACAGTCCGAGGAATACAACTTTCGGGCCCGATTACACACTTCAAGACTTAAATGGATGACCTCCCACATGGGTGGGGGCCACCCCGCGAATTTGGTCACACAAAACAAGTGTTTGTGCGTCTGAGTTGAGGGAAGGAAGACGGGAGGAGATTGGGTTGACTTGAAAAGCATCTAAGAGGACAAAGGTGGACCTCTCAACCTATGAGTCTATTGAGACAAAAAAGCCAACTCCAACTCCTCTCTTCATTATTTTCGGCCAACACACCACAAGCAAGGAGGGAAGCTCTGCATAAACATCCTCACCATTTTTGAGAGCAAGCTAAGCAAGGAAGAAGCTCAAGGAAAGAGTTTAAGTTTCCAAAAGTGTAGGAAACTTGAGAAAAGTAAGGTAATGACTTCATTAACCTTTTCTTCTCATTCTTTTTTAATACCATATTGTTTTAGAATCATATGAGGACCATAGGATTGGTCTACATGTCTATAAGTGTATGATGATGGATTAGAAGGTAGTTCTAAGTCCAAGAATGGACTTAGACGCCAAAGTGCCCGATTCACCGAAAAATAACCCTTTAGAGGTTATTTGTATTGATATGAGTTTTGTGAAAATAAAAACTTGTTAGGAACTTGTCTAATGTGTTCCTGGTACTTTAAATGTTTAAAGTGACAAAGGGCTTGTACGGGCCAGCCGGGGTTGTTACTGACCGATTTTTAGCAAAAAGTAGCAAAACGAGTCTGCCCAAGGGAGAACCGGCGTCGGTCAAGGAGTGAACCGGTGTCGGTCCATATTAAATTAATTAAATTGGAGTACGTCGTACTCCAACCGGCACCGATGCGGTTGGAAAGGGACCGGGATGAATCACCGTGCTCGGAATCGGGATCGGTTTTGATTAAAAATGCATTTTTTGAAATGTCAAAGGTAAACCGACGCCGGTTTTGCCTATAATCGGCACTGGTCCGGTCTATTTTTGTGTAAGCCGGCCATCCCAGGGTAAAATCGGCGCTGGTCTGGCCCAGAACCGGTGCCAGTCCAGTGCATTTTGGGTCGAAATTTGTCGTTTAGCTCATTTTCGATCCGAGACTTCAAGTAGTGTGTCTTACATGATATGTGAATGTATTAACACTCTTGATCAACGGAAGAAACACAAGGATTCTCATTGATACCGGGACACAACGTTCATTCATAAGTGAAGCGTTCGCCGAAGATCTTGATGTACCATTGACATCAATGGCGTAAACCGTGTTAGTCTCCACACCATTAGGAGATGTTGTAGAGAGGGACCACTACTATCCATCATGTGAGGTGGAAGAGACGGGTCAACCTTTGACTTATGATTTCATACCTCTAAGTATGTTGGAGTTCGATGCAATCCTAGGGATGGATTGGCTTGAGAAACATCAAGCTCGAGTTGATTGCTACACAAAAGTTTTGGAACTCGAGGATGATGAGGGAAAGGCCTTACGTTTTGAGGGAGATCGGGGAAGATCTCATGGTTGTATCATATCCGTGATGAGAGCATGGAAGATGAAGAAGAAAGGATGCCACACGTACCTTGTTTACATGGTGGATGAGACAAAGAAAGAAGTAGACATCAACGTTGTACGTGTCATGTGCAAGTACCCGGATGTCTTTCTCAAAGACTTGTTGGGGCTTCCACCCGATAGAGAGATCGAATTCATGATTGAAGTAGAACCGCGAACCAAATCCATTTTGACCCCTCCTTTTCGAATGGCACCGACGAAACTTCAAGAGTTGAAGGTCCAATTGCAGGAGTTGTCGGACAATGAGTTCATTAAACCCAATCATTCACCATGGGAGCACCAATACTCTTCGTGAAGAAGAAAGATGACACACTAAGAATGTGTATTGATTACCGACAGTTGAACAAGGTCAAATCAAGAATATGTATCCTTTATCGAGGATTGATGACTTGTTTGATCAACTTCGGGGGGCGACGATATTCTCAAAGATTGATTTGAGGTCGGGCTATCATCAGTTGATGATTAAGGAGAGTGATCTACCGAAGAGTGCATTTCGCACTAGATATGGTCATTACGAGTTTCTTGTGATGTCATTCGGTTTAACCAATGCACCGGCGGCATTCATGGACTTGATGAACCGTGTGTTTAGTGAGTACTTAGGCCAGTTTGTGATTGTATTCATTGATGACATCTTGATATACTCGAAGAACGAAAGAGAACATGAACATCACTTGAGGCTTGTGCTTGAAAGACTAAGAGAGAAGCATGCAACTCTTTGCTAAGTTCTCTAAATGCAAAGTTTGGCTTAAAGAGATTGGCTTTCTTGGGCATGTCATATCCGGATCGGGCATTGCGGTGGACAATGCAAAGATAGAAGCTATCTTGGATTGGGAACAACTCAAGAATGTGAAGAGATACGTAGTTTCCTTGACTTAGCGGGTTACTATCGTAAATTTGTTGAGAAATTCTTCATGTTGTCGTCGCCACCTACGAAGCTCACAAAGAATGGGGGCTATGTTCATATGAGACGGCAAGTGTGAGAAGAAGTTTCTTGAGCTAAAGAAACGGCTTACCGAGGCACCAGTTCTTGCCCTACCCATACAAGGTGTAGGGTATGATATATATAGTGATGCCCATCCAAGGGCTTTGGGTGTGTGTTAATGCAAAACGATAAGGTGATTGCCTATGCTTCTAGGCAATTGCAGAAACATGAGGTGAACTACCCTACCTATGACCTAGAATTAGGGGGCGGTAGTGTTTGCACTGAAAATTTGGAGCCATTATCTCTAGGGCTGGCATTTTGAATCGAAAAACCGACATTTTGAACCGAAAACCCGAAAACCAAACCGAAAACAACCGAACCGCTTTAAAAAAAATGAACCGGGTCGAACTGAACAAAACTGGGACTCAATAATAAGGACCCAAAAAATTGGTTCGGATTCGGTTTATGTGCACAAAATATTGGTTCAAACCGGACCGAACCGACATTTTTATTTAATAATAATAATAATTTTTATTTATAACAATAATAATTAATGAAAGTTTCATAAAGGTATATGATGGAGTATATGGGTCCAGATCCCATGACCCACATACTCAGAAGACTAAGAGCACAGTTGTCATCCAGTGGGCCCTCCGCCGGCCAGATGACACCCCATCGCCCAAAGAAGAGTCAATCCAGAATGTCCTCCCTCGGCCGTGCCTCCCTCGATCGTGCCTCCCTCGATCGTGCCTCCCTCGGCCATATGGCCCTCCATCGGCCGGATAGACCACAATTCAGAATACGGGCGGAGGCCAGGAGTACCGGGGTGCCTCCCTCGGCCGGGTCTCCGTCGGCCAAACGTCCGTCGACTACAAAGGGCTCTCACAACTAGACTCCTTATGTAATCATCCCAATAGAGGTCTTATATTGTAATGGGCCTCCCAAGCCCAAGGCTTGGGACCCCAACCCACTTTTCTCTATAAATACTCCCTTTGGGAGCCATGTAAAGGGTTCGAAAATCATTAATACAAATCACTTCTCTCTCTAGCTCTCACTTCTCTCTATGAGTCAATACTCTATCATTTGGTGCTCTCGTTGAGAGCTAGAACAATCAAGTTAGCATCCTTCGTCGCTACCAAGCACAACTAACTGACTATGAGAAGAGCAAAGTCAAACCGTAACCCTGTCGACAAAACGATCCCTCAGACTCAGGACGGTCGTCCGATCTCAAGTGACGCCACGAACATCGACAAGGTAGGGTATGAGGAGGTCTTTCAGGAGACCATCGACCCCACAGATGACCTTCGCAATCAACTCAACATCAACGCTCAGAACGCCCGCATCGGCCTTGAGAAGAAGCGCACGGAGAAAAGTGACCGTGCATCAGGACAACAGACTACTCCCACTGTTGACCCTCAACTTCAGGCCACACTCTTGGCCATCATAGCCAGCCTAGCTCAGAACCCCACCGTCCTCAGCGCGTTCATACCGAGGAGGGGGGAGAACACCACACCACCGCCCCCACCTCAGCCGTTAGTCATGAAGATTGGCAATGACGATGGGGTTGAGCCCCAGGGCACATCTTCGTCCCACTCCAACCCTGCTTCTCGTCCCCAGTGCGTAGAGCCACGGCCTTCAACAGGCTAGGGGACGCGCATCGTTGGCCAACATCAGAGAGGCTAGCGGGACGGACGGCAGAACGTGAGCTTGGATCACTGGGGAGAGCTTGGGGTCCGTGTCCCGGACAGCGGATCGGCCCCGCCTTGACAAAGGCAAGGGGAAGCTACATGAGGATGACATAAGTCACCAGATCAATGCGGCTTATGCAGCCCGCAACCAAACCCAAGGCGCCGCCACGACCACCAAGCACCCCCGGGACGAGGTCATTGCCCAACTTGAAAGGAGACTCGCTTAGATGGAAGCAAAGCAAATGGCCGAGGCACGTACGGCCGCGGCGTCCAGGGACCCTGGTTTCAACGACCTCTTGCATAAGGTCAGTGCCCTGGAGCAGGAGCTGGCCGACGGACGTGGTGATTCCATCATCCAAATCAGAACAAAAACTCCTTTCACCATGAGGGTGCTCTCGGCCCTGATTCCCGAGAAGTACCGGGGAAGTGCCATCAAGCCCTATGACGGCTGCACAGACCCCCAGGAGCATTTCAGCCGCTATCAGAACAACATGCTGATGCTGAATGCGTCTGATGAGTACCTCTGTCGTTGGTTCCTCTCCACTCTTGATAGATCAGCGTACGGGTGGTTCAACGTGCTGCCCGAAGGAAGCGTGGACTCATGGCAAGATCTTTCCCAACGCTTCCTCACCCACTTCGCCGGAAGGAAGCGCATGAAGAAACATTTCTCCCATCTCCTCTCCGTCAAACAAAAACACGATGAATCACTCCGGTCTTTCATCGATCGATGGACGAAGGAGACAGACGAGGTTGAAGGTGCCGATGAGCGCACCCTCCTCGTCCTCTTCCATGGCGTTCTCCGCAACAGCCACTACGCATAGAGCCTCATCACTGACCCGCTGAGGTCATACACTAAGGCACTCAAGCGAGGGAGCTTGTACGCTGACGCCGATGAGCTCCACTCCCGCAAGAAGGATGGAGGTCAGCCATCAAAGAAGACAAACAATGCGTCGGCTCCAAGCGCATTCTCGGCCGGAGGCCATGTCCGCCAGAGCCGGAAGGAGCGCCCATGGCAGCCGAGGACGGACGTACCAAGGACTCCACTCACACTATGACACCGCTCCCAATTTAAACTTGGATTAATTAATCCATTAGTATTAAAATGTATTTGAAAGTACACATACCAAATTCGACGAGGATGACTAGTCGAGTTCGCGAATATTTATTCACATTGAAAACTAGTTACAAGTATATTAATCATACTAGAAATGATTAATTGATTTAAAATTAATTCCAATTAATTATATTGTGTGTCGGACCCTAAATATTGAGAGTGACTGACTAATATATTCTTGGACCATGCTAAATTAATTAAAAGTCCAAGGATAAGGAAATGGATTACATATGAATGTGTGGGCCGAATAAAAGGTAAAGGATTTGATGGATAAGTGTACCCGTGGGGTATCTATCCGGGGGTTACTGCGGGGAGTAACTAGAGAGAAGTCAGAGCAAAAGTAAGAAAGAGGATATATATTGCTGAGAATGTGTTGAGCGTATTGAACATGAATTACAAATGGGGAAAGGGGTGCTATTTATAGTAGTAATAATTGCCAGACAGGGACACGTGTCATTATTCGGGTGGTCGAGGGGTCACCTCAACGGGGTGGCACTGGCACTCGCATGTGGCCGCATTAAATGCGGTGGTTGGATGTGACGTTTGTACTTGGTACGTTGATCCGTAGCATGTGGGTGGGAGATTCTGTCGAGGAGATGCCTTCGGCCGTAGATGATTGGCCGAAGGCTCTTCATACCGGGGGCCTCTAGGTGCCGAGGGCTCTAGGTGCCGAGGGCTACTATTTTTGCCGCTATCTCCCAGACACTTTGAGGGCTGTAAAGAAGCCGTACTGTAAGTTCATGAGCCTTTGACCAGGGGGGCGAAGGCACACCAGTGTTCGTCGTGGGCTGCTTGGCACTTGGGGCGCTGTGATTTGGACCTGATGTGCTTCCTGGGCCTATTGGGCCTCTGCTACAGTAGTGGGAGTCTATGGACCGGGGGTTCCTGGGCCATATACTCCATCAAGAGTCCCTCACTCCTTTTGCCGAAAGGTACTTGAGGGAAAAGGAGTAATTGCGGTTGTCCTTTGATGCTGCCTTGCTTGTAGCTTGTAAACCTGTGAGAGCTCTGTGTTTGCACGTGATTCTACCGGCGGCAGCCCTGCAGTCCCCCATACTTTGGGACAGAAGGGTCATGTTGCTGCTTTGGGGAGATTTTTGACATTTTGCATTTTTGTGATTTTTCCCGAAGGGGTCCTCCAGTCCCCCACTCCTTGAGGCACATGTAATGTGGTGAAGAGGAGTAGAATAGTGCCCGCTGTCGCATAGGGCCGAGGGTTGATACTTTTCGTTTCATTTTGGGGGATGCCTCGTTAAAAACATCATTAGGAAAAACCCTGTGGGAAAAAATCCTAATGAGGGAAAAAGAGTGCACCGAATTCCCCCAATGATGACTCAAAAAGGTGAAACCTTGGTCTGAGATGAAGGACAAAGTTTATGCCGAAGGCTGCCCTTGATCTGAGGGTGCGTGGTTTGTTTTACCGAAGGCACTTTGTAAATATCCCGGGAGATGCCGAAGGGGAGTCCCTCAATCCATGGGGTTGAAGGCGTGATGAATGTAGGTGGTAGTTGTTGTGTTGCCGAGGGGGTTCTCTAGCTACGACAAGCTGGGGATGAGGGCACCCGAGGGCCTTGTTGTTGTACGTTGAAGGTTGTCCACCTAAGAAGGGTGTTGAGTCCGATGTTCCTGAGGGGTCTCCTTGTTGCGTGGCCGGGGGGGGGGGGGGACAGTTGGTGAAGGCTCCCGAGGGGTCTACCTGTTTGTTAAGCCATGGGCTCTTGATTGAGAAAGCCTGAAGGCACTTGTGATGTTGTATGAGGGGTACCGGCCGGGAGCACCTCCGTGTTTTCAAAATATAGATGTTGCAATCAGACCGTTGGCACATGGAACGTGTAAAAAGTAGTCGTTGGAGAAGACTTCCACGTGGCGTGTGGCCGTTGGTTAGCTTTGGGTGGGCGTCACCGGTTGGCGGAAGGGGCGGCACGTAATGATGGCTTTCGTAACCGGAGGCCCGATTTTGGGCCCAAGCCCGGATCTGGGTGCCTATAAATACCCCAAGGCCAAGGCCATTTTCCTTACGCGATCATACTGTAGCGAAGCTCTGGCCAAATATTTCTAGAGAGAGAAAGTTCCCTTCGGTCAAACCAAGTGCTCAAGGTCAGTTCTTCCCTCGTTCCTCCCTTCAACTGCATACTTAGTTTTTCCTGCCTTAGGTTAAGTGCTAGGGTTGGTTAGGAAGCCTTCGTCCTTTAGCCTACGACCTTTAGTTTTTGAGAATGTCATCTGCAAGCGATTCGCAAGACATCTCGAGGGAGCCTTCAGTTGAGGCGGAAACTTACTCTGATGTTGAGCCTTCGAGCGAGGAGCCGTCAGCGGGTGATGCTGCTGCTGTGGCCATGGAGGTGGAGAAGGACCTCAGGGCCGAGGTCGAGGCCGAGGACTTTGAACAAGTAAACGAGGACGAGGAGATGGCCCTCGCCGTTCAAGTAGCTGAGCAGGATGAGCAAAAAGAGAGGATGAAGGTCACTGTTGCCGTCCTTCCCCCCGTAATGCGGGTGAGGCCAGCACCTCCCGGCCCCTGAACCCGACGCCCCTCAGGGTTGCTCCGGGAAAGAAGAAGAAAACGAAGGTTGCCATTCCCAAGAAGAAGGGTAGCGTCACTGATCAGGGAAGGCCTATCGATCTGCCCGAGGACTATTCCTTCTTAAACACCGCCGCCCTCGAAATCAAGTCGAAGGCTGATATGGCAGAATGTTATGTCACACAATTGCACGTGGGGCCCTCGGGCACAGTAATACTGCCGGGACCAGAAGACCTCCTCTCCCGGGCTCCCGTAGGGTGTATAGGGGTGCATATCCTCTCGGTCTCCATGGGCCTCCGGTTCCCCTTGCACCCGTTTCTTCGTGAGTACCTCCGGTTCGTGGGTCTACTTCCTTGCCAACTCACGCCCAACAGTCATTCTTACATCACCAGTTTCCTTCACCTCTGCCGAACCCGGGGGTGGCCCCCAGCTTGGACCAATTCTTCCAGAGCTTCAATCTCTGCCGAGGGGGCCATACAAACGCCGAGGGGTTTGCGAATTTGCAGCAGGTAGCCCAGTGGAAGCTGTTCACCGAGGCGCCCTCCTCAAATAAAGGCTGGAAGGAGCGATGGTGCTACGTCAGGCAAGTTGAGAGCCCCTTCCCGAGGGAGTTGCGAGACCGTTTTAGGCGGCATGAGAAGATAAGAAGTGCCGCCCTCGAGAAAGATGGCCTTAAGCTTGCCAAGATCCCGGAGGGGCGCAACAAGAACATGACGATCAAGGAGTGCACCCTCGAGGAGGATCTGTATGCCCTCGGCTTCCGGCGGTACCCCTACCTAGGGGAGATAGATGAAAAGTTCCCCCTCCTTGATCAAGCCTTCGAGATCGCCGAAGGTGATTACCGAGGGCCCCTGAGTTTCGTACTTAGGTTATTTTTTTAGTACTTCTGATATATTCCCATGCTTTCTACCCTCCGGGCTTAATTCTTTATTGTTGCTTTGCAGGTGTTGGTATGAATGCGAACGCCCTCTTCGCTCTGAAGAAGAAGAAGGGCAAGGCCCAAGCTCAGAAGAAGGACCCTTCGGGCCAGCAGCCCGTTGAGGCCTTCTTCCAAAAGGAGATACTGGAGCCCTATGATGTGGCCACCGCCGCTGATGTGGCCGGGGGGGGGGGGGGGGGGCACGAAGAAGAAGAAGGGTAGCAAGGGGATTGGGCCCCTTGCCAAGAAGCAGAAGGTTGTCGGGGATGTTGTTGAGAAGGCGGCCCCCATGGTGATTATAGAGGATCGGTCCTCTGCTGAGTCCCCGGCCTCTGCCGCACTGATGGCCCCTTTCAACGACCCTTCGGGGGAATTTCCTCGAGAGACCTTGCAGGTTCCCCTCGTCAAGGGGATTGCAGTGATGTATGGCACAATAGAGCCGAAGGCTTTTCTGGGGAGCATCACCTCGGATTTGGATAGAAAGGCCCTCCGGACCTTTGATGATGAGGCCCTCGAGAACAAGATCCTCTGGTCTTCCCTCACCGTAAGTCTCTTTTCCTCATTCTTATTTTTCATTCCCTTAGTACATCTTGGATGATAGCTTGACTCCCTTGATCATTGTTTACAGGCCTGCATAGCCCTCAGCGAGCAAGCCCGACAGCTGGAAGAATGGCGCCTCCAGAGAGCCCGTCAGACCCACCTTGCTTGATGAAATCAGCAGATGTCAGGGGATTGACGAAGAATGTCAGAAGATCCGTGAATAATTAAAATTACATATTCAAAAACAAAAACCCTATAAAGTTGAAAGGTCCAAATAAATTTTAATTAAAAACTGATATCCTAATTTAGTGAACAAAACAATTCTTCTTGACTCAAATAGTCAATTTTACAACTCAATTTGAGAGGGAAAAGAGTATAAACTATCTGAATTAAAACAGGCCACAATCATCAAATTGGGCAAAGCCAAATATAGGCCCAATATATTAATCCGGCCGGCACTTGGTATCATATAGGCGTACGCAGTATAGGGTTTTATAAAGATTTAAAAACGAAAGATTTCGAAGGGAGACGGAATTCATATTTGGGAGACGGGCAAACGAACACATGCACAACCAAGAATAGTTAGTCTGCTAAGTCAACAATGCCTAAATCCAAGCGTAACAGACCAGGTTAGCGCTACATCTTTGTTTTAATGGTGATTTTTCATGATATCGATCGAAGAATTTGAACTTTTTTCATGAAATTTACTCACAGTTTTGCCTATAAAATTGAAACTCGCCTTGATCTTCTTTGATTTCTTTGTTGTATACTTGATATCAGTGACTCTATCCAAGACGAAGAAGAAGGATAGATCCCACAAAGAGAACATTATAAATATGATCAGGGATTCTGCTGAGAAGCATACTTTCGTTTACGTATTTGGTTTCGAGAACATGAGGAATCTGAAGTTTAAAGAGTTCAGAGAGCAGCTCAAATCTTCTAGCAGGCGAGCTTAAGTCATGCTTTGGCAAAATTTGAGATGTTTAAGTGGTTCGAAATTGAAATTTAACATTTGAGCAAAGCTTTTTATAAGAAAGAAATGTGTCTAGTCCATCTTTTTAAAACTAAGCAAGAATCGTAGTCTGCACTCTTCAACATCGCGTACGACTCTTTAAAAAATTAGTATATGGATATCACGTTTAATTATTTTGAGATGAATGCCATACGTAAGCTGTAACCTGTTTGGCAATTAAAAAGGTTAAAACACTGGTTTATTCAGTTTAGGCTTAATTGTATCGACTCATATACAGATTTTGCGCTATATTCTTGCCAGTTTCAACTATAATTGAATTGCTTGAAGATGTGTGGTCTAAACTCTAAAAAGTAAACTTCCTTTCCATTTTCCTTGTCTTCAGATTTTTTCTTGGTTCAAATAAGGTTATGCAGTTGGCATTAGGTCGCTCAGCTGCTGATGAAATTAAACCGGGTCTTTATAAGATATCTAAGGTACATGTTCATGTATGATTTTTTGCAGGTCTAAACCTTATTTTTAACTTGTTGACCCTGATCTTTGTACAGCTATTACGTGGAGATTCGGGACTTCTATTTACTAATTTGCCTAAGGAAGAGATTGAAAGGTATCTCTTTGCTGGCATCTAATGATGAGTATCCAGTGCATAACTTATTTACTGGACACTGGTTTGAAGAAGATTAACCAATACTTAGCACTTCACTTTCTCAGTGAGACCATCTGGTTAAGAACAAAGTACATTATAAAGATATTTGTAATTTCCCTTTTTATTTTACATTGCCATTTCTAAAGAACTAAACAACTTTAACACATAGTGGGTTGTACGTCTCTCAAATAGTTTAGGCACATGTAGTTTATCCTCCATTTCTTCATATTGTTTGATTTTAATTAGTTCATTCAGACTTTAAAAAACTTTTCCAGATTATTCAACCTTTATGAAGAATATGACTTTGCTAGGACTGGGAGTCTTGCAACAGAAAAGGTATGCCCTAATGTTTATGTGGCACCAGTTTGGTATCCTTTGTCAGAAAATTATGTTTATCCACACACATCTGCGTTTGTTTGAAACCTTTGTACTAGGTTCTATCTTTTATGTTGAACTGTTGAATCCATCTTTAACCTTATAGGTGGAGCTAAAAGAAGGCCCTCTGGACCACTTCACTCATGAGATGGAACCATTTTTGCGCAAGCAAGGAATGCCTGTTCGGTTAAACAAAGGTAGTTACCCTTTTCTTTCTACCTTATTGTGTAAATGTATAATGTATGAATATATGGTTACTATGGAAGATATATAACATTATGTTTCATGTCTACCTAGATTAACAAATTTTGCATCACGCTGCAAACAGGTGTTGTTGAGCTAGTTTCAGACTATGTCGTCTGTGACGGAGGGGAACCTTTATCCCCGGAAGCCTCTCGTATACTGGTTCGTTTTGTCTCTATCCAATCTTACATCTTTCTGTGTTCAAGGTTTATATTTAATAAATACGAATATCACATTTGTATAGTCATGCATCGGTTATTATTGCATATTTTCTCCCAGGTGATCAAGAAAAAATTACATATTTATGACTAATAGAGATTGTTTACAAAAATGTGACTAGCTACTATAGTAGTAACTTAATCATAGTAATTTATGTTCAGTTTTTACTTAAATGACCATGGCACTATAGTGTAGCAACTATAGTCATATTTGTGTAAATAAATTTTATTTTAATAATATTTTTGAAAAAAACTCATCAAGAAATATGTACTACCAGGTTTGTCATTTGTATGACAGACTAGACTGCTACTTATTGGTGCAAATTTTGGTTTGATTTGGCTGCACCCAATCAAAAGTAATTTGAGTGAAAGCTGAAACATATGTAATTTAGTTTTAGTTGGTAATGTTTATCCTAAACTGTATTTTGATTAAAACCTAACTAAAGAAGAGTGAGTAACACATTAAATCCCCAATATAAAAAAAAGATTCCCTAACTGCACTAGACAAACAAACCAGGTCTTGTTTAGATATGGCTATCAATTTCCCACTTTCCCAACCTGTTTTAAACTAAACAATACCGTTTTAAAAACCTGACTGAAGGTCAATTTACCATCCCTATATCTTTGTGCTGGCTTAGGTGGAGCCCAACAGGGATTCAAAGAATAAGAATTCTGAAACATGATAAGAGGCATACTTACTTTCAACTTCTTGTTATGCAGCGTCTGCTTGGCATCAAGATGGCTACTTTTAAGCTACATCTGATATGCAGGTGGAGCCCAGATGAATTTGAAGTCTATAGAGAAAATTTAGAAGATTCTGATGTGGAATCTTCATAGAGAATTTAAAACATGTTCTCTTTGGTAAACATCCTCTTTTGTCTACCAATGATGTGATTTGGAGAATGTTTTGTTAAACGCCTTTAGGCAATTGCAGGCGATGCACTCCGTGGTGTGAGCATCATTTCTGTTTTGGGTCTGACAACCTTTGCTTGCACTAGGGAGTGCTGAATCTTAGAGATGGTGCAATGTAGTACGTTTTTATGTTCTCCTGCAAGAGATTCTCAGTAATGTGTTTTATGCGTTTTTTGTCTTTTATTAGTGTATTGAGTGTTTTGGAGCTAGAGCCAGTTTGTAACCCTAAACTTGAATGATTTCACTACAGAAATTGTGATTGAAACAATAGAATTGATTTTTTGGAAGAAGTGTCTTATATCGAAAATATGGAATAATCTAGTACTTCATACATAATTACATATTTATAACTAAAATAAAATTGTTTACAAAAATGTGACTAGTGACTAGATTCACTGGAGTAGTAATGAAATCATGATAATTTATGTTCAATTTTTAAATTTAATTTATCACATCAATACATTGTAGTAATTATTAGTCATATTTATGTAAATAAGTTTTATTTTAATAATATTTTTGCAAAAACCCATAATATTCACTCTCAATTGTCAACCTTTGAATTAGATTGATAGTTAATCATCTTTAAAGAAGCAATAATGCAATATGATTCAGTTTATCATATAATGAACACAATTGAACATTTGAACTAAAAGTGATCAAAACATACCTTCCATCACTTGACCCAAACTCTTGAGTGTGACTAAAATAAAACAAAAACACAACAAAAAATCATCCTGACCAATGCAAAAACTGAAACGAAAACCAAAACTAGTGGAGCTGAATTGCTTCCCTAGAGGCTAGAACCACAGGAAACTCGAGCTTTTCTTCTTGTGAAGAAGACTATCTCAGAGGGGTAATCAACACTTGCCTCCTCTTCGTTTTTGGCTCATCTAGAGCCATTTCGTCGCCATTTTGATCCTTTTTCTCTTGCTCCTCCTACAGACGTCCTCTCTTCTAGTCACTCGAATCATCCCTCATATGGGTTGTTTCTGCTTCTCCTGCCATACCCTCTTCAGTTTTCGTCAGTATCACTATCCAGGCATCCAGCCATGACTCCCTCCGTTTGTCCAACTTATCACTATCCCGCCTTTACTCAGGGTTCTTTTTGTTCGTTCCTGCCGATGAAATTCCCTCTTGAACCAACCATTTGTTAACAACTGTCGAACGAAGTTTCCCACCTCCCGCTCTAAGCCCAGACCCAAAAGGTTTATTTAGGACCTCATCCCCCTTTTCGTATTCCATCGGGCAAAACTTATTTGCGAGGTCGATAACTTCACACACAAAGCAAAAATTAGGCAAATCTTCATATTAGAAATCCACCCAATAGCCATTCCCCTTTCCTTTTCTGATTGTTGTTCTAGTCTTCAGAGATTTTCCTACATCCAAACAAACTCTAATACACATGTAGGCATCCCATTTTCCTTCAAACTGACTCTTATCCAGGTTACCCCTCTGTCCCAAAAAATTCTTCTCACTTACCATTTTGGGATACCCCAAAAATTTCTACCCATTTTCCTTTTGGAAAGTTTTGTGTGGCTCACATTCATTTATCTTTTTCTTACTTAACCACAACCATACATTTCCAGTTTATTGTTACTTTCTTAATAAGCATGCCAACTAAATCTGGGAAGTATTTTTTGGGACGGAAGTAGTAATAAAATTTCAAACATAATTATCAATCCTTTTCCCCACCTCTAATGTCATAAAGCCATATGACACATTGTGTACTTGAACACATAATTCAGCCATATTTAAAGGGACCCTAAAGGCTATACCCCCTGCTTAATAGTCTTTAGAATCAACAAATTTTGCTCAAACAACCACGGGGCATTCCTCAGAACACAATTCTTATCAACAATATTATAAAAAGTAAAAAGATACATTTTATCCTTGATTTCCTTGATCGAGACTCATCTACCACCGGAAAAATCATTTGATCATTGTCCGCCCTTCCGCCATCTTCACCATCTTCAAAGACCATTTCTTCCTCATCCCCTCTTATATCCAATTTGTCATGCCGATTGACTATGGTCTCCATCTGAGAAATGACCGGTGAGAAGCCTCCACACCTAGCGCCGCTCCTGTGAAGCCTTCGTACAAGACGGAGGCAGAAAAACCTATCCGCACAAAGTCATTGTCGACTTGCGGAGAAACAAAACCTTACGTCGAGGGAGAGATTGCCTTATGAGCTTCATAAGTCAGTCTGACGTTGCTGTAAGATAAAATAAATCTCACCACGCCACTGAGGGAGTTGGAAATATTATTTATATAAGAAACAAGTAGATCAAGTAAGTCACAAAATAATAAATAAACAAATACAATTAAATATTTCTAACACCCCCACAAGGTAGACGTTGGGGGAAGACCAACACGAAGCTTGAAACATAATAATTCAAACAAAGAGCGATGAAGAGTTTTCGAGAAGACATCGGCAAGTTGGAGATATGTCGAGATATGACGTACAACAAGATCCCTAAAAGAGACCAACTCATGAATAAAGTGATAATCTAAATCTATATGCTTAGCAGGTGATGGATAGTCTACCCGGGGGTATGTATCCGAAGGGTTACTGCGGGGAGTAACTAGAGGGAAGTCAGAGCAAGTAAGAGAGAGAAAGTGTAATGAATATATGAGTTCAAAGCGTATTCAAGATGGTTTACAAAGGGGAAATGGGGTGCTATTTATAGTAGCAATAAATGCGAGATGGGAACACGTGTCAAGCATCCGACGGCCGAGGGGTCACATCAACCGGGTGGCATCGGCATTCGCATGTGGCCGCATTTAATGCGGCGGTTGGATGCGACGTTGTACTTGGTACGACGATCCAGGTGCATGTGGAGAGGATATTCTGTCGAGGAAGGTGCCCTCGGCTGTAGATGATTAGCCGGGGGCTCTTCATGCCGGGGGCCTCCTAGTGCCGAGGGCTCTAGGTGCCGAGGGCTACTGATTTTCGCCGTTTTCTCCCAGTGTCTTCGTATGCCTGAAAAAGCCGTTTTGTGAGTATCTGGAGCCTTCGGCCAAGGGGCCGAAGGCACCCCCAGTGTGCATTGTTGGCTGCTTGGTACTCGGGGCGCTGTGATTTGGGCCTGTTGTGCTTCCTGGGCCCATTGGGCCTTGATTAGAGTAGTATGAGTCTATGGGTCGGGGGGTCCCTGGGCCATATACTCGATCACGAGTCCCTCACTCCTTTTGCCGAAAGGTACTTGAAGGAAAAGGAGTAATTGTGTTTGTCCTCTGCCGTTGTTCCGTTGTAGTTTGTAAAGTTTGTGAGTAGTTCGTTGTTTGCATGTTTCTGCCGAGGTCAGTCCCTCAGTTACCCACATTTCGGGACTTGAGGGACCATGTTTGCTGTTGTGGGAGTTTTTTGATATTTCTGTATTTTGATATTTTTCCCGAAGGGGTTCTCCAGTCCCCCACTCCTTGAGGCACTTGTAAAGTGGTGAAAATGAGTAGAGTAGTGCTTGCCTGCAATATGGAGCCGAGGGGTGACGCTTTTTGTTTCATTTTGGGGGGATGCCTCGTTAAAAACCTGACGTGCACTTTGTCACGGTGCGTCAAAATAAATTCAATACTAAACACTTATACGTAGTATAACGTAGTAGAGTTCGTATCCAAAGGGAAAGGAATATTTCTCTTTTTATGATACTTAGTAAATAAAAGGGGGGATTTGGATTGAGTGATTTAATTTAATTAAGAACTAAGATGAACAACCTATATGTGTTTAATTCAAAGATAAAAAGGACTTGGCATTGCTACTTTCCACTTGTTGATATATTTTAGTCGATCATTGTTATATCTATAACTTATTCCCTCTCGAATACTCAATTGGGGAGTATATCCACTTCATCGAGGGTAGTTATTAACAACGACCGTTCATTAATAACCCTTACTATTAATCAAATATAGAACAACGCCTTATACCGATTTAATAGTAGCATTTAATCTTTCTAACTCCTTGCTGAAATCAATTGAGATTGATAACCTCAACACAAGCGGTTTTGGTTTAACCAACAAAATTAATCCCTCTTAAGTTTATTAACCACGACCGTGCATTAATAAACCGAAGTTACTTACTTGTGAAACCATCAGCGATTAACCATCAGTTCGTTGATCGTTTCTAGTAATAATTAATATATGAAACAAAACTAGTTGATCCTTTAAGTAATGTTCAAAATATTAATATGAAATAAGAGTAGGAATTAATTAATATTCAAGGAAGAATATTATTAATGAAGATGAATCCTACTATAATTAATATCAAGATGTTAACTAATTGTCATCTTAGCAACACTCCCCAACATTAATATAGAGGAAGAAAATACCATTCTAACTAATGTCGAGATGTTAACTAATTGTCATCTTAGCAACACTCCCCAACATTAATATAGAGATGGTATTAAGGAAAGAACTATTAATCAATATTCAAGGAAAGAAGTTAAGAAAATAACTCACAACTTTAATAATCTACAAGCTTCAAGAGCAACACCAAGAATGGAAGTTTAGCTCCTCATTTGGAGACTAAAAATAGCTAGAAAAAATATAAAGAAATGATATTCTAAACTGAGCTAAAGAGAATGGAAGAAGGGATGATGAAAAGTGAAGGAAAATGGGGTTATTTATAGGTGTTTTCAACACCTAATGCCGGATACCCGGCCGGGTATTTTGACATACCCGACCGGGTATTTACCAAATCAAATATTTTCCCATGTTTTTGTGTCTTCTGCACGTTCTTTGGTCCGAAATCACTTCATACCCGACCGGGTATATGGAATACCCGACCGGGTATTTGCTAGTTTTGCAGCAGTTTCCTTTGTCACTTCATACCCGGCCGGGTAAAGTCCATACCCGACCGGGTTTTGCACAAAACTCAGGTTTCTTCATCCTTTTTGCTTCCAAACCTATCCTAAACTTATAGCCAAACTAACAACAACTTACAACAAACAATAAAATGCTAGAAATACGATTACAATCAAATGCAAACTAACAACTATAAACTTGCACAAAACTAGTAAATAAACATTACAAACAATAATAAAAATGTATACTTAGGCACTAACAACTAGTGCCTATCAAACACCCCCACACTTGAACCTTTACTCGTCTCGAGTAAATTAACACATGTCCATGAAATTTTCAAAAACCACAAGAGTAGCAGAACAACCATCCAACATTTTCTTCTTCTTTTTTTGATTATCTTCTTGCATAAATGGATATTTTTCTCTCATTCTCTCATTTTGCCTAGGAGCCTTTTTCAGGTTTTCATCCTAGCCTCTCTTTTTATTTTTTGTTTCTCACAACTCACTCATTTTAGCCACTTTTGCTTAGATTGCCCATTTTTTTGGGGGTTTTCAACCTAACTAGCATTTTTTTTTCTTTTATTGTTTTTTTGTTTTTTTTTGAAGAAAAATAATGCAAGTTATAATGTTAAAAAAAATGAGTACATACCAAATGAGTCTCCCCTACACTTTTTTCGAAACATTGTCCCTAGTGTTCGGCACCATGATCGTCGTCGTACCCTCTATAACCACCATCGCCACCAAGACTATGTTCACTGGAGCTAGAAACTCCAAATCGCCCTAATATGAGGGATAATACCACGTCGGTTGTTGTACTAGGTGAGCATGTTGGAGAAGTACCCTTGGTGGTCGAAGATATGTGTTCTTTTTGGTGCTTTTTTCGTTTTTTTTAGTGAATTCCAAAGTTGAGCTTGGGGGGTTAAGGAATTCGGTTTGTAGGGTATTTGGGAAATTTGGTGGGTTTTGTGTGTGTGGGTTTGGAAAGTAGGATGAGGAGAAAAAGAAATGACATTTTGTTTTGGAGGTTTTGGGGTTGGAGAGGATGATGTGGATAAGAAGAATGTGGGGTTAATTTGGATGTTTTGGTTGAGATTGGAGTGGTTTGAAGTTTGGGTGATTGTCAATGGAGGTTGAGGGTTTGAGTTTGGGAGATTAGGGAAGAGAATGGGTGTTTTGTGGGCTGATTTGGGACCAAATCGGACTGAAATCCCGATTACCCGACCGGGTTTTAGTAATACCCGAATGGGTATGCTGTTTTTCGCTTGGCAGTGGCTGTTTTGGCCAAAAACCCGGCCGGGTTTTTGTAATACCCGGTCGGGTATTAGACTATTTTATTGATTTTTTCAGTTTTTTACCCGGTGGCTGTGTTGCCCGGGTATAATCCTTTTGTGCTGTTACCCGACCGGGTGTGGCAAAAATTTTCTAGAGAGAGAAATCTTCCTTCGATCCAATCCTCGTTTCAAGGTCAGTTCCCCACCCGTTCTTCACCATTTTTAGTAAGTTGTGCTCTGTGGCCTTAGATTAGGTGTTAGAACTGTGGATCGTTGCGCTTACCGCTACACTAAAAGCAATCGCTGATAGTGAAGCACGCTCCTCCCCCTTTATAGCACAAGCAAAGCGCCACACGGTCCGATTGCACTGACAGGCTGGCTGTTGCTGGCACCGCATACCCGCGGCCCAACAATCTCCCCCCAGCACCGCCAGCCTACAACTGCGCAGCATGCTGTTGCCAGGGGTCGAACCCGTGACCTTGGCTCTGATACCACTTGTGGATCGTTGCGCTTACCGCTACACTAAAAGCAATCGCTGATAGTGAAGCACGCTCCTCCCCCTTTATAGCACAAGCAGGCTGGCTGTTGCTGGCACCGCATACCCGCGGCCCAACAAGAACTCTGTAGACAGCCCTCGGTGTAGAATCCCTTATTGTAGTATACCAAAATGTCGTCCCAAAGTGATTCGCAAGACATCTCGAGGGAGCCCTCGGTCGAGGATGAAGCCATCTCCGACGTGGAGTCTATAAGTGAACAGCCATCGGTGGACCATGACGCCGCCGTAACGATGGAGTTGCAGAGAGCCCTCGTTGCTGAGGTGGAATCCGAGGGGTTCGAACAAGAATGCGAGGATGAAGAGCTGGCTCTCGCCTGGCAAGTGGCCGAGGAGGAGGCGCATAGAGAGAGCATGAAGGTCACCATTGCGGTACCTCCCCCGGAATGATGGGGAGGCCGGGAGCTCTCGGCCTTTGAACCCGACTCCTCTTAGGGTAGCCCCCGGGAAGAAAAAGAAGACAAAAGCTGCTCCCAAGAAGAAGGGCATCATTGCTGACACCGGGAAGCCGGTTGACATGCCCGAGGGGTACTCGTTTTTGAACACTGCTGCGCTGGAGCTGAGGTCGAAGGCGGATAAGGCCGAATGCTATGTGACCCAGCTTCGTGTGGGGCCCTCGGCGACGGTGATACAGCCTAGTCCAGAAGACGTCCTCTCCCGGGCTCCTGAGGGGTGTATAGCGGTGCACATACTCTCGGTGTCAATGGGCCTCCGGTTCCCTCTGTACCCTTTTTTGCGTGAGTACCTCCGGTATGTAGGTTTGCTTCCCTGCCAGCTCACGCCAAATAGTCACTCATACATCACTGGGTTCCTCCATCTCTGTAAGTCCCGGGGGGTAACACCTAGCTTGGACTTATTTTTTCAAAGTTTCAACTTGTGCCGGGGAGGCCATGCGAACGTCGAGGCTTCGCGAACCTGCAACAGGTAGCTCAATTCAAGCTATTCACTGAGGCCCCCTTCTTCAAACAAAGGGTGGAGAGACCGATGGTGCTACGTGAAGTTGGATGAAAGCCCATTTCCGAGGGAGCTACGCGACCGGTTTATGCGGCATGAGAAGGTGAGGAGCGCCGCCCTCGAGAAAGATGGCATGACTCTGGCTAAGATCTCGGAGGGTCGAAACAAAAATATAGCCATCAAGGAGTGCACCTTGGAGATCGATCTGTACGCCCTCGGGTTCCGACAATATCGTTTCCTGGGGGAAACAGATGAAAAGTACCCGATGTTTGATGGAGCCTTCGGGGGTTCAGGAGGTAGTAGCCGAGGGCATTCAATTTTCGTACTTAGTATTTTTTTTTATTCTCTTTTTGTACTTTGATGTCATTGTTCTTATATTGTTGACCCGTCGGCCTAACCCCTTAATGTTTTGCAGGTATCCCGGTATCCAAGATGAATGTTAAAGGGTTTGCTGGTCTAAAGAAGAAGTCCGCAAAAAATTCGAAGGGGACGGATGCGGGCAGCCAGAAGCCCGCCGGTGATTTTTTTAAGAAGTCCGAGGGCCCGTCGACGGCCCCTGCTATTGATGCCGGCGACGCCGTCGGGAGAGGAAGGTGGTGGCCAAGGACGCCCCCCTTGCTAGCAAGAAGTCAAGAAAGGGGGATGCCACGAAGAAAGATCCCTCAATGGTGATCGTGGACGAGCACTCCACCTCCGGGGCGCATGCGGAGGTGCCGACGGCTGGAAAGCCGATGAGTATGGGGGAGCTACCTCCGGAGATTCTGCAGGTCTCCCTCCCGAGGGGAACAGCCGTGACGAATTGCACGGTCGACCCGAGGGCGCTCCTGAGGGGCATGACCCCTGAAATAGACAGGGCCGCCCTCGGAGCCCATGATGACGTGGCCCTCGAGGACAAGATCCTCCGATCCTCCCTCACTGTAAGTTTCTTCATTGGTATCATTTTGTCTTGCCTTGGGATATATTGCATAGCTTTCCTAACTCCCTTGCATCTTACAGGCTTGCATTGCCCTCGGTGAGCAGACCCGGAGGTTGGAGGAGTGGCGCCTGCACAAGGCCAAGCAGGACGCGAAAATGAAGGAACTCATCCATCAGAACTCCGATGCCATCAGGCAAATGACCAAGCTGGAGGAGAGCCTTCGGCAGATGAAGTTGCGAGTGGAGGCAGCTGATCGGGGCAAGGCCGAAGCTGAGAGGTCCGCAGCTGAGGCCATCAAGAAGGCCGCCAAGGCGGAAGCCGTTGCCAAGGCGCGGGAGGAGGCCATCTCCGGATTTATGGTGGAGGGGTGGAAAGCCGAGGGACACAAGCAGTGGCTGTCCTCAGTTGTGGAGTCGTTCGTTGACGAGCGGTGTGACGGGCCCGACGTAGATTGGCTGTCCCGAAAGGGCAAACAATATTATGATGGGGGTGAGTTTTTTACTCAGGCCCTCATCTACCGGAGGATGGCCCGTCATTTGAAGATCGAGCCGAAGGATTTTGATCCGGCGGCATATGGCATCCCTCCCCTGCAGCTAGACGTTCGTGTTCCCCTCCCTTCGGGTGTCGACAGACCAGATTTAGAGGACACCGAACTGATGAAGGAGGCCGAGGGAGACGATGCAGAGGCTGGAGTAGAGGTCGCTTCAAAGCCTGCTGAGGAAGAAAATGTTGAATGATTTTGTACTTAGATAATTTTTGAACCATCTTTGCAACAAATATTCATGATTCGCCGGCTTCGGCCAATATGTAACAAACATCTCTTGATATTACTTCATGGTCTTTTTTTGAATGGATCAATGCCGGCCTTCGGGCTTTTTGTATATGAGTTTGCTTTTTCCCTTTAAATGCATGCCTTCGTCTTTTCCCTCCTTTGTGTATGAATGTATGCTTGTATGGTGTACTGGCCGGGGGGCAAACCATTAGGACTCAGAAAATTTTCCTAAGTGTAGTTGTATGAGATAGGAGCCTTCGAGTGAATGTGAGAGCCTTCTTGTAGGTGTGCCTTCGGTTGACCGGTCACTTGACAGAGGGCAAATCATTCAGGACTTAGGAAAAATTTCTCTAAGTGTTGTTCAGTACCACGCCTTCGGTCATTTGACCCCTCTGGACGTGAGAATACTTGACCGAGGGCCAAATATGCAGAACTTAGGAAAAAAAAAATTTCTAAGTGTTGTTTCACCAAGTGGCCTTTGAGTAATGTAACCCCCCCGATTTGCATGGGGTAGGAGCCTCCTGGTGACCTCCGTGGGATGGCCGAGGGCCAACCATTTAGGACTTAGAATGTTTTCTAAGTGGTTGAGAATCATTTGGCCTTTCGGCATGGGGAGCCTTCAGGGTTGTAGCCTCTTTAGGCGAGACCTCCCTCGGTCATGACGGTAATCCCGGGGGCACCCACCCTAGGATAGTTTCCTTTCATCCGCGAGCACTGGCCTTCGGTGATATGTAGGAGGTGCCTTCGCTCCTTGAGTAGCATATGGGCCTTCGGGATTTGTCAGGTTCCCCCAATGTGGACTTAGGAATTTTCATAGTCCAAGTATAGTACGAAAAGATAGACGCCCTCGGGAAATGTTTGGGCGCATTCCCTCGGTGTTTTAGTGAAAATGCCAGGGGCAACTGCTGCTTGAAATGTTGTTGGGTGGACTTAGCCAATTCTATCCCTTTAGTTGGATTAGAGCCTTCGGCGGCAGTGACTTGTCCATTTGTTGATGACATCTGTTGAATAGTAGCCTTCGGGGATTAGTAGCTCCCATGCACCAGAGGTGTTCCCGTGGGGAAGCCATCGATATGATGTTGAGATTCCTTGTAACGCCGAAGGATTTCCTGTTGTGATTTGTTGAAGTTGTGTACTCATTGATTTCTCGCTGAGTCTACTCCCCTTCACTCCCTCGTTACTTTTTTTTTTGGTAGTGAAGGGAAGGCTTCAAAAAACTTGGTTTCTTGGTAAGGCTGGGCCTATCGGGAGGCAATAGAATACACCATTAGCTCCCCCCTCGGGTTAACCTTCCGAGTTCCGAGGGGATCGAGGGTCGTTTCTTGGGCATAAGACATAATCCGTAGCCTACCTCCCCTTGGGAAATGGCACGGAAAGCGCCTCAGTTTTGAAAGTCGTCCCCTCGGCGCCAGACGTAATCCGTGGCCTGCCACACCCTTGGGGTAGTGGCGCGGGGAGCGTTTCGGTTTGGAAGTCGAATACAAGGCATATTAGATGCCTGCCAATCCCTGGGGGAAATGGCGCGGAAAGCGTTCTGTTTTTGAAAGTCGAATCCTAGGCATATTACTTGTCTGTCATACCCTTGGGGTAGTGACGCGGAAAGCGTTTCAAGGAAGGGTTTTCATTTGCACACTGGTTGCAAATGGCCAGGGGCACTACGTGCTGCTGGCACCGATAGGTGGCACCTTCGGTATAGTGCGTCCTCGAGGGGTACGGCTTTTGAAACAATACTTTGTGTTTGTTACGGTAAACGGCCTCCGATACTTGGTACCGGGGGGTCTTCAAAAAACACTGGGTGTTATTCTGTTGGTGTTGATGGGGGTGTGCACCCTCGGTACTCGGTACCGAGGGGTCTTCTTTGAAAACACTTGGTGTTTTTCTTCATTTGTCGCAGGTGATTGGGGTGTCTACCCTCGGCACTTGGTACCGAAGGGCCTTCAAAGGAAACACTTGGTGTTTTTCTTCCGCTTGATGAAAGTTGACAAGAGTGCATACCCCCGACACTTGGTACCGAAGGGCCTTCAAAGGAAATATTCGGTACCGAGGGGTCTTCTTTGAAAAACACTTGGTGTTTTTCTTCATTCGTTGTAGGTAGCGGGAGAGTGTACCCCCGACACTTGGTGCCGAGGGGTCTTCTTTGAAAACACTTGGTGTTTTCTCCACCGTTGTAGGTGATAGTAGTGTCTACCCTCGGCACTTGATGCCGAGGGGTCTTGCATGTGATAAGGCCTGGGGCCAGGAACTCGTGCGAGGGCTTGGCCGCTCATAAGGGTCTTGTTTCTTGTCCTTGGTGTCTTCAACATGCCTTCATTCTTTAAAAATTGGAGGCCTTGGGCCATAGAATAATACATTCACTAGTTATGAGGGCTTGGCCACTCTAATGTTATTGATAAAATTTAACTAAGTGATGTACATTCCAATGCCTAGAGACCTCGGTCCCATTGGGGCGTTTGAGTTTGTAAGTCCCTGGTTTGATGACGGCTGCAATGATGTACGGGCCCTCAAATTTTGGTGCCATTTTGCCTCCCTCGGTTGGTTGGCTAGCTTCCCTCCTTCGGAGGACATAGCCCCCCCACTTGGAACTCTCAAAAGCGAACCTTGGCATCGATGTAGCTTTTGACTTGCCTTCGGTAGTTTTCCGCTCGCACGAAGGCTTGCTCTCGGCGTTCTGAAATGAGGTGGAGGTCGAGGGCCATGTTGGCGTCGTTGACTTCGGGGTCATATTGGATCACCCTTCGGGTAGGAAGGGTCACCTCCGTAGGAGCTTTAGCCTCAAACCCGTAGCAAAGGGAGAAGGGTGTTTCACCTGTTGCCCGCCGAGGGGTGGTGCGGTAGGCCCATAAGATGTTATGGAGTTCTTCTACCCAGCCTCCCCCTTCCGCCTCCAGCTTCTTTTTTAGTCCCTCGAGCAAGATCCGGTTGGCGTTCTCTACTTGGACGTTGCCCTGAGGGTAGGCAACGGAGGAGAAGGTGTGTTTGATGCCTCATGCCTCTAGGAGGGCATAGAAGGGGGCTGCCTCAAATTGAGTCCCGTTGTCGGAGATGATTTGTTGGGGGACGCCAAACCTTGTGAGGATGTTCTTGAGAACAAAATGACGGCATTTGGCTTCAGTGATGCTTGCGAGGGGCTCAGCTTCCACCCACTTGGTGAAGTAGTCAATGGCGACGATGATGTACCTGTTGTTGGAGGTACCCCTCGACAGAGGCCCCACAAGGTCTATGCCCCATCGAGCGAAGGGTATGGATGTGCTGATGGGGGCATAGTTGACCGCTGGCCTGTCGGAGGCTTTCTGGAAGTGTTGGCATGCAGTACACCTTCGGGCGAGATCCGCACAATCCTGGGCCATTGTAGGCCAAAAGTAGCTGTGGATTATGAGCCTTCGGGACATGGAGAAGGGTCCCTAGTGAGCTGAGCAAGTGCCACTATGCACCTCGGCTTCATCTTGATGAAGGCACCGAAGTAGCGTCCCGTTGTATGATCTTTTGTAAAGCCTTCTGTCCTCGATGGTGTAGCTGGGAGCCCTCAGCTTTGCTAGCTTGGCATGGGCCTCATCCCCGGGCAGTTGCCCTGTGGTGATGAAGGCGACAATATCTGAGATCCAGTCCTCTTGCCTTTGTTGTATGTGCATGACGGGGCTAGCATGTATGCTGGAGAGGCTGAGCTCCTCGATTTTGGAAATCTTTGAGATATGCTCAGGGGATTCGGCCGAGAGCCTTGATAAAATGTCGGCCTCAGAGTTTTGAGCCCTCGGTATTTGAGTAAGAGAGTGTGCCTCAAATACCTTAAGCAACTCCTCTGCCGCTTCTTTGTACTGCTTCATTCTTCCTTCCTTGGCTTCGTACTCCCCGGAAATTTGGCCGACGACTAACTTGGAGTCGCACTTGACGTGGATCTGTCGGGCCTTCATGTTAGCTGCCATCCGAAGGCCACAGAGGAGGGCCTCGTATTTGGCTTCGTTGTTGGAGACCTTGAAGGAGAAGCGGATTGCATAATAGGTCCGGAAGCCTTCGGGTGAGATGAGAACCACCCCTCCTCCACATGCTTTGATAACGGAGGAGCCGTCGGTGTAGAGGGTCCACCAATCGTCCGAGGGGGCCGAGGGCTCCTCGTCCATGGCCGATCTTGCCGTGCACTCCATCACGAAGTCCGCTAGGGCTTGGCCCTTGATGGCGGGCGTCAGACAGATATCAATGTTGTATTGGCTTAGGAAGACAACCCATTTTACCATTCGGGAGGAGCTGGTGGGGCTCCTCATCAAAGCGCCGAGGGGTTGGTGAGTGAGGACCTAGACCGGGTGAGCTTGGAAGTAGTGGCCCAACTTCTTGACGGTCCAAACGATAGCCAACACCGTCTTTTCCACAGGGGAATATCTGAGTTCTGCTTCCCTGAGGGTCTTGCTGACATAGAAGATGGCATGCTGGACGCCATCTTCTTCCCGGATGAGTACTGAGCCGATGGCCGCCGGGTTAACACCAAGGTAAAGGTATAGGGTTTCCCCTACCTTGGGTTTGGAGAGCACAGGGGGTGAAGATAAATATCGTTTCAGTTCGCCGAAAGCCTCCTGGCATTCTGAAGTCCATTGGAAGCCGACTGTTTTCCTCATGATCTGGAAGAAGGGTAAGGACTTCTCCGCCGATTTCGACAGGAAGCGGTTGAGGGCTGCCAGGCGGTCCGTCAACCGTTGGACCTCTTTCACGTTAGGTAGGGGCTCCATGTTGATGATGGCCTGAATTTTTTCGGGGTTGGCCTCAATACCCCTTCGGCTCACCATGTAGCCTAAGAATTTGCCTCCTTGCACGCCGAAGGTGCACTTCTTCGGATTTAGCCGAAGGTTGAACTTCTGCATGATGGCGAAGATCTCCCGGAGGTCGTCAGCATGGCTGGAGGATTGTTTGCTCTTGACGATCATGTCGTCAACGTAAGCCTCCATGGTGCGCCCTAAGACAGCTTGAAAGACCCTAGCCACCATCCGGGTGTAAGTGGCGCCAGAGTTTTTAGGCCGAAGGCCATCACCAGGTAGCAGAAGATGCCCTCGAGAGTCATGAAGGCTGTTTTTTCGGCGTCTTCCTCGTGCATGAAAATTTGGTGATACCCTCAGATGACATCGAGGATGGACATGATTTCGCACCCCGCGGTCTCATCTACCAATTGATTAATGTTTGGTAAAGGGAAGGGTCCATAGGGCACGCCTTGTTGAGGTCCGTGTAGTCCACGCACATGCGGAAGGTGGGAGGCTTTTGTGCGAGGACTATGTTTGCTAGCCATGAGGGGTATTTCGCCTCCTTGATGTGCTTAATAGAGAGGAGCATGGCGACCTCCTTCTTCACAAATTCCCTCCTCTCGGCCGAGAGGGGTCTTCTCCGTTGTTGTACTGGTTTGGCCGAAGGGTAGACCGAGAGGCGGTGGGTGATGACCCTTCGGCTAATTCCCGGCATGTCCTCCGCCCCCATGAAAAACAATGGAGTAGGCACAGAGGGCGTTGGTGATGTCGGTCTTCAAGTCTTCGGGGAGCTGGGCTCCAATCTTCACGACTCTCTCCGGCTTGGCCGAATTGAGCGCAAAGTCTTCTACGTCCTCAGCCGGTTCAGCCCTCGGCCTCTTCTCCTCCTCTTCAATTGCCCCGGTGATGGTGTCAACACGGAACTCGGTTTTGCTAACATTCTTCGTCACTTGGAGGTAGCAAGCGCGGGGAAGCTTCTGATCTCCCCTCGGCCAAGAGCTTGAGGCAGAGGTGCCTCATGGAGATGATGGCTTCAAGATCCTCGAGGGCTGGTCGGCCGAGGATGATGTTGTGGGCGCAATCGATGTTGAAGACGATGAACTCCACTTCGAGCTTGGCTTTATGGAGCCCGTCGCCGAATAGTACCGGGAGGGTTATGACCCCCTCGGAATCAATGGTGTCACCGGTGAAGCCGGCAAGAGGAGTCTTGATGGGCCGAAGGGACCCCCTCTCCAGATGCAGCTCTCTGAAGGTGCCGATATACATTACATTGACGGAGCTGCCCATGTCAATGTAAGTTCGGTGGATGATGGTGTTGTTGATCTCACTTTGGATCACCAAAGCGTCCCTGTGGGGAGTGGAAGTCAGGGGGAGATCAGCATTGGTGAATGTGATGGGCTCCTCCCTCAGCCGTTTTACGGGGGGCATGTGAGTGACTTCCCCCACGTAAAGTGATTGAGCCCACTTCTTCCGTTGGCTGGTGGAGTCGCCCCCGGTGTTGCCTCCGGTGATCATGAGGATGTGGCGTTTCTTCTCTTGATAGTGGGGGTACTCCTCTTCTTTTTCTTCCAAATTCCCGATTTCCCTCTTTTTGCCGAGGGTGGTGGTGTTTGGGTTAACCCAAGCGTTTGCCTTTGCTGGGTGCCCTCGTGGTGGCCCTTGGTAGGGCGGACCCTGTTGCCGAGGGCTTTGGACAAACTGGGACAGATGGCCCGTTTGTATTAATCTCTTGATGGCCGTGTTCAGCTGATGGCAGTCATCGGTTTTGTGCCCCTGGTGTCGATGGAAACGACAGTAGGGGTACTGAGGGTTGATGGCGTATACCTCCGAGGGTACGCGAGAGTCGCACTCAACTAGGCCCCTCTCCTCGGCAAAGTCGAGGATGACGCTAACGGGGTGCGTCAAAGGTGTCCGGGGGTGCTCCAGGAGAACAGGCTGCGCCCAAGTCTTCGGATTCCCCTTGTAACCTCCCCCGGACTTGGCTGGGCCAGGCCGAGGGTGATCACCGGGGGGTGCCGGTCCCTTGGATTGATGTGAGGGAGCCCCCGACCCCCAGTTGTTTTTGTCGTCTGGCCGAGGGCGCTGCTGGTTGGGGTTGTGGTGGTATTTTTCCACCTCCTCGGCCTCGGCATACCGGTCCCCCCGCTGTAGGGCCCTTATGTAATCGCGGGGAGGTTCGATGATGAGGCTCCTTGAAAGGTTTCCGGTGCGGAGGACGGTTTGCAGGAGGGCCAGGAGGGTTCCGTCATCGGCACCGTCGACTTTATCCGCCTCCGTCCTCCAACGTTCCAGGAAATCCCGAAGGGTCTCATCCTTCTTTTGACTCACCGTTAGTAAATGGGAGAAGTGCTTCCTTGTCCGGCGCCTTCCCGCAAATTGTGTCAAGAATCGCTGGGCGAGTTCTTGCCACGAGTCGATGCAGCCTTCGGGCAATCGGTTGAACCATTCGTAAACCGGCCCCTCTAAGGTGGAGAGGAACCAGCGGCACAAATACTCATCCGATGCCCCCACCATCATCATACTGTTTTGGTACCTGCTATAATGCTCCTGGGGGTCAGTTTTTCCGTCGTAGGGCTTGATGAGTTGCCCTCAGTATTTTTCCGGGATCCGGGCCGCCAATACCCTTGGGGTAAATGGCGTCCGGGTCCGGAGTTGTATGGTGGGTTTCCCAGAGCCCTCGGCTATCTTCTTCTGCATCTCCTCCATCTTGGCCAACATGGCCTCATACTTCAGGTCTGCATGAGGGGCAAAAGCAGTGGCGTGCGCTTTGGTGGCCTCCATCTCGTCAAGCCGGTGCTGGAGGGCCGCAATTATTTCGTCATGGGGGTCCTTCGGGAGGGCCTCCGCCCCCTGCGAACGGACACGGGCCGAGTGGGCTTGGTTGATGTGGTGACGGGCGTCGTCGGCATGGAGGGGTGCCTTGCCTTTTTCCTGAGGGGGACATCTTTCATCCGTCAAGGAAACAGATCCGCCAATTTCCTGAGGCCTTTGGAGCGCCTTCCCCCCGAGGCGGTCTTGGACCCCTCGACGGTCTTGCGCCCCTCCGAGTCTCTCGAGGGCGGAGGTCGGGGGCTGTTCCTTGTTCATGTTGTGGCGGTCCCGGGATTGGACTTCCTGGGAGACCGTGTCTTGGGCCACGACCCTCTCGACGTTCCCAATCCGAAGGACAAGGTTCCCGAGGGGGTGTGGATGAGGGGGAGGCATGATGTTTTCCCCGACCTTAGGTTGAAGGGGAACCAAAGTGCCGAAGGCACCTGGGTTCTGGGTGAGTGTTTGGATGAAGGCGGAAAACGCCGACTGTACGTCGATAGTGATGACCGGAGGGCTAACTTGGTTTTCGCTCCGGTCCTTCTTTTTGGCCTCGATGCCGAGGCAGGCATCGAGGGCATTTTGTTGAATCTGAAGGCGTAGGTCGACAGTTGCCTGTTCCAACCCAGCGAGGGCGCCGCCCACGAGAGCCCTGTTAGAGGCTTCGTGGGCGTTGACATCGCCGAGGGCCAGGTTCTTGTCATCAATGTTCTTGGAGTTAGCACGGGTTGTTCTCACCATTTTGGTAGATGTTTTGCGTTTGGCGAGAAGGAGGGTTTCTTACTTGATTATTCGACCTCTCGACGAGAGCACCAAATGATGGATAGTCTACCCGGGGGTATGTATCCGAAGGGTTACTGCGGGGAGTAACTAGAGGGAAGTCAGAGCAAGTAAGAGAGAGAAAGTGTATTGAATATATGAGTTCAAAGCGTATTCAGAATGGTTTACATAGGGGAAATAGGGTGCTATTTATAGTAGCAATAAATGCGAGATGGGAACACGTGTCAAGCATCCGGCGGCCGAGGGGTCATATCAATCGGGTGGCACTGGCATTCGCATGTGGCCGCATTTAATGCGGCGGTTGGATGCGACGTTGTACTTGGTACGGCGATCGAGACGCATGTGGAGAGGATATTCTGTCGAGGAAGGTGCCCTCGGGTGTAGATGATTAGCCGGGGGCTCTTCATGCCGGGGGCCTCCTAGTGCCGAGGGCTCTAGGTGCCGAGGGCTACTGTTTTTCGCCGTTTTCTCCCAATGTCTTCGTATGCCTGAAAAAGCCGTTTTGTGAGCATTGTTGGCTGCTTGGTACTCGGGGCGCTATGATTTGGGCCTGTTGTGCTTCCTGGGCCTATTGGGCCTTGATTAGAGTAGTAGGAGTCTATGGGCCGGGGGTCCCTGGGCCATATACTCCATCAGCAGGCTTATGAGCAATCAGATTTTGAGCCATGAACAATGCACTTTGGGTCCATTGTTGTCCAAAGCCCTCGGCAACAGGGTCCGCCCTACCAAGGGCCACCACGAGGGCACCCAGCAAAGGCAAACGCTTGGGTTAACCCAAACACCACCCCCTCGGCAAAAAGAGGGAAATCGGGAATTTGGAAGAAAAAGAAGAGGAGTACCCCCACTATCAAGAGAAGAAACGCCACATCCTCATGATCACCGGAGGCAACACCGGGGGCGACTCCACCAGCCAACGGAAGAAGTGGGCTCAATCACTTTACGTGGGGGAAGTCACTCACATGCCCCCCGTAAAACGGCTGAGGGAGGAGCCCATCACATTCACCAATGCTGATCTCCCCCCGACTTCCACTCCCCACAGGGACGCTTTGGTGATCCAAAGTGAGATCAACAACACCATCATCCACCGAACTTACATTGACACGGGCAGCTCCGTCAATGTAATGTATATCAGCACCTTCAGAGAGCTGCATCTGGAGAGGGGGTCCCTTCGGCCCATCAAGACCCCTCTTGCCGGCTTCACCGGTGACACCATTGATTCCGAGGGGGTCATAACCCTCCCGGTACTATTCGGCGACGGGCTCCATAGAGCCAAGCTCGAAGTGGAGTTCATCGTCTTCAACATCGATTGCGCCCACAACATCATCCTCGGCCGACCAGCCCTCGAGGATCTCGAAGCCATCATCTCCATGAGGCACCTCTGCCTCAAGTTCTTGGCCGAGGGGAGATCAGAAGCTTCCCCGCGCTTGCTACCTCCAAGTGACGAAGAATGTTAGCAAAACCGAGTTCCGTGTTGACACCATCACCGGGGCAATTGAAGAGGAGGAGAAGAGGCCGAGGGATGAACCGGCCGAGGACGTAGAAGACTTTGCGCTCAATTCAGCCAAGCCGGAGAGAGTCGTGAAGATTGGAGCCCTGCTCCCCGAAGACTTGAAGACCGACATCACCAACGCCCTCTGTGCCTACTCCATTGTTTTTCATGGGGGGCGGAGGACATGCCGGGAATCAGCCGAAGGGTCATCACCCACCGCCTCTCGGTCTACCCTTCGGCCAAACCAGTACAACAACGGAGAAGACCCCTCTCGACCGAGAGGAGGGAATTTGTGAAGAAGGAGGTCGCCATGCTCCTCTCTATTAAGCACATCAAGGAGGCGAAATACCCCTCATGGCTAGCAAACATAGTCCTCGCACAAAAGCCTCCCACCTTCCGCATGTGCGTGGACTACACGGACCTCAACAAGGCGTGCCCTATGGACCCTTCCCTTTACCAAACATTGATCAATTGGTAGATGAGACCGCGGGGTGCGAAATCATGTCCATCCTCGATGCCATCTGAGGGTATCACCAAATTTTCATGCACGAGGAAGACGCCAAAAAAACAGCCTTCATGACTCCCGAGGGCATCTTCTGCTACCTGGTGATGGCCTTCGGCCTAAAAAACTCTTGTGCCACTTACACCCGGATGGTGGCTAGGATCTTTCAAGCTGTCTTAGGGTGCACCATGGAGGCTTACGTTGACGACATGATCGTCAAGAGCAAACAATCCTCCAGCCATGGTGACGACCTCCGGGAGATCTTCGCCATCATGCAGAAGTTCAACCTTCGGCTAAATCCGAAGAAGTGCACCTTCGGCGTGCAAGGAGGCAAATTCTTAGGCTACATGGTGAGCCGAAGGGGTATTGAGGCCAACCCCGAAAAAATTCAGGCCATCATCAACATGGAGCCCCCACCTAACGTGAAGGAGGTCCAACGGTTGACGGGCCGCCTGGCAGCCCTCAACCGCTTCCTGTCGAAATTGGCGGAGAAGTCCTTACCCTTCTTCCAGATCATGAGGAAAACCGTCGGCTTCCAATGGACTTCAGAATGCCAGGAGGCTTTCGGCGAACTGAAACGATATTTATCTTCACCCCCTGTGCTCTCCAAACCCAAGGTAGGGGAAACCCTATACCTTTACCTTGGTGTTAGCCCGGCGGCCATCAGCTCAATACTCATCCAGGAAGAAGATGGCGTCCAGCATGCCATCTTCTATGTCAGCAAGACCCTCAGGGAAGCAGAACTCAGATATTCCCCTGTGGAAAAGACGGTGTTGGCTATCGTTTGGACCGTCAAGAAGTTGGGCCACTACTTCCAAGCTCACCCGGTCCAGGTCCTCACTCACCAACCCCTCGGCGCTTTGATGAGGAGCCCCATCAGCTCCTCCCGAATGGTAAAATGGGTTGTCTTCCTAAGCCAATACAACATTGATATCCGTCCGACGCCCGCCATCAAGGGCCAAGCTGTAGCGGACTTCGCGACGGAGTGCACGGCAAGATCGGCCACGGACGAGGAGCCCTCGGCCCCCTCGGACGATTGGTGGACCCTCTACACCGACGGCTCCTCCGCTATCAAAGCATGTGGAGGAGGGGTGGTTCTCATCTCACCCGAAGGCTTCCGGGCCTATTATGCAATCCGCTTCTCCTTCAAGGTCTCCAACAACGAAGCCAAATACGAGGCCCTCCTCTGTGGCCTTCGGATGGCAGCTAACATGAAGGCCCGACAGATCCACGTCAAGTGCGACTCCAAGTTAGTCGTCGGCCAAATTTCCGGGGAGTACGAAGCCAAGGAAGGAAGAATGAAGCAGTACAAAGAAGCGGCAGAGGAGTTGCTTAAGGTATTTGAGGCACACTCTCTTACTCAAATACCGAGGGCTCAAAACTCCGAGGCCGACATTTTATCAAGGATCTCGGCCGAATCCCCTGAGCATATCTCAAAGATTTCCAAAATCGAGGAGCTCAGCCTCTCCAGCATACATGCTAGCCCCGTCATGCACATACAACAAAGGCAAGAGGACTGGATCTCAGATATTGTCGCCTTCATCACCACAGGGCAACTGCCCGGGGATGAGGCCCGTGCCAAGCTAGCAAAGCTGAGGGCTCCCAGCTACACCATCGAGGACGGAAGGCTTTACAAAAGATCATACAACGGGACGCTACTTCAGTGCCTTCATCAAGATGAAGCCGAGGTGCATAGTGGCACTTGCTCAGCTCACTATGGACCCTTCTCCATGTCCCGAAGGCTCATAATCCACAGCTACTTTTGGCCTACAATGGCCCAGGATTGTGCGGATCTCGCCCGAAGGTGTACCGCATGCCAACACTTCCAGAAAGCCTCCGGCAGGCCAGCGGTCAACTATGCCCCCATCAGCACATCCATACCCTTCGCTCGATGGGGCATAGACCTTGTGGGGCCTCTGTCGAGGGGTACCTCCAACAACAGGTACATCATCGTCGCCATTGACTACTTCACCAAGTGGGTGGAAGTTGAGCCCCTCGCAAGCATCACTGAAGCCAAATGCCGTCATTTTGTTCTCAAGAACATCCTCACAAGGTTTGGCGTCCCCCGGAAAATCATCTCCGACAACGGGACTCAATTTGAGGCAGCCCCCTTCTATGCCCTCCTAGAGGCATGAGGCATCAAACACACCTTCTCCTCCGTTGCCTACCCTCAGGGCAACGTCCAAGTAGAGAACGCCAACCGGATCTTGCTCGAGGGACTAAAAAAGAAGCTGGAGGCGGAAGGGGGAGGCTGGGTAGAAGAACTCCATAACATCTTATGGGCCTACCGCACCACCCCTCGGCGGGCAACAGGTGAAACACCCTTCTTCCTTTGCTACGGGTTTGAGGCTAAAGCTCCTACGGAGGTGACCCTTCCTACCCGAAGGGTGATCCAATATGACCCCGAAGTCAACGACGCCAACATGGCCCTCGACCTCCACCTCATTTCAGAACGCCGAGAGCAAGCCTTCGTGCGAGCGGAAAACTACCGAAGGCAAGTCAAAAGCTACATCGATGCCAAGGTTCGCTTTTGAAAGTTCCAAGTGGGGGGCTATGTCATCCGAAGGAGGGAAGCTAGCCAACCAACCGAGGGAGGCAAAATGGCACCAAAATTTGAGGGCCCGTACATCATTGCAGCCGTCATCAAACCAGGGACTTACAAACTCAAACGCCCCAATGGGACCGAGGTCTCTAGGCATTGGAATGTACATCACTTAGTTAAATTTTATCAATAACATTAGAGCGGCCAAGCCCTCATAACTAGTGAATGTATTATTCTATGGCCCAAGGCCTCCAATTTTTAAAGAATGAAGGCATGTTGAAGACACCAAGGACAAGAAACAAGACCCTTATGAGCGGCCAAGCCCTCACACGAGTTCCTGGCCCCAGGCCTTATCACATGCAAGACCCCTCGGCATCAAGTGCCGAGGGTAGACACTACTATCACCTACAACGGTGGAGAAAACACCAAGTGTTTTCAAAGAAGACCCCTCGGCACCAAGTGTCGGGGGTACACTCTCCCGCTACCTACAACGAATGAAGAAAAACACCAAGTGTTTTTCAAAGAAGACCCCTCGGTACCGAATATTTCTTTTGAAGGCCCTTCGGTACCAAGTGTCGGGGGTATGCACTCTTGTCAACTTTCATCAAGCGGAAGAAAAACACCAAGTGTTTCCTTTGAAGGCCCTTCGGTACCAAGTGCCGAGGGTAGACACCCCAATCACCTGCGACAAATGAAGAAAACCACCAAGTGTTTTCAAAGAAGACCCCTCGGTACCGAGTACCGAGGGTGCACACCCCCATCAACACCAACAGAATAACACCCAGTGTTTTTTGAAGACCCCCCGGTACCAAGTATCGGAGGCCGTTTACCGTAACAAACACAAAGTATTGTTTCAAAAGCCGTACCCCTCGAGGACGCACTATACCGAAGGTGCCACCTATCGGTGCCAGCAGCACGTAGTGCCCCCAGCCATTTGCAACCAGTGTGCAAATGAAAACCCTTCCTTGAAACGCTTTCCGCGTCACTACCCCAAGGGTATGACAGACAAGTAATATGCCTAGGATTCGACTTTCAAAAACGGAACGCTTTCCGCGCCATTTCCCCCAGGGATTGGCAGGCATCTAATGTCACGCCCCGGACCTAGCCGGACACGTCAACAACCCGCCGTACAGTACGAATAGCCAACCGCAGTCCAACTCATCCATACTATACAAGGCGTCATGAATATCATTCACACATAGTACATCCATAAACAAACATAATGTAAATCATTCATTTAAAACAGCGGAAACAACATTACAAGTGTTCAAGCCACACTTGGCAAACATGGGTATACAAACCCCCGAAATGTATATTCAGAAAATAATATCCATGAGCATTATTCATATTGTTTTCAAAACAAGAACGGAAGAAGCACGAACCAAGTCTTCTTCTCAGAAACTTCCCGAAACAGCGGCTGGTAGTAGCAACCTTCAAGTTCTACCTGAAATTGTGAGGTGGCCTCCCCCGTGAAGGGGAGGTCAGTACATGGAAGCATTTGACAAGTACAATGACAACTATACTAAGTATAATCGAAGTTTAAATCTCTGAGGCCCCCAATCTAGAGAATTATTACATTATAGTTAATACGTTCATTTAGTATCAATTCATCATTATTTACTACGGTCTAGAGCCCAGCTCATAATCACCGTTATCTACTACGGTCTAGAGCCCCGCTCAAAATCACCGTCATCTACCACGGTCTAGAGCCCAGCTCATAATCACCGTCATCTACTACGGTCTAGAGCCCAGCCCATAATCACCGTTATCTACATCGGTCTCGAGCCCGGCTCATAATCACCGATTCTTTATAATTCAAATTCTTAGGATCTAATTCATCCATTTCTCAACTAACATTTCCAGCTAATGTTTCAATGCTAGTTATTTATTTATTCCAATATAATTCTTCCTTCATGCATGATTGGCCTTAATATCAAGTATCACTTTTATACCTTCATGACTTCTTCTCATGGTATCAAAGTATACTATCTCAAATAAAATTCATGGTTGGTACAACCATCATACACTCATATTCATAACATCTAAACATACACAATTTATTCATAAATTTGTATATCATGCATACTATACTTATAATCAATAGTAGTTTTATTTAGGCATTATTAACCATTAACAACCCATGCACATCACATTTGTATTCACTTAGGAAATCCTATGAAATTAACCCAAAGATTATAAGCAACATAGTCGGTCATCCTCACCTTAATTAAGCTTAAGCGCGTTCTACGCTTCTCGATTGAACTTTGACTAATTTCGGCGAACTTTGACCAACTCCGGCGAACTTTGACCAACTCCGGCGAACTTTGACCAACTCCGACGAAACTCCGGCGAAGCTCAAAAATACTTTAAATCAAGTTCCTAACAAGGTTTTATCATCACAAAACCCATATCAACACAAATAACCTATAAAAGTTTATTTTCCGGCAAACCGGACGATTTGGCTTCTAAGTCCGTTCTTGGACATAGAACCACTTTCCAACCCATAAATCCATACTTAGAACATGGAGAACCATCCCAAGGGTTCTTCATATGATAAATATGCCTCATGGTAGAAGAAGAATAAAGGGAAAGCTATGGCAAGGTGATTACCTCAATTTCCACACTTTCCTACACCTTTTTCCTTCTCCAAGCACTCCTCTTTGGATCCTCTATCTTGAGCTCGAATTTGGGTGTGAAAATGAAGAGTTTCAGAGCTCCTCCTTGCTATCCTAGGGTGCTGCTACGAGTGGGTGGATGTGGTGAGGTGAGAGGGGTGGTTTTTGTCTCATTTAGACAAATGAGTGAAGGGATGGGGTCTACTAAATGTCAAAGGGTGTCTCCCCCATCCTATCAATTGTTATTCAGCCAACTTAGCACTCATCTAGACCCCAAGGGTTGACAAATTCGTGGGGTGGCCCCCACCCATGTGGGAGGTCATCCTAATTTGTCCCAAACTGTACAATTTGCCCCGAAAGTAGTATTTTCCGGACTGTTTTAGATATATTTTATTTTATCGGGTTGAATAAATATATTACGTGTTCTTAATCATTATAACATTTAGAATGAATATGCATTCCCCAACTTTAATTTATAAGTCTCCAAAATCCAATTTCGGGCTTTTATCTGATAAATTTATCGATATCGGTATTTGGGCCTCTATTGACCAATCGGTCAACTCTGGGCCTTTCCATGGACCAAATGAAGTATCCACCATCCTATAAATATTTTCTAGACCCAGATGAATATAATATGTGGTCCCGATAATATCGGGCGGTCCCCACTCCCGATGTGGGCCCCACGTGCATTTTACTATTCACGCGAAAAAAATTAATACAAATTCACAACCTCGTAAATTCACTAAAAATTTCATAGGGTTCGATAAATTGTTCGCTTAAAGATAAATACATTTGGGGACGGTGTTACAAGTTCACCCCCCCTTATTTGGGATTTCGTCCCCGAAATCCGCGTGTCTAATCGAAAAGGAAAGGGTACTGCTCCCTCATTGAGACCTCAGTCTCCCAGGTTTCTTCTTCGACTCGATCACTCCTCCAAAGGACCTTTACCATAGGAATCTCCTTGTTCCTCAGTTTCTTTACCTGTTGACCCACAATCTTCACCGGTTCCACCGCATATTGTAGGTATTCACGTATCTCTACCGGTGGTTTCTCAAGGATATGAGACGGATCTCGCACGTATTTCTTGAGCATTGATACATGGAACACGTCGTGTATCTTCTCAAGTTCTGGCGTCAATTTGATACGGTAAGCCACGACCCCTATCCTTTCGAGGATTTCAAATGGGCCAATGTATCGGGGGTTAAGCTTTCCCCTCGATATAAATCTGATGATACCTTTCCAAGGAGAAATCCTTAGAAAGACCTTATCACCGACCTCAAACTCCAATGGCCTGCGTCGTTTTTCAGCATAACTCTTTTTCCGATCTTGGGCAGCCTTGAGTCTATCCTGAATGACTTTCACCTTAGCCTTGGTGATTTCGACAAGTTCAATCCCCTCGAGCTTGGCTTCGCCAACCTCGTCCCAACACAACGGTGTTCTACATTTCCTCCCATACAATGCCTCGTATGGAGGCATGCCAATACTCGCCTGATAACTGTTGTTATAGGCGAACTCGACCAGAGCCAAATGCTTGTCCCAACTCCCTTGGAACTCCAGAGCACATGCCCTAAGCATATCTTCCAGAATCTGTATCACCCTCTCGGATTGCCCATCCGTCTGTGGGTGAAAGGTTGTGCTAAACTTTAGCTTCGTACCCAAAGATGCTTGAAATTTTGGCCAAAATCGGGATGTGAAACGTGGGTCCCTATCTGAGACAATGGATATCGGAACTCCATGCAGTCTCACAATCTCCTCCGTGTATAGCTTTGCCAATCTTTCAAGAGGATAAGTAATGTTGATAGGCAAAAAGTGTGCACTCTTGGTGAGCCTATCAACCACTACCCATACTTCATCATAGTTGTTCACTGTTCGTGGTAGCCCCACCACGAAGTCCATGGTCACGTGCCCCCACTTCCATTCTGGAATGGTAAGTGGTTGCAAAAGTCCCGCCGGGTGCTGATGTTCCGCCTTGACTTGTTGGCAAGTAAGGCACCAACTCACGTACTCTGCGATATCCCTCTTCATACCCGACCACCAGTAACTTTCCTTCAAGTCTCGGTACATTTTAGTACCTCCCGGATGCATGGCATACGCCGAAGAGTGAGCCTCCTCCAGTATAGACTTTTAGAGCTCCTCATTCCTTGGTATGCATACATGGCCTTTAAACAATAAAAGACCGTCATCACGTACTCGAAAGTTCTCAACAGGTCCCTCAAGGATCCGTCCACGGATCTTCTGACATTCTTCATCAGTGGCCTGACATCTACTGATCTCACTCAGCAATGTAGGCCTAACCTCGAATCTAGCAATGAGGACCCCACTCGTGGACACCTCCACTTGTGCCCTTAACGAGCGTAGACACGCGAGTAACGTCCCTGATGTACTCTTTCTGCTCAGTGCATCGGCTACTACATTGGCCTTCCCGGGATGATAGTCGATGATCAAGTCATAGTCCTTGATCAACTCCATCCATCTCCTTTGTCTCATATTCAACTCTTTTTGAGTGAATACATACTTCAAGCTTTTGTAATCGGTGAAAATGTGACACGTCTCCCCATAGAGATAATGCCGCCAAATCTTCAGTGCAAACACTACCGCTCCCAACTCTAGATCGTGGGTAGGGTAGTTTGCCTCGTGTTTCTTCAATTGCCTTGAAGCATAGGCAATCACCCGACCGTTTTGCATTAGAACACATCCAAGCCCTTGGATGCTAGCGTCACTGTATATGTCGTACCCTATCCCTTGTGTGGGTAGAGCGAGGACTGGTGCTTCTGTAAGCCGTTTCTTTAGTTCGAGAAACCCTTTCTCACAATTGTCGTCCCATATGAACTTGGCCCCTTTCTTTGTGAGCTTTGTCAATGGAGACGCCAATACAGAAATTTTTTCAACAAACTTACGATAATATCCTGCTAAGCCGAGGAAACTACGTATTTCTTTCACGTTTTTGGGTCTCTCCCAATTCATAATGGCTTCTATCTTGGCTTTATCCACCGCAATGCCCGAACCTGACACGACATGCCCGAGGAACCCGATCTCTTTGAGCCAAAACTCGCATTTAGAGAACTTGGCAAAGAGTTGTTTTTCCCTTAGCCGTTCAAGTACAAGTCTCAAATGATCTTCATGCTCCTCCTCACTCTTGGAGTATATCAAAATATCGTCAATGAATACTATCACGAATTGATCTAAGTATTCACTGAACACACGGTTCATCATGTCCATGAATGCCGCCGGTGCGTTGGTTAGACCAAATGACATCACCAAAAACTCGTAGTGACCATACCTAGTACGAAATGCACTCTTTGGTATGTCACTCTCCTTGATCTTCAACTGATGATACCCCGACCTCAAATCGACCTTTGAGAATACCATTGCCCCTCGAAGTTGATCAAACAAGTCATCAATCCTCGGTAAAGGATACCTGTTCTTACTTGTGACCTTGTTCAACTGTCGATAGTCTATACACATTCTTAGTGTACCATCTTTCTTCTTTACGAAGAGTACGGGTGCTCCCCACGGTGAATGACTGGGTCTTATGAACCCGTTGTCCAATAGCTCTTGAAGTTGAACCTTCAACTCTTGAAGCTCGGCCGGTGCCATTCGATAAGGAGGAATCGAAATGGGTTTGGTTCCCGGCTCAACTTCAATCACGAATTCGATCTCTCTATCGGGTGGAAGCCCCGGTAAGTCCTTTGGAAAAACGTCCGGATAGTTGCACACGACACGTACATCATTGATGTCAACTTCTTTCTTTGTGTCGTCCACCACATACGCGAGGTATGCGTGGCATCCCTTCTTTATCATCTTCCGTGCCCTCATCACGGATATGATACAAGCTCGAGATTTTCCACGATCTCCCTCAAAGCGTAACAGGTTTCCTTCATCATCTTCAAGCTCTAGTATCTTGGTGTAACAATCTACTCGGGCACGGTGCTTCTCGAGCCAATCCATCCCTATGATGGCATCGAACTCCAACATACCTAGAGGTATGAAATCACAAGTCAAAAGTTGACCCGTCACTTCCACCTCGCATGATGGATAGTAATGATTCCTCTCCATGTCATCTCCCAATGGTGTGGAGACTAACAGAGTTTGCGTCATTGGTGTCAATGGCACGTCAAGACCTTCGGCGAACGCCTCACTCACAAATGAGCGTTGTGCCCCGGTATCGATGAGGATCCTCGCACTCCTACCGTTGACCTTTAATGTCCCTACATTTATTCGCCATGTAAGATACACCTTCAATGTTTTTGGGGCCCTTTTTAGAGGTTATTAGGTTTACATTAATATTTGGAATCAAACGGGGGTCCGATCGTAGAAGAACGGAGCGAAAAAATCGTTTTTCGGGCGACGGGGGTCTACGCACGATCGTGCGTGGGGCACACACGGTCGTGCGTGCGTGAAATACTCGGACCCAGCCACTGCCGACTACGCACGATCGTGCGTCCACGCACGGCGCGCGCGGTCGTGCGTTTTGCGTGAAACTGACCCCGGAGTCACTGCCCCCTACGCACGATCGTGCGTCCCTTGTTTCAGCCGGTTTAAGCCTGACCCCCCCCCCCCCCCCGGTTTGACCCCGGGGCGGCCCACACTCGATCCCTACGACTTATATGTTCAAAAAAATGCTTGGAACACAGAAAATAAGTGTATTACCTGCGACGGAGTCCGGGTTAGCTCGAGCATCTGCTTCCGTCATCGCATAAACTCTAGCTTGAGTTCTTCCTTGATTCACGGACGGTGCATTGCTCGTGCTCGCTCCCCCTGGCCCACACTGGCATGAGATGCTCCGGCCCGGTTCCTACTTGCCGTGGTAGCGCCGCTTGGTCCTGACCCCCGGTCCCCACCAAGTTGAGGGCAGTTTGGCTTAATATGCCTTGTACTCCCGCATTGGTAGCACCGTGGTGGATCACGACACTTACCGGCGTGGTTCCTGTTGCAATTCCTGCACCTGGGCGTCATTGGGGCTTGTGAGCCCGAGTAGTGCCCGCTCATGGCCGGGTTTCCCTTGGATGGTGCTGCCGGTGCCCTGAACGATCCACCTCCCCCATGGTTCCCCTTCTTGTTGGGACCTTGGGGGCCATGGCTTTCCCACTTTCTTTTCTTAGCCTCTTCGGCATCTCTCTCCTCCCATTGCTTTTCTCCTTTCAACCCTTGGGCGACCACTTGGCTGAAAGTCATGTTGGGCAATTGAGTTGCCCTGTCGCGTATCTCCAAGTCCAAGGCCTCCCAAAAATGATTCACCATTCGGTTTTCATCACAAGCATACTCCGGTATGTGATCAGCAAGGTCTCTGAACTTGTTCTCAAGTTCTTTCACCGTCATGTTACCACCTTGGGTTAGGAGAGTGTATTCCCTCACCTTGGCGTTTACTTCGAAGTCAGAGTAGTACTGGGTAAAGAATTCTTGTCGAAAATCCTCCCATGTAACAGTTCCGCCATACTTACCCTTGGTTCCATCCCACCATTTGGATGCCAACCCTTCGAGTAACCTTACCGCGATTCTCAGTTTAAAATCGGGGGTGAGCTGCATGTCAAGGGTTGCCTCGTTCAGCCTCTTGATCCACTGTGCGGCAACCGAGATGTCTCCCGTCCCATCGAACGGTTTGCACCCTAAGTCCCTCGCCTCTTTGATGTATTTGGAGATCCTTATGGCTGGACCTCCATCGCCTCGACTTCCATGTGCTTCCACATGGGTCCTCGAATCGCAATAGCTCCTCCCTCTTGAAGCCCCGCCCGAAGGTTGCCCTGCACGGTGCCTTCGGCGTGCCCTCCTTTCTTCTCGCTCCCGATGATACTGTTGGAGCAGCGCTTCGATCCTGGCCAATGAGCCACTTTCCTCCTCATCACTCACATCATCATCATTCCCTTCGTAAGGGGTCTCAACTGGCTCAGTCCCCGACTAGTAGGTTGAGTCCTCATAGGACCAATAGGTCTCACTTTCGGTATCGACGTGGCCATCGCTCACGGTTTGACGTTGGCCTCCACGGCCCCTTCCTCTTGATCCCCTAGAGGACCCCCGGCTACCGCGCTCGGACCCACCCGGTGCACGGCCCAACGGGTTCCTTCTAGTGATCCTTCCAACTGGTTCCATTTCTGAAAGAAATTAGAATGCGTCATTAGACTCGTATCGAATGTCAAAATGACGGACGGGTACTTAAAGACATCCTTATGCTCAAATCACCGTCATACCAATTGTTAAGGGTACCATCTTAACAATTAGAGGCATTGCAACTCAAGTACCAAAAGTCCTATAAGTACAAAACCTTATGCTCATGGTTTTCAAATTCATTTTCAAAAAGAAATTTTGAAGCTTCATTATGATGTTTACGGACTAAGGCTCTGATACCAATTAAATTGTCACGCCCCGGACCTAGCCGGACACGTCAACAACCCGCCGTACAGTACGAATAGCCAACCGCAGTCCAACTCATCCATACTATACAAGGCGTCATGAATATCATTCACACATAGTACATCCATAAACAAACATAATGTAAATCATTCATTTAAAACAGCGGAAACAACATTACAAGTGTTCAAGCCACACTTGGCAAACATGGGTATACAAACCCCCGAAATGTATATTCAGAAAATAATATCCATGAGCATTATTCATATTGTTTTCAAAACAAGAACGGAAGAAGCACGAACCAAGTCTTCTTCTCAGAAACTTCCCGAAACAGTGGCTGGTAGTAGCAACCTTCAAGTTCTACCTGAAACTGTGAGGTGGCCTCCCCCGTGAAGGGGAGGTCAGTACTTGGAAGCATTTGACAAGTACAATGACAACTATACTAAGTATAATCGAAGTTTAAATCTCTGAGGCCCCCAATCTAGAGCATTATTACATTATAGTTAATCCGTTCATTTAGTATCAATTCATCATTATTTGCTACGGTCTAGAGCCCAGCTCATAATCACCGTTATCTACCACGGTCTAGAGCCCCGCTCATAATCGCCGTCATCTACCACGGTCTAGAGCCCAGCTCATAATCACCGTCATCTACTACGGTCTAGAGCCCAGCCCATAATGACCATTATCTACATCGGTCTCGAGCCCGGCTCATAATCACCGATTATTTATAATTCAAATTCTTAGGATCTAATTCATCCATTTCTCAACTAACATTTCCAGCTAATGTTTCAATGCTAGTTATTTATTTATTCCAATATAATTCTTCCTTCATGCATGATTGGCCTTAATATCATGTATCACTTTTATACCTTCATGACTTCTCCTCATGGTATCAAAGTATACTATCTCAAATAAAATTCATGGTTGGTACAACCATCATACACTCATATTCATAACATCTAAACATACACAATTTATTCATAAATTTGTATATCATGCATACTATACTTATAATCAATAGTAGTTTTATTTAGGCATTATTAACCATTAACAACCCATGCACATCACATTTGTATTCACTTAGGAAATCCCATGAAATTAACCCAAAGATTATAAGCAACATAGTCGGTCATCCTCACCTTAATTAAGCTTAAGCGCGTTCTACGCTTCTCGATTGAACTTTGACTAATTTCGGCGAACTTTGACCAACTCCGGCGAACTTTGACCAACTCCGGCGAACTTTGACCAACTCCGACGAAACTCCGGCGAAGCTAAAAAATACTTTAAATCAAGTTCCTAACAAGGTTTTATCATCACAAAACCCATATCAACACAAATAACCTATAAAAGGTTATTTTCCGGCAAACCGGTCGATTTGGCTTCTAAGTCCGTTCTTGGACATAGAACCACTTTCCAACCCATAAATCCATACTTAGAACATGGAGAACCATCCAAAGGGTTCTTCATATAATAAATATGCCTCATGGTAGAAGAAGAATAAAGGGAAAGCTATGGCAAGGTGATTACCTCAATTTCCACACTTTCCTACACCTTTTTCCTTCTCCAAGCACTCCTCTTTGGATCCTCTATCTTGAGCTCGAATTTGGGTGTGAAAATGAAGAGTTTCAGAGCTCCTCCTTGCTATCCTAGGGTGCTGCTACGAGTGGGTGGAGGTGGTGAGGTGAGAGGGGTGGTTTTTGTCTCATTTAGACAAATGAGTGAAGGGATGGGGTCTACTAAATGTCAAAGGGTGTCTCTCCCATCCTATCAATTGTTATTCAGCCAACTTAGCACTCATCTAGCCCCCAAGGGTTGACAAATTCGTGGGGTGGCCCCCACCCATGTGGGAGGTCATCCTAATTTGTCCCAAAGTGTACAATTTGCCCCGAAAGTTGTATTTTCCGGACTGTTTTAGATATATTTTATTTTATCGGGTTAAATAAATATATTACGTGTTCTTAATCATTATAACATTTAGAATGAATATGCATTCCCCAAATTTAATTTATAAGTCTCCAAAATCCAATTTCGGGCTTTTATCTGATAAATTTATCGATACCGGTATTTGAGCCTCTATTGACCAATCGGTCAACTCTGGGCCTTTCCATGGCCCAAATGAAGTATCCACCATCCTATAAATATTTTCTAGACCCAATTGAATATAATATGTGGTCCCGATAATATCGGGCGGTCCCCACTCCCGATGTGGGCCCCACGTGCATTTTACTATTCACGCGAAAAAAATTAATACAAAATCACAACCTCGTAAATTCACTAAAAATTTCATAGGGTTCGATAAATTGTTCGCTTAAAGATAAATACATTTGGGGACGGTGTTACATCTAATATGCCTTGTATTCGACTTCCAAACCGAAACGCTCCCCGCGCCACTACCCCAAGGGTGTGGCAGGCCACGGATTACGTCTGGCGCCGAGGGGACGACTTTCAAAACTGAGGCGCTTTCCGTGCCATTTCCCAAGGGGAGGTAGGCTACGGACTATGTCTTATGCCCAAGAAACGACCCTCGATCCCCTCGGAACTCGGAAGGTTAACCCGAGGGGGGAGCTAATGGTGTATTCTATTGCCTCCCGATAGGCCCAGCCTTACCAAGAAACCAAGTTTTTTGAAGCCTTCCCTTCACTACCAAAAAAAAAAGTAACGAGGGAGTGAAGGGGAGTAGACTCAGCGAGAAATCAATGAGTACACAACTTCAACAAATCACAACAGGAAATCCTTCGGCGTTACAAGGAATCTCAACATCATATCGATGGCTTCCCCACGGGAACACCTCCGGTGCATGGGAGCTACTAATCCCCGAAGGCTACTATTCAACAGATGTCATCAACAAATGGACAAGTCACTGCCGCTGAAGGCTCTAATCCAACTAAAGGAATAGAATTGGCTAAGTCCACCCAACAACATTTCAAGCAGCAGTTGCCCCTGGCATTTTCACTAAAACACCGAGGGAATGCGCCCAAACATTTCCCGAGGGCGTCTATCTTTTCGTACTATACTTGGACTATGAAAATTCCTAAGTCCACATTGGGGGAACCTGACAAATCCCGAAGGCCCATATGTTTCCTTGGGGACGCTCCTCGCCGATGGCCAGCTATGATGACAAAGGTCTCAAATCACATAGGGAGTACTCTATGATGACAAAGTTCTGAGCTATATACTGTATATACCCTTTAATGTAATCACAATGTTGAATATTTCAGCTTTTATATGAACTTGAGTATTAGAGATCTCTTGTATGTATTACTTTTTTACTTTCTAAAAGTAATTTGGGATGGCCTCATTCTTCCAGCAATGCAAGGAAGGTCTAGATGTCCATCGTGATCAAATCAAAGCTGTACTTATGGATTCAGCGAGCTTCAACCGGATGATCTAATGAGCTTTGGACGAGCCAATAGAACATTTTCTGATGCAAGTCACAGGCATCTTCTGTAGTTTCAACATTTCAGCTTAGCACCTTAGCTTTGATCATTTATATGTTTCGTCTTTTCCCGATAGGAATGCCATTGTTATTTGTTTTGTTAGTTCGGGAAACTGAGCATGTAGAATGTTACAATTCTTACCTGGTTTCAAGCCGCTTTTGCGGAAGTTTCTATCAATATGTTACCTTGTTATGTGAAGTTAGGCACACCTTGTAGAGCATGTCTCTTCTAAAGTGTAACTTCTCATTCTCAAGTTCGTTTATGCTCACCTGGATCGCATCAAATATTCTCAACTTCTCTTCTAATAATTATTTTATAATTACAATTTGAGTAAACAATGTGCTAATTGTTATATGTGTGTACAATATTCTGCATGCAAATTAAATGAAATAATAATTAAATAATTAAATAATTAAGGAAACATGTATAATTACTTGTAACCGATCCCAACATAAGCGTTGTTTTCTTAAGACGTTTTTGCCCGACACACGTAGCAATCGTCTCCCAGGATAGAACAGTTCTTCGCTCCCAACGAGATTCTGGCAAACTCAAAGATGCAACGAAGAAAGAGAGAATATGGAGGATTGTGTGATAGTTTTCGGATTGATTGAAAATGTTGGCAGTCATGGGTATATATAGAGCTCTGGCCAGGAGACTCTACACCCAAAAGACACCTTTAGAAAGAAAGGTCGTGACCCTCCTTCTAAAACCAATGGACGTTTCTATTGCCAAACATTATCCAAAATTAAGAGCGATTAATAGAATTATCTTTAAGCCATATAATTGGGAGGACGGTTTAAGACTCTAACCCGAAACCTGACCCGACCTACTGAACGGCAATGACAGTGTTTGCGTGTGAGATATAAATTCACACTTATCTTTCGGGAAACAATTTCTCATTCATTTCAAAATGATTTTTAGAAATAATATTAATGACCATAATATTAATTTGTAAAATCATTTTTCCAACAATCCCCCCACATGAATGGGAAATTGGCTTAAAGACATGAAACATATTGGAATTTGACATGGGAAGATGGGAACTCTGCATAGGGTTAGGTAGTCGTGAAACTTTGAACCTACCTTAGTGTATATCCATCGGATTTACTGGACCATCGGAAAGTGAGATGTTCAGGCGCTTCTGTCGTTAGTTTTGACAGGATGTCTGCCTCAACATTCTGGGCTCGTGGAACACATATCAGGTCGGACTCCTCGAATTGTTTGATGAGTTCCAGGGTTGTATCCCTGTATTTCAGCATCTGAGCTTCTTTGGCGTCATATTCCCATCTAAGTTGTTTGATAATCAACTTAGAATCGCTTTTGATCTTCAGTTTTTGGACTTTGAAGTACGTTGCTATCCTGAGGCCGGAAAGTAAGGCCTCATATTCTGCTTCATTATTGGATAGGTTGGATAAGTACCTGAGGGCATAGTAGGTCTTGAAGCCTTCAGGGGTGATGAGGACCACCCCTCCTCCACAACCTTTGGACCCTGATGATGAACCATCAGTCATGAGGGTCCACCAATCTTCCTCGTCGCGTCGTCTTTCTTCAGCTACATCTCTGGCAGTGCATTCCACTAGAAAATCCACCAAAGCTTGGCTTTTAATTGGTGTTCTTGGGTGGAAACTCACTTGATACTGGCTGATTAACAAGGACCATTTCAGCACTCGTGCAGTCTTAGCCGTTCTGAACGGAGTTCCCACTCCCAGGTCTAACAAGACCTTGATAGGGTGGGCCTGGAAGTAGTGGACATGTTTCTTTGCTGCAACGTATACCGCGAGGTCGGTTTTCTACAGGGCCAGATATCTGAGCTCAGCCCCATGGAGAACCTTGCAGATGTAGTAGGCCGGCTTTTGTACGGTCCCTTCTTCTCGCACCAACACAGAGCTGACCGCACCCTAGGTGACTCCCAAATACAGAATTAGTGTCTCGTCGACCTCAGGTTTGTTGATAAGCCTATCTAACTGTAAATACTTTTTGAGGTCTTCAAACGCGGCCTGACACTCTTGGGTCCACTGAAACCCGTTGCTCTTCTTCAAGATTTGAAAAAACGGCAAGGATTTGTCGGTGGACCTAGATAGGAATCTCCCAAGGGCCGCTAGCCTCCCTGTGAGGATTTGGACTTCATTGACGTTTCTTGGGGGCTCCATATCCAAAATTGCCTTGACCTTTTCTGGGTTAGGTTCATTTCTTTTGTGGGTTACAATGAACCCCATAAATTTTCCGCCTTGAACCGCGAAAGTGCACTTCTTAGGATTGAGTCATAGATTTACCTCCTTCATTATGCCAAATACCTCCCGGAGGTCTTCTGCATGATCGCCTACTTTTTGACTCTTCACGATCATGTCATCAACGTAGGCTTCCCATATTCCTCCCTAGGACTGCTCGGAAGACCTCTGCCACCATCCTGGCGTAAGTGGCCCCAGATTTCCTCAACCCGAAAGCCATCACCAGATAACAAAAGACTCCCTCGGGTGTGATAAATGAGGTCTTTTCAGCATCATCGGGGTGCATGGAGATCTGATGATACCCCCTGAATGCGTCCATGAAAGAAAGGAGTTCTCATCCAGCGGTCTTATCCACCAGTTGATCTATGCTTGGCAGAGGGAAAGGATCCATTGGGCAGGCCTTGTTGAGATCTGTATAGTCACTACTAGAAAAATATGTATTTGCTGCGGTTATTTTTGGCTATTTGCTGCGGTTTTGAACCGCAGCAATTGGTAGGGAAGCAAATTGTTGGAAAAGTATTTGCTGCGGTTCAGAACCGCAGCAAATAGATATTTTTAAAAAATGATTTTTTGACTTATTGATACGGTTCAAAACCGCAGCAAATAGCTATTTAAAAAATAATAATTTTTGACTTATTGTTGCGGTTCTGAACCGCAGCAAATAGTATTAAGTTTTTTAAAATTCATTTGCAGCTAAAAGAATAAAAAAAGCAAAAATTGTAATATTATTTTTGTTTTTTTCTACTACCCGAATTTACAAAGATGGTGTTTCCAACCAAAACATACCCTATCTATAAAATAAGAAACATTAATATTACAACAATAGTATGTCACTTCACAAATCAAAACCATAATTCCAAAAGAAATACTACGTTAGTTATACATCACCAATATTCGGTGTGAATACAATCAAAATCCTCATCTTTTAATAAAAGTTTATAAAATCTAACAGTTACAATAAATTATCACACACTTGTATCACCAACACATCGCAAGCTTCACATACTTCTATCTCTCGATAAAGATTCATCTCTTCTAGCACTCCAATAAACCTAAAATATTAAAAAACACATAATTAGAAAAATACAAATGTATAATAAAAATTGTATAATGTTTATACATGCACACACATTTTTTTAATAATTTCATTACAACATGCATCAAATACTTTTTTTGTAACTCTTTTGCATAAAAAGTGTGTATTAGTGTTGGAAAATGATTTTACAAATTAATATTATGGTCATTATTATTATTTGTAAAAATCATTTTGAAATGAATGAGAAATTGTTTCCCGAAAGATAAGTGTGAATGTATATCTCACACGCAAACACCGTCATTGTCGTTCAGTAGGCTGGGTCGAGTTTCAGGTTAGAGTCTTAAACCATCCTCCCGAGTATATGGCTTAAAGATAATTCTATTAGTCGCTCTTAATTTTGGATAATGTTTGGCAATAGACACATCCATTGGTTTTAGAAGGAGAGTCACGACCTTTCTTTCTAAGGGTGTCTTTTGGGTGTAGAGTCTCCTGGCCAGAGCTCTATATATACCCATGACTGCCAGCATTTTCAATCAATCCGAAAATTATCACACAATCCTCCATATTCTCTCTTTCTTCGTTGCATCTTTGAGTTCGCCAGAATCCCGTTGGGAGCGAAGAACCGTTCTATCCTGGGAGACGATTGCTACGTGTGTCGGGCAAAATCATCTTAAGGAAACAACGCTTAAGTTGGGATCGGTTACAAGTAATTATACATGTTTCCTTAATTATTTAATTATTATTTCATTTAATTTGTATGCAGAATATTGTACACCCATATAACAATCTTAAGATGTTTTTGCCCGTGGACACAAAATCAACGAGTGGATATGTGTTTACCCTTGGAAGTGGTGTTGTGTCGTGGAAATCTTCCAAACAAACATGTATTGCTAGATCTACCATGGAAGCTGAATTCATTGCCTTAGATAAGGCAGGAGACGAAGTTGAATGGTTGAGAGAGTTTTTGGAAGATCTTCCTTGTTGGGAAAAGCCCGTTCCTCCAACATCAATTCATTGTGATAGTCAAGCTGCAATTGGAAGGGCAAGGAATGCAGTTTATAATGGTAAGTCTAGACACATCCGTCGTAGACATAATACCGTTAGAAAACTAATTAAAATGGGATCATCTCTCTTGACTATGTTAAGTCGAAAGAAAATATTGCGGATCCGCTAACTAAACCTCTACCAAGGGAGGTGGTCGAGACGTCAAGGAGAGCAATGGGCATACGGCCAATGATCCAATAAAAGTCCATGGAGAAACCCTACCTATTATTGAGGGTGCCTCATAATTAGGTTCAAAGGGAAAACACAATTGTGGACTGGCTCGGACGGTACTAGCCAAGATATAGTACATTCATGCCAAGAGCATTTAGGGTAAGTTACGCTTTTAATGATCTCTATATCTTGATTCGTTCAAGTAAGGTATGGCATGATACCTTCCATAGAGATCACATATGCTGGTGGAAGAAGGCCGTTTCTATAAGAGTTTATGGCACGAGATAAATTCTACGGTGTACAATAAACTCTCGAAAACACTAGCTGAACCAGGAGGTTTTCACGGCCGAAACGAACACAAACGTGAGAACCAAAGATGCACCCGGGGCTGTGTGTGTTATTCATTGTCTAGGTTTACACATTGGCTGACGGTTCAAAGCAAAGTGCTACCGATTGTCCAGTAAATCCGATGGATATACACTAAGGTCGGTTCAAAGTTTCACGACTACCTAACCCTATGCAGAGTTCCCATCTTCCCATGTCAAATTCCAATATGTTTCATGTCTTTAAGCCAATTTCCCATTCATGTGGGGGGATTCTTGGAAAAATGATTTTACAAATTAATATTATGGTCATTAATATTATTTCTAAAAATCATTTTGAAATGAATGAGAAATTGTTTCCCGAAAGATAAGTGTGAATTTATATCTCACACGCAAACACTGTCACTGCCGTTCAGTAGGTCGGGTCAGGTTTCGGGTTAGAGTCTTAAACCGTCCTCCCAATTATATGGCTTAAAGATAATTCTATTAATCGCTCTTAATTTTGGATAATGTTTGGCAATAGACACGTCCATTGGTTTTAGAAGGAGGGTCACGACCTTTCTTTCTAAAGGTGTCTTTTGGGTGTAGAGTCTCCTGGCCAGAGCTCTATATATACCCATGACTGCCAGCATTTTCAATCAATCCGAAAACTATCACACAATCCTCCATATTCTCTCTTTCTTCGTTGCATCTTTGAGTTTGCCAGAATCTCGTTGGGAGCGAAGAACTGTTCTATCCTGGGAGACGATTGCTACGTGTGTCGGGCAAAAACGTCTTAAGAAAACAACGCTTATGTTGGGATCGGTTACAAGTAATTATACATGTTTCCTTAATTATTTAATTATTTAATTATTATTTCATTTAATTTGCATGCAGAATATTGTACACACATATAACAATTAGCACATTGTTTACTCAAATTGTAATTATAAAATAATTATTAGAAGAGAAGTTGAGAATATTTGATGCGATCCAGGTGAGCATAAACGAACTTGAGAATGAGAAGTTACACTTTAGAAGAGACATGCTCTACAAGGTGTGCCTAACTTCACATAACAAGGTAACATATTGATAGAAACTTCCGCAAAAGAGGCTTGAAACCAGGTAAGAATTGTAACATTCTACATGCTCAGATTCCCGAACTAACAAAACAAATAACAATGGCATTCCTATCGGGAAAAGACGAAACATATAAATGATCAAAGCTAAGGTGCTAAGCTGAAATGTTGAAACTACAGAAGATGCCTGTGACTTGCATCAGAAAATGTTCTATTGGCTCGTCCAAAGCTTATTAGATCATCCGGTTGAAGCTCGCTGAATCCATAAGTACAGCTTTGATTTGATCACGATGGACATCTAGACCTTCCTTGCATTGCTGGAAGAATGAGGCCATCCCAAATTACTTTTAGAAAGTAAAAAAGTAATACATACAAGAGATCTCTAATACTCAAGTTCATATAAAAGCTGAAATATTCAACATTGTGATTACATTAAAGGGTATATACAGTATATAGCTCAGAACTTTGTCATCATAGAGTACTCCATATGTGATTTCAGCCCTTTGTCATCATAGCTGGCCATCGGCGAGGAGCGTTCCCAAGGTGAAAAGGAGTCTACGGTGGCAGGAGGCTGGGGTTTGGGGAGGATTTTGTTGCTTTGACCGATTATGCTCCAAACCTAAAGGTGTATTTGCTGCGGTTTACCCTTCCACCGCAGCAAATCGTGGAAAAATCTAAGTTATTTGCTGCGGTTCGAATACGACCGCAGCAAAAGGTATCAAAATTTTCAACTTTTTGCTGCGGTTGTAGACGAACCGCAGCAAATACTTATAAATTTTACCTATTTGCTGCGTTTTAACTAAGAACCGCAGCAATTAGGTAGCATCAAATAAGGAAAATTCTAGTAGTGAGACCACGGTTGGCGGCTTAGGGGCCAAGACTACATTTGCAAGCCACTCTGAATACTGCACTTCCTTAATATGCCTGATGCCCAGCAACATGTTTACTTCCTTTTTGACAAACCCTTTCCTATCCAAAGACATGTGTCTTCTTTTTTGCTTCACAGGAGTTGCCTTCGGATCGACGTTCAATCGGTGAACTGCTATGCTCGGATCGAGCCCGGGCATGTCCTCAGGTCCCCAAGCAAAAATCACCTTAAATTCTGTCACGACTTGGACTATCCTTGCCTTCAGGTTGGTCGGAAGTACTGTACCAATTTTGACGCGGCGCTCTGGACGGGATGGACCGACTCCGACCTCCTCGAGCTCTGAGACGGGTCGAGATTTGAACTGCCCCTCCTCATATTTGGATAGGTCCTGCTCGATGGCGTTGACCCTTACATAATTCCTCATGTGAGCCTTGCACGCCCTCATGTAGCAACTTCTCTCCATCTTCTGTGTCTCCCCTCAATGTGCCTATTCCGGCCGGTGTGTAGAATTTCATGCATAAATGAGCCTGGGAGATGATGGCGCCCAAGTCCTCCAGCAAAGGTCGGCCCAAGATGGCCTTGTGCATGCTTAACAGTTGAAAAAAACAAAATACGCTTCAAACAGTCATATGCATGGCTCTGATTCGAGCTCGATCTTGAGGGCGATCACCCCCTCTGGCTCAATTGTGTCCCCAGTAAAACCTGAGAGAGGTGTTTTTACCGGCTTCAGAGCTCCCTTCCGGAGTCCGATCTCCAATAAAGCATCCATGTACATTATGTTGACTGAGCTGCCATTGTCCACGAGGACCCTATGAACGATTGCATCCATAACTTCCATCTTGATTACCAGAGCATCCCTGTGAGGTGGTGGACACTGCGGGAGGTCGTCATCTATGAAAACGACCGATTCCCGCTTCTTCTTTTTAGCATCAGGGAGGCGGTTGATCTCTCCAATGAATAATTGGTGACTCCACTTTTTCCTTTCTCCTGCGGTGTCTCCTCCGACAGGTCCGCCGTAGATCTGGTTCACATGTGGGCGTTTCTATCGGCCTGAATCTCCCCCTTCTTCTTCGTCCTCGAACTGGGCTCCGACCTCCCTCTTCTTAGAGGTAGAGGCCGGCTCGTCTCTCCCTTTGTTCCAAGTATTCTTCTTTTGAGGGGGTTGTCCCTGCCGACTCTTATTTACAAACTGATCCACCTGCCCTTCTCGGATGAGCCTTTCCACATACTTTTTCAAGACATAACAGTCATCAGTTTCATGAGTATCGCTCTTATGGAGTTTTCAATACTTACCCCGAGTGGCCTGGTTGTTAACAACGTTACAACCTTCAAGAATTGTTATCAAACCCTGCTTGGCCGCATAATCCAAGACAATGCTGACTGAATGTGTCAAAGGCAAAAATTCAGACTGGCTGGACAGGAGCCCTTGAGGACACCTGACTTGCTCTTTCCCCAGCCCTTCTTCTTCCTCTTGGACCCATTCCCTTTGTCCGGGTCACGGGCTTCTCTCTTCGAGGTCTTTTTCTTCCACCTCAGCTTGCACATTGGCACGTAGTAAGGCTTCCTCATGTGAGGTCGGGGGGTTGTGCACAAAATCCTTGTACAGTTCACCCGACCTCAGGGCATTAATGAGGATGGTGGCGGAAGATTTGTTATCCATGTTGTCTACCTTCACCGATTCGTCCCTCCATCGAGCTAGGAAGTCGACTAAGCTTTTCCGGGCTCCCTGTTTGATCCCCAACAGGTGAGAGAAATTCTTCTTGGAGTCCTTGGAGCTGGAGAACTGGGCTACGAATGCATGGGCCAATTCCCTGAAGTTCCGGATCCTCCCATCAGGTAAGGAATCATACCATTCCCGGGCTGGTCCATCCAAGGTTACTGAGAACTCCCTGCACTTGATTGCATCATCGTACCCCATCATCACCATGTATGCCACGTACCTGGAGACATGGTGTTGAGGATCGGTCTTTCCTCGATAGGCCTCAATAATGCATGGATTGTATCCCTGTGGCAACGGAGCGTTCATGATATGGCGAGTGAATGACTCGGGAATCCTCACATCATGATTGAGGTTGATCCTGCCATCCACTTCCCTCCTGAGCTTGTCCGGTCTCCTTCTGAGGTCATCGTTTCCATGGCCTACTCAAGCGCGAGGTGGGGATCGGCAATCTCCATGGGCCTACCGGTTGGCGTTGATCTCGTCTATGAGATCTCCCCCACGCGCATTGCGGCTTTGGGATGAAACGTCCGCTCATGATGCCTCCTCACTTCGTTCAGCCCTGGAGGAGATTCTATCATGCACAAAAATGCTTCGCCCACCAATTTGACCCATCACTGAGGTTCTCGGGGTCTGCCTAGAGTGATGGGACCGTTGGAACCGGGCTGGTGGACAGTTCCTCCACTGTTGTTCAGGTCTCTCTTCCCCTCTCTGAGGTGTGGATGGAGCCCGATGAGGGGAACGAAGTCTCGCGTTGTTGTCAGGGATGATACCTTTGAAAGCGGTGGTCACAGTCTCCACAGCCCGCTGGAATGTTGCCAAACTAGCCAAGGCTTATGTTGGGTCGACGTTGGGGATAAGATTCCCAGTGCCCGGCGTCTGGAACTACAGTGGTCGCACTGCCGTGCGCCTGGAACTCCCAACGCCATGGAGTTGGTTTCTCAAATCGCTCCGTCGTGATCTAGAACCTTCATCCTCGATCACGACTTGATTGAAACGATCGCCGCCTTGATTGCTACCCATGCGGTTATGACTCTGCGATCCAACCATTGTTATCGCAGATCGTTCTTTCAATGAGAGAACCAAATGATGGAGTTTAATCCAACTACGAAAGCTATATCTACGAGAGCAGATGAAAATATGGCAGCGTAAGGCAGTATTCTATCATCCGGGAGTTCGTTCCCTTGATAGGAAATTTACAGGAAGTATTTATAGACTACAGGAACTAGTATTCTAGGAGGAAACTGATACAATAAATGCTATTAATTACACATTAGTTCGAATAAGACTCTTGTAACGTTTTGGCCGTTGTGTATTGATCGTTCCTTTAAGTCCATGTTCATGCCGTTTATTCCCGCCTGCCGCCAAATAGCTATGCACGAATGATAGCCTGCCACGTAAGTCCTAGGAATATCCCGACCTCATTAGAACTCCGCCCAGGCTCGAGGTCTGCTGTCTAGCCTGGCCTGGTTGTGGGTTCCTGTTGTGGGTCTGATTCCCAATTAGGCCCAGCGGCTAGTCATACTAATCCCGTTTACGAGCTGATCCCATTAAGGGCTTGATCTCGTTGAGGGCTTAATCCCGTTATGGGTTGGATCCCATTATGGGCTTGATCTTCAATTCTGTAATTGGACCATGGTTAGAGTCCATGGTACCATCAATAGTAAAAATTTAAAATAAATATATAAAAACAATGTCTTAAATTAGTTAATAAAATATAAAACCACACATCTATAAATTAAACAGAACACAACCACCTAAATTAAAATTTAAGTCATCATTCATAAATTAAAAAAATAGCACTATAAAGTCAAAAGAAATTAAACTAGTTACTAACATATTTGTCTATGAAGGCAAATTAATGCTTATTAAATCTCAAAGTATAAGAAATATTAAGATAATTAAATGAATACGCACACTTCATTGAGTAAGAGTCTTTGATTGCAAAAAATATTAAAGAAAGACAATTTTATGCATTTGGAATAAAGAGATAGAGAAAATATTTAGGATTTTATATCAACTTGGAAACTCTTTTTAATTGATTGACAAGTTTCTTTAATTAATTGAGTATATTTGTCTAGACATAAGAACATACAGAGCTTTCAGATGTTATCAGTATAGGGTTTAATGCACCAAATCCCCCTGTGATATGGAAATTCGGCGAATTAGCCCCCTGTGATTTAAAAAATGCGTCAAACTCTCCTGTGTTTTAATTAATTATGCGTAAAATCCCTTCTATGAACAAATTCAATTGTCAAATAAAAGAAAAATAATTAACATTTTTTTATAATTTAGAGATTTTGACATATGTTCTTGCATATTCAATCATAATATTAGGAAAAGTGATTTCCAAATCATTAAATTTATTCATAAAAGGGGTTATGTGCATGCTTAATTAAAACACAAGAGGATTTGACGCATTTTTCAAATCACAGGAGCTAATGCGCTGAATTTCTATATCACGAGGGGGTTTGGTGCATTAAACCCTATCAGTATATTATACTCCGTATTAAACATAATAGAGTTTATTAAAATACTCCCTCCGTCCCGCTAGAAGATTCCCGTTGACGGTTTACGATGCTTGACTGACGATAAAGCAACTTAATCCTTGTTCACACTCTGATTATTTTTAGTAAATAAAATCAACATATTCAGAAACTACATTAAAACCGCTACAAAGCCTGACAAAAAAATGTAAATTTGATAAAAATTTGATTTATAAAGTAATAGATTAAAAATGATTTAAGTTGACCATGTGAATAGTGGACAGGAACCTTCTAGCGGGACGGAGGGAGTAATATTTTAAAATTCCCACTACTTTATGTTCTTTCACTTATTTTATTTTGATCAGACTGTCGTTGTTGTTTTTTGCTATGTTTTTTTCAGACAAACTCTTGCATTAGGTTGGGGTGATGAGGGTTTCATCTAACCACGGTAGGCTCATTTAGATCCATTATAGGATCAGTGAGCCATATTACTTTTTCCAGGGTGATTGACTCTAAGTCTGGTTTGAGGGTCGGTGGTTGGATGTGGTCCTTTTATCGTCTTGTTCCCTTGTTGAATGCTTTGATATCAATTTAAGCCACCTTGGTCCAAAAAAAAATACTCCCTCCGTTCCTTAAAAAACTTCCAACTTTTCTTTTTCGTCCGTTTCAATTAAAACTTCCACTTTCTATATTAGGAAATGTTTTTTACCTAAAATTACCTCACTACCCTCGTAATTAATACTTCACCCCACCCACCTTTCCACTTATTACTCCGTATCACCCACCCACATTTACTCTGTCCCTACCCACTTCTGGCACCTTCCACTCTCCACACTCTCCGTCCATTCATTACTCCTTCCATATTCTCGCACCTTCCACTCTCCACACTCTCTGTCGTTTCATTACTCCTTCCATCCTCATCTGGAAAAGTCTCCTCCATCTCCTCCATCTGCAGTCATCCCACCCATTCAATCTTCAAAGCCTCCCATTAATGGCCGTAAATTCCTCAATTATGAACATGCATGGTGATTTTAATGGTGTGGTGGTTGAGGACCCAGAGGATTCATCCGGATGGGACGATTTCGTCCTAGATGATGAGATCTTGGCCGTAAATTCCTCAGTTTTGACTATTCATGGTGATTTTAATGGTGTGGTGGTTGAGGACTCAGAGGATGAATCCAGATGGGTCGATTTCGTCCCAGATGCTGAGATCTTGGTCGACTGCGTCCCTGAGGCTGAGATCTTGCCCGACTTCATCCCTGAGGCTGAGATCTTGGCCGACTGCGTCCATGAGGCTGAGATCTTGCCCGGCTTCGTCCCTGAGGCTGAGATCTTGGACCGAAGAGGTCAAACCTCCATTGACGATATCATATCCATCTACCTTCGGCCAGTGGATACAACGAATGTGGGGTATCTTCTACCTGCAAGTGCACATGCTGACCCAGACCCTAAAGTTCAAGAAAGATTGGATAAACTTGTTTCAATGTGGCTGTCTACGCCCAAAAAATCAAGGTCATAAGTTCCACTTTTAGCTTTCATGATTACGTTTCCTAATTTGGTTAGAATGTTGCTTATATGTTGCCTAACTCGGTGATAAAGAATCTAGTTTCCTTTATGTTGCCTATATGTTGCATATGTAAGAAATGGTGCCTGTGATTTTTTGCCCTAACTGATTTCCTATGATGTTTATGCCCTAACTGATTCAGTTTCAATCTATGTTGCCTATATGCCTCTCTGTCTATATGAATATGTAATTACTGATTGTCTATGATGGTTATGCCCTACCTGATTCATACTCAATCTATGTTGCCTATATGCCACTCTGCCTAATTCATGTTGACCAGACTACCTCTCTGTCTATATGATGTTATGCCCTAACTGATTGGCTAATAGGGATGTGGTTTAGCAGTTGACTGATTAGGTGGGGTAATCTATGTTGCCTAAATGCCTGAATGAGTGCTTGGGTATTGCTTGAATATGTAATTACTGATTGCCTGTGATGGTTATGCCCTAACTGATTCATACTCAATCTATGTTGCCTATATGCCTCTCAGCCTAATTCATGTTGACCAAACTACCTCTCTGCCTATATGATGTTATGCCCTAACTGATTGGCTAATAGGGATGTGGTTTAGTAGTTGACTGATTGGGTGGGGTACTCTATGTTGCCTATATGCCTGAATGATTTAATGTGATGAAATTGTGCCAAGTACTGAGTCAAAATAAGATAATATGCCTTCATATATAGCTGATGACAGTGTTTTGATGTGTACATTGTTTGTAGCCCAATCCAGGATCCTGTGACTACCCAAAAACCAAAAATATCAAGAACATGTCTGTACCAAAAACCAAAAATATCAAGAACCTGTCTGTACCCAAAAACCAAAAATATCAAGAACCTAGATCATGTCTGTACCCAAAAACCAGTACCATTACCTACTATACCTAAGCCTGAGTGCTACCATTAGCCAACAACTCCATAACTTCCCTCACTAGTGTTGGGTCTGCACCAATTGAGATAGGTAGTTCCCCCTGAGCATGTAGGTTGTCATGTCCTATGTGAGGTATTTTGTAGTTGTTGTTACCTTTAACAATTAATATCTCTGTCATACACAACTGTAGTGATAACCACACCTTGTTTAAAGTATAGGGACTGAACTCATCATATGCCTTGGTCACTGCTACTACTAACTCTGAAACTGTAGAACTTCGATTGGCCTGTTGTAAGCACTCAACTGACCTAAAAAAACCTAGGTCCAGAATATTTAGATCAGGACTATTGGGTGGTTGGCATGCTAGTTTTATGTTAAAACCTTCAGTAGTAGCCGCTGCCATGAATTCACTGTCATTAGGCTGTATGTGTGGTTTGGTATTGTCTTGTTGGATAAAAATATGACCAGATGCATCAATTGGCCACTTGGCTTTGATGGCAGGGAGCACCTTTCTGAGTAAACATTCTCTATAGACTTCTTTAGTCACATTGTCTATTGCCTTTTCCTCTATTGTACCTTGTGCTCTATTTTTGATATTCCTTTTAGCTGAACAGAATTCAGTGAATGGGAAAATACCTATTTTTCCATCAAATAACACTTCAGATGGAGAAAATCTAGGCCCAGCAACAACACAGAGAAACATCACTTTTGTGATGTATCTCTTGGACTTACAACTTCTGTAAGGCTCCTCTTCACCCGGGGCAAGATAGTACCTCGGTGAGACTTGGGTCATGTAAAACCACTTCTCATCCACATGCACACAATTGAACATGGGTTCAAACCGTGGATGAGAAGTCATTGACTGACTGTGGAACAATTTGTGAAATTACCCATTCCATCCTCTTTGTCATATTTGAGTCTGTCATAAATGGTTTTATAGCATTTGTGTGTACTTTTATCAAACCTTTTTTGATGAGTCTGTGCACATTTGTTGAGGGTATGCCCATCGCCTTTGCCAGACTTCTTATGCTCTTCCTTCGATGTAGTTCTATATTTGTAATGTCAACATGAGCTGTTATTATTGCTTTCTTACCTACCTTTCCAGTCATTTTTCTGTCAACATTTATTGGTAAACCCTCCCGTTGACATTTCCTTATATGCTGCCAAATATGTGTGATACACCTTTGTGACACTTCATGTTGTGCAGCTAGTGCAGGTTTCACCCCTTTTTTCAGCTTACCATCTGTGGAGTTCGCCAGAAGTTCCTGCATGATATGTTGATTAGCTTCATTGGAAAGCCTTTTTTTGAACAATTTCAGAACTTTCCATGTTCTTGTAATTTTTGTTGTAAGTTGTGAGGGTGAATTTTAGGGCTATGGCTTGCTATTTATAGAACACTTAGATCTTTTGTTTGGACTTGGGTATATTTTGGAGGGAGTCTGAAAAGTCCCCGCCCAAAGTAACCTTTTGACAATGTATACGCAACCTTTATTTGGAATGGAGTAATACGGAGTAGTGGGTTGCTTTTTACTATACACAACACTAACTTTTTGAAAAGGGTAAAACAAGAAAGTCAAACCCAATAATTACATTTTCTTAAAATGTGTGCCCATGGGAAACGGGAGATAAAATGGGAACGGAGGAAGTATTTTAAAACGGTTCAGTGTGGATACCATTGTTTTCAAATATTAAGGACTCGCCCTGCCCTTTCCGGAACCCTTTGGATTTTTTAAAATTAGATCCTACCTAGCCTGCCCCGAAGCTGTATTACTTGCCCCTGCTAGTGGATCATGTCCCTGGCCGTTTGCCACTCTTAGCGGCTAGGGTTGCGTTGGGATGAGTTACAGGAAGAAGTGAGGCGGGCGGTGGCGGCATGATGATGCGATACGGCGGTTGCAGGGCTGAGGAGAGGGTGTGGTTTTGTGCAGCAATTGTTTAGGCCTGGGGATGGGGACGGGGTTGGTGGATTGGGGAGCAGCTGATGTGGTCACTGTTAGGGCGGTGGTTGTCAAAGGTGGCAGTCGCCAGGTGTGTGCGGGTTGTGTGCAGTTGGGGTACGTGGTGGCTGATCGATCGCAGTGTTGGCGGCGACAGTAACATCTTTACTCAATCGTACTGAAAAACCTCTCCTACACTCCTCTTCTTTACTTGTTCTGGGTAGCATCTTCTGTTTATCAACACTTAAACCAGAAATCTATTTTTGATTTAATGTTTTGACTTAATTTGTTGTAATTATTAATAGCATTGTATGCTTTTTTAAACACTATCACTATGGAGTATTTGTTGGTGATTTAGGAGTTATGAATGTCAAGATGTTTGGAAGTTTCACTAACATAGATCATATTTTTAGTTAGTTTAGTCGCCTTCCGCCATTTCTGATTTCACTGCTCATTATTTCTAAGATACCGAAAATACCACATTTTTGTAGATAGACTGCAAAGAGTTGAAAGGCTTCGTATCGATTGGGAGAAATTTGGGGTATTCATGGCCACCGATCACTCAGACGATTTAGACCAGCTACTTGACAGCGCTTTGGATGATTTAATTTCCAGAGTCTCAATATCGTTGGTGCTTCTCAAAGAAGTAAAGTGGGAGAAGAGAAGGGGAGTTGTATGCCTAGCGAGGTTCACGGTCTAGGGACGGGATTGCCAGATTTAAGAGCTAAGAAAACTGGTAAGCAAAAGAAGGAATCCAAAGCTGTGAAGGACTCGCACTCCTCTGAGGCTCCTGATAAGCTCAAAGAGCAAACCAGTGGCGCTGTGAAGGGCTTAGAATCGATAAATGGCTTAGAGCTTCCTGCTGATCAGGATTTGGGAGTGATGCAATGATGGATGAATGGGTCAAGCAGTTTGAGGAGCTTGCTGGGTCTCAGGAAATGGAGTCTATGGTAGAGACCATGATGCAATAACTCTTATATAAAGAAATTCATCACGAGCCTATGAAAGAAATGGAAGAAAGATACCCTAAATGGTTAGATGAAAATAAAGCTAAACTGGTGAACAAAGAATACAACCATTATGAGAAGCAGTATGAACTCATAAAAGAGCTTAATGTAGTTTATGAAACTGAGCCAGCAAACTTCAACAAGATTGTTGAGCTTATCCAGAAAATGCAAGAGTGTGGCCAACTACCTAATGACATTGTCAATGAGCTTGCTCCAGATTTTGATTTGTCAAGTCTTGGTCAATTAACCCCTGAAATGCTTGGGTCTCAACCAAATTGTTGTATTACATGATCAAACAGGCAAAGCCTGCCTTCACTGCCCGTTTTGCTTCGGCTTTCATCACTTCATCTGTTATCCTCAGTGACTATGAAATAGGACTTTTTTTTGCTCTCTTAGTATATTTGATTGTATTGTTGAGTGAAGTTATGTGAATTTTGTAGGTTTTCATGATGTGGTTCAATATCAAACAAAGCAAAGTTCTGCACAGAATTCTCTACAGGTGCGCTTTTAATATCTTCTATTCCCCTATCTTAAAAGAAAAGTCATGTAAAAAACTTCAGATTGTACTTTTCTTTGCTGAGGACTAGGAGTAGGAGGGTATTACAGCTAATATGAAATAATTTTCTTCTTTAGAATACGTTTCTTCAGGTGCGCTTCTACTATCTCTTTTCTTGTTTAGTTTCTATTGTTGTTGCTCTGAGTTATTGCCTGGCTGATTGCACCTTATTTATGAAATATGTGGTATTTTAGATTGTTGAACGATGTAAATGGATTGTGCAGTTCAAATGCAGCCACACCTTTATGGAAGGAGAAAGAAGCTTTGGACAACGATAATTAGCCTAAAAGTTTTTGTAAAATTTTCCAAAAACTTCCCTCATAGCATTTAGCCTAAAAGTATTAACTCTTAGGAGAAACATTTATTTTTTCTAAAGGAAAAATGTAAAACTATATTAATTTAATCATTGGTTTGCAGTTACAACCAACCAATAACTCAAAATCCAACTATTTTCTAACCGACTCCATCTAAATTCAATAAAAGCCCTATAATCAGATTCCGAGACGACCATTTTCAAAGAAGCGGTGCAATCGCTGACCACCAAACGTGCACCATAGAGTTCAACCTGACCCTTAAGATCACCGTCTCTTTACCACATCAACAAACTCAAAATAGCCGAAAAGTCCCCTTAGATCCTGATCAGAAATAGAAAATTTCATCCAGAATATAATAGAGTGAAACTTTTCGCTGAACATATGAGAGTTTCGCAACAAATAAGGACCATGAGCATCTCAGGAAAACCACAATTTTGAAGTGACATCTTCCAGACTCTAGCCACATGATCCCTTCATGGCGGCGGTTCAGGAGGCGGACTGATCATCAATTCTGCATATCTTCCTCACCCTGATTCTTGTTCATCACATTCTCTACCATGCATTCACTTTCGACACCCATAGCACACCACCAAACGTCAATCGGCATCGCAAGATAGCTTTCCTTCAATTCTGAATCTCCACTCTTGTTGATAAAACAATAAGCGATGCCCTCATCAAATGAATCTCAAATCGACTAAATTACTTTCTTGAAATTCAGATCAAATCAAACGATTCACTCAAATTAACATGTACAACTGCACGCTTGGAGAAAAACGGAGGAAAAATAAAAAACCTACATGAGAGGGAAACGACCCTGCTTTGAGAGAAATCAAATTCAATTCCTATTGTTGAGAATTTCACTTAGAGAATATGATTGAGAAGAGCTACTGATGTTTGATGCAAAACCAGATTTTATGTAAGGGGGACACGACGGAAGCATCTTCTCTCACGTCAAAACCCTCGAGCTTACCCGCAGTGGGTAGCTCAGTTGGTCGAGTGGTGGGAGATTTGGGTCAATGGACCAAGGTTCAAATCCCCGCAGCGATCGGGTGGAGGTCACAGAACCTGAAATAAGGTTGGACCTCTGGTGCGCACTAGTGTATGGGCCTATTGCCACTCTGCTGACTAAGTCACCGTGTAACGTTTTGGCTGTTATGTATTGATCGTTCCTTTAAGTCCACATTCCTGCCGTTTATTCTTGTCTGCTGCCAAATAGCTATGCACGAATGATAGCCTGCCACGTAAGTCCTAGGAATATCCCGACCTCACTAGAACTCCGCCCAGGCTCGAGGTCTGCTGTCCAGCCTGGCCCTAACCGGACTGTTCAATTCACCTCCTCAACCGTTAAATAGTATCAAAATTACGGGAAAAAATACAAATATAAAATAAAGCACAAGTTAAAAGTATAAAATATAAACATGAAATATTTATATTTTGCGGTAAATTCATAATAAAAAATAAAATATACACTTATAGAAATTCTTTAACTCTATTCTATATTTTATATCTATATTTTATATAACAGAATAAACAATATATTTCCACTAACTATATTTAAAATTGTATTTTATGTAATATATCTAAAATTTTGTTTTTTTGGTTTTTTCTTTGATGATTTATATTATGTTTATATTTTCCATTTTATTTTTTCTTTCAGTATTTTTAATTTATTTAGAAAATAAACTAAAATATATTATTTTGGTATAACTAGATATCAAAAGTATTTTATTCAGATGTAAATATGTTTTTTCAAAGTATACTAATTAGACTAGCTGTTTTATATTTATATAAGTGAAAAAAAGACATATAGAAGATTAAACTCTATACTTTGTACTAATTATATAGACCATAACAAATTTATACAGTACTATATAAGAAGAAAAATATAAAAATAGTAATTACATACTTTTATTCTTTATCTAATACATACATACGTACGTACATACGTACATACGTGCATATCATAGTACTTTTTTACATATTAAATATACTACACATTAATTATGTGAACATTATATTGTATAAAGTAGGATAAAGAGTCAAATAGGTCAATATACTCGTCCGTAATGTTCAATTAACCCCTGAACTAAAAAAAGCTCCAATTGGCACCCTGAACTGGATAAAAAGTTTCCAATTTGACAATTTGCTTGTAACCCATCCGGTCAGCGCCATGTCATCAGATCATGTGCCAACTGTGCATCTGATGTTGCAACTCAAGTGGTCAAATTAGCCCCTGAAGCCAACCGAATTGTTCAATTCACCCTCCTCAGCCGTAACAAAGTGTCAAAATTACGAAAAATAAAAAATAAAAATACAAATATAAATAAAATATAGTTCGAAACTATTAAAGATAAAAATGAAATATTTTTATTTTGCATTTAATTCAAAATAAAAATAAAAATAAACAAAAATAATTTCTTTTCCTTTATTTCCAAATACAGAGTATTTTGTTTATATTTGGGAGGCTTATACTGATCAAGGTGGGAGGCTCATACTAATCAAGGTGGGAGGCTCATACTGATCAAGCACGTGCCAAGTAATAGTGTAATTATAAAGACTCCTATGTAATTACTCTTAATATTGTTTATTATAAATACAAGGTTAGGGCTACATATTGGATAAGCCATTCTATCACAATTATTCTTTCTCACCAAGTTCTATCCCATTACATGTACTTGCGGTTACAGGTATACCAGCATCAACAATGCACATCATTAATAAGAAAATTTTAAATTTCTTTTGGGGTTTTAAGGAGAATAGGCCTAAACATCACTGGATTTCACTAAAGATGAGTAGGCCCACTGATGATGGGGTGTGGGCATCAAGTCCCTATTGCAGTCTCAAAAAATCTCATCCATTAAACTGTGGTACGGTGGGAGTTTCAAAATGGGGTTTCTAGGACGGGAGGAGGACTTTGGGGGGAGGTTAAGCCTCTTGACTCGCCAACTTGGGGGAGAATCTGCCCGGTCAACAAAGAGGCAGAGCAGATGGTTGATCGAGGTCCAACCTCTATCAAATGGAAGCATACAAAGGAGGGGAAGTTCACTACCAAGTCAGCTTACAAGGCCATCATGCGAGGGGGGCTAATTTATACATACATTTGGCATCACAAACAGGTGCCAAAAATTAAAATCTTCTTATGGAGATTGTGGCACAAGGGACTACCCTTCCCGGAGTAGTTGGTGAGATTTAGTGCAATTTATCCTTTCAGCTATCCACTTTGTAACTCAGCCTCTGCATCCCAGGAGCATGTCCTCCTTATGTGTCCTATAGCGCGTACAGTCCGGAATTTCTATGACAATTCACTGCAACTTCAAGGAAGACCAGTTAGCCATGTTAAATCGCAGATCAGGAAATGGTGGTTTCAGGAAGAGGTAAGACTTTGGATGCTACCTATACGATCGTGGTGTTGGGGTAATTGTATGGCACATCTGGAAAGCATACTGGGAGTTGGAAGGAGATTGGAAGGAGATTGCTCCGGATAAACTTTTGATTATTAAACAAATAACCAATTTCATGGTTAGTTGGTGTTATGCAAATGAAAAAATAAAAGGGAACTCGAGATCGAAGGAAGCTGGATTATTACCTGACAGCTTTAGCCGGGAAAAGCTGAGTTGGGTGATTTTCAGGCAGGACATCAAATCAGCGGTGGGCTTCCTCTTGAAAGATCACTCGGGCGCGGCGGTAATGGTGGATGGCTTTCCGCTAAGTGGCCCTTCGGCGAGCTGGGAGGAGATAGAGGAGGTGTTCCGACAGGCTCTAGAATGGGGAGCGTCCTTTCAGTTGGCGCACGTGGATTCCGGCCCGGACCCGAGTCCACCCCTAACGTGGAAGCTGAGTTTTTTTATACGAAGTAGTTGGGGCGGTGCTCCATCGATGTGGCCTAGCATGCGTGTTTGTGTGATTTTGCGTGTTTGTGTGATTTTGGTTGCTAAATTAGGATGGGAGGGTCCGTTTAGATGGCGGGCTGAGGATCCTTTGCCAAATCTTCTACGTGGAGCCTTATATTTGGACTATAATGTTTCCTTGTATTTTATCTTAATCTCATTGATGTTATGCTTCTTTTTTCGTGAGAGGTTTTGGACTTTTGGTGTGATCCCCCTCTTTACTTGTTTGTTGATTTTTCGTTATTATTTATAATACTTGACAAATGTTCCCCAACATTTGTCCCACTGATTTTGGTGATTTGCTGACCGGGTATAAAAAAATTATGATCTATATAATTAGTACAAAGTATAGAAATCAATCTTATATGTAATTTTTTACTTATATAAATATAAAGTAGCTAGTCTAATTAGTATACTTCAAAAAACATAATTACATCTAAATAAAATACTTTTAATATCTAAATATACCAAAATAATATATTTTAATTTATTTTCTAAATAAATTAAAACTACAAAATGAAAAAATAAAAATGGATAATATAAACATAATATAAATCATCAAAGCAAAAACCGAAAAAATAAAATCTTAGATATATTACATAAAAATACAATTTTAAATAAAGTTAGTGGAAATATAATAATATATTGTTTATTCTCATATACTTTCTCTGTTCGGTTTTAAGTGCAACATGCACTTGAGCACAGAAATTAAGAGCATCTCCATTGCATGTCTTTCTAGTCTCAATAAAATGTGCCAAATGTCAAATAAATAAATGGGTTTCTAATACACATAATACAAAGTGAGGTGATTAGATATTTAAGTACTAAGGAGGTTTCCAATGCATCACTTCTTAAGGTCTAACCGTCCAATCGTAGTAATATACTTTTGGTTAATATATTGCCGCTGCCATTTACAGTTAGGGGTGGACTCGGGTCCGGGCCGGGGCCGGGTCGGGCCTAGGCCCGGGCGGGGGGGCAGTTCAAGAATGGTGGACCCGGGACCGGTCCGGGTAGCCACCGGGTCCGGGCCGGGTAGCCACCGGGTCCGGGTCCGGGCCGGGCCGGGCCTCCGGTTTGGATTTTTTTTTTTTTTTTTTTTGCTTTCCTAACCCCCCCCCCCCACCCTCCCAAACCCCCCAAACCCATCCTACCCATCAAGCCCAACCCGGATGGAACCCCAAAAATGAAAAAAAAATCAATTTGGCCCGGGCCCGACCCGGCCGGTTCACCAAAATTGAGACCCGAGCCCGGACCCGCCCTACCCCCCGGGCCTAGGCCCGACCCGGACCCGAGAACCGGGCCGGTCCTGGTCCCACACAGTAGCGGGCCGGGCCGGTCCACGGGCCGGGTGGCCCGACCCGAGTCCAACCATATTTACAGTAAAAAAGAATTTACTGCTGCCATTCAAGAAAAAAGAAGCCGACAAGCACCTACCAGTAGAATTCATTTTTGCTTCCTTACATATATAGATAGCAAGGGTTTTATTTATAAATCAGCATCAAATGATGTCATAAATGATATCCGCGCCACATGATAAAAGTTAATAGAGGCAGTTAAAGTTGTTATAGAGGAGTATATAACAAGGATTAACTTGAACACATTTCCGGTAAATGAGCTAAAATGAGTAGAGTTCTATAATAGAAGGACCTCCTAGGTACTTTGATTAACTACCAATCCAACATTGATGGTATTATTTAAAGTATACCCCCATTGTTAACCCTCTGGTAGCATGGCAAACATTTAAGAAAAAGCAACCAAACTGCCATTCACAATTCATGCGAGTAAGAATCTGATATAGATTTAATCCACAATTTTCTAGTCCTACAAGATGAAAGAGATTAATGTGAAAACAAATTAAATGGAGACTTATAGGTTGGTTTAATTTAACCTACAGCTAATTGATTCATCAAGCCACCAAAGGTGCAAATTCAGCCCTTTTACCTTCCAAAAGCTTTAACTCAGCATGCCATCCTTCCAATTTTGCCATCTTCTCCAACTGCTCTGGCTTCATATCCTTTTTATCAGTTTTCTGCTGTTGGGCTTCTGTCAGCCGAATCTAAGAATACATATAGCAGAAAAGTAGCTTTCTTATATTGCAAGTTAAACCTCTTGGAGTAAAACGAAGGTTACCCTATGGGCATGTTAGCCGACCCCAATTTTTTTGGGACTAAGGCTTGGATGTTGTATTCGATAAATTTAAAAATTTAAAAGTAGACAATAAAGATGAAAAGGAAAAAAATAAAACATCTGATAAACTTAAAATCTAAGAGAAGAGAGAGGAGCTGAAGAATGGAGGGGAAGATAGCAGAAGGTAGCGCAGGAATAGAGAAGAGTGTGATGGAGTCTGGGAACCGTACACCATTAACACATATAACATGTATGAAACTCTGGAAGTAGGGTTATGAAATGCCAATAGCCAGTCTGATATATGAGAAGTAATCACTCATCTGAGAGGCACCGAGGCAGCTGCCACCAAGAAGCATAGAAAGCGGCAGTTGAAGGTCATCCTGGCTGGATCTACTGGAAATCTCAACCGTACGATGGCCGCCAATAACTCCCTCGATGCAATTGCGTATTCTCGATACCGGGTCAGGTTGGACAGATCAGCACGGCCTTGCCGGTGATAAGTTGAAGGACGGCTGTGCGTGGCTGAGCGCTGCCATAGCTGCCGAATTATGACCTCCACAGTGAGAATACAAACTTGTGGGGGCCTTCAGTGACAGAACGCGGAAGCTATTGGGAGCAGACAGAAACACCTGGCGAACACAACTCATCTTGAAGGCGATGAGCAGACAAATAGGGGAAGAAGAAAGTAAGGGGGTAAGAAACAAAAAAAGAAAGAAAGAATGGAAGAAAGAAATTGCAAGGGTAGAGGATCAGAGAAGAAAGCAAACGAGAGGAAGAAGGAAGAAAGAAAGGAGAAAAAGAAAGGGAAAAAAAAGAAAAAGAAAATATGTGCCACGTGTCGCCAATGCTATAATAGCTATATATAGGTCATCAATGCTATTCAATAAACAGTGTGGGAAAATTAATTCTTGTATGTCTTGACAAGGTTAGACACCAATTAATTCTAAATTAGACATTTTATTATTCTCCTCTCATATTCTCTATTCCCTAGATCTGAAACGAGATCTCAACCACGCCCGTAACAATTATCTTTGTCTAACCTTTCCTATTTAGTATGTTCCAATAAGTTTTGTTGAAGTATTTCCCATACCGGTAAAATATGAACTTATAAGGTACTCTGTACAATGTAAAGATATTAGGCTATATTAGGTTAACCTAGGATGTTACCATGAGTCTTAACATGATATTAAAGTCAAACTTATTCATAATTATAATGTGGGTCCTTTATGAAAAATTACAATGATTATGAAAAAATGACAGCGATCATGAAGATTCGACGAAAGAAAATAAATGATTGCACGATTCAGACGAAGTGTTTGGTTATGAGGGGGTGCTAAAGAATTTCTCACAAAGTTAAATATGAACTAATAAACTACAATATAAAGATATCGTACTACTCCTATTACAACAACATCCAAGCCTTAATCCCAAAAGAATTTGGGGTCGGCTAACATGAATCGATCAAATGATATCGTACTAGTTACTACTCCTATTAGGTTAGTTTTTTAAGATGGCACTCTAAGTCTTAACAAGTTTGACCCATACGGCCATACAATATATGGTAATACATGTGTGGTTCTAATTCATTCTTATTTCATTTCTATTTTACATATTAAGGTGAAGAAGATTACCTTCTTTTTTAGTGCTCTGATCTTTTTATCGATGTCTTGAAGATGATCCCCCGTCAATGATTCATTTGAATTTGATGGCGGATCCACCAGATTTGAAGAGACAGCAAGCTCATTCATATGTGCTGCAACAAATTCTACTTGATCTGACAAATGGTTGTGATTTACAGAGGCAGATGAAACACCATCATTATCTTCAATATCATCTTCCTTCTCAAGAGCAGCCTGCCGCATGTCACATTATGACGTTAAAGCATTTATTACATTGTCTGCATTAAGGGTGAAGTGGTGAACATGGTTTCTGTCCAGCCTCAGTTTTGGTCAAGGAATTGGAACCTTAAACAGAACTTAGCTACTGAAAAAGAATACAAGAACATTTAGGAAATGCACAACTTAGAGGCGTTAAACGACACATAGCAAGAACATTTCTATTTGAACATCAATTCACAACCCGTGGAGAGCTACTAAAAAGGAATACAGTGGAGAGGTTAAGTTTGCACAAAATATAGGCATTAAAGTATTAAACGACACATAGCAAGAACAGTTCCGCCCGTGCGAGCGAACTGGACTGCTTAGAGATATTATGCAACGGTTGACAATGCTAGCCATGAGAGCCTATGTGAAATATTATATTAAACTAATGGAGGCCAATAATTTGTTTACTACGGAGTACTTTACTTTTTCTTCGTGAAGAATAATTGACTCAGTAGTCATTACTTCAAATATAATAATATACGTAGAATATACTACTCCCTCTGTCGAAAAACAGAGTGTCATTTTCCAGGCTTATTATTGTCCCAAGTGGAGTGCTCATTTCAATAAAAGAAGCTAATTTTCATTGAAACTAATGTAAATTTTCTAGAAGTGTTTCAAATAGGTAAAATGTTTTACATTTAGTGAAATAAAAGTAAATGTGCAAATGTAGGACTGGTAACTTGCAAAAAATTATTTACCTTACCAAAATTGAAATGTGTCTGGGGGCTGTACAACTTAACTATGCAGAACACTTTTCATTTGTTATTGTATATATGTTGTATTGTTACACATAACTTTGGCCGATGAAGTTTCAAATTTGAGGTTAACTGGAACCTCTGCAAATTGTAAGGCTTTATGAAGGATTGAAGGATATCTTAGATCAATTGAGAATCCATAATTCCTGATATTGTAATTGAGAGTCTAAGCATGAAACAGGCATATATCTATGTTAATAATGATAAAAAGAACAAAACAAAGGTAAGAGAATTGTCATTTACAACAAGTAATGAACATTAAAGTTAAGGATTTGACCTGCAGGCGCTTTTCCTTCTTCCTTTCGTTCCTCTTGGCTGCTTTCGACATGGCTTTTGGAGCATCCATCACAGGGTCATACCCAGGTGGCGTTTCCCTCAAAGCCGCCATTTCTTTTTTCCACTGCCATCACCAATACAACAATAATGAACCCTCCTCCCTCCCAAATTTGAAAGAAAGAAAAACAACCGACTTCAGTGGTATCACTGTATATATCGATATTAATACATAAATACTCCATAATGAATACGTACGAGGGCGCCTTTGGATTGGTAAATAGCGACTTCCTCTTGGGGGCGATACCCAGCCCTAATACGAATGGGCTTGCGGAGAGTGCCGTCGGGCCTTCGGGTCGGGCCGATGATTCTCTCGCCTTCCTTTAGGGTTTCGGAGAGTTCAGCGGCTAACCGCTTGGCTTCTTCTTCCGCTCCTCTATTTGCCATTGAAGCCGATAGTTTTTCCCAAGCAGTCCGGCTTTACAACTACCGGTAAGTGATAACAACTCCTCATGCTGTTTCATTGTAGTTTGGCGGAGGTGAAAAGAATACTAAGTTTTGGATTTTTCTTTATGGTCAAAACAAACAGTTTCTATTAATATCATTACTAATCGGATAATTACAACAAATTCAAAAATACAAACACAACAACTATCACTAACCAACTAGCACCATCACCGAAAGAGCAACACGAATCGCTAACCACTAAATGGGTGTGACACAGCAATCACTTGTCATTAAGGCAAAGCACGGGTCGGGTTCGGGCGGGTCGGGTTCAAAAGTTGTAAACATGCTCGGTTATCGGATTGATAATTTCAAACTCTACCCTATCAAAAAAATTATCGGGTTTTTCGGGTTGAAGAAGTTTGGTTTTCGGGTCCATTCATATTTTAATTTATTATTATTGTTGAAATTGTGATAAATAAAAGGGAAATGGAAACTAATAATCCAACCTTTTAGCCGTCTTCTTACAATAGTCTCACATTTTCATTATTCATGAATAATCCAACCTTTGCACCCCATCTTCATTCACTGGTCCCTGACCGATTTATGATTTGTTATTCCAAGTTATTTTCTTATCTTTGTAAAACATTATATCATAATTCTCACCTTATGATCACATAATGTTTTGCAAAGATAAGAAAACAACGTGGAATAACGGGTCATAAATCAGTCAGGGACCGATGAATGAAGATGAGGTGCAAAGGTTGGATTATTCATGAATAATGAAAAGGTGGGACAATTGTAAGAAGATCGCTAAAAGGTTGGATTATTAGTTTCCATTTTCCCTTTATAAAATGGTAATTGGTAAAAAAAATCATCCAAAATGATACTAGTATAACATTCAAAGTAATAGTTGTATAAATACGGCAATCGACATATTTGAACATGCAAAATAATAATATACGGTGATTGGCATATTTGATTTTGCGATAAATAAAATGATAATTGATCAAAATATCGTTCAAAGTCATAACAATACAACATTCAAAGTTATAGTTGTACAAATACGGTAATTGGAATATTTGAACATGCATAATATGGTAATTGACATACAATGATTGAGAAGTTTGAACATGCATAATAATTCAAAGTAGTATATATATTACGCTAGTTCGGGTTTTTCGGACGGGTCGGGTAGCATTTTTAAATCCCTACCCGATATCTGTTACCCTTAAAGATCAAGGTTTGCAATTTCGGATCGGGTAATCGGGTTCGGGACATCCGACCCGCTAGGCGTACCTCGAGTATATCCGATCGGTTTTTCGGGTGGGATGGGTTTTGCTCTCCCCTACTTGCCATACACATCCTTCTAACGACATGATATCTAGCAGAATTGTCAATCATAATTGTACACATAGAACTAAAGACATCAACAAAAAACAGAGGAACATAAAATATAACGCGAAAATAAAACCATAAAAAATAAATAACTGATAAATCTTCCAAAACCTAGCACCTCGATCGCTCCAAGGCGGCGGTTCAAGAGGGGAGCGGACCGTCGATCTGTCTTCTCCCTTGCTCAGCCCTTCACCTCTCCCTGTCTTCTCGTCGCCCATTCCGCCTCCACTACCACCACTGCCCAGTATCCATGTTGATTCGCTAGAAACTAACCATTTTACTTCCTCCTCAATTGAAGGAATGAGAAAATATTGCTCTATATCATCCATAGCTATCATTTCTTGAACCTTAGATTCGTTTCCAAATGTTGCAACCACACTCACGCTTCCTTAAAAAACACTCCAAAAGCTAGAGAAGAAGAGCCGCACAAACAATTGGCGGAAGGAAGCCCTACACGACAACAAAGCCGCTAGGGAGACAAAACCCTACGCGACGCTAAGCCGCTAGGGAGAAAACTGACGGGCTGATCCTTTTTTTCACCTAGAGCTGGCGAGTGCCCAGCGGCGAAACGGCCGAAACCTAATTGCTTAACTATAAGTTTTGGATTTAGATATTCATTGACCGTATTTTTCTAAGTTGATTTTTTAAATCCAATAACTTTTAATTAGAATTAATGATAACAATGTTACAATACTCTCATACTTGTACTCTGGAGGAGATTCTCCATTCAAGTACAATCAGGCTCACAAACTATTCACTGATCTAAACACGAACTTAGCTAAAGCTTCAGTCGTACTTGCCGTGAAATGCCCCAATATTCCTCTTGTTTGACCAGCTACAAAGCTACGAATTGACCGTTATGTCAGCTAAATCGCTAACCTCATTTCACGCCGGTCTGCCCCTTCTCTCCATCGCTGTCTTTCCAATTTCATAAATCAGACCCTCTCAAACATCTGGAATAGTCGGAAGAATCCTTCTCCAAATTAAGGATGGATTACTTTCAACTTTCGCATGGAGAACACTATCATTTGCAAAATATCTCGCCATTAGGAGGAGTTTACCAAAACCAATACCCCACATGTTTTTTGATAGACATAAATCATCCCAATGTTTCCATCTTAAATGCGTGTCCCCTCCACCAATAAGCATTCATAATTCGCTCTATTTCATTGAAACTACTTATCGAAAGTAGAAACACATTCATGATCTACTGAGGCATAGCCTGTAAAACCGTTTTTAACATCACCTCTCATCCTGTTTTGGATAAAATCTATTTTTCCAGTTGTGTATTTGCTCCACTGACCTCTCCTTGATATACCCAAAAATCAGAGACGGTGGATGAAATGGAAGAGTGTATCAGGATTTCTATGCGACTGAGGTATGCCGACTAGACTGAAAGATCAATTTTATCGAACGACAATTGGACCTGCATTACTGTATGGCATAAAATGTTGGGCGGTGAAACAATGTCACATTCAAAGATGAGTATGGCAGAGATGCGTATGTTGCATTGGATGTGTGACATACCAGAAAAGATCGTTTGAGGAATGAGATAATCACACAACGGGTGTGAGTAGCACCTATAGAAGATAAGATGCATGAGTCTCATTTGCGGTGGTTTGGACATGTGTGTAAAAGACCAAACGATGCACCTATTAGATGACTTGAGAGGTGGGGAGAAGAGACAAAGAGGAGAGAGCGAGGAAGACACAAACAGACTTGGATTAGAGGAAGCAGAACTGAATGCGTCTTCTTGGGTTGGATGAGAGTATGACTTTGGAGAGAGCAAAGTGGAGGGCACACATTCGTGTTGATGATTGATCTCTTTTCTATCTTTCATCTCTCCTTTTCTTTTATCGTTTATCTTCCTTGTCTTCTTATGTTGTTATGTTATTTTTATCTTTTAGCTTTTTATGCTCTTTTATCTTTTTGTCTTCTAGCTTTTTTATGCTCTTTTATCTTTTTATCTTTTACCGTTTATCCTCTTATCTTCTCGTGTTCTTATGTTATTGTTATCTTCTAGCTTTTTATACTCTTTTATCTCCTCCTCCTCTTTCTTGTCTTCTCTTTTTGACATCGATATCATGGATCGATTCATGTTAGCCGACCCCAAAATCTTTAGGGACTAAGGCTTGGATGTTGTTGTTGTTGTATTCTTGCCCACCACTGACGATACGCCTAGATACTTGCCCCCAACTTTGTCCTTCGTGACCCCAAGTGGCCTACTCAAATAATCCCCTCAAAGCACGGACGACGGGATATATCCATCAATTGACATTTGATACGGGTCTAATGACTCATTCTCAATTTCTTTCAGAGGTGCCGAGGTCCCAATAATAAGGATCTCGAAGTACCTCAAAGAAGCGAGATATTTCGGGTGTAAACCGTTTGATGGAACGGGAGACATCGTTGTGGCAGCCGAATGGATAAAAAGATTCAATAAAGCGGTCATTGATATGCAGCTACCGCCAAACATGAAGATGAGGGTAGCAACGAGGTTACTAGAGGGAATGGCGTCCACGTGATGGGACGGGGTCAAGGGGAAGTATGGTGAGATGGTCACATGGGAGAATTTCTGACAGGAATTCCTTAACCAATACTACTCCAACTTCGAGGTGAACTTGAAAAGGAGGGAATACACCAACTTGACCCAAGGAGGCAAGTATACAGTAAGGGAACTCGAGCACAAGTTCAGGGAGCTTGCCGAGTTCATACCGAAGTATGCTTGTGATGAGAACCGGATGGTGGACCATTTTTTGGATGCCTTAGACTTGGACGTGCGTGAGAGGGCAACACAATTGTCTAACATGATGTTCAATCATGTGGTCGAACAGGGCCTGAAAGGAGAAAAGGAATGGGAGGAAAGGAAGATGAAAAATCGCGAGGAGACGAAGAAGAGAAAATGGGAAAACAATGGCTCCCAAGGTTCTAGCAAAAGGGGAACCACGGGGGAGGTGGGTCTTTTAGAACCCCTGCACCACCATCCAAGGGAAATCAAGGCCCATGAGGGCAAGGCTCGAGGTCGCAAGGCTCGGGCGTAATGAGGTGTAACAATTGCAAGAGGAACCACACAGGCAAATGTCGTGATCCCCAAAGATGCTACCAGTGCGGGGAGGCGGGACATTTGAGATCAAATTGCCCACAACTGAGGCAAGCTATGGGTGCAGGGCCAAGTAGCGGTAATACGGCAAGTAGAAACCGAACGGGAGCACCTCATGAGAGCATGGGGCAGGACAGACCAAGTACGAGCAGCGCACCCTCCATGAACAAAGGCAAGGCCCAAGCTAGAGTTTATTATTATTATTATTGTTGTTGTTGTTATTGTTATTATTATTGTTATTATTATTATTGTTATTATTACTATTACTATTACTATTACTATTACTATTACTATTACTATTACTATTACTATTACTATTACTATTACTATTACTCTTACTCTTTGACTTTTACTTTTACTTTTACTTTTACTTTTACTATTACTATTACTATTACTATTACTATTACTATTACTATTACTATTACTATTACTATTACTATTACTATTACTATTACTATTACTATTACTATTATTATTACTATTATTATTACTATTATTAAAATTACTATTATTATTGGTATTATTATTATTATTATTATTATTATTATTATTGTTGTTGTTGTTATTATTGTTGTTATTATTATTGTTATTACTATTGTTGTTACTATTATTGTTATTATTATTGTTATTATTATTGTTATTATTATTGTTATTATTGTTATTATTATTATTATTATTATTATTATTATTATTATTATTGCTCTGCCGCCGAAACAAGGTTTACACGTGAGAGAGCGCTCCTCCGCAGTTGATAGCCTCTTGCTGCCGATCGCTCATCCAAGGTCTCAACATGTACACTGCATTGCAGAAGATTCACAAGGATAAGGATGTTGAGCCATCCGAATTTGAGGAGTCTGTTGCCCATGCATTGTTTGATTTGGAGAACACTAACCAAGATCTAAAGAGTGATTTGAAGGACCTATTCATAAACTCTGCTGTTCAGATTGATGTATCTGGAAACCGCAAAGGTGTTGTGATCCATGTCCCATATAGGCTAAGGAAAGCCTACCGGAAGATACATCTAAGGCTTGTCAGGGAGCTCGAGAAGAAGTTCAGTGGCAAGGATGTTGTGGTAGTTGCCACACGAAGTGTGACACCGCCCCCAAGTATTTGTACTTCATCAAATTATGTATTGAACCCAGAGAAATGTATAAAAGCGTTTTTACGTGATTGTAAATTTTTATCATTTCTATTACGTGAATAGTAAAATTCACGTGGGGCCCACACCGGATGTGGGGCCGCCCGATATTGTCGGGACCACATACTATATTAATCTTGGACTAAATAATATGTATATGGTGGTGGATATCCTAATTGGGCCATAGCAATGGCACAGGGTTGACCGGTTGGTCAAACAGGGCCAAATTATCGGTATTAGCAAATTTATCAGATAACAGCCCAAAAAGGGATTTCGGAGACTTCTAAATTAAAGTTGGGGAATGCATATTGATTCTAGGGTCCAATAAGGATTGGGAACAAGTGTTATATTTTATTTGACCCGATAAAATAAAATATACTTAAAACAGTCCGGAAAATACAACTTTCGGGACCGATTGTACACTTCTGGACAAAAAGGGTTGACCTCCCACATGGGTGGGGGCCAACCCACGAATTTAGCCACATTATTCAAGGCTTGAGTCGGCTGGTAGGTGAGGTGAGGTGGGAGAGGACTGAGTTGAGATGTTTGGCATCAAAACAAATCATGGTGGCCCTCCTCTCTTTCACTCATTGCCCAAATAGAGACAAAGGGGCATTCCTACCCATCCCCCTCCTCAATAGTTCGGACAGCATCAAGGGAAAGGAGGAAAGAATCTCTACAACTTCATCTTTCATAGCAAAACTCGAGCAGAGCTCAAACAAGAAAGTTGGGAGGAAGTTAAAGAAGGAAAAAGCTAGGAAAAAGTGTGAAAATTAAGGTAATGACCTTATCATAACTTTTCCTTTGTTTTTCTTCTAGCATATAAGATATATATCATATGAAAGACCTTTAGTATTTTTCTACATGATTTAAGTGTGGAATAATGGGTTGGAAAGTGATTCTAAGTCAAAAAACGGACTTAGAAGCCAAAACGGCCGGTTCGCCGGAAAATAACCTTTTAGAGGTTATTTGTATTACTATGGGTTTTATGATGATAAAACCTTGTTAGTAACTTGTCTAAGGTATTCAAGGAACTTTCACGGAGTTGAAAAGGTCGCCGGAGTTGTCTCCGGAGTTCGTTGAAGTTCACCGGAGTTTCGTCGGAGCTAAATCGGGAAGGCTAGAACTTCATAAGCTTCATTAAGGTGAGAAGACGGCTTTATGCTTTATAACTTTTGCGTGAGGCATGAGATTACCTAAAGTAATCAAGGACATGTTTTGTGGAATGATTAAAGATAATCAAGTATTTGCTTATGCCATGATTTTGCATAAAACATAGTTGAAAAGCATGTTATGTAGGTTTGGTGATTAAAAATGTGATAACATATTTTGTGTGATAATCCAGGGACCCAAAATGGTATTTTTGGATCAAGGACACCAAGAAGTATATGTGTATAAAATTTCAAGTTAATCGGACTCCGTTTGGGTGGTCAAAAGAGGCGTTGACCGTCAAGTCAACTGCCATACCCGACCGGGTATTGACACATACCCGACCGGGTATTTGCTGAAGAATTGCCCAGGGGGCTACTGCCTCCTATACCCGATCGAGTATGGGTAGATACTCGATCGAGTATACATTGAAAATTAGCTTTGGGGGCTACCGCCTCCTGTACTCGACCGAGTATGGGAAGATACTCGATCGAGTATTGGTTTATGCTCAAAACGGGCAGTTTTGAGCGGGTTAATGTGGGCCGTTCAGGTGGGACCCGCCCACGTTGGTTCCTAAGGATGGTTATATGACTATAGGGCTAGGTATTGTCCATAGTTGAAGGAACGAAAGGTTAGCCATATCCAGGTTAGGGTTTGGTAAGGATTTAGTTTGGGGTTGAGTATCCCCGGGACATTAGATGATCCTGAAACTTGGTTGGGGTTGAGCATCCCCAGGACTATAAATGATCCTGAAACTCGGTTGGGGTTGAGCATCCCTGGGACATTAAATGATCCTGAAACTCGGTTGGGGTTGAGCATCCCCGGGACTACAAATGATCCTGAAACTCGGTTGGGGTTGAGTATCCCCGGGACATTTAATGATCCTGAAACTCGGTTGGGGTTGAGTATCCCCGGGATGCTAAATGCTCCCAAAACTCGGTAGGATATTATGAATGTAGAATGTAGCTGGTGAGCTAGGCATTCGGGAAAAGGGTGAGAAAGGTCAGGTAAGAACTTTATCTCTAAAAGACTCGTTGAATGAAATGACCTACGGGTCGAGTATTTTACATATATATATACACACTATGTATCATCGGATGAATGAGTCACATATATATATGTATCACCCTATTTTTGGGTCTCGTGTCTGAAACATTAGTTATTCTTCATATAGCCTGCTTGTCACTAGTACTTCTATGGAGTACTGACCCCTCCGGGGGGCCTCACATTTTTCAGGTTGAGGCTAGAGTCCTACTACCTGCACCTTTGCCTAGGGTGATTGATCGAGAAGGAAGACGTGGTTCATGCTTCCATTCTTATTTCAAATGTATAAACTGCTCATGGATTTTTGAACAATATTTTCATTAAAACAGTTGGGGGCCTGCGTGCCCGTGTTTGCCACGTGTGGCTAAGTATCAAACATTTTATTATTTCCGCATTGGTTTGATTATGATATTGATGTTGATTGTATGTGTTTACTAATCGGTTTGGCAATAGAATCAATCGGACGCCTTGTACAACTCAATAGGGATGAACTGTTGTTGTTCTTATCGGGTTGTACGGCGGTTGTCTACGTGGCTCGGATGCGGTCCGGGGCGTGACAATTAAGTGGTATCAGAGCCATCGATTTCTAAACTATATAATTAACCTCTTAATATGGTTATCCTCAAAAAGTTTTGAATAAAACCATGAGCAACAGTTTTTGTACGTAAGGAACCGTTGGAAACCAATTTATTGACCTCTTATTGTTAAGACGGTACCCTTAACAGTTTGTTGGCCATATGTTGGACCAAGGGGTGTCTTTTGTACTAATCCGTCAATTGACATTGAAACGAGTCTAACGGCTCATTCCTTGTTTCTTTCAGAAATGGAGGGTGGATGCAGGATTACTAGGAGGAACCCGATGGGTTATGCACCGGGGGCCACCGAGCACGATACACGGGCTGAATCACGGACCTCTAGGGGTAGAGGCCGGGGCCAAGGCCGAGGAGGAGGCCGAGGCAGGGGTCGTGGACGTTCTACAACGCCGACGGCAAGTAGCACACGCGTCGGTTCCGTGCACCCGTCATGGGCCACCGAACCGGACGACTTCACCTATGCTCCAAGCACGGAGCAAGAGGAGACCCCGTACAACGGGGAGGACTTTGAGGAAGAAGATGAGGATGATGATCCTCATTATGACCGTATGAGTGAGGTACTAGAATGGTACCTCGAGAATAAGGCAAAGAGAGAACAGCGGCGCCAAGCTAGACAGGCTAGGCAGGCCATGGGACAAGGAAGTCGGAGAGCTTCTAGTGCTCCATCTGGAGCATTTGGGGGAGACACGATGGTGCGTATCTCCAAGTACCTCAAGGAGGCCAGGGCCTTGGGGTGCAAATCATTTGATGGCAAGGGCGACATATCTGAGGCCGCCAATTGGATTAAGAAGCTGAATGATGCTTCTAGGGATATGCAGATTGGACTCGACGTGAAGTTGAGGGTTGCCACAAGGCTACTAGAAGGGGTAGCTGCTGTATGGTGGGAAGGCGTGTAAGGAAAGTTCCACGGTGAGGCCACATGGGAGAAATTCGAAGTGGAGTTTTATAATCAGTACTACTCAACTTTTGAAGTCAATCTCAAAAGGAGAGAGTACACAAACCTGAAACAGGAGGATGGTTGCTCGGTGAGGCAATTGGAACAGAGGTTCCGTGACTTGGCACGATTCATCCCGGAATACTCTTTGGATGAAAATCGTATGGCCAATCACTTTTGGGATGCTCTACAGTTGGACATCCGTGACCGGGCTACGTACCATCACAACATGACATTTAGCCAGATTGTCGATCAGGGGCTCCTTGGGGAAGCCCAATGGAACGAGAGGAGGTTGAGGGACGTCGAGGAGGCGAAGAAGAGAGGATGGGGAAACTCGGGACCCCAAGACCACTCCCGGAAGCATCACGCTGGGGGTGGCAATTCATTCAGGGCGCTGGCACCACCGGCGAAAAGGAATAAAGGCTCAGGAGGGCAAGGGGCCAAACCAGGGAGTACGTGGCCACCAAGGTGCGCGAACTGCGGTAAGAACCACGGGGGAAGGTGCAATGAACCACCCCGGTGCTTCAAATGCGGTAGCACAAGTCACCTCAAACCCTCTTGTCCAATGCTAAACGGAGGAGGACCATCGGGAGCTATGGGAGGACCTACGACTAGTAGGGGACGTGCGGGGCCGTCTCAGGCCGGCACGGGAAGGGACGGACCCACGGCTAGCAACGCCGCGTCCGTTAACCAAGGGAGGACCCAAGAACGGGTGTATGCAATGACCGAGGCTGATGCTCGGGCCAACCCGGACTCCATTGCAGGTAACCTCTTGATTTCACATGTATTTGATTATGTAATTGGGTGGAAAAAATCTCCAAAAATATGAAGGACCCGATCGGGTACCCCTATAGACCCGACCAGGTATAAGTCACGCTTCGAGTTTGAAGTGTGCACCCGTTCGGGCAGCCAAGGCAGGATGCTTCATTTTTGACATTTCGAGCAATACCCGATCGGGTATGGCTATATACTCGATCGGGTATGTGCAAAACTTGAGCTTCGAAGTGTGTATCCGATCGAGCGTTGAGGACAGGGAGCTTTTACTTGAGATTTTCAAGTGATACCCGACCGGGTATGGGTATATACCCGACCGGGTATTGACATTTTGTTCGAATTCGAGGCTGGTACTCGACCGAGCAAGGAAAACAGGGGGTTTCTCCTTAAGAACTCGAGTGATACCCGACCGGGTATAGGACCTTACCCGACCGGGTATAGGGTAATTCTAGGCTGAAATTTTTTTCGTCCGGTCCTTTTCAGTCGGGATGTCGAATAGGGTGCCTTACATGACTTATATATGTAGGAACACTAAAGATCAACGATAGGGATGCGAGAATTCTCATCGATACCGGGGCACAACGTTCATTTGTGAGCGAAGTGTTTGCCAAGGGATTGAACATGCCTTTGGTGGCAATGATGCAACCTTTGCTGGTCTCTACGCCATTGGGAGATGATGTAGAGCGGAAACACTACTATCCCTCGTGTAATGTAGGGATAGGGGAGCACTGTCTAACGGGTGACTTTGTGCCGTTAGATATCCTCGAGTTCGATGCCATACTTGGCATGGATTGGCTCGAAAAACACCATGCGAAGGTAGATTGCTACACCAAGGTGTTAGAACTAAAGGATGGAGAAGGAAATACTCTATGCTTCGAGGGAGATAGAGGGAAATTCAATCCTTGTATCATATCGGCCATAAGAGCAAGGCGTATGATGAGGAAAAGGTGTCAAGCATACTTGGCCTATGTCATAGGCAAGGAAGGCAAGGAAAAGAGTCTCACTGAGGTGAGAGTGGTGAGTGAGTACTCAGAAGTGTTCCATGAAGAACTCCCGGGACTCCCACCAGATCGAGAAATTGAGTTCACCATTGAAGTAGAACCCGGTACAAAACCCATCTCGATTCCTCCATATCGGATGGCACCGGCCGAACATCAAGAGTTGAAGGTGCAATTAGAAGAATTACTGGACAACGGATTCATCAGGCCGAGTCATTCACCATGGGGAGCACCGGTACTATTTGTAAAGAAGAAGGATGGTACACTCAGAATGTGTATCGACTACCGTCAGTTGAACAAGGTCACGATAAAGAACAAATATCCCTTGCCAAGGATCGATGACTTGTTTGATCAACTACGGGGGGCAACGGTGTTCTCTAAGATTGACTTGAGGTCAGGCTACCACCAACTGAAAATCAAGGAGAGTGACATACCCAAAAGTGCATTCCGTACAAAGTATGGTCACTATGAGTTTCTAGTAATGTCGTTTGGGCTTACGAACGCCCCCGCGGCATTCATGGACCTCATGAACCGAGTATTTCACCAATACTTGGACCAGTTCGTCATAGTGTTCATTGATGACATCTTGATATACTCCATGAATGAAGAGGAGCACGAAATACACCTAAGGTTTGTGCTTGAAACACTGCGGGAGAAGCAACTCTTTGCCAAATTCTCTAAATGTGAATTCTGGCTTGGGGAGATCGGTTTTCTCGGGCATGTGGTATCGGGCTCGGGCATTTCAGTTGATAACTCAAAGATTGAGGCGGTCACTAATTGGGAGAGGCCAAAGAACGTGAAGGAGATAAGGAGCTTCCTCGGTTTAGCGGGGTATTACCGCAAATTCGTGGAAAAGTTCTCGGTGATAGCATCTCCACTCACGAAGCTCACTAAAAAGGGGGCTAAGTTTGTGTGGGATGACAAGTGTGAGAAGGGGTTTCTTGAGCTAAAGAAACGTTTGACCGAAGCACCAGTGCTTGCCTTGCCCGTGCAAGGGTTAGGGTATGACATCTACAGCGATGCTAGCATTCAGGGACTGGGATGTGCACTGATGCAATCAGGGAAGGTAATTGCTTATGCTTCTCGGCAGTTGAGGAAGCATGAAGTAAACTACCCCACACATGATCTGGAGCTAGGTGTTGTGGTATTTGCATTGAAGATTTGGAGGCACTACCTCTACGGGGAGTTGTGTCACATTTACACCGACCACAAGAGCTTGAAGTATGTGTTCACTCAGAAAGAGTTGAACATGAGACAGAGGAGATGGATGGAGTTGATTAAGGATTACAACTTGATCATTGACTATCATCCAAGCAAGGCTAATGTTGTAGCCGATGCACTGAGCAGGAAGAGCTCATCATCAGGGGTTTTACTCACATGCTTACGGGCATTGAGGGCACGCGTGGAGATATCCACGGATGGGGCGCTATTGGCCAGATTTGAGGTGAGACCCACCTTATTAGATGAAATCAGAACATGTCAAGGCAATGACGAGGAATTTCAGAAAATCCGGGAACGGATGCTTGTGGGGCCCGTCGAGGGTTTCCGTGAGAGAGAAGATGGACTTCTACTATTCAAGGAACGAGTGTGTGTGTCATCGGATGAGGAGCTCCAAAAATCTATCCTTGAGGAGGCTCACTCATCTGCGTATGCCATGCACCCGGGCGGTACAAAGATGTATCGGGACTTGAAGGAAAGTTACTAGTGGTCGGGGATGAAGAGAGAGATTGCAGAATACGTGAGCTGTTGCCTTACTTGTCAACAGGTTAAGACAGAACACCAACACCCGGCAGGGTTATTACAACCACTTACCATTCCAGAATGGAAGTGGGAGCATGTTACCATGGACTTCGTGGTGGGTCTACCACGGACGGTTAGGAACTACGACGCAGTATGGGTGGTAGTCGATAGGCTGACCAAGAGCGCTCATTTCCTACCTATCAACACTACCTATACGCTCGAGCGGTTGGCCAAATTGTACACAGATGAGATTGTGAGACTGCATGGGGTTCCGGTTACTATAGTATCGGATAGAGACCCACGGTTCACATCACGGTTTTGGCCTAAGTTCCAGGAATCCATGGGTACGAAATTGAGGTTTAGCACCGCGTTTCATCCTCAAATGGATGGGCAATCTGAACGTGTGATTCAGATCTTGGAGGACATGTTAAGGGCATGTGCCTTGGAGTTCCAGGGGAGCTGGGACAATCAGTTGGCTTTAGTGGAATTCGCCTATAACAACTGTTATCAGGCAATTATAGGCATGCCTCCATACGAAGCATTGTATGGGAGGAAATGTCGGACACCATTGTGTTGGGACGAAGTCGGCGAGGCTAAGCTCGAGGGCACCGAGTTAGTCGAGATCACTAAGGAGAAGATAGAAGTCATACAGGATAGGCTCAAGGCTGCCCAAGACCGGCAGAAGAGCTATGCTAATAAACGTCGGAGGACGTTGGAGTTTGAGGTTGGTGACGAGGTATTTCTGAGGGTATCACCTTGGAATGGGATCATCAGGTTCCTCAGTCGGGGTAAGCTTAACCCACGTTACATAGGTCCGTTCAAAATCCTTGAAAGGATTGGGGTTGTAGCTTACCGACTTCAGTTGACTCCGGAGTTAGAAAAGATTCATAATGTATTTCATGTTTCTATGCTCAAGAAGTATGTGCGGGACCCGTCACATATTCTTGAGAAACCACCGGTGGAAATCCGAGAAGACCTACACTATACGGTGCAGCCGGTGAAAATCATAGACCGACAGGTAAAGAAGCTAAGGAGCAAAGAGGTGCCGATGGTAAAAGTACTTTGGAAGAGTGATCGTGTCGAGGAGCAAACGTGGGAAGTGGAGACCCTGATCAGGGAACAATATCCATTTCTGTTTGATTAGACACGTGGATTTCGGGGACGAAATCCCAAATAAGGGGGGTAGAACTTGTAACACCACCCCCAAGTATTTGTACTTCATCAAATTATGTATTGAACCCAGAGAAATGTATAAAAGCGTTTTTACGTGATTGTAAATTTTTATCATTTCTATTACGTGAATAGTAAAATTCACGTGGGGCCCACACCGGATGTGGGGCCGCCCGATATTGTCGGGACCACATACTATATTAATCTTGGACTAAATAATATGTATATGGTGGTGGATATCCTAATTGGGCCATAGCAATGGCACAGGGTTGACCGGTTGGTCAAACAGGGCCAAATTATCGGTATCGGCAAATTTATCAGATAACAACCCAAAAAGGGATTTCGGAGACTTCTAAATTAAATTTGGGGAATGCATATTGATTCTAGGGTCCAATAAGGATTGGTAACAAGTGTTATATTTTATTTGACCCGATAAAATAAAATATACTTAAAACAGTCCGGAAAATACAACTTTCGGGACCGATTGTACACTTCTGGACAAAAAAGGTTGACCTCCCACATGGGTGGGGGCCAACCCACGAATTTAGCCACATTATTCAAGGCTTGAGTCGGCTGGTAGGTGAGGTGAGGTGGGAGAGGACTGAGTTGAGATGTTTGGCATCAAAACAAATCATGGTGGCCCTCCTCTCTTTCACTCATTGCCCAAATAGAGACAAAGGGGCATTCCTACCCATCCCCCTCCTCAATAGTTCGGACAGCATCAAGGGAAAGGAGGAAATAATCTCTACAACTTCATCTTTCATAGCAAAACTCGAGCAGAGCTCAAACAAGAAAGTTGGGAGGAAGTTAAAGAAGGAAAAAGCTAGGAAAAAGTGTGAAAATTAAGGTAATGACCTTATCATAACTTTTCCTTTGTTTTTCTTCTAGCATATAAGATATATATCATATGAAAGACCTTTAGTATTTTTCTACATGATTTAAGTGTGGAATAATGGGTTGGAAAGTGATTCTAAGTCCAAAAACGGACTTAGAAGCCAAAACGACCGGTTCGCCGGAAAATAACCTTTTAGAGGTTATTTGTATTACTATGGGTTTTATGATGATAAAACCTTGTTAGTAACTTGTCTAAGGTATTCAAGGAACTTTCACGGAGTTGAAAAGGTCGCCGGAGTTGTCTCCGGAGTTCGTTGAAGTTCACCGGAGTTTCGTCGGAGCTAAATCGGGAAGGCTAGAACTTCATAAGCTTCATTAAGGTGAGAAGACGGCTTTATGCTTTATAAATTTTGCGTGAGGCATGAGATTACCTAAAGTAATCAAGGATATGTTTTGTGGAATGATTAAAGATAATCAAGTATTTGCTTATGCCATGATTTTGCATAAAACATAGTTGAAAAGCATGTTATGTAGGTTTGGTGATTAAAAATGTGATAACATATTTTGTGTGATGATCCAGGGACCCAAAATGGTATTTTTGGATCAAGGACATCAAGAAGTATATGTGTATAAAATTTCAAGTTAATCGGACTCCATTTGGGTGGTCAAAAAGGGCGTTGACCGCCAAGTCAACTGCCATACCCGACCGGGTATTGACACATACGCGACCGGGTATTTGCTGAAGAATTGCCCAGGGGGCTACTGCCTCTTATACCCGATCGAGTATGG